>CM053619.1:26984347-27015959 GCA_028646535.1 Procyon lotor | reverse complement strand
GCCAGCAGGTGATGGAGGGAGAATTCGAACCCAGGCCATCTTGCTCTTAACAAACCCCCGCAGCCTTTGCTTATTACTGCCACTCTGCCCACCACTTCATTAGTCCCCAAATATATTTACTGAGCTGTACTATGTCATTTCACTGAAATAACAAATTAGTGAGCGAGGAGAAGAATGACTAGAACTGCATTGTCAGAGCCGGAGGGGACCCAAGCCGTGACGGGCACTCCACGATAACAAAGTGATCTGACACATAGGGAGGTTCCGAGACTCGTCCAGGGTCAGGAGGGGGGCGGGGGCGGAGAGGGGACGGCGGGCAGGAACCGTGTCAGGACCAAATCTCTTCACCTCCAGCCTGACGGTTTTGATGGCACGCTTGCCGTCCTTCTTTTCAACACACATCTATCGGTGCCTTCTCTGTGCCCTGCCCCAGTCCGATCTCCAGCCGAGGCAGACACGACGAGACCCCGAGGATCCTGCTCTGTCTCCCCTCCTGGGGAGGGGGGCGTTTCGGTCTGGTAGGACTCCCCGCTGGGGTTCAAGACCTTCCCGGCCATCGCTGGGCTCCTGCTCAGCCTTCTCTGTTCCCTAGCAGAGAGCACCGGGAATGGGAGGCGGCAGTTGGCCAGGGGCACAGGGCGGGCCGGGAGGAAGGACCCTGGGTCCGGTTCATTTCCTGGCACCCTTGTTTGCCGCGTGCCCCTGGCTTCTGGTGGCTGTTTCCGCCCCGCCCACCGCCTCCCTGGATGCGTGGGCAGCTGGCCCGAGGCTGGAATTCTCCCCCCATTCTCAGACTGGGCTGACTCTCAGCTGGGCCCTCCCCTCAGAGTCCGGCAGATCGGGATTAGAATCTTGCCCCCCTCCACCAGCGCTGTGATCTTGGGCATGTCACTTTGCCAGTCTGGGCCTTTGTTTTCTTCTGGAAAAGGGGATAATGGGACTGAGCTCACAGCCTTGTCATGAAGAATAAAGGTCGTGATCTACCTATAGGGCTTGGCCCAGTGAGACTCCCAATAAAAACGGCTATCCCTTTTCTCAGCCCAGTTCTCCCCATACTCCTCCTCCAAGAAGTCTTCCAGGATGCCGACTCTCCACTGTCTCCCCATCCCTATGTTGGAGTCCCACTCTGAGCCCGAGAGAAGGCCAACCAGGCTTCTTGGGGATGGGGGTGTCGTGATGGGGTTCCCCGGGTGTTGATCCCTCCATTAGCTTAGGGGTCCACTTCCTGGACATAGAAATGTCCATGCCCCACACGGGAGCTTGGAGGAACCCATAAGAAGCACATGAGTTGTTTGACGAGCCAGAGAAGATTCAATCTGATGCACATCATTGACCTCCACTCCAAGCAGAGCACTGTAGTCAGAGCTCTTGACAGGGTGGAGAGAGAGAGAGAGGGTCTGAGCTTGCTTTTCCAGGGAGTCAGGGCTGTTGGGAGACAGGCAGTCACTATCACCCCCACCATGATCTCAATAAAAAATAACATTTATTGGCCCATTCACTGCAGGGGCTGTGTGCAGGGGCTGTGTGCAGGGGCTGTGTGCAGGGGCTGCGCGATTCCCACTTACTCTCTGCAACGACTCCATGGTTAGTGCGCGGCTGCTCACTTCAGCGTGCAGGAGAGACTGACTCACAGAGAGCTGAAGCAACTTTGCCCAAGCTAATAAGTGACACAATGGCCCAAGCGCTCTATCCAAGGGAAAAACACAGTTATCCTAGAGCAGAAAGCATCCATGGAGGCCTCAGGAAGACGGTAGACCTCAAGTGGCTTTGACAGAAGCGGAGCTGTCGGTGGGCAGAAAGATACTGGGGTGCTGCCTGCAGGTGGGGGGAACACCCAGGGCAAAGGTCTTGAGAAAGGGGTGAGCAGAATTTGGGGGATGAAGATCCTCCCCCGACCCCGCCACAGGCTGGGACCTTGGTGAAAGGATGGGAGTGTGGAGTGCGAGGACCGAAGGTGAGCAGATGGTCTTAGAGGACCTCAAGTCCCAGGCTGAGCTGAGCAGCTGAGTTTTTTAGGCTTGATTCTGCAAGTTGTCCAGGGTTTTGCTTTGTTTTTGTTTTTGTTTTGTTTTGTTTTTTAAGATTTTATTTATTTATTTGAGAGAGAGAGAGAGAGCAAGAGCATGAGCAGGGGTGGGGGGGGCAGAGGGAGAAGCAGGGAGTCCACCTTGGTGCCCAATCCCAGGACCCCGAGATCATGACCTGTGCCAAAAGCAGACACTTAACTGACTGAGCCACCCAAGTGCCCTCAAGGTTGGTTTTGAATAGGGTCAGAGTAGGAAGGCCTCTGAGCCAAGTAAAGATTATCTAAGGGAGGGTGTGCCTGGGTGGCTCAGTGGGTTGAAGCCTCTGCCTTAGGCTCAGGTCATGGTCTCAGGGTCCTGAGATCGAGCCCCACATCTGGCTCTCCGCTCGGCAGGGAGCCTGCTTCCCTCTCTCTCTCTGCCTGCCTCTCTGCCTACTTGTGATCTCTCTCCTCTCTGTCAAATAAATAAAAATCTTTAAAAAATTTCAAAAAAATTTTTTCTAAAGGAAGAGAGGGGAAGGGCACGGTGTGTGGCCCCAGGCCACGTGCTTTCCAGATAAGCTCTCACTCAATCTCCCAACTGTCCCCAGAGTTGGGCATGATCATCACCTTTTTGCAAAGAAATTAAGGCTCGGAGGTGACCAAAAGTGAGTTAGAGGCCGATGTGCCTTGGGGCAGCAGACCCCCCTGCGAGGCACCCGGGCGGCCAGCATGGGGGTACAGAGGTCTGAAGCCTAAGGCTGTCTATGGGAGCAGAGAGTAGGGTAGGCATGGAATGGATGAAGTGCGGGCCCCTGGGGTCGTAAACGGGGCCAACAAGAGAGCGAAAACAACAAAGGGACTGGACAGAGGAAAGAATAGAGCTGGGGGGCCTGGAGTCCCAGGTGCGGGTGGCGAGGGGCCTGTGGGAGTTGGAGCCCCAGATACATCTCTAGGGAGCTTGCCGTGACCTGACCCTGACCGCTAGGAGCCAGGGTCTATCACACAGTGGCCCAGGTGATGTCCACGCTGAGGCTAGTGCTTCTGGGGAAGGGCCCCTAAGAACTACCCTCTGCTGGTAAGTTTGGAGTGCACCACTCTAGCATCCGTCCTGGGTTCTGGCCTTCTTGTCTCTCTCCACTCCTGGCCTGGGGTCCGTGGCAGATGGCCGGGCCGACCTCCACCTCCGCCTAGGGGGCCTTAGAGGCCCCGCAGACTCACAAACCATCCCTGCCGCTGAACTCTGCCCGGGTCCCCCGCAACAGCTCCTGCCCCGAGCCCCGCCCAAACACCTCTCAAGTCCATGTCCGTCTCTGCAATAGGGCGGATCCTCGTCCTTCCTCAGGTGCCTCCCTGCATCAGCCCCAGATGGGTCGGTCTTGCAAATCCTTGCGGTCCCTGCCCTGATGCCCGGCCCACGGCACCCCCCGGGGCCTGTGCCCTTGTGTGCGCCTGCTCCTCCTCCCCCAGGCCGTCGCCCTGGGATCCGACTGGCTAAGCGATGGAGCCTCCCAGCTACCCTCAAGGGGGTTGCCCAAAGCAGTTCTCCCACTGAGGGAATGAGTGGTCTCGACATCCCTCAAGCCCCATATGACTCTCTCCTTCAGAGGAGCCCAGGACAAGGCCGGGAAGGGGGCCTCTGGATGGAAAAGGCCAGGACTCTCGGCGTTTTTTTGCAGGAAAGTGAAATCCCTTCCTCACTACCCCATCACGCTAACAGTTAACCAGGGAGGGCAGTGCCAGGGGCCTGTCTGGAACCCCTGCCCGCCCCTCCCGCCTCCATGAAATCATTCTTTGTCCCGGCTCTGGCCCTTTCGCTCCCTCCCCCTACCTTCATGCTGCCTGAATCATTTCTCCCCTGGGGCCCTAGTTTCTATGGGCGATGCCGTAACATCCTGCTGGTCCCCCCCCCACCCCCCAGGGAGCCCACGTGTTGCCCTGCCAGGTAGAGCTCCCTGCCTTTCAACAGGAACCTTTAGGAGACAAGGCCTTAGGCCACAGGGAGGTTGCCTAATGGTGAGAATTTCTGTGATCTTGGCAGGAAAGGAGAGGGCCCTTGATGAAGAAGGGAATTTCTGCTACCTCCCAGATCAAACTCCAGAGGGTGCCTGAGAGCAGGGCCTCTGCCCTCCCCCACTCCCCTCTCCCCCCCCCCTGCACCTCCCCACCCTGCTGCCCTGTAGTCTGCTCCTTAGCTCACGGAGACCGGCAAGCAGATTGCAAATCTGGGGTAGCTGGCTTCAATGTCCCCCTGCGGCTGTCCACGAAGGGGTGAGGTCCACAGTGAGGGCCCAGGGGGGTGGGGTGCTGGGGGGTGGGGCAAAGGCAGGGAGGAGGCTCCAACCTGTTCCTCGGGGCCCAGCTGGGTCCGGAGCGGGTGGGGAGGAGGAAGTGAGTCAGTGGGCACAGCGATTCATGCCTCAGAGTTCTGACTTTCCTTTTCAACCCACTGAGCCAAGACATTTGTCCCAACAGGATCCCAGCCTCGGGGAGGGGACAGGGGCAAGAGGATATTTATGAGACAGAGCTAGCCTCCCACTCACCTCTCCTGGGTTTTCTGTTTTCGGGCCATCGAGAGCATGGGGCCGGCTGAATTCGGCTGGACATGCGGTGGTTGAAGACCTCCTCTATCTGAGAGACCGTCGTGGCTGCTGGAAACGCAGCTGTCATCAATGGTGACACAACTGCCATGTCGTGAGAGACTTCAGGGCCCCAGGTCTATTTTCCCACAAACCTGTGAGTCTATAATCACACGGCAAGCCCAGACAAGAAGTCGTTGTAAGGGCTGGAAGATTTGGGACTGACTGCGGGTCTCACCCCCCCACCAACACCCACCATTGCCCCACAAGCACCAGCCCTAAAATACGATGTGGTGCAGGTTTAGACTGTTTACATTTGAGAGCTCTCCGAATGTGGGGTTGAGATGAAACTCGGCCTACCCCCGAAGATGCCCTGCTTTATCTTTTTTTTTTTTTTTAAAGATTTTATTTATTTATTTGACAGAGAGAGAGAGATCACAAGTAGCCAGAGAGGCAGGCAGAGAGGGAGGGAAGCAGCCTCCCCGCCCAGCAGGGAGCCTGATGTGGGGCTCGATCCCAGGACCCTGAGACCATGACCTGAGCCGAAGGCATACGCCCAACTATCTGAGCCACCCAGGCACCCTGCTTTACCTTTGACACCCCCGGGGGCTCTCAGCTCTGGACCGGTACAGAGGAGGGTGTCAGTGAATGTTTGAGGCTGACTGATTCCAAGCCAGGAAGACGGGGCGCCTGCCTGAGTGTATCTAGGTCACAGGAGAAGGGAAATCTGATAAACCCATTCATGCTTCATTGCTCCTCCCTCCCTCCTCAGTAATTTGCATTTGCAACTCAGATCAGGGAGAGAGACCTGAGTCTTAATTCAATAGCAAAGATTTGGTCCACTTAGTTCAACAAATCTTAGGAGCCTTGGGATATACGGGCTGCTGGTTGGGGAATAATGAAACATTCCCTCCAGCCCTTTCATTGCGCGAGTGGGGAAATCGAGGCTTAGAGGAGGACAAGGACAAGGACAACTTGCCCAAAGTGAGAGGGCCAAATAGAGCCCACGCTCGATTCACAAGGCGCCTGGATTCTGCTCCATCTCCCTCTCCTCCAGCTGCCCCCGTGCACAACCTGTCTGCACTCAGAGCTTTCTGTGAGGAGGGATCGAGCAAGAGGTGTGGTCCGGGACTCTGAGAGAGCGAGATGGCGGGGGGTCCCCGCAGAGGAAGGTAATGCAAACCTAGCAAGCGCTGAATAAACTGAGTCACCTTGATAGAATCTTGGCGTTGTCATCGTTGTGACTCAGAAAACTTCAACCTGATCCAGATCCCAGTAACTCTTCTTTCTTCTCTCCCGAGGCTCCGTCCTGCTAGTCCTTCCGTCCTCCCTTGTCTGGACTCTCCTCCTCCAAGAAGCCTCCCAGCCTCCACAGCAGAACCCATAGTTGACCCGTTTTCACCTTTTCACCGTCCCTCACAGAAGCAGACAGACCCCACTCAAAGTTTTGCTTGAAGTCAGGACTGATGATGTCACACACAGGCCAAGACGGTATTAAAAAGTTTATTATTTACATAATTGAGGTCTCTGGGGGAGAGCAGGGCTGGCCCGTTGAGCAAGGTCTGAGATGGCCTGAGCGAGCAAGGAGAGGAGAAGGCCTTATTGCGGTTACGGACTGAGATCAAGGTGAGCATTTGTGCGGGAAAGGGGTTCGAATCCCCTGTGGCTGCTAAAGAAGGGAACGTGGCCCCCCGGGCTTTGTTATCAGTTTGTCCAGGTGTAGGGCAAAGGCAGAGATGGGGCTTACAAGCTGTCAGCAGTCAAACATCAGAAAAAGGACTCGGATTCCTTCTCCTGTGTGTTATTCATGTGCCCTTGTTTCTCTCTGTCTATCTTTCTAGGGGGGCCCTTCTCCACGGAGAAGAGTTGCCATGACAAAGTCAACTGGGGGATGAGATCAGGCTGCGGAGGGTATGTCACTGGAACCAGGGGACTTCAGACCATGGTCATGAACTTGAGGTTTCTCTTTCTGCCTCTCTCCAGCTCAGAGACCCTTCCAGTATGCACATCTCCCTCCATCCCCACTCCGTCTTCCCCAGATCTCTCTGACACTCCCCCACATTCCATCGCTCCAGCCCTCCCCCCCCCAGGCGGTCCTGCTCCCACTCCCACATTCCCTCAGGATACTCCCCTGGAGTGGAAAAACCGTCCGTCATCCCTTTCCTGCTCCCAGCCCTGGGATCGGACATACTGGTCATTCCTGTTTGGGATGGCCAAAGAGATAACGCCTGGCATCGAGCCCATCTGTCATCACAGGATTCTCAAAGCTGTTTCAGGTGGGACTCCTTGCCCACACAGAGCATCCACCCTGGCCCCTGCCCTCCTGGACCCAGCCGTCTTCCTTTCTCTGGGAATAAGGTGGCTGTGACCCGGCAGCCAGCCCAAAGGAGAACAAGGTAACTGGTCAACCTTCATCCAGGTCAGCTTTCTGTTCTTTGCACCTGGATGTCTCCTAACCCCTGCTAAGGCCATGAGCCACAAGGCAGAGCACAGGGAGAGGCTGGGTGGCTCTGGGAGTCACAGCTCGGGAACAGATGCTGTCCTAGGGGCAGAGAGGGATGGGCACCTTAGAGAACCCTGTTGTCGCAGCTGCTTTCGTTCAAATGCATCTGGCTATCTGACCAACATCTGTCTGGGACTCATCACTTTCAGCAGCCATGGTGAGTAGCTTCCAGTTCTAGTTCTGCCCTCCCCCACCCCTGAGCTGTCTGACCTTGGACATCCAGGTTTCCTCCTAAGTCAAATGAGGATGATAATCCTGACCTCACAGGGAGGATAGGATGATCTAAGAGTTTGCATGTGAAATGATTCATAAACTATAACGTTCAAGTCCCCTTCCAGACCCTCAATCTAATTTTGTACTCCAGGTCCTTCTTCCTTTCCTTAGGGAGGTCTCAGATGGTACAAACTTCAGGCTCCCCCAAACCTAGACCTGCCGTGAGTATCATACAAATGATAATGATTAGCATAAGGGGTCAAGAAGGACTCCGAGGTCAGATAATACAGGACTAAAATCCAAGCTGTGTGGTCTCCAACGAGTTTCTTAACCTCTCTGAACCTCGGGTTTCTCATGGTAAAGCAGAGAACCCTCAGATTGTTGTGAAGATTTAATCTAATAATCTTTGTAATGTACTTAGCATAGTTCCTGCTGCTTGAGCACTTTTTTTTTTTTCTACACAGTAGTTTTCTTTTTATTATTATAAACTCTCAGAGACAGGGACTCTAAATCAAACTGCAAGAGAGAGAGGGCTGAAGGCTGAATCTGGGCCAAACAACAAAGTTCCTTCAGCCTGGAGAAAAGAATGTTCAGGGGAAGTGGGTCTTGGTGCTGCGGAATGAGAAATCGGAGTTCGATTCAAGAAAGTACAGAGTGACCTCTTGAAGTTGGCTTTCAGTTAGATTCTTCCGAGGATGACCGGACCTTTGGGCTCCGCCGACTTACCCCCACCTGGCGCCACCCACTACACACCTAGGGAGGCTGGCGTCCCCGCCCAGTCTCCAAACCCTCCGGCTGAGCCTGGATAGGAGGAGGAGGAGGCCTCTGGGAATCTGCTGTGCTGGGCCCTGGGGGCAGGAGTGGATGGGACATGGGTATAGTCTGGGCCCAGCTCCCTGGGCGCACAGTGCATTCTAAGGAGAAGGGACTCCTTTCCACCCTGAAAGGTTTATAAGGGATCTCAGAAGCCGGAGCCCTTTGGGGGAAGCGCTGTCTTGCTGCTCATCACAATTAGCAATGCTTGGTTAGCACCACTGCTAAATATCTGTCTGGCTTTGCGGAGGGACCATATCCAGCCCGGATCAGGGTAGTTGGGGGCGGGCGGGCAAGAGAAACACATCTCGACAAGGACAGCGAAGGGCCTGGGTGCGAGGAAGAACGCCCAGAGACCGCCAGCGGCCGCTCAGGGACTCACAGCGCTGCGGAGGCGAAGCCGGCATTCCACCCGGAGGCGCGCGGACGTTGCTTCCCAGATGCGCCAACGCCAGGGCTCTCCAGCGGGCCCGCAGAGGTGGCCGCGCCTGGAACGGCCTTTCCAGCAGCAGTAGCAGCCTGAGCAAAGCAGCCGGAGCAAATCCCACCCCCGGCCCCGCCCGTCCAATCCATCTTGCTCGGGAGGTGACGCTTCCTCGGAGAAGCAAGGGGCGGAGAGGGGAGATCCAAGCCTTTGCGGGCTCCCGACAGGTGTTTGGGGGAGGGGGCGGAGCCTGGTTAGGGAGGATGAGGAGGGAGGGGCGGTGCTGCCCCTTTAAGAGGCGGTGGCGGAGCCGGGACCTTTTCTCTTTCCCCGGAAGGAAAGCGGAGCCCCGGCTGGGCGCGCAAGGTGGGGAGGTGCGGGCTTGGGCGTGGGGAGGCGGGGCGCGCGCGGAGGGGACCGCTCCCACCCGTCTTCCTTGCGGTCGACCGGACTGCGTTCCCAGATCTGACGCGGAGCCGGGATCGAAGGCTACGGTGCGGCCAAGGGGGCGCGGCCGGGACGAGCTGGAACAGGGCGCCCGGGGCGCGGCGGGTGGTGGTGACCCACCGGCCTGGCAGGCGGGAGAGTAGACCCCCGAACCTCGGAGAGGAATCTGAGAGCGCAGACCCTGAGCGGACGTGAAACTGACCGGGGCTGGGGGCCAGAAACTTCTCAGCGCTGCCGGGCTCAGCGACGCAGCCCGCCCGAGTGCTCTCCGGGGGCTCGGGGAGCAGGTGAACAAGCCCTCACTCCCAGCTGCACGCCCTCACGCGCTCTCGCCCCGGTCCCCGCCCCCGCAGCCATGGGCCCCGGCCCCCGCCGCACCGCCTGCGCCCCGCGCCCGATGCTCTGCGCGCTCGCCTTGATGGTGGCCGCCGGCGGCCGCGTCGCCTCCGCCTTCAACCTGGACACCCGATTCCTGGTGGTGAAGGAGGCCAGGAACCCGGGCAGCCTCTTCGGCTACTCGGTCGCCCTCCACCGGCAGACGGAGCGGCAGCAGCGCTACCTGTAAGTTGAGGCTGGCAGGGGGTGGGGAGACTGTGTGTGCAGGGTGCGGGTCCATCTGGAGCCCAGTCGCAGCCTGGCTTCCAGGCCCCCGGACCACGGGCTCTAGTGAACGGGGATTAAGGGGGTTGGGTGGGGTGGGGGGGAACCTGGGCGGGCCTTTCCTGCCCAGGTCTGGCGGGAAGTGGAGGGACTGGGTGTGGGATGGGGTCCGCAATCCCTGGCAAGTGCTGACCCGGCCAGAACCTGTCTAAACTCAGCCTCTCAGCCCTATAAACCTGTCTTGAAAGTAGAAGTGGGATCCCCGTTTCCGGAGCCTCCTCCCACTCTGTCGACCGTGTACCTAATGTAGAAATACTTCTCTCCGGGGCTGGGACCCGGGGAAACTGCAAGGTAAACACCCAGTGGATCCCTCTGCCCCCTTTCCTGGGAGGAACCTGTGGCCCTGTGTGTTTAAGCCCGCAGGGGCCTTCACACCTCGAGTTTAGACGCTGGGCCCTACTAGCCACACCCTCTGCAGATCCAGACTGGAGGGCCTCGCAGTCAGCAGTCGCTGCGAGCTTGGTGCTTTGGCGATTGCAGGGTGAGGCAATGGGCGAGTCTGGGCGTTTGGAACTGTCCGGGAGCTCCCTCTGACCTCTTGAAGATGGGGAAGTAGAGAGAGCTGTCCCAACTCCTGCTTGCTCTCCTGCCCACCCCCCACCCCCAACAGGGACGCCCTCCCACCAGACATCTTCCCTGCATTCCACAGATTCATGTTGAATCTTCAACCCTGAGTGTGTTTGTTTTGGTTTGAAGAGGGAAATGGTGTTTTTCTCTTCTGTTGGCCTTCCCGGACAGCTGTAAGGAGGAGGGGACCGGCGACCCAAAGGGGAGAGGAGCGGAGGAGATTGCATCCAGCTGTTGGTGTTTCCTACACTACACAGCGACCCCCCCCCCCCGCCCCCCACTGCCACCGACACACTCTTGGCTAGCGGGACAAGTCTAGGTTTCAGAAGTTTCTCTGCCCTGGGCTCAGGTGCTGAGGTTGGCGGCTCGGGGGAGGGGAGGCTGCCTGAGGAGGGAAGGAGTTAGGACAGGTGTGGTGCGTCCCACGTACCTCTTTGGGCTGGGGCACCTACCAGATTTCTACCCCCACCTGATGTCTAGCTCCGCTGAGCAGGAGATTGGGGTCTCCTAGGAGGTGTACTGACACCTTTTTTTCAGCTCTGGCTGGGGCCTGCAGAAACTTGAGGAAGCATGGAATGTCCAAAGTCCAAATTCAGACCCAGCTTTGGCCTCTGCCCTGCCGGCCCAGCCCCGGCCCAGTCTACCTACCTACTTGGCCTCCATCTAGCTTCTGTAGGGGCTACCACACCCTTCCCAGCGCAGGGCCAGCGACTGCGGGCTGCCCTCAGCCAGCCCTTCATCTTTTGGAGACCCTGAAAGCGGCCATCATCCTGAGTTTCTGCATTGGTGTTCTTTCTGCCCCAGCCCAGAAAAAGATTTTTAGAATTTCTTTTTTTTTTTTTTTAAGATTTTATTTATTTATTTGAGAGAGAGAGAGAGAGAACAAGTGTGCACGAGCCCGGGGAAGGGCAGAATGAGAAACAGGTTCCCTGCTAAAGAAAGAGCCCCATGCAGGACTCGATCCCAGGACCCTGAGATCATGACCTGAGCTGAAGGCAGACGCTTAACCGACCAAGCCACCCAGGCACCCCAGGTTTTTTTAAGACTTTCAATACTGAATCTGCATGATGTAAGGCAACACAGTGGAAAAAGAAGGTCGGAAAGCGAGAGTAAATAATGAAAAGCTGGAGTCGATAATGGCCTCTTTAAACCCTACCCCACACCCCCCTACCCGCTGTGTGACCTTGAGCAAGGTATTTCCCTTCCCTGGGCCAGTTTTCTCCAAAGAGGGGTTGGACCTGGATCTGTGTCCTCCTTCCTGCCTCTGTTGGCCTACAAGAGGCAAGTTGGCGCTGGGGAGGGAGAAGAGGCGCCCCAGTTCCCCCTGCCAGTTTCCGGTCTTTGATCCATCACTAATACCTGAGTCTTAATGTCCCCACCTGTGGTGGGGAGGAGGGACAACATGCGTTCTTCGTGAGGTGCCAATGGGGCTCTAGTGAGACTGTGTGTGTGCACCGCTCTGTGCGTGCCTGCGTCTCCGGGGTGCAGCTTAGCGTTCTAGTACAAAACCAGCCCCTTACACCCGTGGGCCTCACCCAAGATGGCTGAGCAGAGGGGCTCTGCTGTTCTTCCTGGGCAGCTAGAGATGACATTAGGCCTGCTGAGAGCCCAGAAGGTTCTAGAACTAATGAACCGTGGAGAGGCAGGTAGTTTTGGATCGAGTTCTGGGCCATTCTCTCCAGTAGCGTGTCTCCCCTGGGGGATGGTTCTATGTCTTGGCTCATCTCCTCCCCTCACTGAATTCTGCCCCCTTGGCCCTTTGGGAGGGCCAGCTGGGCCAGCTGGGGCTAAGCTGCAGCCAGCTGTGTAGCCAGATGTGAACAGCTGTCTGAGTGCACAGCTCCGGGGAGCCCACCAGTCAGGTCTTATATTCTGTGAGCCTCCGAGCCCTTTTGGAAAAGCGGGGAGGTCTCCTGGTCCTGAACAGACTCTTAGCCTGGGGTTCGTAGAAGGTCTGCAAGAGGTTCAGGGGGGGAGGTTCCTGCAAATACACAGAAAATCCTGCATCTGTGCATTGTTCTGGGGCCAGGGGGAGTGGAAGAGCACGGTTCTCGTCCTATTGTCAAAGAAGGCCTTATTCCAGAAAGTTAAAAACCCAGGTCTTTATCTTGCTCCCCATCATCTTTATCCCTGGAACAGAGTTAGGGGACTCCCACAACATCAGAGTTCACCCCAGCCCAGGCCCCAGCTTCCCAGTCACCAGAAACAAGGGGTGAGGAGCAAGGCCAAGGACCAAGGTGCTTGGGGCTTCTGGGTGGGATGTGTCACGAGCCCTGGGGAAGCAGAGGGGCTATTCCTCTGGGAGCTGGTCCCTGCCCCCCAGCCCCTAGCACCTGCTCCGTGGTTCCCTCCCGGGAATCCAGTTGTCCTGGTCCGGCCTGACCTTGTGGGCTACGGAACATATCACTGGGTCTTTCTCTCCCCTTTGCATTTGCATGAAATTGAGGGTGTCTGCGGAGCCTGGGGCGGGGGTGGTTGTGGCTCCTGGCTGATGAGGTCATATCCGAGGTAGGTAGGAAGTGGGCTTACCTGCGTGCTCTCCTAAAACATGTTTCCCCGGGCAGGGCAGGCGCCTGGCAGCCTCCGAGGCTCGTGCCCAAGGAAATGGGCAGAACAGCTGTGGCTGCACCCGGTTCCTCGGGCGCTCTCCAGGGACCAGCCCAGGCCAAGGAGCTTTAAATGGGGCAGGAGGCAGGGGAAGCCTGACCTTGTAGAAAAAGAAATGAAAGGGGGTTGACCTTAGGTGAGCTACTGGAGGAAGGAGATGTGTGTTACAGCAGGAGGGATGGAGGGTAGATAACAGGAGGGATGCCCCCAGGGGATCAAATAGAAAAAAGATACTAAGGAGCCAGCAAGAGGGAGAAGAAATGAGAAAAACAGCCTTGTTTGGGGCCAAGGCCTCTTTCTCCTGTCCTCTCTCATTCTCTCAATCCCTCCAGCTTGTTGCTCTGGTTCTAGGGCTGAGTCACCAGGAGGGAGAGGGGGCTGGGTGGGCAGTGTCAGGGCAACGGAGGGGGAGGACGGAGAGGGCTGTGGTTCGGCTGCCGCGGGAGCAGCCTCCGGGGAGATGGCTAATTCGGGCAGCAGGATGGGCACAGAGCTGGGACCCAGCATCTGAAGGCTGCCCTGACCTGCACCCCCGGTCTCAGTGCTGAAGCGGCGCCCGGTGCCACCCGCCTCCCCAACCACGGGGGGGCAGGGAACCCTTTGAGGAGCGAGGCACGGGGGCCTGCGGTCTCGGTGCTGGCCCCTGTTACCCTCCAGGTTAACTGGAAGCTTCCGAGGCGCCTCCCTGCATCTTACAGGTGGTATCTCTGAGCATCACCCCACCCCAGTGCCCCCCAGGGAGACTTCTTCTCTTCGGGGTGAGCCAAGCTGGTGCCTTGAATGCCCCTGGGCCCCAGTCTCCAGCCTCCTCTGATTCTGCTGTTTTCGGCTTGGCTGTTGCTTTAGCTTTGAACCCTCCCCTCCAACCCCTACCCCAGGAAGAGTGATGGAAGGGGGAGGGGTGAGGGGGTGCTTTTATGGAACTTGGAGTTCGAGGGCTCCCCAGAGGCCAGGAGGGGCTGTCTGGCCGGAGCCAGAGACAAGGCTGAGGAGCTGTCGGAAAGCCCTTAAGAGGTCATTTCATCCATCCCCCTAGCTCCCCAAGGGGCCCGGCCCGGCTCCAGGAGGGGGAAAGTCAGATCTCCTTTCTTCTGTGCTCCAAGAGCAGGGCAGATCATCCCGCTAGCCTCCCTTCTCACGGCTGCCTGGAGTCGGACTCATTGGTGGTCTGGGAGGGGTCAGCTTTTGGACTCACTGACCTGGAGCAGCCCCAAGGGCAGGCAGCAGAGGGGCACAATTTGCATTCTATTTTCTGTTTCATTTCTGCGCCAGGAAGGCCTCTCCCACACCTGGCTGTGGCTCGAGGGAGCTGGACCAGACGGTCTGCACAGGCCTTCCCCCATCCAACTCCAGTCCCCTGGCTGGAGACCCATTGGATGCCGGGCTGGGAGCCAGAGGGCCTTAAAGGGCCTCTGAGCAGGCCAAGTAGGAGCTAAAAATACCCCAGGGGGGTTGGAGGGGGGCTCCCTGTGGAATCTCTGGGGAGGGAGGGGCCTGGGATGAGGGGCTGGAATTTAGGGCACCCCCCCTGCTCCATCGCCCATCAGTGGGCACAAGACTGGGGCAGGGTGAGGGTCGAGCGGATATAGATGGTAAGGGATTGATTTCAATCCCAAATGCCATTCCTACCCGGCTTTGCCTGCTCGGTACCCCGGGAGGCTAAGAGGAGGGGTCCCTCAGCCCCTCCCTCTGAGATGAGAAGAGCTGGGACACCCCAGCAGGTATCACCCTGCTGCCCGGCCACCCCATGTCCCCACAGCTCGGTCAGGGCTGCAGCTGGGGGACAGCAGCACTTCCATTGCATGTCCCATCCTGGAATGCAGCCTGGGCTCCCCGGGGACACCTCACCCCGCTGAGGCCCGGACCTGCCCCTTCAAGTTCACCGTAGCCAGGGCCCCGCCCCCACCCCAGTGGTTCCGCCGTCACGGAAGGACTCCCAGGTCCCAGCTGAGTGCTCATGTTGGCCACGACGTCAGAGTCAGAAAGCCCTTCTGAAGCATGGACTCGTTTGGTCCCCTCAACAACCCTGGAGCTTGGTGGGACAGCCGCCGTCCACGTTTCACAGATGACACACTCACAGCTCAGAAAGGGAAAAGAAATTGCCCTCCTGAGGCCAAACCAGGCCCTTCGGTTCTTTCCCACGGGCTGAGATGTTCCTCTCCCACCGGCTTTCGCCTCCCTCTCTCACCTGGCAGTTGCTCGAGGGGCAGAGGTCCCCTGGGTGGTCAGGCAGCGGACTCACTGGGCACCCTCCCCAGGCCAGACAGAGGGTGACTAACAGGGCCCGGCTGCCACTCTGGTGCCCTGCCAGCCTTCCTGCGGGCCCCTCTTAGAGCCGCTCTGCTTGGAGAAGCTGCACCCCTGCCCCCAGGGATGCTTCCCAGCTGAGGTTGGAGCTGAGAAGCGAGGTGCAGGCGGAGGTCCCGCCCCCTTCCCAGCACCCCCAGGCGGTGCATTCCTGACAGCCAGTGGGCGGAGGCACCCCAGGTCCTGGCATGCCCGGCCGGCCCTGCCCACTCCCGCTCAGCCCTCACTCCCAGGTCCCAGGCAGGAGCCGCGGGCGGGGTTGTTGCCTCCAGACTCTGGCGGGTAGCCCGGAGCCCAGGTTCTGAGCCGGGAGCCCCAGGGTGATAGTGGTGCCGGGGCCAGATGGAGGTGCTTGCCACCCAGAAGGCTGTGTCCGTCAGGATCCAGGAGGCGGTCTGCGTGGAATGTCCACAGACCTTGGGGAGGTGATGCCCGGGGAGCACAGGGCTGTAGGGCTGTGAGGTGCACAGTAGTTGGGGCACTTGTTAAATAGCCAGGTTCCAGGTTCAATTCTGATGGTCTGCGGTAGGCTGAGGAGTTTGCCGGTTTTTAACAAATAGGTCAGGGATTTCTTTTCCTTCTTTCTTTCTTTCTTTTTTTTTTTTTTTTTAAGATTTTATTTATTTATTTGACAGAGAGAGAGAGAGATAGCAAGAGAAGGAATATAAGCAGGGGGAGTGAGAGAGGGAGACCAGGCTTCTGCTGGGCAGGGAGCCTGATGCGGGGCTTGATCTCAGGACCCTGGGATCATGATCTGAACCGAAGGCGGCCGCTTAACCAACTGAACCAGCCAGGAGCCCCTGGCCAAGGATTTCTGATGCCGGTGGGCCAAGCACCGTCTTCTGAGATAGTACTCCCAGGCTGATCTGCCTTCCTGTCCTCTAGCCACCTGTCTGTGATGGGTCGCCAGGGTCCTAAGCACCCTTCTAGGAACTTGCAGTCGATGTCCCCGGAGATGGGTTCTGGGCAGGCTGGGGGCGATCCGCACTCTCAGATCCACCTGCCAAGAACTCAGCCCTGCGGCCCCGTTGTCCGAAGTGTGAGGTGCCCTAGCGCCCCATCCCTTGTATGCCTGTCTCAAGGGGGGGGTGCCATGTAGGGGGGAATAGACATCACCCAGGTGGCTTAAGGGCTCTGCTTCCGGGGACACTCCTGCGCCCAGTGTCACCATTCAGTGCTAGCCCCTAGCCCCGAATCCTCATATAATTCAGAGAGGAAGGATCCACGCCTCCTGCGTCAGCCCTCACAGGCCCCCCTGGAAGTTGAACCCTGTGCCAGGATTCCTGTCATTCTGTCTTCCAGTCTACCTTCACTTCAGAGGCCAAAGCGCCGCTTCTAAAACCCACTTCTTTTTTTTTTTTTTTTTAAGATTTTATTTATTTATTTGACAGAGATCACAAGTAGGCAGAGAGGCAGGCAGAGAGAGAGGGGGAAGCAGGCTCCCCGTTGAGCAGAGAGCCTGATGTGGGGCTTGATCCCAGGATCCCAGGATCCTGAGACCATGACCTGAGCCGAAGGCAGAGGCTTTAATCCACTGAGCCACCCAGGGGCCCCCCAAAACCCACCTCTGATCATGTCACTGCCTTGCTTGAAACTCCCTTCCCACCCTGCCCTCCCGTGTCCCCCCCCAACACTGTGGGGGACTCTACCCCCCACACTGTGTTCCCGGCTCCCACCATACTTAGGGCTGTGCGGATCCTGAGTCACGCTGCTTGCTCATGCTGCCCGGCCCTCGTGCAGGTCATACCTTTGCCTACCGTGCCCTTCCTCCCTTTCTCCTGGTGAGCCGTGGTCATCAGCCTCAGATTCAGCCCGGGCTCCCCATCTGTGAGTCGCCCGGACTGCTCCCCACCTTGCCTCTGGGCAGGTTTGGGCTCTGCGTTCCTCTCCGGGGGTGCTTCCTGCAGACGTCTGTTTCCTGCCCCCACCCCCCTGCACTGGCCGCTCCCGGAGGACCAGGGCCGGGATCCATTCATCTCCTGACCCCAGAGCCCGACACACAGCCTGGCACCGGCGCCCCGCAAGGTCCTCAGCAAACATGCTGAACAGAAAGTTGTTTGAAGCAGGCTTTGGGGAGCCTGAGCCCGGGCCCGCCAACCCCATTGCATGCCCCCCACCCCAGGCTCCTGGCTGGTGCTCCCCAGGACCTCGCCCCACCTGATGGCTACACCAACCGGACCGGTGCCGTGTACCTGTGCCCACTCACTGCCCACAAGGACGACTGTGAGCGGATGGACATCTCAGAGAAAAGTGAGGCGCTGGGGATTGGCACTGGGGCAGATGTATCTGGTGGAGGGGGTAGCACGGAGGGTTGCCGTGCCCAGCACAGAAACTGGGCAGCTTCCAGTCCCTTCTTGTCCCGCTGGGAGGAGGGAGTGCTGGAGGAAAGTGGGACCACGTGGGATCTATGGAGCTGAGATTAATGGCAGGCTGGAGAGAGGCATAGGGAAGGCGGCCTGCGGTAGCGGAGGGCCAGGAAGACCGACCCCTACCCTCTACAGGCTCCGAGCCCCGGGAGGAAGGGCGCCCTGGCTCACGATCCCTCCCATGCCCACAGGTGACCCTGACCATCACATTATTGAGGACATGTGGCTCGGGGTGACCGTGGCCAGCCAGGGCCCTGCGGGCAGAGTCCTGGTAAGTGGGCCCTCGCTGTCAGCCCCCTCCCCACTCCAGCCCTCTCTTCATTCCCCAGGAGCTGGGGAGGGAAGCAGAGGGCAGGAAAGGGGTCTTCGGCGAGTGAGCTGGGACCTTGCAGATGTCCATTTCCATGGCCGGATGTCTCCACGGGCCAGAGTGTCACCTCAAGCCTGCACTTCAGGCGTGCTTCTAGGGCCTGGCGGGGCCTGGGTCCCGTCTGAATCACCCACTTCCGCTTCTCCCCCCCACCGCCACCCCCTCCTGGGGTGCTCACCCTGCGTGGGAACGAGCTGAGGGAACTGTGAGGAGGAAAGGGCAGAGAGAGCCCGGGGCCATGTGGCCTGGGCCCACTTCCTTACAGGCTGTCCAGCGGGCGGAAGAGGCACAGCCCTGCTGACCCCAGCTCACCCCCGGGGGTTTGAGAGCACTCCCTGCTCTCACTTGTCACTTCCTGGCTGCCTTCTTCACTGTCGGCCCCTGGGGTCTCAACTTCTGAATCCCAGATAGGCAGGTCTTTTTTTTTTTTTTTCATTTATAAAAACCCAATGTGAAATTTACGGACAGCAAAATGTACAGATTTTAAGTTCTAATGAGGTCTGACCAACAAAACACCTGCGAAACCGACACCCATTAAAGAAATATTTACATCACTCCAAAGAGTGTGCCCCTCCCCATCCAATCAGCCGCCACCCCCGTGGTCATCTCTGTTGCAATTTCTGTCACCTTTGAACACCGTCATAAGCCCCGGGTTCGCGTCAGTTCACTGATCCCGTTTTAGAACCATGCCAAGAAGGCCTGGGGTCTAGCATTCCATTGAGGGTGGTTCTAGATCCTGGGCCCTTCTTCAGTTCCCTGCTTACCCCCTTGGCAGATGTTCAGTGAGCACCTACTATATGCCCCCCCCAACCCCCCATGGCTAGCACCAGCAGCCTAACTGTGACTCCGGCTCGCTGCTAGGGGAGCTCACATCTGGAAGCAGGCACAGAAAGCAAGCAGACAAGACCCAGTCTCAGTTCTGAGTTTCCCCTGGCCCTTGGCTGCTCTACAAACACCCTGCTCTGATTGATCGGTCCCACCACTGTTTGTCGAGTCCCTCCAGTGTGCAAGAAGCTACAAGAGAGGCAGGAGCAGCCTAGCGCTTAGGAACTCAGACCTAGGAGCCTGGCAGCCTTGGTTTGAGGATTCTCTGCATCTCTCTAGACATTGAGATTTTTTTTTTTAAAGATTTTATTTATTTGACAGAGAGAGAGATCACAAGCAGGCAGAGAGGCAGGCAGAGAGAGAGAGGGGGAAGCAGGCTCCCCGCTGAGCAGAGAGCCCGATGTGGGGCTCGATCCCAGGACCCTGAGATCATGACCTGAGCCGAACGTAGAAGCTTTAATCCACTGAGCCACCCAGGTGCCCCTAGACATTGGGATCTTAAGAGACTTAGTTCTCTGTGCCTCTTACCTAAAATCTAAAATGGAGGGGGCTAGAAATTGTCTCTAGTCTGCAGGGGTGTTGGAAATTATCGGAGTTAATGTGTGAGGAGCTTAGACTTCTGTCTGGCGTATAGTAAGCACTCAGTAGGTGTTCACTGCTATTATTACTTGTGTCATTGCTATGATTATTTTTATAATGGCCCATCCATTAAGAGGGCAGAGCAGAGAGGTAAGTTTCTTCATCTGCTCCTTTCAGACCCAAGAGCCTGGACCCCACATCCCCTCATCCTTTCCCCTTTTCCTTTTGCCAAGATCTGTAAGCCACTCTCAAATCCAGGACCTCCTGGCCTTCCCAAAAAATGTTCCCACCCTTCAGAGCAGATCTACGAATCCTGGAAAGCAGACGCAGGTGCAGGCGTCACTGTGGGATGGCAGGAAAGCCGAGAGACCTCTTCCAGCTCCTCCCCAGCTGTGGCTCACCACCACACCGGCGGTGCCCAGGGCCGAGGAGACAGCCAGCCTTCAGTCCCTGTGGAGGGCTCAGGCTGTGTGTGTCCCCAGGTCTGCGCTCACCGCTACACCCAGGTGCTATGGTCAGGGTCGGAGGACCAGCGGCGCATGGTGGGCAAGTGCTATGTGCGGGGCAATGACCTTGAGCTGGACCCCACCGATGACTGGCAGACGTACCACAACGAGATGTGCAACAGCAACACCGACTACCTGGCCACCGGCATGTGCCAGCTGGGCACCAGCGGCGGCTTCACCCACAACACCGTGTACTTCGGGGCTCCGGGGGCCTACAACTGGCAAGGTAGGTGCCCCGGGGGAATGGCGGGAGGAGCCGAGACCACCCACTCCCCGGGGGCAGAAGATCCCGCCCCCGCATCAAGGGCTCATTATGTTAATTGGTCTTTGTTAATTGGGGGCCACTTTCTGCTGTCACTTGTCAACCCTCATGAGGCAAAGCGTCCTTAGAGCCATTTTACAGAAAACTGAGTCTCAGAGAAGTGAAGCCAGTTGCCCAGGGCCAACTGTAAGTTACGAAACCTGAGCTGGAATGCAGACCCCGCTTCAAGCACTGAAAACCTTATTAAGAAAATAAAACTCGGGGCGCCTGGGGGGCTCAGTGGGTTAAAGCCTCTGCCTTCGGCTCGGGTCACGATCTCAGGGTCCTGGGATCAAGCCCCGCATTGGGCTCTGCTAAGCAGAGAGCCTGCCTCCCCCTCTCTCTCTGCCTGCCTCTCTGCCTACTTGTGATCTCTCTCTGTGTCAAATAAATAAATAAAACCTTAAAAAAAAAAGAAAGAAAGAAAAACATGCTCCTGGTGCAGCTACTAACTGGGACAGTAGGATTTGATGAAACAAAGAGCGAAGGTGCCCCTCCTTTCCCACCCACCTCCCCCGTTCTGTTTCCCTGTGCAGACTACTGAGTGTCTCTCGGAGCCTCTGACTTATTTCAGAAAATGTAGGTATCTATAAAACACACACACACACACAGGATCACACTCAACATGCTGTTCCACTTTATCTTTCCACTTCTCAATAAGCTGGGGTATTTTTTTCTCATCCAGACATAGAGGGCAATCTTTGGGGGGCCCGGGGAGTATTTCTTTGGATCAAGAGCCGAGCTTGTCACTGCTATGGCCACGCCCAGACACTCGGGTGTGTGAGGCCCACAGCCCCTGCACCTCTGCCTCTCTCCACCACACAGGTCGTGGTCCTAACAAGCCTTCTCTCCTTACTGCATCCTTGTTAATTGCAGAATCAACAGGCAGAGGGAGCCCCAATCTCCTCCTCTTGCCCAACAGGTAGCCCAAGGCATGGTCCTAGCTGCAGACTCACCCGAGGCCGAGGCCCAGGCTCAGTCCCCTGGTCCTGCCTCTCCACCAGCTCCTGGTCCCTTAGAACTTCAGCAGGGCGGCAGGTACCTCCAGCAGCAGGCCCAGGGAGCAAGGAACAGATGGACAGCTGAATTTGGGGGCAGGACCAGGAGATAACGGCATAGAGTGTGGCCTCAGTGTCTAGAGTGAGGGCAATGTCATTTCGTATCCAGGAGCTGGGGTGACCAGATTCCAGCCCTGGCTCAACAAGTGCTCCCTATCCCCAAGCCTTGCTTTTCTCATCTGCAAAATGGGCATCATCATTCTACTTCACGGAATTATTAAAATAAAGCAGACGTGATTTGCCAATGGCAAAGCGCTCACAAATAAATTATATTATTGTATCCTTATTGGGTGGGGGTGGCAGGGGGACCTGGACATGGTGGTTGAAGGGAGTGGTGACTTAAACTCCTCCCCTCCCCCTCCCGAAAGGAAACAGCTACATGATTCAGCGGAAGGACTGGGATTTATCTGAATATAGCTATAAGGACCCAGAGGACCAAGGAAACCTCTATATCGGTGAGTGGCACTGTGGTGGGTCATGAGGCAGCGGAGGAAGGAGGGGGCTCAGTACCTAGCACGCTGGCCTCTCACCTTCAGTGCCTGGTGGAAGAGCCAGGCCGAGGTGCAGGTGTGACTAGCAGCATTTAGCTCGACTAGTACACACTTATTGAGCACCACCTGTATGCCGGGCCTGTTCTGAGTGCCCAAAATGCAAAGTCCCTACCTTCATGGAAGTCACAGTCCTGTGTGCAGGCAGGACTGGGGGCTGGGCGTCCAGGGTCCACTTTCTTGCCCAACTTGGAATAGAGGAATAGAAGATATTTGGGAAGTCTGAGGGGCAGAGTGGAAGGGGACAGAGTTCATTGGGCCTTAATTGACTACCTCCCCCCCTTCCTAGGGTACACAGTGCAGGTGGCCAGCGCCGTCCTGCACCCCACGGACATCACCATCGTGACAGGTGCCCCCCGGCACCGACACATGGGCGCTGTCTTCTTGCTGAGCCAGGAGGCGGGCGGAGACCTGCAGAGGAGGCAGGTGCTGGAGGGCACGCAGGTGGGCGCCTATTTTGGCAGTGCCATTGCCCTGGCGGACCTGAACAATGACGGGTGAGGATCCAGCGACAGCCTCTGGGGCCCTGGGGCCCTGGGGAACAGCCAGGGGGCAGGCCTGCCCAACCCCTCCCCACCCCCCACAGAGCAATGGAAGGTCCTGATTGTTTGTTTGCCTGCTCATAGATTGCAGTTAGCCTTGCTGAGATTCTGGGTATTTACATGTCAATTGCAGGACTCCCGCATCTCCTTTTGTCCTTGTATGGTTCTCAGCGAGGTGCAGGGGCGAGGTGCCTGATCTGGCTTCTACAGTTGTGCCCATTAAACAAGAGTTACGTCGTCCCATCTCTCCCTCCTTTTCTCTCGTGCAGGTGGCAGGACCTCCTGGTGGGTGCCCCATACTACTTTGAGCGGAAAGAAGAGGTAGGGGGTGCCCTCTATGTCTTCATGAACCAGGCAGGCACCTCCTTCCCTGCCCGCCCTTCCCTCCTTCTCCACGGCCCCAGTCGCTCCGCCTTTGGCTTCTCCGTGGCCAGCATTGGTGACATCAACCAGGACGGATTCCAGGGTATGAGCCAGCGCTCCTGCCCCGGCACACCCACGGACTGGGTGCCCGCTGCATACCAGGCTTGACGGGGCCCGAAGAGGGGACAGTCCGGGGCCCAGGCCCGGGGGGTTCACCGCAGTAATAGAGACAGGCCGTACAGGGGGAGCCCCCGGTGGTGAGCTTGGTGGGCCTCCTGGAGGGGTGGCAGTACCACTGGGCTGAGCGTGCACACAATGGAGGGGAAGAGAAGGGGCGCCCCGTGAGCGTGGGATACTTGCTCTATCTACCCAAATTTAGTGGATGTGGGGTGTTCACGTCCGAGCTGAGTGAGGCTGGAGAGGCAGTGTGGAGATGGGGGTAGATCCTTTTAAAGCCCAGGCGGGGGAACTGGGGCTTTATATTCGGGTAATGGCAGAGGGGCGGGTGTCCAGAGGAGGTTTCGGGGGGCAGGGACGTGATAATGATAGCTTGGTACCTTGAAAGATGGTTCTGGAGGGTGATGTGGGAGGGATGGGGGAGAGCAACGCTGTGGGTGTTAAGATCAAGAATGTATTCTATCGAGTGTGGGATGCTAAGGGCTGGGACAAAGTGGGACTCCCAGATATGGAGGATGTCCGGTGCTCTGCAGGACTTGGGGATCAATCAGACCTGGGGTATCAAGGAAAGAGACAGATTAAGGAAGAGCCTGGTCACAGTGAGAGCACCTGGCTTATCTGGAAACCTCAGATTTCCCAGAACATACCTGAGAACCAAAAGGAAGGCGGAGGAGTCTTTAAAAACCCAAAATAGCTGCTTGAAAGTTCAGTTAGCAAAGCCCAGGCATTTACTGATATAAGAGCAGTCTGGTTTCTCCTCAGGACCTACTTACTTTTCCTTTACATACTTTTCTAACAAGCTTGGCTTTCCGGTTACCTGGCGCTTATCAGATCAAAAGCGGCGAACTAGAAAGGGTTTAGTAAAGCTTAAGAAGATAAGAAAATATGTGGGGTTTATGTGTGGAAATAATGGTTAGAATTTTAAAAGTCTAAAGTCTAAGGAATTTTAACAAGGAAGTGATCGTGTGCTTAAAATTCCAGCCCCCGGTGTTAGACAGGCTCGGATGCCATCGTCCCCTTTCTACTCGTTAGCTGTGTGACTTTGGGTTTTCTTTTTTTTTTTTTAAGATTTTATTTATTTGACAGAGAGAAACACAGCGAGAGAGGGGACACAAGCAGAGGGAATGGTAGCGGGAGAAGCAGGCTCCCCGCCGAGCAGAGAGCCCGATGCGGGGCTCGATCCCAGGACCCTGGGATCATGACCTGAGCCGAAGGCAGACGCTTAACGACTGACTTTGGGTTTTCTGAGTGTGCCTCCTCCTCTATCAAATGGGACAGCAGTACCTAACCCCAGAGGTCTCATCAGGATTACATGAGATCAGTGCTTGATAACTACCTGGCAAAGTCACCAACGGAGAACACTTCCTTTTGTGACCGTGCTGATAAATATCATTAGAAGAACCAGGTGTCTGAAGGAGGTGGAAGGGACCATAGTGAGGGAAATCAAACACTAAGCCCATGCTCAGGACTCTGGAGTATAGGCCTGCCTGTGACATTAACTCTAGGCAAGTCCCTTGTCTCTCCTCGACCTGCTTTCCCACAATATAAAAGGAGGCAGCTGGGCTCACAGTGGTCCCAGTTTTAATCCTGAGCCGTAGAGCTCTGTCCCCTGATGTTCTCAGCGCACTGCCTGGCAATGGGAGGTCCATTTCCTGCTGCACGCTGTGACCTGGGGTGCCAGGTCAGGGAGACTTGGGGCCCGCGGGACTCAGCGTGGCCTGTCCTGCCTCTCTTCTCCAGACATTGCCGTTGGAGCTCCGTTCGAGGGCTTGGGCAAAGTGTACATCTACCACAGCAGCTCCAGGGGGCTCCTGGGACAGCCGCAGCAGGTAAGCGTGGACAGGAACAAAGGGGGCTTTCCCTCCTTCCCCTCACCACCCTCTCCCTATTCCCCCGGGCGCTGTTCCCCAGAGCTCACCCTGAGTCTGTGCCCGCTGCTTCCCCCTACTCCCAGGTAATCCACGGGGAGGAGCTGGGACTACCCGGCTTGGCCACCTTTGGCTACTCACTGAGTGGGCGGATGGACGTGGATGAGAACTCCTACCCGGACCTGCTGGTGGGGAGCCTGTCCGACCACATCGTGCTGCTGCGGTAAGCCAGGGCAGTGGTGGATCAGGGCCTTTCCCCCGCCAGCCCCGTCTGCATGGAGCCTCAGCTCCGTCCACCTTCGGCACTGGGTCCACACAAGCCTGAGCCCCGGGCTTGGCACAGGAGAAGCCTGGCAGGAAGCACTGATGTCTGTTTTCTGTGCAGGGCACGGCCTGTCATCAACATCCTCCATAAGACGTTGGTGGCCCGGCCATCCGTGCTGGACCCTGCACTCTGCACAGCCTCCTCCTGGTGAGACTCTCAGCCTCTCTCCATGCACTCCTCCTTATGTATGGGCATGCCGGGAAGGAAAACCTCCCCTGGCAACTCCTGCTATCCCATCCTTAGAGGGTTGGTTCCTGGGATAACCAGGAACCAGAAGGAACCTGGTTCCTTCTACCCAACCTCATTAAAGAGCCAACTTCCTTGCAGGAGGGAATGGGCAAATGGGAGGGGTAGGAGAGCATGGTGGTTAGGAGTGGGAGCCCCGGACCACCTTGTTAAATCCCAGCTATGCCCGCTGCAGTGGGAGGGGTGGGCTCTGGGAGTGAGGTCCCGGATGAGGAGGGAAGAAGCAGACACTTAGGTGGATGGGAGAGATAGCCACCTGGAACAAATTGTTATCTCGTCGACTCAGATTCATTACCTATAAAACAAAGTTAATGATAATAACAAATCCATGGGATTATTGTGATAATTAAATGAGATAATATACAAAAAGCCCTTCACATGGCGACTTGTCCACCTGAAGTGCTCAGAGTGTGTTAGTTGCTAACGTGATCACAGTAATGATGGTGACGACCCTGAGGCCTTTGTGCAAATGAGGCCTGGATCAGAAGGTGGAGGGACCCAGGGCAGAAAGCAGGGGTGCGTGGGAGGAGATCTGGACAGCATGTCCTGTATAAGACTGGGCAGGGCACCAACCAATTGATGACTTCAGGCAACTCCTTCTGCTCTCAAGGCCTCAGTTTCCCCAATGGTGACCTCTAAACCTGTTTAATTTTTTTTAAGATTTATTTATTTTAGAGGGAGGGGGAGTCCCAGAGGGAGAGGGAGAGAGAATCTCAAGCAGACTCCCTGCTGACTGCAGACCCAATGAGGGGCTCGATCTCACGACACTGAGCTCATGACCAGAGCCGAAACCAAGAGTCAGTTGCTTAACAACTGTGCCACCTGGGCGTGCCTCTAACCTTATTTTCTATGGCTTTCATGGGAGTGGGGGGGGGAAGAGGCCAACAACACCCCCAACCAGCTCTGTGGGCTCCCCAGGTTTGCCCCTACCTTTCCTCCTAAGGGCCCCTGTTTCCCCTGGCCCAGTACAGGGGTGAAGGCCAGGGCCTGGATAACTGGGTCCCACCGTAACCTCCCCCTCTGTGTCTCCCGCCTCCCAACAGTGTGCAGGTAGAGCTGTGCTTTGCTTACAACCAGAGTGCTGGGAACCCCAACTACAGACGGAACATCAGTGAGTATGGGAGTATGGGGAGGGAGGGGCTTGCTTGCCCGGCCACTGATAACACCTCGTCCATCTCCAGCCCTGGCCTACACGCTGGAGGCCGACCGGGACCGCCGACCGCCTCGGCTCCGCTTTGCACGCAGCCAGTCAGCCGTCTTCCATGGCTTCTTCTCCATGCCCGACACGCGCTGCCAGAAGCTGGAACTGCTCCTCATGGTAAGGGAGGGCCCTCACCCTGGCCCTGGCTCCAAGGGTGGAGGGCTCCAAGACACTGGCTCCAAGATCTCTGGAGGAGGGAGCTAGAGGCCCCCCAGGTCAGGGGCGAGGGACTGGAGTCTCCCCGGAGACAGAGGTGGGGGAGGTGGGCCTGGGAGGCCATAGGTCTGCAGCGGGGTACAGTGCACAGAATATGGTAGAAGGAGATAGAGCCTCGGAATGGGGATGGGTGCCAAAGGGCTCATCACCTTGACAAAAATGAGGGGTTTGAGACTCTTGGCTTAGTTGGTGTCTGGGGGGCAAAAGGGGCCCATGAGTGTGGGACCAGCTCAGCCCCTCTAGGATATCAAGGTTGAAAGAGCTCATCGTGGGGCCCCCCCGGGATGAAGGGAGGCTCAACAAACCCCCACCCTCAATACACTCCCCACCCCCATTTCTGGGGAGAAGGAGTCCTATCACCTTGCTTGTAGATCAGAGTTGTAGGAATGGGGTCAATTTGGTGATAGCACCAGAGGGGGTTCAGCCTTACTGGGGTTTTTCAGGGGGGTGAAGGCTCAGCTCCTCGTTGAGGGTTCAGGGTGGTGTGAAGAGTCAACTTGGGGAGGGGGAGGGGAGCGCAGCGCTGGGCTCAGCTCCCCCTCCTTCCCCAGGACAACGTCCGCGACAAACTCCGTCCCATCATCATCTCTATGAACTACTCTTTACCTTTGAGGATGCCCGAGCGCCCCCGGCTGGGGATGCGGTCCCTAGACCCCTACCCGGTCCTGAACCAGGCGCAGGTTCTGGAGAACCACACCGAGGTGGGTGGGGCCGGGGCCGGGGCCGGAAGGGCGGGGACTGGGAGGCCCTTGAAGCCAGAGGTCGCTCTGGCAGCGGATGGGCCCTCATGGTTCTGGCCACCGCCAGGTCCACTTCCAGAAGGAGTGCGGCCAGGACAACAAATGCGACAGCAACTTGCAGATGCAGGCGGCCTTCGTGTCAGAGCTGGGGCAGCCGCTGAGCAGGTGCGCTCTAGGCCGCGCTGATTGGCCAAGGCAGGGGCGGGGCGGGGCTTCACTGGCTAACGTGAGGTGGGGGCGGGGCCCTGCGTGTCTGGGCGGTCCTAGGGGAGGAGCCTCAGGGAGAGCCGTGTTGAGAGCAGGGACATTAATTGGCCGGGTGGATGCCTCAGCGGGCCCTCGCTGGCCAGGGAAGGGGCTTTCGAGGGCCGGGCTTGGCTATCTGAGAAGGGATTTCTTCAGTAGATCTGAGGGGCGGGGCTCTGGGCTCAATCCCGGGGTCCTTCCCCCTCTACCCGCCACCCCAGGCTGCAGTACAGCAGAGATGGCCGGAAACTGCTCCTGAGCATCAACGTGACCAACACCCCCAGCAGGGAGCGGGCTGGGGAAGACGCCCACGAGGCGCTGCTCACCCTGGCCGTGCCTCCTGCCCTGCTGCTGTCGTCAGTGCGCCCCGTGAGTGCCCCCCGCAGGGCTCAGAGCCCAAGCAGGGCCCCGTGAGCATTTACATTCTCATATGCATGTCATTTACATTAGTCCCCTGTCCCCCCTACTTCCTCACGGCGGTGCTTCCTTAGGTGCCCGCAGCGTCTCTAATGCTATAGGAGCCTCTAGGCATCAGACCCAGTGCCCCAGAGAAGGGGCCAGAGATGTCCTACTCTGACCACCCACACCTGATTCGTCTTCTTCCCTCAGGCCGGGACGTGCCAGGCCAACGAGACCATTGTCTGTGAGCTGGGGAACCCTTTCAAACGGAACCAGAGGGTGAGTGCGGGCCACACCTTCCCAGGCCTGTGGGTCCCAGGCTGCTACTTTGATGAACTTCTTAACCTTGCTTTTGCCTACCTGCTTCCCAGGCTTCCTTGAAGCAAAGAGCTAGGGTAGGGGACAGGGAAATACAAGAGGGCATGGGAAGAGGCCCAGAGACTAAGAAAAATGGGGCCACTGGCGATGCACAAAACTAGAGCAGGTGGAGGTAAGGAACTGGATTTGGCTGTGCACCTACTATGTGCCAGGCCCTAAGTCCAAGACTTCACACTTTTTTTATGCTGCAATTCTCACAACCTTCTGAGGAGGTAGATGCTGTTTTACAGAAGGTAGTATAGGCTTAGTAAGTTACAGTAACTCGGGCGCCTGGGTAGCTCAGTTGGTTAAGCGCCTGACTTTTGATTTTGGTTCAGGTCATGACCTTGGGGTCATGAGATCAAGCTCCCCTTGGGGCTCTGTACTCGACATGGGGTCTGCTTGAGATTCTCTGTCTTTCCCTCCCCCTCTGCCCCTCCCCCTGTGCGTGCTCTCCCTCTCTCAAATAAGTAAATCTTTTTTTAAAAAAGAAAGTTATAGTAACTTGCTCAAGGTCATGTAGTTGAAAGTAGCAGAGATGTCATGGACAGAGAAGAAAGGGAAAGGGAAGCCAGATGAGGCTAACAAAGTGAAAGTGTGGACACAGGTGGCCAGGAAGAGACTCCTTGCCCAGAACGGGGGTGTGTGGGGGGGAGGCCAGAGAACCAGCTCCCTCCATTAGAGTTCAGCTCCTCTCTCCCCCCATGGCATCACCCCTGCCCGGCCCCAAACGCCCCTCTCTGCCTCCCTGGTCCTCATGGCAGATGGAGCTGCTCATCGCCTTCGAGGTCACTGGAGTGACCCTGCACACAAGGGAGCTCCAGGCACAGCTGCAGCTCTCCACGTGAGTGACCTCAAGAAGCCAGCCGAGGCAGGGGTGAGGCACCCTGGGACCTCCTCCAGCCCAGGCCTCAGCTGACACCTCTCGCCTGCCCCGTGCATCCCCTCCCCAGGTCAAGTCACCAGGACAACCTGTGGCCCATGACCCTGACTCTGCTGGTGGACTACACACTCCGGGCCTCACTCAGCATGTGGGTACCATCCCTCCTCCAGCCTGCTGTGCCTGGGCGAGGGCCGCCTTGTCCTCAACGTTACTCCCAAGCTCCCTCTAGGCCCGGTATCCTCAGGCCTCTGCTTCCCCTGGGCTACCCTTTCCCCTAACAGCAGTCACCGTCATTATTGTTGCTATTATCACTCCCCTTGGAAGGCAGGTAGCAGTGGAGGAATCAGCCAGCCTGGGGCCAAGGCGGCCGGACCATTTCAAGAGAGCTCATTGTGCTGGGAATTTTATGTACAGCAGCCCACCGACTTCCCACAACAGCCCCGTGTTCTAGCAAGTGCGATGAAGTCCCATTTTATAGATGGGGAAGCCGAGGCTCTGGGAGGATACACAACTTGCTCGAGCAATAACTAGCACACAGAGAGTGAATGCAAAGCAGGGATTTATCTCAGGTCTCCTTGATGTCAGGAGGGCTGGAGTTCGCCTACCTTGGTGCTCCCCCCCCCGCCAGGGCCCCTCCCACGCCCTCAGACTCCAGCATCTTTCTTACCCTTAGAGTGAATCACCGGCTACAAAGCTTCTTCGGAGGAACGGTGATGGGCGAGTCTGGCATGAAAAACGTAGAAGATGTGGGAAGCCCCCTCAAGTATGAGTTCCAGGTAAGGGGACGACGGGGACCCTGGGCGGGGACTCCTAGGAAGGCGGGGAGGGGCCTGGGGTCTGACAGTGTGTGGGTTGGGGATGGGTGAGATGGGAGGTGGTTTGCCAGCAGGCAGTGGCTGTGACACCCCTTGTGCCCACAGGTGTCCCCAGTGGGGGAAGGGCTGGCAGCCCTGGGGACCCTGGTCCTAGGGCTGGAGTGGCCCTATGAAGTCATCAATGGCAAGTGGCTGCTATACCCCACAGAGATCGCCATCCACGGCAATGGTTCCTGGCCCTGCCGACCGCCTGGAGACCTCGTCAACCCTCTGAATCTCACTCTCTCTGTAAGGACACTGCTGGGGGTCTTGCATTTACATCTCATTTGCATCATAGCTCATTTGCATGCTGCAGAGCAGAAAGGTCAGCGTCTTGCCCTCCCTCTCGTCGTACACGTTCAGGAGCCTGCCTCTCCCTGGACTCTGGTCCCACTCCTTCCTCCCAGCCAACATCTTCTTCCCTCCTCAGGTCCCTGGTGACAGGCCGCCATCCCCACAGCGCAGGCGGAGACAGCTGGACCCGGGGGGAGGCCCGGCCCCCCCGCCAGTCACTCTGGCTGCTGCCAAGAAAGCCAAGTCTGAGACGAAGCTGGTGAGTGGCCGGGACAAGGTTGGAAGGGATCATCTGCACCATCATGGGGCGTGTGGGCACCAGGGGGCACCGAAGCGAGGGAGACTGGGTGCCAGTCCCCGGGAGACTCTGGTCTGATAGGGTGTGACCCTTGTGTCATGATGAGCCCCCTCATCAGGAGATGAGAAGACTCATCTCCTCCCTCACCGGGCATCCCACCGCTCTTGGCCTTGGGGGACAGCCAACCCAGTGGGCCAAAGGAAGAGACACTGGCTTTATTTCTGAGGGCCCCATCCTCTTGGGGTGCTAGAGCAGCTCAAAGTCTTGGACATTAAAGCTGGGGAGTGGGAGAGATAGGATGGAGGGGAGGTGGGGAGACGTGGGTGGTGCAGGGCGCCCTCTGTTGGAAGGGAGAGAGGAACAGGCCTGGGAGGGAAGTTGAGGCCTAGCTGAGTAGGTTGGAGGTGGTGTCCCAGGTGGCGGAAGCCAGGCATGAACAAAGGCTCAGCGTGGGACAGAGATGGGAAGAGGTGTCAGGTGCCCGGCCCCATTTATATTCAAAGGGACCAGATTTCATGTCATCTACGTCCCTGGCATCTCTCTGTGCTTGGCCTAAGGAAGGGGGCCTCAGTGTGGAAGCGTGGGGGTGGGGTGGTATGCGAGAGGGAAGGGGTGAGGTAGGGCCGCTTGGGGTCAGCCACAGGCCAGCCTAAGCCAGAGGAAGAGCCAAAGGGAAGGGGTGAAGCAGGAAGAATGTGGAGCCCCAGACTGTCTCACGTCCTGGTTTCCCTGCCCACCTCAGAAGTGTGGCGGTGACCAGGCCCGCTGCGTGTGGCTGGAGTGCCCCATTCCTGACAGCCCTGTCATCACCAATGTGACCGTGCAGGCACGAGTGTGGAACAGCACCTTCATCGAGGTCAGTGCTGGGTCTGGAGGTCTCTACTGCGCCCCCTTCAGGGTGCGGAGAGCAACAGCCAGGCCTCGC
>CM053619.1:26934948-26983847 GCA_028646535.1 Procyon lotor | reverse complement strand
GGAGAGGGGAAAAAGACAAAATTGTCAATTTTTTCGTGTAAAGGCTATAGTGGAGATACGGAGGACATAATGTAGGAGATAAAGGGAGGGTTGCTTAAATGTATTGTGGTGTAGCTCCTACAATAAATTAAGGTAGTGGAGGAAAGGCTAGAAAGACCAATGGAACAGAAGAGAAATTTATGTCATGGTACAGATGGCATTTTTTTTTTTAAAGATTTTATTTATTTGACAGAGAGAAACACAGCGAGAGAGGGAACACAAGCAGAGGGAATGGTAGGGGGAGAAGCAGGCCTCCTGCTGAGCAGGGAGCCCGATGTGGGGCTCGATCCCAGGACCCTGGGATCATGACCTGAGCCGAAAGCATACGCTTAACGACTGAGCCACCCAGGTGCCCCTACAGATGGCATTTTTAACCAATGGAGAAAGTTAGATTACGAAGTCGTGTTGGGAGAATGCATTTGGAAAGTAAAGACAGACCCTTACCTCACATAAAAACCAAAACTACAGTGGAGTTAGATTAAATATTTAAATAGAGGAAATAAAACTTAATATACCAGAAGAAAATCCAGAAAATAATTTGATAATAATCTTTAATTATGGGGGGAGGGACTTATTTTACTGAACCCAGAAGTTGCAAGGGCAACATTTGACCAATAAAATGGTATGACATTTTAAATCTGTATACAGTGAAATAGAGGATTAAGAGAAACTAGACGGGCAAGTGATAAAATTGCTTTTAAGAGTTTCCAGTGTATATGATGAAGGATTGATACATATTTTTAGTGTGTCAGGGTAAAGGGCAGCATAAACATAAACAGGCAGTGTCCACAGGGTGAACTAGAAATAGTCACCTCAGTAGTGAGGTCAAAAAAATAACAGCAACAAGGCTTTTTTTCCTACGAGATTGAAAAAGATTAAAAACACTAAGGCTGTCTGGTGCCGCCGAGGTAGAAGGAAATGCTGTTGGTTAGAGTATAAATGGATGGATTCTTTTTGGAAATGAATTTGTCAACATCTATTAGAGTTTAAAACACACACTTCCTTTGATCTGACCCACGATAATATATCTTAAGGAGCTAATAGGACAAATATGCGAATATAAATATACGGGGATGTCTGAAAGCGTGGTTTATAATGGCATGAAATTGGAAACACTCTGTGTGTCTTTGGTAGGAGATCGGTTCAATAAATTGTGGTACATTTTCTAGAATGGCTATGCAGTCATCAGAGATTAGGTTGATCTTTCTTAATTGACATCAGGAGATGATGATTATAGCTGAAAGAGGAGGCCGGTCGGGTTGCAGGGGAGAGTGTGCAGCACAGAGACCTTGCTTATGTGGAAGAAAGGACATGTGTTTAACATATGCATTAGAAACTACGGAAGGAGATTCACCAAAATGTTGAAGAGTTATTTCTAGGGAGTAAAATTACAGGGAACCTTTAGTTTCCTTGATATCATCTGTATTTAAACAAAAATAATAAAATAATTTTAATAATTCTTTTTTTTTTTTAGTATTTATTTGACAGAGAGAGAGATCACAAGTAGGCAGAAAGGCAGGCAGGGGGTAGGGGGGAAGCAGGCTCCCAGCTGAGCAGAGAACCCGATGCGGGGCTCGATCCCAGGACCCTGAGATCATGACCTGAACCGAAGGCAGAGGCTTTAACCCACTGAGCCAACCAGGCGCTCCCAAAAATAATAAAATAATTTTAAAGAAATAATGTATAGTCAGAAAAATTTTCTCTCAATATATAAAAAATACATTATATGTAATATAATTTTGTGTTATATAACACTTCATCTTATGTATATTATAATATGTACAATATTGAATAATATGTTATACAATCATATAACATAATTATATAATAAATATTTTTACATTGTGTATAGTATATATTACAATGATTACACATAGTTTATAGAATACAATTTTACATTATAATAATTATAAATGTGTGTATATATGTGCATATATGTGTGTATATACATATCTATATATACATATATACATATGTATGTATACATATATATATGTACAGTAGGGGAAGAAAAATAATGGTACTATATGCTCTTCATTCTTTGTTTTTTTAAATGTTTATGGACTGCTGGTTATGTACCAGGTATTGTTCAAAGCAGTTTACTGATGGTAAACACATTTAATCCTCACCAGCGACCTATGAAGTAGGTATCATTCTCATAACCTGCATTTTACAGATGAACAACAGAGAGAGGTTAAGTGATTTGTCCAAGGTCACACAGCTAGTGAATAGCACAGCTGGCACTTGAACCCAGGTAGTCTGGCTCCAGAATCTCTTGACCACTTTTCTCTACCATGAGGCCTTTATGATCTGCTTTATCAGAAAGCACGAACTGGAGATTCCGAGAGGTGAATTTACTTTTCCAAGGCCACACAGTTCAAGGGTGAAGCTGGTACTCAAGCCCGGATGTGTGGGTTACAAACCCAGACTCCAGGCTGTGTCCCAGATCTGAAGCCGGTCCTCTGAAGGACCCTGCACCCAGGGTAAACCAGAGGATGGAGGTTATCTGGGGAGGTCAGTGGCAGGCAGGGGCTTTTTCTGGTCCCTGAGTGCCCCCTGCTGGTAGTAGGTCAAACAGCAGGGTCCTGGGTCCTGCTGGGACAGGATGGATGAGCCTGGGGTCTAAGGGGGAGGACACAGGGCTGAGCCCCTTATCTCCCCCGCCAGTTCTCTGTGGACATTGACTCTGACCTGGTGGAGGAGCTCCCAGCGGAGATCGAGCTGTGGCTGGTGCTTGTGGCTGTGGGTGCCGGGCTGCTGCTCCTGGGGTTGATCATCCTTCTTCTGTGGAAGGTTAGGACCCCCAGACCACCAATGGGACTCCCACTCTGGGACCTCCTGCCAGCAGACCCTCACCAGCTCTCCCCTCATCCAGTTCCTCACTTCCACCCCACCCCCACCCTTCTCCCATGTTGTCCCAACCTTCTCCCCAGCTTCCTGTCTCATGCCCTGCCCCCCACCCCCCATCCTCACCTCACCCACCAGGATGAGTGGGGGGGATCTGCAGGCTGGAAAGGGGAAGCCAGGAGCTCTGGCTTCTGGCCACACCACCAAGCGAGGGCTGGGACCCAGGCATCCAGGCTCCCCGGCCCTAAGCCCCAGCCCATGAGTGCTGCTGGCCAGGACCACCCCCCAGCGCCCCCTGATGGCCCATCCCCACCCCCTCCCCTCCGCAGTGCGGCTTCTTCAAGCGAGCCCGCACTCGTGCCCTGTATGAAGCTAAGAGGCAGAAGGCGGAGATGAAGAGCCAGCCGTCAGAGACAGAGAGGCTGACGGACGACTACTGAGGGGGGCAGCCCCCTGCCCCCGGCCCACCCGGGTAACGCGGCCTCCGGGCCCTCTTCCCTGAGCCCCGCAGCTGGCCGGGGCCTCTGACTCTGTCCTATCTGCTCTTCTTCCTCATGGGCCCTCTCTGCACGTCACTCGGCCCCCAGCACCACCCCAAAGAGCGTGCCACCGTCTCCCTTCATGCCCTGGGAGGGCTCAAGATGTCTTCTCGCTGCTTCCCCTGAAGATTTGGGGCCCCAAGAGGGAGCCATAATGCCCCCATGCCCCTTTGCTTTCTGGGGATCGGAAAAGGACCAAGGCCAAGACTAGGCCCCATCTGTAGGCCATGTGGCAAATATCCAGAGTGATTCTGCACCTCCATTTCCACGGCCAGAGAAGGAGGGGACTAGGAGAGTCCTTCTCTGGGACCTAGTGCCTTTCCTCCTCGGAGCCCGTCTGGGGTGACACGCTGGCCCCCACCCCCACAACGTGATCAGGGCAGGCCAGTTTCCTAGCATCAGCAACCGCAGCGACCGCCCCTCTCTCCGGCTGCCTCCCCCTTCCTCTCTGCCTTCCTCAGCTCCTCCTTCCTCCGGGGCTGAGGGTGGGCAAGCTCGCCCTCCCTGTCACAGGGCAGGGAGATGGCTTGGGGTTCGGTCAGGGGTCCTGGCTTTGAGGGCCTCTGGGGGGTGGGGGAAGGAGCTAGGTACACCTTCCCGCATCCCCGAGGACTGGATGCTGATGCTCTTCCTTTTCTCCACCACCCCCGCCCCCCAGTGTGACTTCTTTAAGCGGACCCGCTATTACCGAATCATGCCCAAGTACCACGCGGTGCGGATCCGAGAGGAGGAGCGCTACCCACCTCCAGGGAGCACCATGCCCACCAAGAAGCACTGGGTGACCAGCTGGCAGACTCGGGACCGATACTACTGACATCCTCCCCGATCCCACCCCTGCTCCCCCCAGCGCCCCTTCTATTTATCATAACTTATGCCCCTGACAGTCCACGGGGGCCACTGCCTTTGGCTGGCGCCGGCAGGTTCGGGCGCAGAAAGCCCTTCTAGCCCAGGCACATGCCTTCTGGCCGTGGGCTACTCCCTATAGGCGGGCTGGGGCCAGGGGCCCCTGGACACATGGGGGGCCCACCGCCTGCGGACTGTGTCGGGCACCATGGATGGTGCACGGACATACGCGTCCCTGCCTCTGCCTGTGCCAAAACCAAGCCAAAGGGCCTCCACCAGAGCCAGGAGGAAAAGGCCCCCACTGTGGTGACACCCCGTCCCTCACCGCCACCGTTCACACTGGACCCATCTTGAGCCATAGTCACTGGACTGACTCTGCTACTGAGACTACAGCTACTGATGGGGAACCGCGCCCCGGGCTCCCCCAGCCGCGGCTCCTGATGCCCGTGCCAGAGAGCAGGGTCCCGCCTCAGGTTGCCCACGATGGCGTTTCCAGGCCCTGGTGTGCTCAGACCCAGGAGCAGAATGGACTAGAAGGAGGGTCCCCAGGACGACTTCCCTTCACAGATTTCTGCGAGGCCTCTCTTCTCGGAGGAGATGCCCTCCTGGCGAGGACCGCAGTCTGAAGGAACAAAGACAGACCAACTGCGGGACAGCCCGGCAGAGCGCAGGACTGCCCCGGAAGCATGGAGGGATGCTCAGCGGTGGAGGGGAGCAGTCCTCCGCCAAAGGAGCTGAGGAAAGGAGAGAGCAGATCCCACTTCTCACTGACCACTAGCATCCAGGCCTCTGAAGGCCCCGAGAGACCTCCCCCCACCCCCCACCCCCAAGATCACGGAGGGAGCGACACTTGAATGTAGGACGGGAGGGAGCCCTGTCCCTGCCGCATCAGCTGAAACCTGCTCTGCCCTCACTGACCATGGGGAGGGGGCCTAGACGTGGGGTTCTTGGCTGTTCTTGGCTTTCAGAGCCAACTTAGCTCTGCCTCCTCTCTGCATGGGCTAAGTCCTAAGGCCCATTCTAGAAGTCAAGGCTGGTTCCAGGAAACCTCTCCTGACCCTGCCTTTTGGCAGCTCCTTTTCCAGCCCCCACCCACTTCCATGGTACTGTAGCAGGGGAGCTCCCTCTCCCTTCTCGTGCCTTCTTTGTACATAGGCTTCTCACGGTGACCAATAAACAGCTCCCAGTTTGTATGCCCTGCATCAGCGTCCATTCACCACGCCCCCCACCCTCCGGTCCCATCCCCCATTCGGTCTGGTGCATAGTGATGTCATCTAGCTGACCCCTAGGTGGACGAAGCCAGGGGCAGGGATCCGAGAGGCTAGCGGGGTGAGGATGTATGCGGGAGGCGCCAGTCCCTGCTCTCAGGGACGTCCTGATCTAAGGGATGGTCATAGACATCCCACTGAGACCCAGACATTAAAGTTTGGGAAAAGACCTGAGTAGACTGGATAGGATCCAAAATGGCTTCTTGGTGGACAGTGTGCTGGTCCTGGGGAGGGAGGAGGGCAGGGGGAGTTGGAGGTGGAGATGTGCCCGGCCCAGAAGAGGCAGAAAGCTACTTGGCTGTAGAAGCAGGTGGGCCTGGATAATGGTAGACGGAGGCTGAGTACCAGGGTGGAGAGCCAAGAGCCCTCATCCAGTGGCTGGATTCAGATAACAGCCTGCTTTTCTGCCTCAGTTTCCCCCAAGCCCATACCTAGACACCACAATGAACAGATCAGAGGGTGAGCCAGAGACCTAAGACTGGAAAGCCTGAAAGGTCATGGTATCCGCCAGTGTCTGGGCAGGAATACCCGGAGTCCTAGTCTTGTGGCCATTGTCATACAGTCATGTGTCCTCCAAGGGGGCTTCAGTCCCGAGTCCCCATAGCCCACAGCACTGGATCAAGCCCTCTGCTTCCCAAGGTCACCCTTCCCCCACAGGCCTGGGAGAACAGAGCAGGGCTGTGTTCCCCATGCCTTCTTTGTCCTAAATTGTGGCACGGATGCTTCTGTTAGTTGTCCTCAAAGCTATGACCTTTGGAAGACTCAAGGCTGAAAATTACTACTGAGAGAAGCCTAGGGCAGATCTTCAATCCAGCTGCTCGGAGAGCGCGCAGACCCAGGCTTTCCTCCCAGGAGCCCCTCCCGATGTCTGCCTCGGTGTCCCCCAACTTGCCTCCCTGCCTTCTGCTGCCCCGGCCAGAGCCCACACCTCCCCAGCTCTCACTTTCTGTGCTGGGCCTGCCCTTTCCTGGGTGGATTAACAGCAGAAAGCCCAGTTCCTCCAGGAAAACCCCAGCCCCTACCCAGGGCTCTCAGAACCAGTAATCAGAACGTCCAGATCCTTTTCCAAAACCTGGGTTATTCACTCAGTCAGGAATAATACCACACGTGGGTTGGCAAAGCCCAGCTCAGGTTGAGCAGAGCTCAGGCCCGCTCGGTCCTATCCGTTGCAGACACTTCCTGCTTAAGAAAACGGTAGGATCTAGGGATCTACACATCCCTCTGGCCAGCTCCACAGGCTCAGCCCCGAGTCGTGTGTGTGTGTGTGTGTGTGACACAGACTTTATGCTTGGATAAGAACACAGTCTCTCTCTCTCTCTCTCTCTCTCTCTCTCTCTCTCTCTCACACACACACACACACACACACACACTGCAGTATAAGTAGTCATTTCCAGGACTGATGCTATACTTTTATGAAAGAAATATAATGGCAGGGGCGCCTGGGTGGCTCAGTTGGTTAAGCATCTGCCTTTGGCTCAGGTCACGATCCCAGGGTCCTGGGATCAAGTCCCTTGTCGGGCTCCCTGCTAAGCAGGGAGTCTGTTTCTCTTTCTCCCTCTGCCGCTTCCCCTGCTTGTGTTCTCTCCTGCTGTCAAATAAATTTTTAAAAAATCTTGAAAGATTAAAAAAAAAAGGTAGAGATGCAGCAATACCCACTTTATATAAAAAGGTCCTCAATAATGTCAAGCTTCTGAAGCTCCTTGGAGCCATAGCACCTCCAAATGGTTTCCAAAGAGGGTGCTGGCTTTTGAGTCATTAAAAGGATCCATAAGGCCATACTCCCCCTCTGGACACAAGGCTGGTTTGCACTTCCTGGTTCACCTCCTGGTTGGATGAGGTCATGTGACTAATTCTGGCCAATCAGTTGTGAGCAGGATGGACTTGGCTCAATTCTGGGCTGAGAAATGTTGGGGTGAGAGTCCCCACAGTTCTGCTTCCCTGATTCAGCTGCTGTGAAGCCTGCCTTGAAATAAAATGTTTGTCTGTCTGAGTCCCTGAGAGTCCCCCTCCCACCACCAACCTGCCTTGTACATGGTGGAGTGGGGAGGACTTGAACCTCAGCATCATCTAACTTCGTTTGACCACCCCATGCCACTCACATTATCACCCTGAAGCAACCTCTGCAGAAGAAATTTTGATCCAAGCACAGAGACCACAATATCAAAGTCCACTAAGGAGAGGATCACGGGAAATCTCTCTTACACCGAGTCTCAAGAGTTCACATCCTTTTCCTCATTACTTAAATGTTTTAAAAGATTTACTTATTTGAGAGAGAGAGAGAGAGAGAGAGAGAGAGAGAGAGAGAGAGCAGGGACAGGGGCAGAGGGAGAGGAAGAGAATCCTTAAGCAGATTCCCCACTGAGCCCGGCATGGGGCTCAATCTAACGATCCTGAGATCATGACCTGAGCCAAACCCAAGAGTCTGATACTGAACTGACTGAGCTACCCAGGCGCCCCTCCTTACTTAAATTTTGACAATAGTAATAGCTGCTAATGATTGATTATTTACTACGTTTACGTGCCAGGCACAGGGCTGGGCTTTTTACATAAGTACCTATATGCTCCTCTGGGCAACCTGAAGGCTGCACCAACAGCTGGTCCAGCGGCTGCTCCAACATCATCAGTGATTTAATTGCTAACTGGAAGGATGTTCGGTGGTCCTCCCTGATAACTCTGTGGCATGTCTCCCTGGTGGTCCCCATTCTTTTTTCACGCTCTTTCCCTTTTTTTATGTGCCAGGTGCTGTGCCGGGTGCTGGAGATAGAGCAGTGAATTATACAGACATAGACAGCCCTGCCCTCCTGGAGCTGGATGTCTAGTGGCGGAAACAGATGAGTCAGCAGACGATTTCTACTCAGTCTGACAGGAGCCAAATGGTACTAAGGTCGAGGAGGTCCAAGGAGCCCTTAGCAGGAGCCCATAGCCCAGCCTGGTAGGGTCGGAGACTTAAAGAATGGATAGGTGGTGAGAAGAAAGAATGATCCCAACAGAAGAGACAGCATTTGCAAGGGCTTGGAGACTGAAGGCTGGTCCAAGGCAGTAGATAAGTACAGCTGGGAGTTGAGCAGGGGAATGTGGAGGGAGGAGGCTGGAGAGTTAAGCCAAAGCAGATCGTGCAAGAGCTAGAAAGGCACGGGTAAGAGGTAGACAGCCACTGTCCACTCACAAAGTCTGTGAGCAAGGGAAGTAACAAGTTCAGTTTTTTGTTTTTTGGTTTTTTTAAAGATTTTATTTGACAGAGGGAGAGATCACAAACAGGCAGAGAGGCAGGCAGGGGTGGTGGGGGGGAAGCAGGTTCCCTGCTGAGCAGAGAGCCTGATACTGGGCTCAATCCCAGGACCCTGAGATCATGCCCTGAGGCGAAGGCAGAGGCTTTAACCCACTGAGCCACCCAGGTGCCCCTTCAGTTTGCTTTTGAGAATGATCCCTGAGCCTGTTTCCTCATCTATATGATGGTGATAATAATAGCAGCAGAAAGCCCTCTGGAGAATTAAAGGAGATAATGATACAAACAGTGCCTGGCACATAGGTTATGATTCATTCAGCTCAGAGTCGCTTCCAATGGGAAGCCGCGCATAGCTCCGTGTTGACTGGAATCACATTCGGTTACACAGTAACTACTTATTTACTTATGTAGCTACCTCCCAAACTGAGAAATGAAACGATCCGGGGAGAAGACTACCTCCTTATCCTTTCTGTGTTTCCTCTTCCCACGACAAAGCCCAGCACATATTGAGCACTTGGGCGGTGGTGCTCAGGGACTGAACAGTGAAAAAGCGAAAACATCAAGACTGGGGGGTGGGGGTGGGGGGCAGACAGGGTGGGGGCGGGGTTTGGGGGGTCCGGGCGTACCGCGTTCCACCACAAGAGCGCGCGCTCTGTTGCTACGAGAGCTCAGGGCGGCTGGGGAAGGGCGGGCGCCCTAGCACCCAGCACAGATCACACAGGTCACCTGCCAGGACCTTTCTCTAAGGCAGCCCAATACGAAGATCGTCATCTTCTCAGGCCAAATGAGTAGAGAACAACTGAAATGTTTTGAAAACTGCACTCGCAGCGCCGATGTTAAGGACTGCCTCCACCGTCGCCAGTTGGGGTTTTGACTCTGGCCGTCTTTTCTCGAGCCGCTTGGATCTTTGCGGAAGTGGGTGGGGGGCACGTCTGTCTGAGCGGTTGTTAGCGTCGGCTTGCATCCTGGTCGCGAAGTTTGCAAACTTTCCCAGTCCGAGTCACTGTCATCCGGACTGGGAACCCACCAGATCGTCCGCCTCAGGGAGCGCAAGTGGGGATCGGGACAGGTGAAACAGGTCCCGCTGAGAGGGAAGGGATTCGTGGAAAGCTATCCGGACGACTTCAGGGAAGGCGAGTGAAGGAGATCTGGTTGCGCGCGGGAGAGGAAGAAGCGTTAAGGGAGGAGGAATGAAGAAACTCTGGGGAGGCAGGGGTTAAGCCGGGCTCGGCCGAGGAAAGGGCGGAGCGAATGCTCGGGAGGCGGGCTCTCGGCGAGGCCTCCCGAAAACAACAGGCCGCCCGGGGCAAGGACTGGGTTAAGGGGGTGGGTCGTGGGGGGGGGGGAGCCACGTGCCGGGGCGAGAGGCGATTGGCTTTGCCGGCGTTGTTTGTGAGCGGCCATTGGCGACGTCGAGGCGCCGCGACGAGCCGATTGGCCGGGGCTTGGAGGACTGCCCGCCCGGCCGGGGCGGGGAGGAGGCGGCTGGTCCCGGTCGCTGGGCCGGGCTGGGCCGAGCTGGGCCGAGCTGGGCCGAGCTGAGCGCCAGCGCCGCCCGCGGGGGAACCGGAGCCCGAGCCCAAGCTGCGGCCGCCGCCGCCGCCGCCGCCGCCGCCGCCACCATGCGCTGGGTCCGCGCGCTGCTGAAGAATGCGTCGCTGGCAGGGGCGCCCAAGTACATCGAACACTTCAGCAAGTTCTCCCCGTCCCCGCTGTCCATAAAGCAGTTTCTGGACTTTGGTACGGAGTAGGCGGGGGGGGGGGGGCGGCTTGGCCGTGGGGGCCCGCGGGGCGCGGGGGCCGGTGAGGGAGGGGGGCCCTGGCCTTGAAGGATTAACGCGGAGGAGAAGAGAGGCCCTGCGTGACAGGGAAGGGTTGCTGGAGTACAGGCAGGAAAGGGTTAAGGCGGGGGGAAGGGAGCAGGAGTGGCCCCGAAAGGGTTAAGGTATCCCGGAGAAGAGCTCTATACTGGGCTGTCAGTGGGAAGTGGGGGCACTGAGAAGGAGGGGTCTAAGTATCTCGCTGGGCTTTGCGAGAGGTCTTGCCAAGTAAGGGGCAGGGAGGAGGTGATGTTAGGGCAGGAAGGGAGTGGGGTGTATCCAGACTGAAAGGGTTAATGGTGGTTGTCCTAGTGACTCAAAGAGTCGGAGATGGAGAGGAAGTGATGCGGAGATGCTGGTGGGAGTAACAAGGCGGGATTAGGAGGTGAAGGCAGCTGGACGGAGACCTGGGCTGGGCGGGCACCCTGGGGTCAGGTGGGGACGCGACTCTAAAGAAAATTGTCAACAGAAGGGAGGTAGCTGATCAGCACACCCCAAGCCACTGAAGAAGCTGGCCCCCAGCTGGCCCAGTAGGCAAGGACACTTGAAGAGCAAATCTGTCTGGGCCTGGCTCCCTGTCCCCAACCGGGCTGAGGCCTGGAGCACCCTGAAGTGGAGTCAGGAGGCTTGCAGCCTTGGCAGCCCCTAGGTTCCTGGGCCAGGATCACCCACCAGCAACGCCCTGGGGGTGCATCTGGAGCAGAAGGAAGGCTGTGCCACTGTGGCCACTGAAACAGGCATTGTGTGGGCCCTGTCCCCTGTCTGTCTACGCGACATTTACCTGGTGCCAGCTGGGGATTAGGACGGGGTGCCCAGGTCTCTCTGGAGTTGAAGAGACAGTGCCTGGCTCAAGTTACAGCTGCGTCACTGAGGGGAGGGGGTGGGGAGGTGGCAGCCTGGACACAGGGCCCCTGTTCCCCAGGACTTGTCTGCCTGTCCCCCTGCCCTATTTGAGCTGTCCCCGTGTAGAAAAGCCCCCTGGGCCCATTGCCAACCACCAGTAGCTGTCCTGCCCAAACTGGACCCCAATTATAGAAATGGGCTGGGTGGGGTTCACAGTAGAGTTTGGTCCACTTGTAGGGCAGTGGGGGAAACAGATCTTGAGAAGGGGAGTCACATGCCCTAGGTGGCAGACTTGGAAGCAGAACTTAGATGAGCATCTAGCTCTTCTGACTCTAGGCCATGGTCTCAGTCTACCACACCCATCTTCATCCTTTTTTTTTTTTTTTTTTAAAGATTTTATTTATTTATTTGACAGAGAGAGAGATCACAAGCAGTCAGCTCGGCCCAGCTCAGCCCAGGTCGGCCCAGCCCGGCCCAGCGACCGGGACCAACTGCTGGGCTTTGACCCAGCAAGATACTTAGACCCCTCCTTCTCAGTGCCCCCACTTCCCACTGACAGCGCAGAGAGAGAGGGGGAAGCAGACTCACCGCTGAGCTCTCTAGAGAGCCCGATGTGGGGCTAAGTCCCAGGGCCCTGAGATCATGACCTGAGCCGAAGGCAGAGGCTTTGACCCACTGAGCCACCCAGGCGCCCCCCATCTTCATCTTGAAGCCAGACCAAGGACCAAGACATTTGGGCTCCCATCCTTGGGCCCTGTGTGCCTCCCACATGGGCATTAAGGCAGGGGCAACTCTACAGTGGTCATCAAGACCAGCCTGGGTGAAGACAGACTGGGCCAGAAAGGACACTGGGACCCCGCAGCTGCCATGGGTCAGGCACAGCGCCCCTCAGCCAGGCCCAGACCTGGGAGGGGGCGGTTTTCCCAGGTTCCTCTGCCCACCTGCCCCACCCCCATTCTACCCCTTCTACCTCTCAAAGCAAGTGTCTGTTAGGAGAGACAGACAGTGAAGAAGTGAGGTAACTGAGGCCAGAGTCAGCTCCAGATGGTCCTGGGAGTGGCCCCTGTGCCCTGTGGTTGGAGTCAAGCAGGCTCGGGGGGAGGAGACACAAGCTTGGAGAGGATCAGGCAGGGTGGCGGGGAGGTGGGAACACTGCAGGGGGTCAGGAGAGCTGCTTTGCTCTGTGCCCCTGGTCACTTCTCTGAACCCTCAGCAAATGCAGGATTTAATCAACCTGACCCCTGAGATGATCTCTGGCTCCAGTGCTGTGGAGCTCTGTGGGCTCACCTGTCTCTCTCTTGCTCCAGGGTCCAGCAATGCCTGCGAGAAAACTTCATTCACCTTCCTCAGGCAGGAGCTGCCCGTGCGCCTGGCCAACATCATGAAAGAGATCAACCTGCTTCCCGACCGAGTGCTGAGCACACCCTCGGTGCAGCTGGTCCAGAGCTGGTGAGACCCCTGGCCAGCTCCCTGCACCTCCCACTCTGCTGCCAGATGCCCCCAGGCTTCCAGAGTCTCTGTGCTCCCAGCAGCCTTGAGGGAGGTGGGGACATAGGGGAAGCACAGGGGCTCCAAGAGGCTAGAGAGTTGCCCAAGGTCAGTTGGAATCCTAGGCTAGAGCAGGGGCTGAGATAAAGCTCCCAGCCTGCATGCTCACCAGCCCTATGCTTACCACTCTTCCTTTCTCCAGAAACCCAGGCTTTACCAGGGGAATTGTTTTCACAGCCCAGACCCAAACCGTGCCAGTGTGAGCATTCACCACGAGCTCTGGGTCTAGACACCCAGTACCTACTGGGTGGTATTTACCTGGGGGCAGGCAACGTTATAGGGAGACAGAAACAGGAAGAAACAAATTTTCAAATGATATAATCCAAGCTACAGGTCACACTGTTTTGGATGTTGGGAAACGCTCAGACGCAGGGATGGCACGGTACCCACCCCCGAGAACTTTGGAGGGGCAAAGATCAAAAGTGGCCGCAGAAGCAGAGGGAAATCCTCAGTAAAGCTCCCTCTAGAGCTCTGGCCCAGGTTAGGTAACTGGGTGGCAGGAACCAACGGCCGGTCACATGCAGAGTGAACAAGAGTTTGCTGTGTGATTGGTGTGCCGATGGTGAATCCTGGTTGGTCGTTGGTGGCACTTGTACCGAGATGCTTTGCCAGTTCTCCTGGCTGTGGTGCGGTGTGGCAGGGGTCCCCTGTTGGATCCGGGAGCAGGGGTCCACGCCTGCTGCGAGCCCAGCGCCCTGTCAGAAGCAGGAAAGCAGCAGTAGCTGCCCTCTGGGAGCTCGCAGGGAGCAGGATGGGGGGTAAACTGAGAGCTACGAGATCGTAGATGGTGGTGGGAGCAGGGAGCTGCCGAAGAGTTACTTTTACTGAAGAACCAAAATGTTATTTAAAAAGAGACACAGGTTGGGGTTCTTTTCCTCCTCGTCGTGGAAGCATAATGTGTCCGCCTGGCCATTTGGAAGACACAGGAAAGTAGACGGAAGAGAGTGCCAGCCACTACCGTCCACGCCATAACCAAACACTGGTAGGGTTTCCGAAGGTCCTAGTGGTGCGCTTCTAGCATTGTTTCTGTGCATGGATATTCGCAGAGGCAGGACTTACTCTGATTTAATGAGATATGGGAAGGAAAGTGTTTGGTGCCCAAGGCCAGGCCCCTGGTAGGCACACCCTGGACATCAGTTGAAGCAGGGCTGTGGGGAAGTTGAAGTGGACGCATAGAGGAGGTGACGTGTCACCAGGCCTTCCAGGGGCCGGAGTGAGCCTAGACCTAGAAAGAGGGGAAGGGCATTCCAGGCCTCAGAACTGCTTGTGCCCGGGCGTGGAGGCAGGTAGGAGCCCAGCGAGGGCCTCCGTGACCTGACTGTGCCGGCAGCACTGTTCAGCACAAGCTGTGAAGAGGGACGGGCACAGAGGGCAGGGGCTGGCGTTCCTACAGCCCAACCAGGTCACCCCTCGCTGGGCCCTGGCCCTCGGAGGGTCCGGGACATCCGAGCCAAGCAGCATTTCCTAGCGCGGGGTGGTGGGGAAGTCGTGGGGCGGGGACAGAAGGTGCCATCTGTTTGCCCACTCAACCCCCCCCCCCCCCGCTCTGCCCGGCTAACTGGCCTGGCTGCCTCTCCAGCGGGCCCCTGACGCCGGGACAGGCCCTCTCGGGCCCCTCCCTGGACGCTGTGTTCCTAGGAGAGCGGGGGATGTGTGTCAGGACGTGGGGGAGCAGAGAGCTGCCGAACTGCCCATGACGCCCCCAGGCCCCTGCAGAGGCCATTCCTGAAAATCAGTTACGCGTGTGTGGGCCGAGCCTGGCCTTTCTTCCCTTGAAGCTTGGAAGTCGTGTCCAGCAACAGCAGGACAGAGCGAAGTTAGATAAGAGAGAGCACTTCCCGGTGGTTGATTCGGCTGAAAACAGACCATGGGATTGCTGGAATGTTCCGATGCACTGACCAGAGCCTGCTGAGGTTGTTTCCAGGGAACGGGCATCATTGGCTGTGGCAAGAGAGTCTGAGGGCCCCTAACCCAGAGTCTGATGAGCAAGGAGCAAATGCTTCCCTTGGGAAAATGGAAAAGTCTGGCACAAATGCTGTTCGCAGTCGCAGTGGTACGATGTGGTGAAGGCTGAGGGAGTTGTTACTCAGCCGCCAAGAGGTTCTAGGCAAGAGTCACTGCGGACGGACTGAGCATTCCTGGTTTTAAATAAACCTGGTGCATTGTTTCAACCAGACAGACCTGGTGTGGAGGACCCCGTTTTGGAGGTGCCTGGAGGACAATAGAAAGCCGTGGTTGTTGGCATCAGCGTCGGCATGCTTGCCTTGGACGCTTGGCTTTGCTGCTTGCCGGACACTTAATCCTTAGCAAACCCTCTGGCCTCCCTGAGCCTCGGCTTCCTCACCTGTAAGACAGGGATCCGCTCTGTTCCTAAGGGCAGACTCCCCCATTCGATGCTAACGTGTGCAGAACTCTGTCCACATGAGCCGTGTCCCCGAGCTTCACGGTAGCGACAGCTCCGGGCCACAGATGTGAGTGTGGCCAAGGTTCTCTTTGACAGCGTGGTCCTCAGGAGGGCATGGAGGTGGTAGGAATGTGTTTCCAGAAAGTTGGGGGGTGGGGTTAAGTGAGAGTCACAGGGTGGAATCAGATGACAGTGGGTCACTCCTGTCCCAGAGGGTCTTAGTGGGGGTTGTAGGGAAAGGGGCAGGAGGCAGTGTGGCCAGCACCCTCTTGTGACCTCCCCTGTCTGTGGGCGAACCCAGCCTGGGGGGGCCTCGCACCCCCACCCTGCGGGAACCACAGCCCACGCCTTGCATGGAGCCCGGGCTGGAGTCCCACCGAACCCCTTGGCTTCTTCCATGACCGGAGTTGAGACTGAGGATGTCAGGGTGGTACTGCCGTGAACCCCATTTTCAAGCCAGGGACCAGAGCAGCTCAGTGGCCTCTGTGGGGCACAGCTGCCCACAGGACCCGAGTCTGCCTGGCTTAGGGCCTGCGCCCAGCTCCCCCGCAGAGAGCAGCTTCCGGACATGGGACAGGTGTGCCACTGCCCCCTCTTCACACGGCCGCTGCCTTGTTCACAGTCCTTATCTGCAGCGGCTGAGGACGCCAGTGCCTGGTGCATGTGCACACGCACATACACGCTGCCACGCGCATGCCCCCTCCACCTCCCAGTACAATCCACCCCCTGCCTCCCCAGTCCAGGGCTCTGGGCAGGCTAGAAAGCCCCAGAAGGCAGGAGTCCTGGGTGGCCTGATGTGCTGCTGAGCTGGGCAGGCCCAGGCCTTCCCTAGGCAGCTGCATTGGGCCCCCGCTGTCTGCCAGGCCTGCTCTGTCTGGCCAAGGGCGGAGGTCAGCACCACATCTGTCATTGCCCCGGCCTTCGGGCCTCCTAGGTCAGAGCTCGGTTCTTTCCCTGGCAGTCGGGGCCGTGGGCAGCCCGGCCGCCAGTGTTCCTCCTCAGTGTCTCTGCCATTAGGACCAGATCTTGCCTGAGGGTGACATCTGGGGTGCCAGGCCTTGGCAGGCTCCAGGTCAGGGCCAGGGGCCTCTGGGAAGATCCTTCCCATCTTGTCCTCTCCCTCCCGAGAGCCCATGCAGAACTATTCCCCGGAAGGAGCTGGGGTCCTCACCCAGCTTCATAGCCCAGGAGACTGGGCTGAGGCCGGCGGCCCTTCCCCCGCCCTTGCCGGCGGGCACTGCCCATTGTGCATCTGTCCTGCTGCCCTTTGCTCTACTTCCTGGCCACGCGACCGGGCCCTGCTTCTGTTCTCTAGGGCCGTAGGCAGCCTGGAGGGTGGTGGTGCCAGTAGCTAGCCCACTGGCCCTACCCCTGCACTGGTGTGCTATCCCCACCCCTGCACCTCCTGGCCCAGGGGGCAGGGCCTCCTAGCTCCCACCCCTCCCTCCCTGCCTGTCCCCCCCCAACCCCACCCCACTCCCCATCTCAGGAAGGGGTTCTGGGCCCCGCTCTCCAGCTGGTTTCCTCCCCTTCCTCTCTCTACCAACCCCAGCCTTGCACACTTGGAGGTTTTCTCCCCAAGTCCCCTCACCCTCCCGGAGTCAGGAGCCTGAAGCTTGATCCTGGGCATGGGGGGGTGGGGGCAGGGATTTGGAGGCACGTGGCCTGCGAGAGAGAAGCCTGGCTCTGCCCGGTGACCGCCTCATCTGTGGCATGGGGGCTGCGCGAGCACCCACCGCACAGGCGGTCATGGAGGCCAAGGTAGGGCAGCCAGCAGGCACCGAGCCGAGCCCCGTCCGAGGCCGGCGGCTGCCGCCACATCGGCAGCCGTGCTGTTGGGACCAGGGTGGATGCTGAATGGTTGGCCACGAAGTGCGGACGGGGAGTCAGACAGACGTGGGTGTGCATCCCAGCGCGGCTCCTCACTGTGGGGCCTGGGCCTCATCACCTGCTTTATCTGAGCTGGTTTCCATCCACAAAAAGGGGAAATACCCGTGCCCCACAAGGCTGCTCGGGGAGGGGAGACCCTGGGTAGACTCTGGGCACAGACGGGTACCAGCAGGCACTTACCCTCCAGGCTGCTTGAGGCCCGGCCTTTGGAACGGGGGGCTGCAGGACTGGGGGGGTGACGGGGAAGGCCGGTCTCTCCTGCCGGGTAGGGAGTTCCTTACAGCCCAGTTCCTTACATCCACAGTGTGGTGGCTCTCCAGGGCGGGACTCGGAGCCTACGGCTAGTACCACCAGGAGGAGGGTGGCGGGTGCCGCGTGGGGACTCAGAGGACGCCCTCAGTGGTGGCCGACGTGTAAACCGCTGTTCGTAACGGGCAAGCGTCTAGAGAGTGCTCGCTGCGTGCTAGGCACGGTGCTAAGTATCACCTTTGGCCCTCACTGAAAGGCAGTGATGGCAGTAGGTACGAAACCCTCCGCTTTCCTGAGGAGGAAAGTCAGGCCCAGAGAGGCTTCGTGACTTTCCCAGGCCACACAGCCCCGAGGGACAAGCCAGGACTGGGACCCAACAGAGCTGGCGTCCCAGCCAGCGCCCCCCTCCCCCTCCTCTAGCATCTGACGCGAGAGCAGCGGGTGGGAGGTGAAGGGGGAAGGGTACTCTGGGCAGAGGGGCCCTCAGGGACGGGGAGGTGAGCATTCTGAGCAGACACGGCACGGGGCGATGACAAGAGTGTGGAGGACTGAGTCTTCACCACACTACCTCCCAACCTGATGACAGCTTCTGGCCTCAGTTGAGGAGCCTGTGAAATGGGGCTAATTCCTGCCCTTCTGACCTGCTAAGGTCAAAGCACTGCATATACAGGAATGTGTCGAGGGGCCATTTCTAGAGAGACCGTTAGGCCACAGAGCCCTCTGCTTCCTGCTGGCCGCAAGCATTTCTGCCAGAGAGAGGCCCAGCTTTGTGCAGCTTTGTGGCCTTCCCCAGGTGAACAACCCGTGGGCTAGGCATGGTGGCTTACAGGGGCAGGGGGACAGTGGGGGTCCTGGCTTACAGGGGCAGGGGGACAGTGGCTCTGGGTTGGCACCGTCTGCTGCCACAGGTGAGCCTGACTCCCTTGCACAGGCCGGCCCCCTGCTTCCCGACCCTCCCCTGGTTCCCCAGCTTTTCTGGGTCCTGGAGAAATCAGCCTCCCGACCAGGCCTGCACATGGGGGGCTGTAGAGGGCCATGCACTCCTGCTGGGCCTTTGGAGTGGAGTGAGTTGTCCCCGGCTCTCCGTGGGCTCCAGCCCCACCCACGGTCAGAGCTGGGCCTGCCTGTCCCCCCCCCGCTCCTGTGTCCTTCCACCCGCCGTGGGAAATCCACTTCCCTGGGCAGACAGCACGGCCCCTGCCTGGGTAGGGGCCCAGAGCAGTAGGCGCTAATCCTCACTGAGCGCCTGCTCCGTGACTGCCCTGGGCCAGCCACTCCACCGGCCCTGCCCCAGGGGAGGCAGCAGGACCCCCTGCAGGACAAGTGCTAGGATCAGTTTCTGTGAAGGGGCTCAGGGAGGTTAAACGACTTGCCCCAGCCTTCTCTCTTGGTCAGTAATCCACGAGACCCCGGCGACGGGCAGATCCCCGGTGCCCTCCCAAGACTGCTATTCTTAGATTCCACAGCAAAGGTGCTATGAGGGGGGCCGGCAAACGAGAGATGTTCTTGCATAACTTACTGTGTTGTCAGGGAGACCCGCATACAGATGAGATGAACTGAGGAGAAGTGTGGTGTAGCCTGTCAGGCGGGGCAGCTGTGTGTGGGTAGGGGTGGGACAGGCGTGGGGGCAGCTCTGTGTGCCGCTGTCCACGGCGGGGGTGGGGGGGACAGCGCAGGGTCTGCTGAGTCTGTAGGGAAGGGAGCCAGGCCTGGCCTGGAGCTGAATGTCCCCCCCTTCCCCCTGCACACAGGTATGTCCAAAGCCTCCTGGACATCATGGGGTTCCTGGACAAGGACCCTGAGGACCATCGCACCCTGAGCCAGTGAGTGAAGGCCCTAGTAGGGGGCAGGAGGGCAGGGGCAGGCGAGGGGCCCTGAGTCACAGCCCCAAGGCAGAAATGGCCAGGAGGATGGAAGAAATGACCCCTGTCCTCGAGGATATCTAGTCTGAGGGGCAGTCAGGTCCTGGGTCTGATTAGGGGGATCCGAGCTCCTGCCCCTGGAGGGCTCCCCTGGCCGTCGGGCAGGCGGCAGGAGACTCAGTGTGGGCTCGGGAGGCTGTGGGGAGGGCACTGTGTCTGTCAGGTTGGGATGGGTCCCGGGAACGAAGACTCGCAGAGAGGAGGTTAGAAGTGGGGGGGGAGGTGGGGGGCGCCCCCGGGTTGGGACCGGGCAGGGCCCACAGCCGCCATTCCCTGCAGGTTCACTGACGCCCTGATCACAGTCCGGAACCGCCACAACGACGTGGTGCCCACCATGGCGCAGGGCGTGCTGGAGTACAAGGACGCATATGGTGACGACCCGGTCTCCAACCAGAACATCCAGTACTTTCTGGACCGCTTCTACCTCAGCCGCATCTCCATCCGCATGCTCATCAACCAGCACAGTGAGTGGACTGGGGGGCTGGGGAGCTGGGGGTGGAGTGTGCCTCCCTGGCTCCACGGTGAGGAGGGGGAGCCGCGGCGCCAACACGATGCGCCACCGCGACCCGCCGTCACTCGCTAGCAGAAGGCGAAATGACGTCGCCCCTTTCAAGAGCGTTCAGTGTGGTACCGGTGACAACTCTGTCATATTTGGAAGTAGTTTGTTGTTTCGAGTTCCCTCGTCCTGGAGCATTCCCTGTGATTGCTGAGAAATTATAACCAACTGAAAATTAAACAAGTTCCTCAGGCTGAAATAATTTCAGACGCAGGACGGTGAAATGATTTTTAGATGCTGTAGGGAAAGGAAGAAGGAATAGCGTGCGGGGCCGTGTGGGGGCCTAGGCCCGCTGCAAGGAAGACCTCAGGTCTGCCGATAGTCCAGACGGTGCCCGACGGGGACAGAGGGGCCCCGGTGGGGGGGGCGGTTGGAGGAGAGGTGTTAGATGTAGGGGTGGAGTTGGAGAGTCCTGGGGGCAAGAGGGGAGCCCCACCAACAGCTCCCTGCCTTCTCACCCGCAGCCCTGATTTTTGATGGCAGCACCAACCCAGCCCACCCCAAACACATCGGCAGCATCGACCCCAACTGCAACGTCTCGGAGGTGGTAAAGGGTAAGGAGCCCCCGCCGCGCTGGCCCCCCGGGGAGCCCCACAGAACCCCCTCCCAGCTGCCTCCCCAGAGGATGCGCCGTTCCCCTGTGGCTAGGAGCCTCGCCTGCTTGGGTTTAATGCCGGGGAGGCCTCGCGCCGGCACAAGGCAAGAGGACGGCCTGCTGGGAGGACCCCCGTTCCCTGAACGGCCCCCCTTCTTCTCTCAGACGCCTACGATATGGCCAAGCTCCTGTGTGACAAGTATTACATGGCCTCGCCTGACTTGGAGATCGAGGAGATCAACAGTGAGTGAGGGAGGCTGTGTGTGTGTGTGTTTGTGCGCGCCCATGTGCATGTCTGTCTTAAGGGCTCTGGGGAGATGGGGGAAAAGAACCAGGAAAAAGAAAAAAAAAGGAAAAGAACTAGTTGGGTCAGAAGCAGAGCTATTATGGACTTATTATTAGCACTATTATTGCTAATATATTTAGTGAGTATTTATTAAGCAGCAAACATGCCGGGGAAGGTCACTCTTCTCATGGAGGTTACGTTCTTGATGCTGGGGAGGCTGGGAAGGGGCCTTCAGCCAGTGAGCAGATAATCCACAAGCTAATTTCAGATGGTGACAAGTGACAGGGAGGAGACAAGATGCAGTCCCGTGACAGTGGTGGGAAGGAGCAGTGCATTTACTAAGGCATCGGTTTGGCCGCTTTTTCAGAATCCGGATAACAGTGGCTTAATTAAGAGAGAGGTTTCCCTCTTTCCAACCCTGGGGTGGAACAGTCAAGGCCAGTTCCCCGCCCTCATGTCTCAGTTCCAGCTGGAAAAGGGGGAGAGGATGGAGAAGGCAGGACCCAAGGGTTGGACAGTCACTCCCCTGGGTCACCTGGCCAGGCCTAGCTGCCAGGGAGGCCAGGAATTTGGTCTCTAGCTGGGCAGCCAGGAGCCCGTTAGAACTTTAGGGGAGGGGGTATCTATGACAAGAGGAGGAGAAGAAGGGATACAAGAGGATGGCTCTGGGGGTCTTAACTTTGGGTGGGGTGGGTGGTCAGGGACCAGCAAGACAGGCGAGGAGGCTGGGAGATAGGCGCGGAGGGGTTGGAGACAGCCTGTGGGCCACAGACAGGAGCTGGGACATTGTGTGCAGCAGGGAAGCCCATCGAAGGGCTTGAAGCACAGTGATGCCGGGGTCTGACGTTCCTTCTAGAGATAATCAGAGGTTGGAGGGGGCGGGCAAGGCCTCAGGAAGAAGTTAGGAGGTCACTGCAGGAATCCAGGGGAGGGGAAGGCAGCAGAGATGGAAAAAAGGGGGTAGATTTGATAAATATCTGGGAGGTAGAGAGGTCAGGACCTGCTGATGAACCAGGGGCATAGGGGAAAGGAGGATCAGGGATCTGGAAGTTTCTCTACCCTTCCCCTCCCTCACCTACTCCTCAGCCACCCCTGCCTGTGCACCAGAAACCTGAGGTCTTTCCTGCCTGGAGGTCACGCTGCCCACATCTTTAAGGCCCAATTCAAGTCCAGGTCCTCCAAAAAGCCTTCCTAGACTTTCCAGAAAACATGGTTAGGCACCCAGCTCCCCGGGGTGCACCTCTGTAATGCACTGTGTGAATGACTTGGAGGCATTGGGCATCTGCCTTCTGTCTGGGTCATGATGCCGGGGTCCTGGGATGGAGCCGCGCATCGGGCTCCCTGCTCTGCGGGGGCGGGAGGGGTCTGCTACTCCCTTTCCCCCTGCTTGTGCGCGCTCTCTCTCTGTCAAATAAATAAAATCTTGTTAAATAGATAACAACTAACTAACTTGGGGGCGGAGATAGAAGGACAGAGACTGGCCACGTTACTTCGGCATCCCTAGGGTCAAGCGCAAGACCCTGCACATGGTTCTGGGTAAAACGCCCAGCGTTAAAGTCAGTCATGCCTTTGTCTAGACTTGAATTTCAGAGAGCGTGGGGCTGAATTTTATTCGTCTTTATGCCCCGCTGCCCAGCACGGGGCCGAGATTCCTTCCTTTGCTAATCCATCGCAGTGATTGAGCTCCTGCTGCAGACAGAGCTCTGGGCCAGACACCAGGAGAAGACACGCAGTCCCTCACACCGAGAAGCTCTCGAGGCTAGAGCGATTATCAAGAGTTGGAGTGCTGGAGTCAGAACCCACTGGATTAAAAAGCTCTCCAGGGGCTCTGGGGTCCAGGGGAATGCTAGTAGGCTGGATAGATACTTTCAGGATGGCTGGAGGGGTAGATAAATGAATGGGGAGATGGGAAGGATGGATTTGGGACAGATGCATAGTTGAGGGACAGTCAGATGGTCAAACGGACGCTGGATGGGAAGCTGGAGGAATTAGGGGATGTTGATTGGATACAGTGGTTGGATGGATGGATGAACGAGTGGATGGACGGACATCATGTCATGGAAGGACACCGTATGGACTGGTGGTTGAAGGGGCACCGAACGAACAGCTAGCTAGATGACCAAATGCTGGATGAGTGGCCCGGCCGATGGTTGCACGACAAATGGGTGGTCGAGTGCTGGGTGCTAGGTGCTGAGTCAGCGAATGCTGCACGGTGACCTCTTGACAATTTCCTGATCCTTGTCTTGACCTCCCCGACAGCATCCAACTCCAAAGAGCCAATCCACATGGTCTATGTCCCCTCCCACCTCTACCACATGCTTTTTGAACTCTTCAAGGTAAGGGGGCGGGGGATGGTCCCCTGGGGCCTTGGGGGATGGTTAGGGCTAGCCCACGCTCACTCATCTCTTCCGCCCTTCCCTCCACAGAATGCCATGCGTGCCACTGTGGAAAGCCACGAGTCCAGCCTTGTCCTCCCACCTATCAAGGTCATGGTGGCCTTGGGTGAGGAAGATCTGTCCATCAAAGTATGTGGCCCTTGATTTGGGGGCCAGAGAGCAGTGGGATGGGGACCTCCCTCCCACCAGGAGACGGGCTCAGAGGAGACCCTGGGGATGCGGACGACCAAGAGGTCAGGGATGTCGGTCGGGGTGGGGGGCGTGAGCACTGAAGCCATGTCCATCTCCCCCAGATGAGTGACCGAGGTGGGGGAGTCCCCCTGAGGAAGATCGAGCGACTCTTTAGCTATATGTACTCCACTGCACCCACCCCTCAGCCCGGCACCGGAGGGACCCCGCTGGTGAGATGGTTTCCCTCCAGTGCCCCCTGCCTCCTAAGGGATGCCTGTCTTTTCTCCTCTTCTTACTAAACTGTCACTCTCCCCGTCTCTACCTGCTCACCTCCCATGGTCTTCGTTCTTGTGTAGCTTATGTGGAGTCAGTCCCCTCTCCCAGTTCGGGGCCCCCCTGCTCCTCCCACTCCCCCCAGCCTGCAGCCACCCCTCCCCCCACCTGAGCTATGGGTGTCTGTCTGTCTCTCCTCAATTCTCCCACGGGCGCCCCCACAGAGTTCACTCATCAGCCGCTCTCTCTCATTCCCAGGAGAGCAGGTGGGGCTGGGTTTGGGAACTTAAGACCCAGGAGCCCCGAGACCCGTCCACACCCGCTGTCCACACCTGCCAGCTCCCAGGGCTGAGCTCCTCGGCGAGCCCCCCTGACTCCCACCCCCAGCTGGGACTGCTCAGCCCTACTGGCTCCACCAGACGGCCTGCCCCCATCCCTGAGGGGCTCTGGGAATCCCCTGGCCCGACCCCAGCTCAGCACATCGGTCCCTTTGCTGCAGGCGGCCCAGCACCCGCCTTCTGGTCACGCTCTCTTCCTGCTCCTTTGCAGGCTGGCTTCGGGTACGGGCTCCCCATCTCCCGCCTCTATGCCAAGTACTTCCAGGGCGACCTGCAGCTCTTCTCCATGGAGGGCTTTGGGACCGACGCCGTCATCTATCTCAAGGTGAGCGTCCCGGTGCGGGGCCCAGCCCTCGGGCTGTGCTGGCAGGTCAGCTGGCTGCTAGGTTCGTCTCTGCCCCTCCACTCCTTCCCTCGTTCCAGACTGAGAATCCGAGCAAAGCTATAGTTCCCAACCTGCAGGCATCCGCACCTCGGCAGGCAGTTCAAGGAAGTCCGTGGTCCGTGACTGGGCCCCCTATTCTGGGGACCTTTGACTTCCTATATGCAGAAGGAAGGGGGGGGGGTACCATAGAGAACCTGTCATTCAGCCCAGGGCCAGACTGAGGCCGAGTTAGTGACCTTATTCAAGGTCACAGCCTACCTTACCGCTGCCTCCCTGACCCTCTGAGTGAGTAGTCTTCTGGAATGGGCAGGAACAAGGCCCAGAAGGGACAGGTCCTTCCATGGGCCTTTCTGGGCCGGGATTTGTTGTCTCGGTCAGTGTGTGGCGCCTAGCTGGGCTGATTCAGACACGGGGTGGGCCAGGGGGGCCATGGTCCGACACCCCCACAACCTGGCCGGGGAAGAGGGTGGTTGACCAAGACGTGGGTGAGGCGCCAGGAAGCAGGGCGGGCTGACCCGGGTGCCCTCCAGGCCCTGTCCACGGACTCGGTGGAACGCCTGCCCGTCTACAACAAGTCCGCCTGGCGCCACTACCAGACCATCCAGGAGGCCGGCGACTGGTGCGTGCCCAGCACAGAGCCGAAAAACACGTCCACGTACCGGGTCAGCTAAGGGCCGCCCCGCGCTCCTGCACCTGAGAGGACAGACTGCTGTCTGTGGGACCGGCCACCACGGTGACCCTCCTGTTCCCCCCCCAGGTGGGGGGAGGGCTCTCCCTGATGACCAGACTCTGTCCCTGTGGAAGTCACTGCGGTAACCAGACTGTGGTCTAAGTGCCAATCTCTGTCTCCACGGAGACCCCTCGGTGGTCTTCGCTGGTGTTTGGTCTCTGTGGGCGGTGCCTAAGGATGGCGGGGGGTGGGGGGAGTGGGGGGATGTCCAACAGCCATGTTTCCATGGCAGCCCTCCTTCTGAGACCAGAGCTGCCACTTTCCTGCCAGGGGTGCAGGGTCCTCCTCATTGCCCTCCACATCCCTGGCCTTCCACGTGGACACCCTGCCTGCCTTACCCCTCACCCTGGCCTGGGCCCAGGGTCAGCATTAGCCAGGGGCCGGTGTCCCTGGGTAGAGAAAAGGGTTGCCCCCTTGGGCCCCTGGTTGGGGATGTGGTCCTGCAGCCTCTCCCTCCACCCTAAGCTTGAAGGTCAAGGTTAGGAGGGGGCAGTTCTCACCCAGGGCTCACCCTTAAATGGAGGACCCTGGGAGGACCCAGGCACCTCCCAAGCCCTTTCCTGGCATGTCCTCACACGCTCACAGCCCCCTGGCCACCCCACACCCACACAGTCCCGCCTGAGCTCCAGACCCCCTGGACACACACGTGCTTGGGGTGGCTTTCTCCCTAGAATGCTCTATGTACATAGCTAGTTTTATAGCCCCGAAAACCCCCACCCCTCCCCTCAGCACACAGGGGTTAAAGTGGTGTGCTCCTCCCCATGGCTGTGATGATGACCATGACATCCGCAGTAAAGAGGAGATTGAATGAGACCGTGGCCTGGCTGCTTTCCTGGGGTGGGCGGGGGAGGGGAGAGATCCACAGACGCACGCAGACCAGACCCTGTGACTGCCGTATGACACACTCGGGATACCCAGCCCAGGGCACGACTCCGTGTGTCCCACAGGCACACTGCCAGGCAGGCCCATCCCTTCGGGACACCTGACACAGTGGCCCCAGCGGACAGACGAGTCACCCCTCCATGCTCAGGTCCCCCCCGCCGCCTCCAGCCCCAGCCCGGCCTTCCAGCGGGGGCAGACAAAGGTCACTGGCACATTGTAAGTGTTTATTGAAATAAATGGAGTACTACCCCCCCCTTCACATGCAGGTGGGTGTGCATACGGCTCCTGATAGTTTCAAAGGCCTGGGTGCCTTCCACCCTCCCCACCAGCCCCTCCAACAGGCCCCGATGGCACCGGTGCCCCCGTAGCTGTTTCCTGTGCGGCTCCCCCCGCCCTGTACAGATGGCAGAAAGGAGTAAAAGGCCGAGTCCCAGGGACCGGACTGTGGCCAGAGTGGGGGTGGCCTTGGGGCCACGGCCCCGGAGCAGGAACGAGGGGAGTTGGCATGCACTGGGTCCTGTCTGCCACTCCAGACAGCTGGCGGGGGAGGGGACTTCTAACCAGAGGGCCCCCAGCCCCACAGGTCACTGGCCAGTCCTCCAGGAGCTACTGGCCAGTGCTGCACCTGAACGTGCCCTCACAAGGATGGATGTCATCCTGGGCTGCGGATATAGATCCCAGCCCACCCGGGGGCCTGGCCCGACCCTTCGTCGTGGCCCAGAGGACCAGAGCCCGCACGGTCTGCCGGTTCTGGAACCCACTGAGGCCCCGCAGGGACCAGAGCAGATGGGGGAAGGCAGACGAACCCTTCCAGTAGGTTCCAGGGGGAACTCCTAGAGCTTGCCTCTCTATCTGGCTGGGGTGAGGATTCACCCATTCAGTGCCACCTAGGCATTGGTTAGGGGTGTCCTCTGTCACCACCCCCCAGCTCCCAAGTTCGCTCTGTCCCCAGAGAGGGCTCAGCTGTTCTTTTAGGGAGCAACAGAAGTGGGCCCTGTGTCGCAGAGGAGGTCAAAGACTGGGCCTTGAGTGGGCCCCAGGAGGGGCAGACCTGTATGGATGTCATCCTACCACTGCGACCTATGGGACCGGGAAGAAGGACATTTTCATCGTCCCTGCCGAGATCACGTGGGCTAAGCATGCCGTTCTGTGCTCTCTTGCTGAGCGGGGGCTGGGGGCCCCCCTGAGTCCGGGCTGCTGCAGCGCCTACCGGCCTCCCCTGGGAGCAGAAGAGCGCTCTCCCAGCACACAGCCACCCTGGAGGGCTGGAGAGGGGTGACTCTGTCCACGTGCTCCTCCTCCCCGCTGCCTCTCTAAGCCCTGGGATCCGGGCCCCATCTCGGAGCCCCTAGAAGGCAGACAGGCAGGCCGGCAGGCATCCTAGCTCACGGCCGGCCAGCACCGCCACGGCCTGAGGGCAGAGGGTCCGACTGACCCAGGTGCCTCAGGGCCCCAGACCTGCCTCAGCCCCGGCCTCTCTGTCCTCTGCCCATAACCTGTCAGCTCCCCTAGGAACTCTGTGCCAAACAAGTCCTTAAAACTGGGTTTATTACTGGGCCCTCTCCTGGGGTCTCCCTTTCTGGGGGATCTGGGTCCGGACAGTGACAGGGTGAGAGGGGGCGTGTACCCCCCCGAGAGTGTGGGGCCCGGCCAGCCCAAGCTTGGCGCCCAGGCCCCGCCTCCCCGCTGAGGCCTGTGCCCACCGAGCCCGGCGGCCACCAGCGCCTGGGGGCCAGTGCCTGCCCCCCGCCCTCCCCTAGCTCTTCTTGGCCTCCTGCTCCCGGCGCCGGAGCTTCTCCCGCTGCCGTGCGGCCTTCTCCCGGGCCTTGCGCTCCTTCTCAGCGGCGGCTGCCAGCTCCTTTACCTTCCGCTTCACTAGCGTCCGGTCATGTGAGTTGCTGAGCCCCAGGCTCTGGGGAGGAGTTCGAGGGTGAGGGAGAGAGCCCCAGAATCACTCAGGCCCTGGCCGACCCCGGCCCTAGGTTCGTGGCGCCCCAGGTGCGTGTGCTCTGCCTGGAGCTCGGCCAGTCCTCCCAGCAGTGCGGCCTCCGCCTCCCAGACTGGCCCAGGGATCTAACACGCAGGGCGAGAATTCTGAAGGGGAGCCTTTGGGAAAGATGCTGATGGAGGGGGTACCAGACCTTTTGTCCCCTGCGCCCACCCCTGGCAATCCTCAGCTCTCAGTCCTCCACTCGGGAGTTCAGCCTTGGCACCATCCTGCCCAGCCCCCGGAGGCCCAAGATAGGGAGTGACTTGCCCAAGGTCACACGCTAGTCAGTGGCCGGGGCCCCTCCCCACTGGAGAGACTCCCTGGGGGCCTCTCCTCACCACCACCTCTTGCCTAAGCCATGTAGCCGAGGGTGGGGAACGGGCCAGAAACCTCCCAGCGCGGGGATCCGAGCCTGCCCCCACCCCACTCGCCGACCTCCCCTGATTACCAGCAGCCTCCGAGACTGAGAATGAGGCAAGGTGATTAGGGAGAAGCCTGGTTTCTTATGACAGCAAGGGACTCAGAATCAAGAGTTAGGCGAGATGACCATCCCAGAGGTCAGAGTTAACCTGGCGACTCAGGCTGGGGCTTGAAGGTCAAACTGAAGGACGGGGCTCGAGTTTCAAGTCGGATGGGGGACCCGTGCTAGAGTGCAAAGGTCAGGCCAAGGACCTTGCCCAGGTCAGAGGTCAGGGCAGTGGCCTTAGAAGCAATGAAAGATGGGGAGGGGGGTGCGGATCCCAATCCCGGCAGGTTGCCTCGGGCTCTAGCAGGGTCCTAGCTCTCCTCCCCAACCCACCTTCAGTTTGCTTCCATCCAGCTGCAGGAGCTGGGGCCCATCCACCTGCCGCGCGGCAAACTCAGCGGCGTACTGCTCCAGGTTGAGGCTGTGCAGCCATTGGCCCACCTGCTGGCTGGTCCAGTGGTGGACCGTGGGGAGAGGTTCGTCCAGGAACTGGGGTAGAGACCAAGGACGGTGAGGGGGAAGACACGGCCCGTGGCCTGCACCCCCGACACTCGGAGCCCGGGGCTTGCTTACCTCATCCGAAGACTGGGACAGTGTGTGGTAGGGGTAGGAGCACTTGGTCTCCTGCCGGGGACCACCGGGGATCTTGGGGCTGCTGCTGGGGGGCGTGGAGTCATCACTCAGGGTGGATTCCTAGAGAGGAGGGGTACGAGCCGCTGAGGCGAGAGCTCACCCCCAGGCCCAAGGGAATCCTCCCCGCAACCCACTGCTCGCATTTGGATGGAGCTGAAGCTGGGGACTGGGCACCAGGAGTTGATCATTGCCTCGTAGTGTATGAACCACTCACGGGAGGCATCAGAATATAAGGCTTCTAGAGGTCGTGGGGCCAGAAGTGAGGCAGAGTAGTTAGCAGGAATGGCGGAGGTCTCAGACCAGGTGCCCCTTCCTGCAGGCAGCTGACCAGGATTCCCCCAGGCTAGGTCGGGGGTCCTCCCTTTGTGCCTCCCAATCATAGTCCTAGCACCCTGGCTTCTAAGTGCCTGGGTAAAGATCACAAGCTCTATGAGGCGGCAGGCTGTCTGCCCACCCTGCTGTTCCAGGGCCCAGCACGAGGGAAGGAGATGGAGGGAGTCTGTGCAGGGAGAAAGGAAATCAGGAAGTCCCAAGTTAGGTGGAACTCCTTCTCCCCTGACTTCCCAGCCTTCTGATCCCCTCGGCCCCAGCAGCACACAAGGAACAACCTCAGAGCAGGCATGGAGCCCGGCATCGAACCCACGGGGCAAGTCCTCTCTCTCTGGGACTTCACTCGTTCACCCGGACAACTGAAGTAAGCGCGTACGCTTTGGGAAAGGAAAGCCAAAGCAGCACTTGGAGCCTCTTCTAGTGCCGGGCGTGGCGTGAGCAGAAGCAGACACTCGGGGCTGCTTCTGTCCCCCGCTTCTCCCCACTTCCTGAGCGCTAGCTAGTTTGGGTTCCCTTCATCCCGATGTCCTCCACGCCTCACCCCACCACACAGGTGGCCGGGCGACTGGGACAGGATGCAGGGAGCCAGGCAGAAGAGTCAGCGGGCCCGGAGGCGGCCTGGGGCTGGGCGGCTGACCAGGGAAGCCTGGTGCTCCGCGTGAATGACTCAGAGGAGGAACTACTCAGGATGTGAAGGAGTGAACAAGTGAATGAATGAACTCAGAAAATGGATGAACTAAGGAATCACAGAATGGCTCCACAGATAAACTAATGGGCCCCAGGAATGCCTGGATCCCAGCCCCTCCCCCTCTCGTCACCTAAGTCTGGGGCAGGTCCGGGGGCCACGGACTTACCTGAGAAGCTGACTTCTTAGGGCTGAAGCCCTCATGTTTAGGGGAGCAGGCGGGTGAGGTGGTGCTGCCAGAGGACGCCGAGCCCTTGCCGCTGTCTGTGAACCAGGAAAAGGGCAGGAACGCGGAGCCCCCTGACCTGCCGGACCCCTCCACTGACTCCCTGTGGAGAGAGCACCCAGCATGGGCATGGGCACCGCAGGGTGGGCTAGGCCCCCCGGGAACTATGGGCAGAAGCTTACCTGCTGCCCATGGACAAACGGTTGCTGCCCTTGTCCTTCCGGCTCTTGCTAGTGGATGCTCGGCGTAAGGTGACCCTGTGAGGGAGGGTAGGGGGTGGGGGAGTGGGGCAGTGCTGCCCGCTGTGCTACCCTGCACCCCAAAGCTCCAAGCCTTTGCTTCTGGCCCCCTTCTCCACTCACCCCAGGTCCAGGAACTTTCGGCGAGTCTTCTTATCCAGGCCGATGGTGGGGCTGGCAGGCTCAGGTGGGCTGGCATCCCGGCTGTCATCTTTTGGGGCAGAAAGGGAAGAAAATAGCCCGTGGGGTGGCTTGCCTGCGTCCTTCAATTTAGAAGCAGGCAAGTTGGCTCGGGTGCCCTTTGCTAACTGTGTGACTTCGGACAAATCACTCTACCTCTCTGAGCTTCCTTCGTCTCAAATATAGGGCTAACACCTGACCCACGGGAACAAGCCTGCCTATTACGGCATGAAAAAGTAGGGACTGCTACTATTCACTGTCCATTTTATCCTGACCGACTCCTAACCAGACTTCCAATCTCGGTTCATGTGTCACTTCCTCAGAGAAGCCTTACAGGAGACTCCCCACTAGGTCCTTTTTAGGAACCCCGCTATGTGCTCCCCTGTCCCCCACCGCAACCGTGCACTTACTACAACTCGTAACTCTACATTTAATTAAGGGATGATTTGACCACTTCTCTCTTAAACTATAAGGAATTATGAGATTGTTTCTCCTCAAAACTGCAAGCCTCATGAGGGCAAAGAGTGCCTCTGTTTCCTTGTGTGTCCCAGTGCCCAACAGTGTCTCGCACATAGTAGGCATCAGTGATGGAGGGAGCCACAGTGTTGTCCCCCCACCCTCACCCGCCCCCACCTCGCTCCTTGCCCCTCCCCGCCCTGCCCCTCTTGGTCCGGCCCTCTGCTTGGGGGTGGGGGGGGGGGTGGGGGGCGGTGGACCCGCAGGGGCCGCTGCAGTCCCGGAGTTGGCCAGCAGGGGGCGCCGCACCGACGGCCGCTTACCTTCGCTGTGGGGCTCTGCGCGAGGGTGGCGGCGCACGAAGCTGGGCGAGCTGTCCGAGGAGGGCGCGGAGCGCGGCGGCGAGCAGGAGGCGGCGGCCAGGCCCTCGTGCGAGGCGGCGTTGTGCAGGGGCCGATAGCGAGTGAGCGGAGAGGGCGGGGGCTCGTCTTCGTCCAGGCTGCGCCGCAACCCCGGAGGCTCCAGGCAGAAAGAGCCCCCCGCCGGGGACCCGGGGCCCGAGTGCAGAGGCGAGCGCAGCCGGTGCAGGGGGCTCCCGCAGCCGTCGGTCACCTGGGTGAGGGGATAGCCACTCACTGCCAACCCTCCTTCCCGCTTCCAAGAGGGGCTGGGAGTGGGTTTCACCCTGCAGACCGCGAGGGAGCCTCCGGAGCGAGGAGCCCGGACTGGGGTCCTCGGGGGACCTGGAAGGGAGGGCTGTACTCGTGCCCGCGGGCCGTGGGGGTGGCTGGGCAGTGAGAAGTGGGAGCTGGGGTTGGGGGGGGGCTTCAATCACGTAGGCTGGCGTCAAATCTCACTTCCCTCACTCCCTGACTGTGCGAATTTGTTACTGAACCTCTCGGAGCCTCAGTTTCCCCACATGTAAGATGGGAATGATAATACCTTCCTTAAAAGTCTCCGGTGGGCCAGAGTGAATGCAGGTAATCCCTGTTCGTCTTACCAAGTCAGAAGTCTGGGGTGTGGTTTCTCTGGAAAAGGGTTTGGAGGGATTGTCCAGGGGCAAGGGAGGGGTAGGGTCTGCAGTGATTGGTGTGTTGTCCCTACCTTGCCTCCGGGCCCATCGGAGCCTTCACCGTCCTCTGCAGAGCTGGCGCTGTCCCGAAGCCTGGAGCGGGAGGGCCGGTGTCTCCGGCCCTTGGCCAGTAGTTGGGCGCGGGCCTTGTGTAAACTGCTGTCCAGTCTGACGGTCTCTGGCACAGCCAAGTCCAGGTCTGTGAACCAGGTGAAGGGGACAGAGACCAGATACGTGAGGACAGCAAGCCTGGAGCCCACCCCCCCCCCCGACATTCCACGAATGTTTGAGTGCCAGGCCCTGGGAATACTAAGGAGAGGGAGAGCGGGGTCCCTCGCAGTCTTGAGAAAGCCAGTCTTGTCGGTGCGAAACACAGTGGTGTGGTGGGACCTCTCACAGGCACAGAGGAGGTCAGGGTGGTCCCGTTCGGATGGGTCAGGGGAAGGAGCACCAAAGCTGGTCTAAGGTCTGGGTGGGAGTTTGCAAGAGAAGAGGTTGGTGAGCAGGTATACGATGCGGGGAAGTGGGGAAGCGCGGGGGACGCCCCTTCCAGGGCCCCTGGACAGTAGGTTTGTGGAGAGGAGGGCTGGGGATGAGACCCGACCAATGACGGTAATAACAGCTACAATTTAAGAAGAGTCTACTATGTGCCAGAATGTTCATACAGCCCCTCATCTACTCAAAACAGCCCAGGGAGCTAGGAGCCACTGTTACGCACATTTTACAGCTGAACCAACGAAGGCTCAGAGAGGCTCAGTCTCTTGCCTGGAGCCACCAGCTAGCAGGGGTCCGGGCTCTGAGCCTGACTGGCCGCCTGGGACCCAGGCCTGTTGTGCCATACCCTGATCGGCGCTCAGACCCAGCCCTGCTAAACAGGAAGACAGCAGTGGCATCAAGGAAAACCCAGTCCCCACGCGGCCTGCCTCTCCCATCCTGGGGTCAGTGGTGCGGGGCTGGGTCCCGGATGAAGACACGGAAGAGCAGGCAAAGCCAAGGTACCGTGCGTAAACCTGACCGCTCCTAGGTTCTCTCCTTACTTGCTCTCCCCCGGAGAATGAAGACTTCGCTCCGCAGTGTCCCCAAGCTTGGGGTCTCCAGGCAGAAGAGGTTCTTTTCAAATCTCAGCGTGGGTTAAGATCTTTCTTGCCCACTCCCCTTCCTCATGATCTCGGGGTTCTGCCATCCCATTACTCGTGCGGGCCCTGCCTTGCCTGCTCCTCTGTCTCTTGTCTGCAGACACCCCCCTAAGTCACCCCAGTCACTGGCCTGGTTTCACTGTCACCTACTCGTTCAGCCCTGAGCCACCCTGATTTCCAAGTTCGGGCACCTCAGCACCTGCCAGGGAACTTGCCATGTCAAACACACCTGGGTCCTCAGATAAGCCATCGGAATGAACCCACTGCCTTGCTTTAGTCTGGCTTCTCCTTTGCTCCTCGGCTCCATGCCAGGCCCCATCGTCCACCCAGTGCAGACAGCCCCGACCTGCCCTTCGCCCTCCGTCTCTGCCCCAGGCCGGGTTTGGGATTGCGGCTGCCTCCCGGCCCCCTCCCCTCGGATGCACCACGGGCAGCCTTGTCCGGCCGCCCGTGACTGGCAGCTCCATCTCCCGGCCGCTCAGGCCAAGCGCTGGAGTCGCCCTTGACTCTCTTTCCCTCCCACTGTCCAAACTCATCTAGCCGCAATTCCTGTTAGCTCTACTTTCGAAATATATCTAGACATACTGAAATATTTATGGGGAAATGGTATGACGTTTTGGATTAGGTTCAAAGTAATCCAGGGCAATAGGAGCGGGTAGGGGTGGAAGGAAGGCTGGCCGCGACCCGATGAGCGTTGAGTGACAGTCCCAGAATGCACGATGCCATGCGTCATGCTCGTCTCTGTACCTCTCACTTCCCGCCATAAAACTGCCGTCTGTCTCTCTGTGGCTGTGTCTGTATGTGCGCACACGCACGTGCGTGCATACACACGGAGAGGAAGAGGAGAGACAGCAGGGGAAGAAGGGAGAAGAGAGGAAGGGAAGGGAGGGGGGAAGAGGGGAAGGCAGGGGAAGAGAGAGGAGAGGGGACACACAGCCTCCCTGGTCTAGATCACTATCACCTCCTGCCTCAATTATTACCGAAGCCTCCCAGCTGCTGTTGCCTTTTGCTCCCTTTCCCACTTAGAGTCTATTTTCGACACCCCAACAGCCAGAGTGATCCTGATAAAACATGTCAGCCCTTGTCACTACTCTGCTCAGAACCCTCCGGGGACTTCCATCTCGCAGAGTAAGTGCCAAGTTCTCCCAGGGGCCTTCCAGATTCAGTCTGTGCTCCCCTTACCTCTCTGAACTTCTAGTTCTCTCCCTCTTGCTCCCTCCACTCTGGCCTGTCCTAGCCTCCTGGCTCGTCCTCACACAAGCCTCACTGTACCTCAGGGCCTTTGCACTTCGTCTTCCCTTCTCCTGCAAGGCTCTTGCCACAGATTTCTGCAGGGTTCTGTCCTTTGCCTCCTTCAGCCTTCGCCTAAATGCTCTCTCTCACTGAGGACTTTACTGACCACTCAATGTACAATTCCCCCCAGAACCCCAACCTCATCTTTCTCTACATCGTGTGTCATTCTCCGGCATGCTGTATATTTTACTTACTTAGTTTATTGTCTCTCCACTCATTAGAATGTCAGCTCTGCGAGGGCAGACATTCCTCTGTTTTGTTCACTGCTCAAACCCAGAATTGATGCTCAGCACACAGTAGGTGCTTAGTAAATAGGATATTAAGGAAGGGGGGGGAAAAAGCCACACAGTTCTGTTGATCTGCCTTCTTCACAGTCCTGGAACCTGGCCTCTCCTCCCCCTGGGGACTGAACTGCTTTAGTGGGTCTTTACCAGTCCCTGCCCCAAGCCCTTCCCGCTAAGCCTGGCCTCAGCTTCCAGCCACCCTGCGCTCCCTGCCTCGGGCCTCCGGTCTGCCTCCCTCCCCACTTCCCACAAGCTAGAGGAAACTTTCTAAAGCACATTTCTGACTGGTCCTATAACTGCTTGCTTTTGAAACCCAGGGCAGGGCTGAGGTGGGGTGTGGGGGAGAGGACGGGGAGCGGGTCCCAAAGCCAACAACAAAGTCCGTGCCCCTCAGCCCTCCAGTCCGGCCCCGGGGCGGGGGCGGGGAGGGAGTTCCTGCGCACCCTTTCCACGTTCCCCACATTTCCCCCTCCGTACAGCAGGCCCTCGCATGGACCACAGTTAAGGGCTGGCTGGCTGGGGCTGAATCCAGTTCTGCCATTGGCCGCCTGGGTGACTCTGGACAAGTGCCTTACATTTAGGGATTGGCTTCCTCATCAGTAAAATGGGGTCCTGAGAGGAGTATCTCCCTTCCAGGGTTGTGTGAGCATCAGATAAGATAACCAGGTAGAGGGCTTCTCCAGAATGCCCGCGGCTGCGTGCCCAGTGAGCTCGAGCTGGGAGCAGTGCTAAGCCACACTGTGATCCCCTTCGACCCTGTGCTCCTGCGGGGCTCCCTCGCTCCGTGCCATGGCTCCCCACCCCTTCCTTGTCTGTCCCCTCAAAGCCCTCCTTCCCCCAGCCCCGCGGGACAGCTGCACCTCTGCAGGCCTGGCGTGAGGATCTGGTCAGAAGCGACCGTCCCGTTCGCCAGTCTACAGAGGGGCGAGCCCTTCACTGTCTGCTGGGGACCCAGAGAGCCTGGGGCTGGGGCTGGGCCTGGCGGAGCGAGGGCTCAGTCGGTGTCGAGGAAGCCAAGTTACACTTCGGGGCCAGGGCACAGCCAGGCAGAGATGGCCTCGAGGCACAGGGAAGCGCTGATGCCCACACCATCACATCCATATCCCATGCTCCTCTGTGGGCACTCCTCCCCAGGACATGCTCCTCATCCTGGAACTCGGGCCCTGGGAGGGCAGTGACTATCTCCCTGGGACCTTGCACAGAGCCTGGCACACGGGAGGGGCCCTGGGGTATTTGTGGAGGGGAAGAAAGAGACAGGCAGGAGCTGGGGGCGCCATTTCAGATGAAGCAGCCTGGCGGAGGTCTGGGTGATGGGAAAGAGCCAAGGCTGTAGGAAGAACAAGGAGCTTTCTAAGGAGAAGGGATGGTTTGGGCCAGTGGAGCCTGTAAGGGGAGGGGACTGGCCTGGCCGCAGGGGAGGGTGGACCCCCACAGGGCAGCGGTGGGGGGGGCGTGGTGAGGGGAGAGGTACTGTCAAAGGACCACTATTTGGGACCCCAGCCTTGACATGGCTCCTCCAGCTCTCCTCCAGCTCCTTCGCTGCCCCTGCTTTGCTTCTGGCGTTTCCAGGCCCTGGGGCTGAGCTGGGGGTGGGGGAGCCCTCTGTCCCCTGCTCCCCAGCAGCGGCATCTCCAAGCACTATCTGCAAGGATTGAGGACAGAACCATGAAGGAACCGTGGTTGTCACTGGCAGAGTGTCATGGCGGAGACTCAGGCGGCCAGGCCACAATACACACACACACCGGCTAATACTTACTGAGCTCTCTCTGTGCTAGGCACTGGGTCTAAGTGCTTCACAATCACTAGCTCATTTACACGGAAGAGACTCCAGGAATCCCCAGGGCAGCCTTAATCTGCCCCAGGGAGGGAGGGGCCAGGGTTCCAGGCAGGCCAACTCCAGAGGCTCAGTGTGTAAGGATCGAGCCTGCTACACCTCCTCTGAGGCAGAGATGGGAGTGGCTCGTGAGTCCAACCCTTCATTTTACAGGTGGGGAAACTGAGGCTCCCAGAGGAAAGGTTTGGCTGGAGGCGCAGAGGGAGTTAAGTAAGCATCCAGGCCTCCTGGCTCCCAGACTAGTGTTCTTGCTGCTCTGGGCGGCAGGGCAGGGAGCTGCCCACCATCCTCCCCACGGTGCCCAGACTCCCGGGGCCGGGCTGGGGAGAAGGGCCCTTCTCCCGACTCTGGGCCACATCAGGACTACGGGGCAGCTCACCTGGGAGGGTCTAGGGAGCAAAGGGACTCCTAGGGGGCTGAGGCATTTTTAAGGCAAGGTGGGGGCCTGCCTCACCTCTGGGCCCTGCTCTACCTGCCTGCCTGGCCTCCCTCCATCTCAGTACCGGTCTGTCTCTGGGTCTTTCTCTCCCAGGCCCTGGGCAGTGGGAGTCATGAATATTTAATTGCCTAGCCCGTCAGGAAGCAGGCCAGGCAGCCAGCTACCTCAGCAGGTCCAAGGGAGGGAAAACAGGAAGAGTTGGGGGTGGGGGTGGGAATGGAGGCCCAGAAGCCTAGGAGAGGGGGAGCTCGCTTCTGTCGGGCCTGGCCTGGGCGCAGATGGTGAGACCTGAGAGTCTGAGGCCCAGAGGCTGCTAGAACCTGGAGGAGGAGTCCAGGGCCCCAGGGAGGCTGGGAAAACAGCGTTCCTGTTCCCAGGAGCCCGGAAGCACAAGAGAGAGGGGATGGCGGGTGGGGGGGTTGGATGAGAAGCTGGGAACCCCTTGAGGCTGTGCACACTGACAACGACACGAGTCCCAAGGGCTGCGCACATGCTACAGGCTTCAGGCAACGGCTCTCCACATTCCTTGCTCCCTGACTCCTCCATGGAATCCAGCTGGGAACCAGCCTTCCGCCCCGGTGCATGCTGGGAACTCTGCCCCATCGGGGTGGGCTTTGCCAGCCCCGCCCAACAGAAAGACGGCAGGGGTTACACGATGGTACAGGCAGGTGTGTGTCCAGAGGGGGCCGGCCTGGGGGCACTGAGGCTCTGCGTTCTGTGCATTTGATTTCCATGCATGTCCTGCAGGCCGAGGGCAGGATGTTACCAGGTGGTGTGGCCGTCATGGCTGTCACTTGGGCTGGGATCCGGGTGTATGGCCGCCCAGTCCGGACTTCTAATCCCAGCCCTGCCACTAACCTGCCTCGTGATCTGTAAAGCAAGCCACTCCAGCACTCTGTGCTCTCAGCTCCTCAATGGGTGCGCCTCTTGGCCTTATTCTGGGGCGTAAGCGACATGGTAAGATGGGGTGTTAGCCTAGTACCTGGCATGAGATAGCACTTCATAAACGGAGACCCTCATCGTCGTGGTTGTCACTGGCAGAGTGTCATGGCGGAGACTCAGGCGGCCAGGCCACAATACACACACACACCAAGACACAAAGACACACACTGAAGTCCCAGAGGGAGTCCTCCCAGTGCCGGTGGCCTTGGCTAGAGTTAGAGCAAATAGAACTTACCAAAAACCTCATCCGCAGGTTCTCGTAGCTTTGAAGAAGCCATGACTCAAGAGAGCTGAGGGGGGAGAGAAAGAGATGATAGGTAAGCGGTTCAGCTTGATGGACGGAGACCGGGGGCTGCGGATGGCTGCCAGCTCCTGGCCTTCTGGCCCCTCGCCTTCCCTTAGAATTCTTCCTCTGGCCCCTTGGAAAAGAAGCTGTCAGAACCACAGCCCCGAGGGTGGGAGTTGAGGCAGAAGGCGGGAGTGGAAAAGCAGGGGCAGAAGCAAATTCAGGGTGTAGACACAGGCTGCATCCCGCCGTCGGGTCCAGGCTGATTCGCTGTGTGCGCTCGCATGGCTCACTGAACCTCCCCCTCCCCCTTCAACGTCTTGGGCCTTTCCATCATCAGCATTCCCTCAAAACGTTTGATCATCATAAACTGTCCAACAGCCAACCTGGGAGAAATCTTGAGAGATTATTAAATCCAATCCTCTCGTTTTCCAAATAAAGAAACAGAGGGAGGAATGGCCGGCTTGAGGTCACATAACGAGGCAAAGTCAGGAGCAGAATCCTGGTCTGTCCATCCATCCATCCATCCATCCATCCATCCACCTACCCACCTACTTAGCCATCCCTCTACCTGTCCAGCCACCCCTCCATCCACCCGTCCACCCTCCCGTCTCTGCCTCTGTCAGCTTACTATCCAGCCAGCCATCAGGCCAGCCGGCGCCCCGTCCCCCCTGCCCCCCATCGCTGCTGTGCTCGCCACCTGCCTTCCTGAACATGAGCTGTTCGGGAAGCTGGCACCACCAGCAAGGCCCCCGTTCCTCACAGTTCTCCCAGTTCCAGACAGACTCATAGATGCAGAAGGGTATGAGGAGTACTCGGAGCACCACAGTGGATAAATCTCTGTGCTGCAAGTATGTTCTGGCAGGGAGTGAGACGGCTAGGGGTTTGGTTTGGTTTTGCTTTTTGGTGGGAAGCAGGACAGACGCAGCTGAAACAATCTGGGCAGGCTTCCTGGCAGAGGCAGGACGGCGGCAGCCCTACAGCAAGGCCTGGGTGTGAGAGGGGAAGGGGAACACCGGACAAGGGGGGACAAGGGGACAAGGGGACAAGCTCAGCGGCAGGGCTGGGACATGATCTCCATTACCACTGACACTCAGGTGCCCTCGAGCAGGGCAGGGCACTGGGCTAGCCATGCACTTGACAGGCATGGGAAGGCTAAGCCTCATGCTTGCTGGGGTCTTTTCCAACATTCCCCTCCTGATTTACATACACGTCATCTCACGGTAAGCCGTGCGGGCCTGAGATTCTTAGTATGCCCACTTTACAGATGGGAAAACTGAGGTGCAGGAGATAAGAGGCAGAATTCAACCTCCACCTGTCTCCTGCCCTCCAGCCTTATCCTGGGGGATCGTCTGCAGTTTTGGAGGGTGTGTATGAGGAGAGGACCCTGCGGGGAGAAAGGGAGAGGAAGGGAGCTGGCCATCCTGTCCAAGACTGGGAAAAGCTTCTAAACCATCTCTCCGAGCTCCATGGATGATGCTTGGGGCTGAAAGCAGGACATGAGGTCTGAGAAAGGGCCAGGGGACGTGGGCCCTTCAAGAAGTCTCTTGCCATTCTTGAACTCTGGGTGCTTGTAGCCAAGAAATTCTATAACCCCTCTTCCTGCCTGAAGGGCCATCTTGTAAGAGAGGCTGCCGCTGAGAATGAGCAAAATTCCCTCGTTCAATCACCAAGCCTCAGCTGACCAGGACCCGGCTGCCCCCTCCTCCAGAAAGCTGTCCTAGACAGCCCTCCCTCTTCCCATTTGACCGCACAATTTCTAAATTCGCCCTTTCCCAACTACTGGGAAATGGGGGTTTCTCATACTTCCCTGATTCCCTAAATGGGTCAGATCTCTATTCCCCATCAGACTAGGGACCCTCTGAAGATAAGAACGGCCTCTCCCATCCGAAGGGAGTCTCCCTGAGGTCAGTAGTGGTGCCTCCTCTCTTAGATTAGCTGCGACTGGAGATCCCAAGTGTCCATCATTCAAAGTCCCCGTTCGGGGTGAAGACCCCCTTGTGGATAGAGTCTTTCAGGTATCCTCTGGGATAGGCTGGGCCTTTCAGCCCACACCTGTGCCTAATCCATCCTGATTCAGCACAAATGGCTTTCCCTCCCTTCAGCTGTCAGCTCCCTGGGGTGTGGATGGGGGACCCATCCTACCATGTTCCATGGGCAGCTCTGGGAAGCTGGCCATCCAAGAGGTCACCGGGCCCCTCTCACCAAAACAGAGCTTTGGAAAACCACCCCCCACCTTCATCCTCACACACACACACACACACACACACACACACGCACACACACACTCATGGGCACACATTTAACCAGGAACTCCCACGAGGTGGAAATGAACCCGTCCCTCTGGCCACAGTCCGCCCGGGGCTACCAGGCCACTCCTTCCTCCCAAAGCTTCCAATTCCCGGAGGAGCAGCACCTATGACCTTTGACTCTTCTCTGGGAGCGCTTCCGCACAAGCCCCAGAGGGGAGTGGGAAGTAGGGACAGGGACAGACAGCTTGGTGGAGACTGTCCCCCGAGCTGCAGAGAGGGAAGAAAGGGCAGGAAAGAGAGGTGTGCGGCGGGGAAAGCAGTGGTAGAGGCCGGGCTCCCCCGGCCCGGTTCGGAGTGAGGCCCCGGGGAGGGCTTCGAGGAGAGAGCCAAGGGACGGTGGTAGGGAGAGGGGCGGGCCCCAGCGGGGCAGGGAAGAGGAAGGGGGCCCGGGAAGAGGAGAAAGAGACGGAGACTGAAGTGCAACTGGGAAAGACCGGGAAGGAAAGGCCGGGAGGGGAGGCTGGGGGCAGGCGGGCAGGAGGCAGCTGGAGAAAGCGGCGCCCCTTCCCCGAGGCCCGGGATGCGGTGACCGGCGAGTGGGACCGCGCTCCCGGAGCCGCGGCACCTACCGCACTCCCAGTCGGGGCCGGGCGGCTAGTTTCTCTCCCGTCCAACCGTCCAACTCTGCGCCGGGGAGGAAGGAGTTAAGCCCTCTCCCCCTCCCCCCACACCAGTTTTTTAAAATTAATTTCTCCGGGAGGGAGAGGATTAGGGACACAAATCCTATCTCCGCCCCCTCCCCCGGCAGCCAGCACCCCAGCTCCGCGCTGCCCCCCAGGGATGGGGAAGAAAGGCCCCATCCGACCCTACTCAGGGTCCCGCCGCGAGCCCCGGAGACCCCGGCTCTGCTTCCCCGTCCACGTCGGGGTCCTCACCTCCAGCATCAATCATCTTCAGCGTCCGGCGCCGCTGGAGCCCCTCAGGCCCATGGTGCTTGGGGCTTGGGCCAGGCGGGGAGGGGCGGGCGGCCGTCACCCCGGCCGCGGGGGGCTGCGGGCGGGCTCGAGCCGCTCCATCCCGGAAGAGGGGCGGGCGCGGGCGCCGAGGGTCCGGGAGCCGGAGGGGATGGGGCGAGCGGGAGAGAAGGAGAGGGTTTGCGGGGAGCGGGAGGCGCGGGCGGGGCTGGACCAGAGCCCTGACGGGAGGATGCTCCGTGCGCGCGCGCGTGTACGCGTGTGTGCGCGCGTGTGTGTGTGCGCGTGTTTGTGTGTGTGCGTGTGAGCGAGGGAGAGGGGAGGGAGGGGGAGAGAGGGAGGGAACCACCTCCCCCGCCCTGCCGCCCGCCGGGCCCCGCCGGACGCAGGCCCCCCGCCGGGCAGGCCGACACCGGTCGCGTCGCGTCCGCCGGGGTCCTCGGGGGTCTCCCGGGAAGGGGCGGTGCGGGGGGCGCGTGGCGGGGAGGCCGGAGCCCGGAGACAAAGAGCGGGAGGTAGGGAGGGAGAGGGGGCGGAGGCGGCAGGAGGGGAGGGAGGAGGCGGCCCCGTGCGGCGGCCGGGCGAGGGGATTCCGAGTTGCAGCTACTACTCCAGACCGCGGAAGTCCGGGGGGTGGGAGCGGCCCCGCCTCTGGACCCACCCGGCTTCCGCCTAGTCTGCGAGGTCTGTGCGGGCTCCCGATTCATCCAGTCTTTGGACGTCCATCCAGCAATCGTGTGCGCCAAGGGCTGAGGGCATCGCGGGGAACAGGACCACCCGGGGCCGAGGAGTCGGGGCTCCCGGCGTTGTCGGGGAAGGGGTGGGGGGCAGACCAGTGGGAAGGCTCTCATAAGCTCGGGTGCCCTGAGCCCCGGGTTCACAGAGGACACTTCGGCGGCGCCAAGGCAGCGCCTCGGAGGACGCCGGCTCGGCCTGGGGGTGAGTGAGGGTGGAAGTGGTGGCGATCCGGGAGCCTTCCAGGTGGAGGTGCTGTTGGCCACCCTGCAGGCCAGGACTGAGTAGAAGTGTTAGTGGGGCTGGCGGGTGGAAGGCAAGACCAGGAGTGAGGCTGCGAAGGTGCGGGGGTTGAGGGAATGCTAGCCATTCATCCTGGGAGCCATAGGGCAAAGTAACAGGAGGGAGGGGCTCAGATTTGCTTTTTAGGGAGAACTCTTTGGCTCCTCTGTGGAGAGTGGGTTGGAGAGGGCAGCCCGAGGCAGGAAGAGCCTTGGTGAGGCTGAAGAGAGATGAGGGCAGTAGGCGGGAAGATTGCAGATCAAGCTGAACACTACTGAGGATACAGAATGGAAGAAATTGACCAGATTTGGGGACCTCTGGGCCACCGAGGGAGGAGGCCTTGGCTTGAGGCTGGAGTCCTGGAGGGAGGGGGGCAGGGATGAGATCACACTTGGAGTGGTGAGCTGGAGATGGTGGCAGGCCAGCCCGGGGAGACAGTGTAATAATCAACAAGCTACCCTACCTTGATGGTGTAGGAGCCCGGCATGTACTAAGCACTTTCCCCTGATTGTCAATGTCACTCTCTCAATAAACCTAGTTGTTTCTCTTACCCCCGTTTGAAGGGGGTCGGGGGACAAAGATGTCAAAGAATGAAAGTGGTTTGTTCAAGAGCAAATGGTGAGGTTGGATAGAGGGGTCCAGAGCTCAGTGGGTCGGTGTACCGCCTGTAGGGACAGAGTTCCCTAAGGGCCGATTGGCATCTCTGCAGTCACAGGTCTCTGAGGGGCTGTGGGAGGTGGTGTGTTGAGCCAGGATGGCCTTCGGGTGGTAGGTGAACACTGAATTATTAAGCTTTGAGGGCTGAAGGTAGCCTAGGATATCTGTGGGAGTTTGGGGGTCTCTGCGTGTCTTCAGAATCCGCTGGCAGCTATGGAGTGCTGCGGAGATCTGGGGAGGCGGTGGGGACTCTGGGTGACATCCTACAGGCCTAAGTCTAGGGTCTTGAAAGAGGACATGGTTTTCAGGCCTCTGGTGAGATCTGAGTGTGTGTGGGGGGATGTTAGACAGGTCTGCAGGAAATAGGGAGATCGTGGCTGTGTAACCTCAGTGCTGGGGGGTGGGGGTGGAGTGGGAGGGTGTCTTCTAGGCTATAGGACGTGAGAAGACCCCCTGTTCCTAGTGATGCTTAAGCTTCAGGGAGTTCGGAAAATGCCCCTCATTTGATTCCTGCTGCCCCATGGCAAGTGTTGAGGTTGTGGCAAAGCTGCTCAAACCCCCTAAGAAGGGAGCAGGTGACAGGGCAGGGCTGAGGTGACAAACCTCCTATGGGCCTGCCCATGGCCACATGACATAGCCCCAAACGTGGACATAGCTCATGGTCATGTCACATCTTAGGCCTGAGAAACTCAAAGCACCCCCCGCCGTACAAAGTACTCGGGCTTAGACACGGGGGACCACCTGGCCAACCCTTTGGAACATAAGATGTGCGGGCCCCTCACATGAGACACAGGACAAAAGGCGGGGTAGCAGGACCTCCCCCTAGAAACAGTTCCAGTCAGACCAGCAGGAGCCGTCACACCCCCCACATCCCCTTCCCACCCAGGTTTGGTCACTTGGCCACTTCACGTCTTGGAATTTCTTGGCTGGGTTTCCTGAGCAGGGCCTCAGTGGCCTCACTGGAGCCATGACCTGGATCTTTCTTCCGAGAAGCATCCCAAGGATGAGCCACCCGAAGAAGCAGACTTGAGAGGCATGGTCACCATCCCCAGGTTTCCAGGTGCCCCCCAAGGGGACCGCCGCTCTCTGGCCCTGCGGGGTACAACTAGGATTTTTGAGAGGAAGGGGTGGGAAGTTTGAATTTAGCTTGACATGAGACTTGGGTGACAAAACCACCCTCAAGGGAGTGGCTGCCTCAGGTGCTGACTGCCAGCTGGAGTTCTGGTAGTGGCCTGTCACCCCAGGTGCTGAAAAGGGACACCAGAGTGACCCTGAAGAGCCCTGATGTTGGGACTTCATTCCTTCGGGCAAAAGGGAAGGTGAGAATCCCCTTGCGGGCCGGGCCACCGAGCGCCCAGTGTCTTGTGCTTCTGTTCTCTCACACACACACATTCCAGCACCCAGAGCAAGGCAAGGCCGGTGTCGGGACTGCCCGAGCCACGGCCCAACCCCCCACCTGCTGTCCCTGCTCTCTGGGACTTCACCAAATCTTGTCCTGAGGGCCCTGGCATCTCTCCGGACGGCCGGACCCCTTCCATTAGAGCCGGTGAGTTAGCAACTAGACGAGCTGGCATAGAGCAGGGGGCTGGGGCCATTTAAATTCTCTAGGACAGAAAGATTCTCTAGGACCCCCAGGTGCAAAACTGCTCTGACCCGTCACCTCCCTCCCACCCCCAAGGAGACCCTGCATCCTGCAGGTACCTCAGGCAGTGTGCCTCGTGAGAGTAGAGCTGCATATGCCCATGAGGTTAGACTTCTCAGGGAAGGGACCCGCGGTGCACCTTACCCTCTCCTAGCTAACCCATCTTCTGAACTCTGTCAGGGGCCTCCTAAAAAGAGGAAATGCAATGGGGCTAAGGAACGCTCTAGAAACCCCAGCCCTGCCCAAGAGGAATAGATGAAAAAGCATAGGGGCTGATGGGAGAAAGAGTGACAAAGAGGGAGTTTGCTCGAAGCGGGAATATAGGATCCCCACGAGAAGGATCCTCACAGTGCAAGCAGCACAGGTATGAGGGGACCTTGGGGCACTGATCGACGACTCTGTCCCTCCCCCCGCCATCCCCCCCCACGAACCAAGAAACCAGGCAAAGAGGCTCTGGGGGCTGCTTTTATGGGGACGACCTGACAGAGGGCATGGTCCGTACAAAACCGGGAACAATACATACATATATATAGTATATACAGAGACGCAGTCCTGCGGGGGGGCGGGGCAGGGGCGGCGCCGGCCCGAGAGACCGGAAGCGCCCCGCGGCCCCGCCCCCTGGCCCCGCCCCCTGGCTCCGCCTTGGAGGAGGTGTGGGCCCGGGTACTTAGACAGCCAGCTCTTTCAGGGGGTGGGGGCACGTCTGGGGGCGGGCGGGGAGGGGGCCGAGAAATACTGATCGATGGCATGGTCTATTTACAGGGGAAGAGAAGCCCAAACGGATGTGATGGGGGCTGTCTGTTTTTAAAAAATGAACAAAAATCCAGTCTGGGGCAAGGGCAGGAGAAGAGACAATATGAGAGATTGATCCTGAAAGGGGAGGGGACCTGGGTGTGGGGGGGTCTCACCTCCCTTGGTCCAAGCCCCAATTTGGGGTTAAAGTGGGGAAACGGAGCGGATTTCACTTAGAAAGCAGGCTGCCAGCGAGGCAGCCCTGGTCTCCAAAAAGATGAGTAGTAGTAAAATATCGCCCTCCAGTCAAAACCTTGGAAAATCGTGGGTGTGGGCGAAGTGAGGCTGAATTTGCGATGTTAGTACAAGGCTTCCAGGTGTGGCCCTGGGCAGGGCAGGGCCTGGCTCTCCAGTGGGAAATGTTCCCCTTGCCTAAGACCAGGGGCTCTGTAGCCAGGCCCCCTAAGCTGACCTCTCCTCCCTGGCCTTCCCAGGCTTGGCCAGGAAACCTGGAGCCCAGAGAGGCCACAGAACAGTTCCAGGAGGAAGAGGAGGTTATGGCTATTTGGCACCTGGGGGTGGGGAGGCACGAGGAAAAACTGAGGGCTGCTGCCCCAGGAAAGGGGGAGCTGGGGACCAGGTGTCCTGGGCTCTCCCCTTTTCCTGAAGGGTGCATGAGAAATCAGTGGAGGGTCAGGCCCAGCCTCCAGGCTCAGGGGTGGGCTCTGTCCCTCCTGGCTGGGGGTGGGGGGACCGAGATGGGAGGAGGTGTGGAGGCAGCCCCTCCCAGCGGGAGGGTCAGAATGCAACAGAGACAGCACAATCATGGGGAACGGGGAAAGGGCCAAGAAGGTAGAATCTCAAGTCAAGAGGCCCAGGGGCCACCTAGGAGCCCCATGGGCAGGGAGCAGCCTCCAGGTGGTGAGATGCTGGGAGAGCCCCCAGCCCCATTCCAGTCCAGAGACAAAGGCTGGAGGTTGTAAAGTCTGGCAGTATGGTCTGCAGGTCCTTGTGTCCATCCACCACCCAGGCCGACCCTCGCATCCCTTGGCCTCTGTGCCTCAGCCCCACAGGGCAAGAAGAAGGCCGTCCTTCCAGCCACCTCTGTCTGCCCAGGCCCTCTGGTCCCTGAAGCTGGGGGAGGTGGGGCGGAGGGTGGGGAAGTCGGGGCACCTGTCCCCAGGCTGGTAGGGGGCGGGGGGGAAGTATTGAGGACAGGGGAGGGAGGACAACGGGAGGGGATTAATTATTGTCCGCTCAAGGAATGATTCCTGTTAAGTAGAATTGGAATTCCTCAGTGTTTGCAGGTTTCCTTCCAGTTCTGAGATCTGGCAAACAAAAGGGAGAGGGGGTCAGGCCCGGATACCAGGTGGGGGCCCTGCCCCTTCTGACCCCCTAATGGGGACATGACCCTGAGCCAGCAGCATGACTCCCTCTCTCCCTCCAGGATCCATAGAGAGGGACTAAGGGGGGCTTACCTGCTGCCCCCTCCATAGGCCCCCGCCCCCAGGGCACCCCGGGCCTACCTTGTCCAGGAGCTTGTCCATCTCCTCCTTCCTAGCCAGCTCCGACTCTTCCAGAACCCGGCGCTGCGCGGTCTCCTTTTTCAGGAACTCTATCTCCCTAGGATCAGCAGGGGACAGACCGTGGGTAACGGTGTAGAGTCTGACTTCCATCCAAGGAGTCTCAGGATCCTCAGCCCTGTACTCAGCCCTACCTGGGCAGCTCTGTCCTTCTCCCTCAAGCCGGGGAGCCAGCTCTTCCCCAAGCCTCTGTCCGGGGCCTGACTGTTGGCTCCGGTGCTGGCATTCTGGGCCCAGGTAACCCCTCCCATGGGACCCTCCAAATTCTGTGCTCCTTGCCTCCCTAATTCGGGGGGGGGCGGGGGGGCTGCCACTAATGGCCTCTCGGTCCTCCCCGGGCCAGGACCCCTGCTCCCAGCCCTCTGACCACGTACTTCTGCTGGTAGTCCTTGATGAGGCGCTTGGCCTTGCTATACTTGCGCTCCAGGGCCTGGTACTGGGCCTGGGTCTCTCGCAGGTGCTCGTCCACAGCTTGGCAGAGGCTCTGGGCCTCGCCCCAGTAGCCCTCCAGCTTCTCCATGCGCTCCTTGTTCTCCTCCACGCTCTGCTCCAGCTGGGCCTTCTCCACGCGCCACCGCCCCTTCTCCTGCTCTAGGCTCTGCAGCTGAGGGAGGAAGGAGCGGCCATGGACTAGGGGGCGGGGGGGCACAGGGAGTTGAGGAGCGCCCCCATCCCGGCACCGGGCCGGCCTCTGGATGACTCCCATGGATGAGGAGCCCACTGCCCCCCAACCGCTAACTCTCCTTGGATGAGCCTGAGAGCTAAAAGCTGGAGGAAGTGGGGGCTCAACCGCAGAGCCCCCAGCCAGGGCCCCCACACTGTACCACGATCCTAGCAGGCAAGAGGCCCTAGCTGGTCTGTGACATGGGGCAAGGCAACCTCTGTCCTATGCCTCAGTCCTCCCATCTGTGAAGTGGGACTGATCCCTGCCTTGCCAAGCTCACAGGGCTCCAGGAAGATGGTAGATGTGAAAGAGCGGGCCAGGGGAGGGTCCCCATCGCCCTCTGTCCCCGCTGACCAGTCCCTGTCTCTGCGGCTTCTTCACCAATCCTGCTTCCTCTCCCACCTCATCTCCCAGCTCCTCACAGGCACCATGCCCCAAACCCAACCCCACCCGCACAAACCTAGTCCTCCTTTCCATGATCTCACTACCCCACGGGTGCTCAGCCTCAAGCCCCTGCCTGTCCCTCCAACCTCGCCGGCTGCAAACCCTACTTGCTGTCTGTGCCCCAGCCACACGGGCCTTCCTGCAGACCCTCAGAACTGCCCTGTTCCCTCTGGCCACAGGGCCTTTGCCTGTGCCATTCCCTCTGCCCGGAATGTCCCCACCATCCCCACTCCCTGCCGCATGCCCCATTAATTCCCACTAGCTCACCCCTGCGGTCTCTGCTCAGTGTATCACTTCCCCAGAGAAGTCTCCTGTGATGCCCTCCAGCAGCACCCCATTCGGCACACACCCGGCTGGCTGAATCAGGCGCCCCCCCCCCCCCCCCCCCCCCCC
>CM053619.1:26916975-26934848 GCA_028646535.1 Procyon lotor | reverse complement strand
CCAACCCGCCTTTCCTCTCCGTGCCCCCAGCCTGCACTCTGGGCAACCCCGGCCACCATTCCCCCCCGAGGCTACCACCAGGGCCTCTGAGTGCGGGACCAAGGCCAGCGTCCTTCGTGGGGAGTCGGGACCCCGCCGGCCACAGCCCCACCTGGTCCCCACAGGAATGGCTGCCATGGCCACGGGGCCTCCTCTAGGATCAGCCTGTTTCCCCTGGGGGGCGGGGCTGCCCTTCCTCGGCCTCAGTCGCTAAACCCCGCCTGCCCCCCCTCCCAAGGCTCAGCTGTGACCTCTCCTCTCTCCATGTGTGGTGGGTGTGCCATGGCCGCATGGACCCCATGAGCCGTCTGTCCCCGCCACACCGGAAGCCCAGCGGCAGTGGGGATGCCTCGTGTCCAGGCCCAGCCGGGGCCCAATGCAGGGGGTAACAGAAGTGTGCAGATCAGCATGCCGGCCAGCGTGGTCACCGCCCCCAACATGCTTCCAGTGGATGTCAGTGCATAGTATATACGCGTTTGTGTGTGTCAGGAGCATCCCCATCTGGGAGCGTTGGCACTGGCCCCTCCTCGTGAATGCACCAGGCCTCACGCTGTGCCTGTGTGTCTCGCAGCCGACGGACAAAGGAGTCTACGTCTCTGCGTGTCCAGACCACTGCCCCTGGGTATCCTGTCACATGAGGCCTGGGTCCTCTGATCCATGTGACATGGAGCAGGTGTCTCCAGACATCTTGGCGAGTGGGCCTGGGGTCCGGGCTCCCGTGGCTCAGTGTGTGTATCTGGGCAGCTTACACTGATTGCTGGGCCTGCTTGTAGAGGACGGTGTGGGACAGCTGGAAGGGGAGGACATCTACGGTGACCTGGTGTCCCTCGGTCTAGTAGCTGATAGCTCGACTTCTCATTCAGCACCTTTCACGAACCAGGTGCTGTGCTAAGGGTTTCACAGGTCTTATCTCACTTAATCCCCACGACAGAACACACTGTCACCACCCTATTCTACGGGGGAGGAGATGGAGGCCCAGAGCAGCTAGCGGATGGTGCCACGCAGGGGTCCAGAGCTCAAGCTTTTAACACTAGGCTCCCCTGCCTCAGAGGGGCTAGTTCTGTGTCTGCCTGTGGGTGAGCCGCAGGTGCCAGTGTCCGCAGGGGTGAGGCCGGGGGGTCATCACCCACCCTGCCCCCACCACATTCTTACCTTCCTTTTTAGCTGCTGGATCTCTGCCTCAGTCACAGCATGCTTGATCTGGAGCTGCGGGGGCAGAGAGGCGGGCGCTCGGCTCTGGCTGGCTCAAGGCCTGCCTCTGCCCTCTGCCACCCCAGGGATCCCCTCTTCCCACCTCCTTGAACTTGTGCACCAGCTTCTCGGGCTCCATGTCCACAGGGGACAAGGCATCCTCGTTTTCCGCCAGCTCGAACACCTCGATGGCCATCTCGCCACCTGGGAACGTGGGGCTCAGCTCCTCATCCTCGTCGGTGGCATATTCTCCCGTCTGCGAAGGGAGCGCGGAGGCTGTGTGCCTTGCCCACCTCAGCGTCCCTGAGCCCTGACGAGCAGGGCTTAGACTGGCCACAGTCCGTCTGCATCAGACTGGGAGCTACCCGGGGCTGCGGGTCACGCACGCCTCCCCCATCAGGCTGGGGCCACACTGGGGGCGTGGTCTGTGTCTTTCCCCAATAGCCCGGGGAGTCCCCTGAAGGCACAGGTAGTTCCCCGGAGACTGTGAGCCCTAAAGAAAGAGCCTGTGTTTTTTCCCTTACACTGTGGGCCCCCTGAGGTCTGGAGGCTCCTCCTCCCTCAGATTGGGTCCCCTGAGGGTAGAGGCTATGCCTTCCCCTCAGAGCAGGGACTCTTTGAGGGAACTGTGCTTTCCTTGTAGGAGCAGGAAGGCTCTCTGAAGACAGAGTATTACTCCTCCATCAGACTAAGGGTTTTTTGAAGGAAAGGTCTGCGTCTCCTCCCTCAGTCTGGGGACTCCCCCAGGATAGGGCAAGGTGCCCTGGCCTCTTTGACAAGGCTCAGGTCCTGGAAAGCGGCCAAGGCAGAGGATGGGTGTAACGCTCAGTCCAGCCACCAGGGGGCGATGATGCTGCCGGCCAGAGCTGGAGTCCCTACCTCCTCGTCGTCCTCCCCGTACTGGGCGTATCTCTGCTCCATCATCTCCCGCTGCCATCGCTCCTGTTCCAGGGTCTGCTGAATTAGCTGGGCCACCTCACTCTGCTCCCCTGGCCGCTCCCGGCCAATCATAAACCTGCAGGGGCACGAGCGTCATCCCCCAGCCTCTGTCTTCAGCTGGGTGACACCATCCTCCTCCGGCCCATGCTACCCTCTCCGCACCCAGACCCTCCCGAGGGAGGGGAAATGAGAGGGCTGAGTCCAGAGGCTGTGGAGTGTTAATAATGAATGGGGGAGCTGGGGGCCCTTCTTGGGTTTCCTTCCCTGCACAGCCAGAAGGCCCACTAACTCTCACAGCCAGTTTTGGGGGAGGGGTGATGTCAGCCAAACCCGTGTAGGCTGCAAGGGAGAGGAGCTCAGGGCGCTGCCCAGGGGCCAGGGGCTTTCCCTCCACCACAGGGCAGAAAACAAGGCAGGGGCATGGGGCAGCCAACCCATCCCAGCAGCCTGCTTCCCCACTCCCCAGCCCCGGGGCTGTGGAGGGGTATCCCATGGGCACTCCGAGCCCCCAGGCTTCAGGAAGGGGCGGGATGATGGTGAGTGGAGATTAGGATGGAGAGGAAATAGTGGAACTTCCAGGCACTAGCCCCTCCTCTCCGTGGCCACCCACATCCTGTTTCTCTCCACCACCCTTTCCTGGGGACAGTGCCCCTTCTGGAGAGGGCAGGGAGTGGTCCCCGAGTTTTACGCCAGAGAGGGATAGTGGGAGCCTCAAACTCAGTTCCCTCCATTGACAGGCCCCGGGGGGAGGCAGTCCTCCCGGGATTACACAGCTGGTGAGGAGGGAAGCGCGAAGTGCCTGGTGGGGGGACCCCAATTTGGACAGCATTCTCCCTGCACATCTCATTTCTCCAGTGAGCGGGTCACGGGCAGGTAGGGGAAGGGGGCCAATCTGGAGATGCAGCAGACCGTGGGTCTTGAAGCCCTGCCAGTGGCCAGCAGCGCTCAGAGGCTTGGGAGAGGACGGCGGGCGTGCAGTGGGGCGGTGGGCACCGCTGTTCCTTCAGGCAGGGAGGCCGTGGAAGCTGCTCTAGCAGTTGGGCCTCCCAGAACCTTGCGTGGGTGTGGGCAGGTGGGCAGGGAGGCGGGATGAGGGCCAGGCCTCCGGTCCGCTCCCACCCCCCACCCAGCCGGGCCCTGCCGGCCCTTACCGCACGCGACCCTTGGTGTTCCGGAGCACGGAGGCTGCGAAGCTCTGGGTGACTCCAACCAGACTCGTGCCATCCACCTCCACCAGGAGATCATTCACCTGGATCCTGGGAGAGGCCATACTGGTTAGGGGGGGACGCCACGGGAAGGGGAGCGGAGGGAGCAGCAGTCTCCCTCCGTCAGAAAGCTGAGGCTCAGGGCGCCTGGGTGGTTCAGTGGGTTGAAGACTCTGCCTTCGGCTCAGGTCATGATCTCAGGGTCCTGGGATCAAGCCCCGCATCGGGCTCTCTGTTCAGCAGGGAGCCTGCTTCCCCTTCTCTCTGCCTGCCTCTCTACCTACTTGTGGTTTCTCTGTGTCAAATAAACAAATAAAATCTTTAAAAAAGAAAGAAAGAAAGAAAGAAAGCTGAGGCTCAATCCCCATGGGTCCTGGTACTTTGTCTACTGGCACAAAGTACACGAGGGTGGAGGGATCTGCCAGACCCACCAGTGGGCAGTGAGACCTGCCCACTGCAAATCCAATATAGGCGGGCCGGACTGAGCACACTTCCTGTGATAATCACACCCTTGTCCCCTCCCCCATCACATCTGACAGAGCAGTGTGACACCCCCAGAGTTCATGGCCACCACGCACATCCAAAGCACAGGTGACACACAGTCCTCTTACGGGTCTGCAGATTTTCTCCCAAAGGCCTGAGAGCCCTCTGGCACACTCTTGTGCTCGCTGCACCCCGAGACGGCACAGCCCCCACCACGTGCTAGGTGTGACAGCAGAAGCCCAGGTTCTCCAGCCCAGAAGGAGAGAGATGGGGGATGGCAGGACCCCCAGCCAGTTCCTTCCTCCATGGCCACCCCCTGTGAGCTCCAGGCCTTCTCTTGGGGCTCCTCTGCGGAAGCGGAGGAAATGGCCTGTTGTGAGAGGCCTACCGCCTCATGCCCCGCGTGCGGGCACTCTGTCCCGTGTGCACACCCTCCCCACGTGCCCCTCACGCCACCTGGGCCACAGCAGGCAGAGCTCTAGCAACACAACCCCAAAGTCACCCAGCCCCATGGGGACACCCACACGTCTCCGTCATGTGGAGGGGGTCTGGGTTTGGAGGGGCCACCACGAGGCACCCCTGATACCAACTGCCAACTTACATCAACCCTGGGGATGACCCAAAGCCCTTCCCCCTTCCCCCCGTGACATACGCAGTTGAGTGGCCCACGGAGGGGTCGCTGGGCTGCCCAGGGCTCCAGGAGGCCATCCTGGAACCTTCTGACCCCTCCAGCCTCAGAGGCCAGACACAGATCCGAATGCTCACACGTGCGCACACCCAAGGAGCAGTGTCTCCGGAGGGCCCGCCACACGCCCAGAACCCCCTTGCTCTCGAGGCTCTGGCCATGCCTGCCTGCTTTCAGTTCCCTTGCTGGAACCTTTTACACATTCTACTCCCTCAGCCTAACTGCATCCTGCTCATCCTCAGGCCTTAGGGCCAACATCGCTTCCTCCAGGAAGCCTTCCCTGCTATGCAGAGAGAGCAAGTCCTGCTTTTTATGCCTTCACGCCACCTCCCTCTACTTTTCCCACATTTTCTGTGTGTCCACATGGATGTCTGTCTGCCTCACCCCAGCACATGCTTCCCAAGGATGAGGGAAGTCGTCACTGACTCCCCAGGGCCTGACTCTCGCCCCACCACAGAGCCAGCGACTCAGTGTTTGCTAAGTCAAAAAAAAAAAAAAAAAGAAAGAAAGAAAGAAAAAAGGCTCAGATGTATACACCAGGAAACTACTCCGTGGCCGTGCTGTCCCTCCCACAGCCCACACACACCCCAAAACCACGGCATACGACCTGTGCAGCCCCCTCCCCGCCCCGAAAGAACCCAAAGAATATAAGCGCCACAAGGGGAGGGCTCCGGTGGGGTTTGTTCGCTGCCGTACCACCCCCCACCCCAGTACCTGGCACAGGAAGGCTCCACCCACACCTGAGTCCCACACAGAGGGGGGCGGACGGCGGGGAGAGGAGGGGGTACCTGCCGTCCCGGTGGGCTGCTCCGCCCTCGGTCACTGTCTTCACGAAGATGCCCAGCTTCTCCAGGCCCATGTCTGCCCCGGCCCCCATGCCGATGATGCTGATGCCCAGGCCCTCCGAGTCTGTGGACCAGGAAGTCGGGACAGGTGGTGTTGGGAGGGGGTGGTGAGGTGAGGCATCCCAGCCAGGGCTTGCAGGGGACAGAGTGAGAGCCCCCCCCTCACCCCAGGGCACAGCCCGACCTCAAGCAGTGGTCCCCATGCTTAGGGGAGGTCCACAACTCCACAACTTAGGGGAGGGACACCGTCCTGTCCATCCCGTCTTTGCCGAGCCAACTGGGATGCTCCCGGGTCGCCCCCTGCCCTTTGCCCCTCGCCAGAACCAATGAGCAGCAGGGTGGGCCTCAGGTGGCCTGGGTGGGTCGTGGGGGGGGGCAGGGGCAGAGACTACTGTATACACAGATGAGGGGTAGGGATAGAGAGGGATGGATGGGTGTGGGGGCAGCCACAACGGGGTTCTTCTCCACGCAGACTCATCCATGGGCTCGGTGACCCAAGCCCTCCTGCTCTTCTCTCTACAGCTGTCCCCTCCTGTCTCTTGGGCTCTGACATCCAAACTCTTATCTTCCCCCCAAACAGGCTCTTCCCGTCTGCCTGCCACTCCCTCCTGGGGCCTCGGAGTCACCTGGAGTCACCTGGATTCCTCCCTCCCCTCCCCGGCTCAGCCAGAGCCGAAACACCACCAGCTCCTGCGGTTTCTACCTTCCAGGGCTCCCTCGCGCGCACCCACTTCCCACACCGCCAGCATCTTGCATGACTTGCGTGGGGACCCCAGGGACCCGAGTCCACGTGCTGCCGTAGCGGCCCCTCCTGTCCCCGCCCAGCACCTCCTGCAGCGCGTAAGGACACAGTGTGCCGTGACCGCTCTCTAGAAGCGTGGCCCTGGGGACCTGGCACCCGTAGGAGTGCAGGGTGCGGGAGGCCCCGGGGCGGGGGTGGGAGCTCTGGCAGCTGGAGTCTGCGTGGCTGGGGGCGCCGACAGGGGCCCAGGGCAGGGCTGGAGCCAGAGAGCAGACACCACCCCCCCGCGCCTCTCCCAGCCTCTCACCCTTCTCCAGCTCCACAGGGAACAGCTCCAGCCTCTCCACCCGCTTCTCCAGCTCATACTCGGCCGAGGCAGCCATGGGGTCCACGTCCTCGTTGCGCCGGTCGTAGTCCTCGTTGGAGTAGGTGCTGAACACCTGCAGAGGGGCCGCTGGTCAGAGCCCGGGGCCGCGCTGAGGCCCAGGGGATGCCATGGCGGGTGCCCAGGGCCCCTCGGCATTCCTCTCCTGCTGCAGGCCTCCCCCTGCCCCAAAGGGACGCCAGCTCGAGTCCGCGGGGCAATGGAGAGAGGGACCCAGTTGGGCCATCCACACCATTGTTCTCTCCCACGGCCCGAGTGGTGTGAGCGTGGCGGCCAAGGAAAGAAAGGGCGGTCCTCCAGAAACCAGCCAACTCAGGAAAGCCAGATCCCCAGGTCCCAGATAGGCCAACAGACTGGGGCAGAAGGAGACACGGGGACCCAGAGAGTCAGACAGGGGCAGACGCAGCCGGCAGGAGAGTGGAGAGAACAGGCTGAGCAGGAGCAGGGGGCAGAGGAGGGGGGAGTAAGAATGGAGAAGATCCTGGAGGATGCCAGATGGGGAGAGAGGGGGAGCGGGTGTGAGACGCGGGGACAGCGGAGGGAGGAGGAGAGGAGAGAGGAACAGAGGAAGAGAGGAAGACGGAGGGGCACCCAGGGCCCACCTGACCTGAATCTGAAGTTGAGGCCAGGGTTGGGGAGGGAAGCAGGAAGGATCTATTCCCCTGGAGAAAGGGGCAGCCCTCCACTTGAGGTGTAGGACGTGGATGGGGCAGAACATGCTGGGGCAGACCCACGTGGCCTTGCCTGCACGGCCAGGCCTCAGTTTCCCTCCAGAGAAGCAGCTCTGATGTGCCCCTTATCCCCAGTGCACTAGAAGGCCCAGGCCAGAGGCCCGGGACCCTGGTGCAAGCAAGGAGCTCGGGGAGCTGGCAGCCTCTCCGACTTTGTCCCCAGTGAACCCAGCCTGCGTGGGGGCCCCGAGGCCAGCCCTACCTCGTTGTCCCTTGTGTCCCTCTGCTGTCCCCTGCCTGGGTCTCTCAGTGAAACGAAGAATTCCGACCCTGCTCTGGAGCACAGAGAGGCTAGGGCAGGGGCTCCGTGGGAGTGCCTAATTCTGGGTCCAGGTGGGGGTACCTCCCGGTGGGAGGTTAATGAGCACCATTTGGGGTCCCATGACATGTTCATGCTTCGCTGCCTGCAGCGACAGGTTGGCACCACTTGGAGCCAAGCGGGGGCGAGGAAGGGGGGGCAGCTCTATTGGACGGCGGGGCCTGAGGTCTGAGCAGCTGGAGTGGAGCACCGTGTCCCTCGAGGCCCCTGCCGGGGCCCCCTGTCCTCCAGGAGCAGGCCCATGGGCACCCTGGCAGGCAGCTGACTTGTGTCCCGGCCTTTGTCTGGGCTCACTCGGTGTCATCCTCCAGTCCCCCCCACCAGAGCCTCACTCCCACGGTAGCCTTTCACGGGATGAGAAGTGCGGCAGGGACGGGCCTGCGTGGTCACTTCCCTCACTGCCCTCGATTTCAAGACATCAGAGAAATCCAAGCTCGGGCCCTTAGAGCTCCCTGTCCACCGGGCAGGGGTTGGACTGTCCTCCTGACATCCGGCCACCAGCCTCCTTGCCCCCCCAGCAGGAGGGGCCGCCCAGTGTGCACACAGAAGATGCCAGATCTGCTGCCAAGGTCACATGGGTCAGCCAGTGGAGGTGCAAGGTGAAACTGCACCCAGCTGGGCCCTGGTGGCTAGGTCACCTGTGACTCTGTCCCCCTCGCACTCAGGTCCTGGGCCTGGCAAATCAGCTTTGGCCCGTTTTTGCATCTGGTGGTCTGGGTCAACTAAACCCCTCCCCGATGCATGTGCACCAGCCAGCGGACACACTGTGACCTCCAAAATACCCTCCCTGCCTGCCCCGGGCTTTGCCCTGCCCTCTCTTCTCAGCCGGTCAAACCCTGCCCCCTGCAGGAAGCCCAGGCCTCGGGCTCAGAGGCCTCAGACCGCCCCGCCCCTCACCTTGCCCATCGTGATGTACCCAGCCTATCAGTGGCTTGGGCCCGGTCCCCTGACCCCAGTGACAACATGGAATTGGGCTTTCTGTCCTCAGCAGAAGTCTCCATAAAGGCCACAACTGGGTCATCCGCAGGGCACCAGACCTAGGAATCAGTGTCAACGCAGGGTGGGGGCCGGAGGGGGGAACGACGGGGACCCACTGTCCAGGGTGGGGAGAGGGAAATCCCCAGCAAGGTCAGAAGTCAGGCACACCAAGGTGGCACCGAAGACCACTGGCTCCCACACTCCAATGAGCGACAGTCACCAGGGACTTGGGGAGCACTGCTCCAAATCATGTGCTATTTTTTACCCAAAAATCAGGGTAAGGTGTCAAATATAGACAGTCAGAGGCCCAGGACTGAAAGACCAAACTCCATCTCTGATCAGGTCGCTCAGAGAACTGATGGTAGTGGTTGGTGGGGGGGGTCCTGTCTCCCTCAGTGGTCTCCGCCTCCTCCTCAGGCCCCAGGAAACACCCTCACCCTCCATTCCATCCAGGGTTCCGCAGCCTCAGGACAGGGAGGGCGGAGAGAGGATTTGTAAGGTCGCAGCCGCAGAAGGGGGAATGCTGGGCTAGCAGGAGTAGCACCTTTTCAGGCCTCTGCTGGGGTGGGGGCGGGGAGATGGGCAACCCACCATATTCTAGGAGGGCTGCGAGGAATCGTGGGCCGCTTTGGTGTCCAGGAGCAGTTACGGAAACTTTGAGCAAACAGACGAGGGCTTGGCTGGGGAGGGATAAAGGCAGGGTCCAGGCCTAGGAGAGTCTGGGGCCTGGACAACCCCGTGCAGTCGAGCCGGTGCTGGGCACAGCTGAGCCTGGGCACTGAGAAAGGGCCATCCGGGCTGGCTGTGCCAGCCAAGATTGGAGGGTGGCAGGAAGCAGGGGTGACCTAGGGCTCTCAATTCTTCCCGGGGATGTCCCCACCCCCTGCATTGGCACTGTTGTGAGGATCTGGGGCACTGACTGGCACAAGCCACAGACCAATCACTAAGACTGGTGGTGGGGATGGGGGGACGGAGACCCCCAAAGGGGACAGCTCCCATCCATCTTTCGGGGCACCCAGAGAATGTGGCAAGAGCGCCTGGGGTTCGCCAAGGCCATGGGAGGTCTGCCCTACCCAGCAGCCAAGAGCAAAGGCATGTGGGCAGCTGCTGGGCATCCTGGGGGCTTTCCCCGCCCCACCCCTCTCTCCGGGGCCCTGCCCAAGGCCCAGCCCCCCCATGAGCCAGGCCAGGCTCCAGTGGAACCCAACACCTCCACCTCCCCAGCTGGCCCAGCACAGACCCCAGGGAACAGGGCTCCAGTGCCAGGCCTCTCCCCCACCCCCAGTCACATGGCCCCAGCTCAGCTCACCCTCAAAGACCTGCTTCCCTCTTTCACTTCTGCAAACTTGGGGTGGGGGCTACATACAGGATGGAGCAGGGTTGCGGTCCCCTACACCTTGGTTTTAGGAAGTTCTTGGCTCCTCCCTCCTCTACCGGGGAACCGCAGGGGGGTGTTCCTAAGCTCCCCCCACCTCTCCCCACCCCCCAGTGGAGCAAGGACCAACGTGGGGAGGGTCTCCTGAGGACACACACCTTCCCACCACCCAAGCCCCAGCCTCCGGAGGAAGAGAGCCCGGGAGAGGAAGGGGAAGCAGGTGTCCCGGGACGCAGGTGCGGCGGAGCCAGGGCGAGGCAGCAGGCAGAGGAACCTGAGGACAGGTCGGGGCAAGCCTGAAAACCGTCCCTCTCTGACAAACAGCTGGAACTCCCCCACGCCCCCCTCGGGGTGGTAACTTCTGGGAAGGGGGCTGGGTGGCAGGGGCTGACTCAGCCTGCCAAACCCGGCTGGGCTGGCTGGCTGGGCTGGCTGGCGAGGCGGGGGCGACGACGTGCACGTGGCAGGGGCGGCGCGGGGGCGGGGAGGGGGCTCACTTACTTGGATGGGCGCCGTGCTGAAATGGATCTTCCGGCTGGGGGCCGGGTCCTCCTCCTCCGAGAGCCCCGGGATCTCCACGCACCCCGACTCGGGCTCGTAGGGGGGCTCCCCATCCTCCTCGTCTTCTTCGTCGTCCTCCTCCAGGGCACTGCCCCCAGAGTCCTCCCCCAGCCCACTGTAGGCGCTCACGTCCACCAAGTCCGCCTCCGAAAAATCCTCCTTCTTGGACTCATCCGCCTCGTCGGGGGCCACGTCCGGGGCCCGGCCGTTGCCCACCCCTCTCTCAGGCGCCGCCACGGTCGCCGTGGCCTCCTCGGGGGCCGCCTGGGCCTTCGGCTCCTCGGGCGCGGGGCTGGCCGCGGTTGCCAAGGCGCTGCCATTCTCCAGGGCCGCGTGGACCGTCACCTCCGCCTGAATCACCTCCCCGGGCGCCGCCTCGGCCTCCGACTCCCCGCTCTCCTCCACCTCCACGGGCTTAATCTTGCGCACCTCCCGGGGCTTGGGGGGCGGCCGGGCAGGGGCCACTCGGTGCTGCGGAGGCTGCTGCCCTCCGGGGCCGCGTTCCTTCTCGGCCGGCGCATCTCCCGACGGCGCGGGCGGCGGCGGCGGCGGCGGCGGCTGGAACACCCGGGACCGCTTACTGACCAGCTTCGAGTTGACCTGGGGAGCCCCGGCGGCCGCGGCCCTGGGGACCCCGGGCCCGCGGTGGAGGCCGGTCCTCGAGTCGGCCTTCTCGAAGACGGCGCTGAGCTGGCTGACCGTCGGCGACACGGCGTCGGCGTCCAGCTTGTCCAGCGCCTCGGTGCTGCCGTTGAAGCGCACCACGACGTCCAGCTTCCGGTCCTGCAGGCCGGCGCGCTCCTGCCTCAGCAGCCGCCGCGCCGCGGCCTCCTTGTCGCCGCCCGCGGCCGCCGGGACGCTCCGTTCGAACAGCTTCCGCGTCTCCTGCAGCCGGGACGGCGGGTGCGGCGGCGGCGCGGGCTGCGCCGAGGGCGCGGGCTTGGAGTCGAAGCGGCTCACGCGCTCCGACACGCTGGTGCCCAGCTTGAGCAGGGCGCTGTGGTCCACGTTCTCGTTCAGGCTGCTGGCCCGCGGCAGCGACAGGCGCACGCCGCGCTCGGGCGCCCGCAGGGCCTCGGTGGGGCCCGCGCCGCCGCCCGCTTCGCCCGGCGGCCCCGCCGTCGTGCCCATCTGCAGGAACATACTTTTGATGCGGTGGACGTTGGAGCCATATTTCTTGTGGTGGGCCGCCTTGGGCGCCTCGTCGGGCCCGGGCGCGTCGGGCGGCTTCAGCGCCTGGATGCCCGCCTCGTAGGCGCTGCGGTGCGGGGAGGCGCTCCGGAGGGGACCCCCGGGCCCCCGCGGCTCCGTCTTCATCATGGTGGGGGGAGACGGGGGCGCATCCCCTCGCTTCCCGCTCCCCCCCTCCGACAGGCGGCTGGCCAAGTCGGGACCACCGCCCCCTCCCCCCCGAGAAAAGAAACCCCGGAAGGCCTTTTTTAGGCTCCCCCCAAACCAGCTGCCAAAAACAGTTAACCCCGCTTAAAAAAAAAAAAAAGGGGAAAAAAAAAATCTCCGAGCGCCCTGTGTGGGTCGCCTCCCCCAATCCAGCTGCCACAGACAGCCAGCCCCCCTTTCAGAGCCCGAGCGGCCTGCTACGGTTGCCCCCACCCAAATTAGAGAAGCGGCGGCCGGGGCCGGTGGGACCGCGCGCCCTGCCCGCGAAGCAGCGGCGGAGGCGCCGGCTCACATCGTCCGAGGCGGTGTCAGCGGGGCTGGCAGCCCGGGCGTCCCCCACCCCGGCCGGGGGCCTCGGCTCTCGGGGGGCCCGGCACCCCGGCGCCCATGGCTGCTCGGCCGGCCCGGGCCGCTCCGCCGCCGCGCCACCCTCCCTCCCTCCCTCCCCCCCGCGCCCCGAGCCTCGGTCTTTCTCTGGCTCTGCCGGAGCGGCGGCTGCCCGACACCGAGCGGCTGCCCTTCTCGCCGCCGCCGCTGGGGGACTGGCACCTCTGGGTCCTAAAGGGATCGGATTTCCGGGGCTGGAGTCTGTGAGCCCTCCCCTTCCCCTCCTCGCGAATGGATCCCCTCCCCTGCCCGTCCCTCTCCGACTGCCTGACGCTGACCCCCGGTCCTGGCCTGTCCTCTTCAGCCCTTCCATCCCAACCTCCGACTGCGGCTTATCACAACCCACAAAAGCAGAGCCCCACCAAATATTGGGGGAGGCCATCCAGCCCCAGTGGTCTCGGTGTGGGCCCCTCTCCTCCCCAAGTGGGAAGGGAGATTAGTGGGGCGGGGCAAAGGATGGTTGCCTTCAAGGCCGAGTTCCCTAGTGTGGTTCAAGACCGTCTGCGTCAAAATCGCTGGGCACTTGAAAAATTTTTTAAATTCAGATTCCTGGCCCCTCCTCCAAACTTTGGGAAGCAGCATCTCAGAGGCCGGGCCAGGGATCTGCATTTTAGCAATTTCTCATGGAGAACCTTTGCGATCTTCTAGGGTATGAAAACTTCGCCCAAGGTTGCTGGCCTGGTGGTTGAGGAGGAAGGAGAACAGAGAAAGGAAATGGTCCTCACCCCCCGGGTGGCCGCCCAAAGCTGGCCTTTGCCCTTTGGCAGTTTGAAAGCGGGGTATTCTGTCACTAGCCAGCTCTGCAGCCAGGCTGCGAGGGAGGGGGTGGGATCCCTGTCCTCAAGCCCCTGCCAGGGCACCCTTGCCTCTTAAACAGGAAGAAGGAGTTTGGGAGGAGGAATTCTGGAGGAATTCTGGAGGCCAAAGTTTCACCAGTGAGAGCTCTAGCTTGGGTCTCTGACCCAAAGGCTCCCGGCCACTGTGTGCTAGCCTGTGTTAGGGAGGCAGGGGGAAAGATGGTAGTGACCTAGCCGTCCCCTGTCCTGACAACCCAGAAGGCTGTTGTGATGCTCCCCCCAACCCCCATATGATACATAGCAAGGATCCTGGGGCTGCCCCCCACCCGGCCCCAGCTGCCAGGGCTGGGAGTTAAGGTCCACCCCTAGACCGTAGTCCAGATGCGCAGCTTCACTCCATAGATCCCAGGAAATGACGAACAGTGTGGACCCTAGGACCCAGAGAGCAACTCAGGCACAAAGCCTCCCCCCACTCCCAGCTGCTTCCTGCATCTCAGGCCTTCCTGCGGTCTCTGCCTCCTCCCCCGCCCTCTTCTCTTCCATCCTCTTCCTTTTCATCCCAATCTCCCACTCTCTCCCCAGCCTGCCTAGAAGGGCTGTTGTAGGGAGTCCTCCCACCCCTCCACTGCAGGGGTGTCTGTGGGTTTTGCGGGATATAAGCCGGTTAGCACGTGCAAAAGAGCGTGGGGGATGGGGTGTGGGAAGCTGCCTGGGAATCCTGAATATTGGGATGGGGAGGGGCTTGGAACCACAGGATTGGATCCTGAGGCTGAGGGAGAGGAAGATTTGGGCTCTGAGCAGAGACCGGAAATGAACCCAGACCTCAGGCTTTCCAGTGCCACCTGCCTCTTTGCCCAGCTGCCCAGGACGCTTCCCCCTCCCCGATTTTATACTTTGGGATGGGACAGACTGAAGAAGTCATCCTCAACCCCCCTCCCTCCTAACCCTTTTTAGATCTTTCAGAAACGAGCTTTGGGTTTCCAAGTTCAAAGTCTGGGGCTTGAAACCTGCCTCCCCCTCAGGCCCCCCCACCCCACTGTCGAAGTTGGGGGAGAAAACCTCCCCTTCGTTGAAGGATGGGAGTTTGGGCTTTGTCCCCAGAAGTTCTTGTGTGGACTGGAGGAGGGTGCAGGCCCCTGGGTGTTCTGCCCAGGATCTCCCACACCCTTTAGTGAGTCATCCTAACTGGTCCCAGCCCAAGGGGTCTGGGCCCACGCTTCTGGCCAGGTGGGAAAGCCAGCTTCTAAGGGTGGGGGGAGGAGCTGAGAACCAGCAGTCAGGCCAGTGACCCTGGGACCCCAAACACCTCCAGCAGCGGCTTGGGGTGAACTGGAATTGCTGGGATGCTTGGATCTCCCTTGTCCTGAGACTTCCGAGGGAGAAACCCTTTTAAGTGCTTTGGGATGCCGGAGGGTGGAGTTGGCCTGGGCCTGGATGGCTGAAGCTAATGAGCAGGATTATTATTTCATGGGCTCCTGGTTAGCCCAGCGACACCGCCAGCCAGAATTCCCGAAGAAGCTTTTATGGAGCAATAAGTGCTTTACTATCACTCCTTCCCCGGGCCCAGGCACTGAGCCGGTTGGCCTGGAGACTAGGGTGGGGAGTGGGTATTATCTCCTCCATCCCCTCCCAGCCTGTCTGGAGCAGAGCAGAAATCCCACCCACCAGGAGGGTGAGGAGAGCGGGCTGGGAGGATCCTCATCCAACTGGAAAGGTTTAAACCTAATTTTCATTCCTCCGGCTGTGATCCTCACCTTTCCTTCTGTTCAGCAACCCACGGCGACTTAACTGTCCTTTCTATTGTCCTTCGTGGAGAAGGCCTTGATGGTCGAGTGGCCTGGTGGTCTTTAAATGGTGGTCCTTGGGTCGCCTGGGTGGCTCAATCGGTTAAGCATCTGCCTTCGGATCAGGTCATGATCCCAGGGTCCTGGGATCGACTCCAGCATCGGGCTCGTTGCTCAGCCTGAGGGAGCCTGCTTCTCCCTCTGCCTGCTCTGCCTGCCTCTTCCCCCTGCTTGTGCTCTCTCTCTCTCTGACAAATAAATAAATTCTTTAAAAAAAAAAAAAAATGGTGGTTCATCCTCACCTGGCCCTGGAAGAGAGAGTGAGGTTCCCAAAGTTGACCCAGGAGCGAGGGTGCCAGAGTTCAAATCCTGACCCTACCACTTGCTAGCTGTGTGACCTTGGAAAAGTCATTTGGTGTCTCTGCCTCGAGAGGATAAACTGAGGGAAGTGGCTGGAACACAGAAGGTAGGGGGTGTGGGGAAGGAGATGCCTTTCCCAGTCCTTGCTAAAAATGCTGGAGGCGTTTACAGGGAGAGATAATCTGCCCTCGACCCTTCTCCTGATAGAGCCCCTCCCTGTTTTCCCACGTACCCCCAGATCTGATGAGGGCCCTCTGACACTGTTCCTCGAGGCTTGCCAGTCTTAAACACCAGGTGTAACGGGTGACGAAGGCAAGGCAGGGAGATCTGTGATAAGTCCCAAGCCCTCAGTGCCCTGGGCTCGGGCCTGGGCTGGGTGCCAGGCCTGCTTCTCTTCCCAGCCCTGGGGCCTTGAGACTTGACCTCTGAACACATTGTGTGTCTGTGGCCACAATTATCTGAGCAGAGGCTGGCCTCTGCCCTTCGACCATTTTGTGGGGAGCCAGTGGTCCCTGCCCCAATCTCCCCCTTCATCTGTCCTCCTCTGCCTGGGACTTGGGCAGATAAGAACATGCTGGAAAGGCGTATGTGTCGTTACATGGCTGCTAAAGGAAAACTTAAGTCCAGGATGTCGGCACTGGAGGGGCCTTCCATGGCCCTTAGCTGACCCGTTCCCAGGGGGAATGAGGAGGGCTGAGACATGCAGAGGGAAGTGACTTAGCCAGTTTTAGAGGAAAGACCAGGCTCACAAGGTCCGAACTGAATCATAGCTTCACCCGGTTGCCGGGTGACCCGGGGCCACTCATCTCCCCTTCCCGAGCCCAATTTCCTCAAAAAACTCAATTTGAATGTCTGAGTGTGTCCCCTGAGCGCAGAGACCCCGGGGTCTCTCCTGCCTTATGTGAGGCAGAGCAGAAGAGGGGCTCAGAAGCCAGACTGTCTTTGTTCCCAACCTGCCCCTCCCCGGTGAAGGGACTGCAACAAATTTCTTCATCTGTAAAACGTATACAACGGAGCTGATGATTAAATGAGTTCTGCGAGGGCCTTACACTTCAGAACAGCTCTTGGCACAAAGCAGGAGCTCGGTGAGTCTGCTGTTACTGATGGCAAGCGCACGGGAACACGCCTGGAGGTGTGTGCCCATGTGTGAGCAGGTGTGGCCCCAGTGGGCGTCAGTGTTTGCCTCTCTGTGCGGACCTTCATGACACTTCCAGTCTCTTGGTTCCTTCTAAGGTCAAGTGTGTGGAAATCGGAGGCAGATGCATCCCCTGCCTGCAGCTCCTCCAAATCTTTTGGGGTCATCCCTGGAGTGAAGGTGACCTCTCTTCTCTACTTGCCAAAGGCTTTTCCCTCCCTCCTGCCTCTTGGTGCCTCGACCTCCCCACTGTCTGTGCAGGGACAGGAGTCCCTTGGGACCCACCCACCGAAGGAGGAGTCAGGGTGTGTGTGTGTGTGTGTGTGTGTGTGTGTGTGTGTGTGTGTGTGTGTTGGGATGTGGGGAAAGGGTGGGACACAAGAAAGATTTCTCCAACTCATCAGTTGCCTTTAAAGAAAGCCTATATTTAGCCAGGCTTACAGGGCCTGTAAATATGTATTTTGCAACCCAGACAGCCATGGCTGAAGGAGCTCCAGAGATATGCAGGGAGGTCAAAGAAAAAATTACCCGGAAACATTGGGCAACGTAGTTTGTCATCAGCAGATTCGAAAGACTCTTTTTACTGCCGCTCCAACTGCTAATAATATACATTCCTGTGTTTTGATGGCGGTTTCTATTTTTCATCTGCTCTCTGGATCTTGTGCAGTGGGTGCCTGGAGGAGCCTGGCTCTGAGTTAACCTTCCTCCGCCAGTCTTTGTCTCTTCTGCTCCGGGGCCTGGAGCAGAGCATCTTGCCCAGGCCAGCTCCTTTCCCCGCTGGCTCTGCCAGGCTCAGCCCGAGTGTGGAAACTGATAAGCAGCAACTGCCAGAGGCCACAGCTCAACAGTAGGTTGAGTCTCCTACACTCAACCCTTTGCACTAGAGGTGACCTTGAGGGGACAAATCCTGCCTCTTCAGAGCAACTCTTCTTTCTTTAAAAAAAAAAAAAAAAAAAAGCATGCAGGGGCGCCTGGGCGGCTCAGTCGGTTAAGCGTCTGACTTTGGCTCAGGTCATGATCTCGGGGTCCTGGGATGGAGCCCTGCAGCGGGCTCCCTGCTCAGCGGGGAGCCTGCTTCTCCCTCTGCCTCTGCCCCTCCCCCTACTCCTGTGCCTGTGTGCTCTCTCTCTCTCAAATAAATAAAATCTTTAAAAAAAAAAAAAAAGCATGCATATACACATGATAGGTATCTGTTATGTTCATTTTAGTTTGAAAAGTTTCTTCAAAAATAAGAAAAGTTCAGAGAATCACATAACATACCTGTGGCTGTGATTCCTTCACTTTAACTTGTGTTTGGTATTTCATCGTGGGACTGAGCCACAATTCGTTTATCGGTTCCTCTACGGACGGGCACGGGACGTGTTGCTAGGCTCTGCCCTTATAAACGGGGCTGCGGCAAACACCTTGGACAGGTGTGAAGCCACCTGGAGAGCACACGGCTCAGAGCAGGGCCAGACTCGTGGGCAGGCACACTTTCTACTTGGCCAGCTCCGCCTGACCACTCTGTCCGGCGACAGACCCGCTTTATGCTCTC
>CM053619.1:26894237-26916475 GCA_028646535.1 Procyon lotor | reverse complement strand
TGTTGGCTTGCGTCTTAGACCAGCCCCCTCAATGGTCCACAGTGGTGGCCTCCCCTCGGGTGTCTTGTGCAGACGAATGTCCAGAGGTAGAAGAAAATGGACATTTTCTTCTCAGTGTCTCTTTCCCATGAAGCCCCACAGGAGATCTTCCTTTCGGTCTTAGTGGCCAGAATTCCATACACGTCCACAGCTAAACCAACCACTGATCAGAGGAGCTCAATTATTATACTGCATTTAGACTGATCTCCATTCACCTGATGCAGCTGGGGAAGGCCCAGCCTCCCCAAAATCCTAGAGTCCAGATTCCTGAATCAGACAAGGGTTTCATTAGCAGGGAAGAAGGGAAGGAATGCTATTTGGGGTGGCATGCAAAAGATCTGTGCTTTCCTTATTGATTTGTAGGAGTTCTTTGTATATCTTGGATACTAACCTTTTGTTCATTTATTTATTTATTACGATTATTTATTTATTTATTTATTTGATAGGGAGAAAGAGATCACAAGTAGGCAGAGAGGCAGGCAGAGGGAGAGGGGGAAATAGGCTCCCTGCTGAGCAGAGAGCCCAATGCGGGGCTCAATCCCAGGACCCTGAGACCATGACCTGAGCTGAAGGCAGAGTCTTCAACCCACTGAGCCACCCAGGCGCCCCTATTTATTTATTTTTAATTCTAATAAATTTTTTTTTTTAGAACAGTTGACACACACTACATTATTTTCAGGTCCTTTTATCTGTTTCACATGCTGCCGACATGGTCACCCAGGCTGTCGCTTATTTTATAACTTTGTTTATAATATCATAGCAGAAAGCTTTTTCTTTTCTTTTTATAATGTAGTAAAATCAATCAATCTTTTGTGAGTTGTGTCTCTTGTCTGAGAACTATCCTGAGATCACCTACATTTTCTTCTAAGTATTTTGAAGTTTTGTTTCTTTCACTTTGAGGTCTTTAATCCATCTGGAATTAATATTTATGGATGGTGTGAGGATTTTTCATTTGAAAAGCCGACTGTCACAACACTTTTTATTAGTCTGTTCCTTCTCACTGAGTCGCAAAGCGACTGACATCATAAATCACATTTCCACATATGCTTGGGTCTGGTTCTGGGCACTCTATTCTATTGATCTCTTTGTCTAGCCCAGCACCAATACACATTGTTTTAATTATTATCATTCCAAATAGATCTTGGTATCTGTTGGGGGCTTATTCTTCTTCAATTTGTCTAGCCTTTTCTTAGTCCTTGGCTCTTCTGTATGAATTTTAGAACCGGCTTGCCTAACTCTCTGAAAAATCCTATCGGGATATTCATTGAACTCGCATTGAATCAGAAGATTAATACAGAGAGAATTGTCTTCCTGGCATTGAGAGGTCTTATCCCTAAATTGAATACATCTCTCCACTTATTCCTTTTAGGGCCTATGGTTTTTATAGTTTTACAACCTGTCATTTTGCTTCGTAAGTATCTGTGCATTTTTCGGGGTTCTGTACAATTTTAATTTTAGTGTTAATGATTTATTTTAAAACAGATATTACAGCTTCTAATAACGTAGTGCATAGAAACACTGTTGGGGTTCGTATTTTATTTTATTTGTATTTGGATATTACCTTGTGTCCAGCAACCTTGCTGATCTCTCTTAAGAACCCTAATAACATGGGGCGCCTGGGTGGCTCAGTCGTTAAGCGTCTGCCTTCGGCCCAGGTCAGATCCCAGGGGCCTGGGATCGAGCCCCGCATCGGGCTCTTTGCTCTGCAGGAGGCCTGCTTCTCCCGCTGCCATTCCCTCTGCTTGTGTTCCCTCTCTCACTGTGTTTCTCTCCGTCAAATAAATAAAATTTAAAAAAAAAAAAAAAAAAGAACCCTAATAACATGCCTGTAGAATCTCTTGGATTTTTTATATAAAATAATCCATACCATCTGCAAAAAATGTCAGAGATTTTGTTTATTTTCCTAATCCTTCTATCACTGAGTGGTGGTGGCTTCTAAAGCTGACTTCTCCCAGCTCTTAGGCTGTGCCAGTGGCCTGGCCCTGGCCAGCCACAGTCTTGCACCTTCCCTTCTAAATAAATAAAAGACCCCTTACTTTCTCCAGAGCTTTACAGTTTACAAAGCACTTTTGCTTTCGCAATCTCATTGATCCTTATTACTCCCACCTAACAGAGAGGGAGTGTCTCTCCTCCGTGTCCAGAGATCTAGCTGGGCAGGTCACTGAGCTGTGAGCCCTCTGACAGTCCCTCCCCTTCTCTGTTTCTCCCTTAAGCTAAAAAGTTTGGCCAGGGATGGTCTCTGGTATTCTCAGACTCGTGACTCATGGCTCTGGGTGGTCACAAGGCTCAAGGAACCTCTTTGAGGGCTGAAGGCCAAAGATAAAAAAGGGAGGAGGAATCTGGGTACACTCAGGTCCTCAGACTCGCGTCCCCAAACGTCGTGAAGAGTGGGGAAATAGGGACATGTCCCTGGAAGTCGGAGGGTTGATACAAATGACGGGGATGGTGGGAGAGAGGAGATTGTGGCCACCCCCCGCCTCCAGGCGGATCTCTTCCCGGCTTGGGAGAACATACTCTGGACCCGGAAGGGGCGGACGAAGTAAGGCTCTGGGCCCTGGGCCTCCTCTGGCGTCGCCCCCTCTAGCTGCCGTGCTCTGCAAACACTTCTGACGCGCTACCCCAACCAGGGGCGGAGCGTTCCCGCCCCTCCACCCGACCCCTCGCCCTGTCCCCGCTGCGCCCCTGTATCGCGCAGGCGCAGGCGCAGGTCCAGGCTGCAGCCGCGAACGCGCCCTCTCGTGGCTGACTGACAGATCGCATCCTTTGTTGAGGCGCTGGGGGGCGGTGAAGAGGAGGGGGAGGAAGATGTGGGTGGAGCCTGGGAGGCAGATGCGACAATCAGATCACAATGATGAGAAATCCCTTTCCTTTGTCCCTCATGACAACATATAGTCCCCCGTTGTAGATGCAGATGAAGCAAATATGGCCTTCAGAAATCAGGAGATTCATAGAGACAGAAGTGGAAGGAGAGAGTGGGGGAGTTGCACTCATTCTATCAATCATTCATTCGTTCAGCAGATATTCACTGAGATGGGGAAAGCCAGAGACAAAGGACCAGAGGAATTAAATCGGGACACTGACAGGCGGAGATCCGGCAGAAAGCTGGGGAGACAGGTGTGGAGAGGCAGAGACCTGACCCCCCTGTCCCCCCAGACGGATGCTCGGACAGGTGAGGGCCACCTCGGGAGCTCAAGAAGGGACAGTTCAAGGACCAGGAGGGGACTCTATTCGCGATGGACCGAAGCAATCAAATATGCCTAAAGCCATAAATTCATAATTATGCTACTGTTCTTGAAAAGGTAACAGACTGAGGTTTGAGAGTTGCTGGAGAATCAACTCATTATTTTGAAACTGGCAAATACAGGGACAGAATCAAGTATTTATCCTATCTTTCCATAGGAGCTACAACACTCGGTAGCCAAATAGTAAGCGAGGAGCGGTTTCTGTGTCGAGAATTATTCTGGCTAATAAAGGAAGGAGTGATTGGATGTGCGTATCACCATTTGCTGGGTGGGGGACTGACTGATGGATGAGACACAGCCTCTCCGTTCCTGTACTTCTGGATGGAAGAAGCAATCCCACCATCTGTGAAGTGGTCTTGCCAAAGAAAATAGAGCCTACACCTGATCAGGACTTTCAATCCAACTACAATTAACAGGAAATAACAATGTACAGGAAATACAATTTACAGGAAGTACAGAGGTCAGAGAGATGTGTTAAAGAACACCCTAGAGATGCAATCAGCAAAACCCAGACTGGAAAACTGCACGGCAAATGGCCTGGTTTTCTCAAGGAAAAAGACAGAAAATATGAGAGAGAGAGAGAGAGAGAGAGAGAGAGAGAGAGAGAAAGAGAGAGAGGTTTGAATGGGGAACCTATAGATTTAAAGAAATTTAAAGGAGACACATCAATCAGTTTCAGTGCGTGTGCTTTATTTGGATCACGATTCAAACAAATACACTGTAAAAAAAAAAAAAGAAATTCATGAGAAATTGGAAATCTGAACACTATAGGTCTGATATCAAGGAATTACTATAAACTTTAAGGTATACTAATATAGTAGGTGTAACAATTGAGATTGTTTAAAGAAGAGTCATTCTATTTATAAATAAAAATAAAGGAGTCATCATCTTTCAAAGATATGTGCTAAAATATCGACAGAGGAAATGAAACAGGAGGGAAAGTTGGGGGGGTACACAGGTGACAAGGAGACTGGCCACAAGTCACTGGCTGTTGAAGCTGGGGGCATGGATATATGGAGGTTTCATTTTTTTATTCTGTAGACTTTTGTTTAAAATTTGCAAACTAAGGGGCCCCTGGGTGGCTCAATCAGTTAAGCGTCTTACTTGATTTCAGCTCAGGTCTCGATCTCAGGGTTGAGAGTTCAAGGCCCTCATTGGGCTCCACAGTCAAGTGTGGAGCCTACTTAAAATAAAAGAAAATAAAATTTGAAAACTGAGAAGTTTGAGGACCCTGTGACCCCTCTCTTTATGCTCGGGCCCCATAGAGAGCGTGCTAGCAGCATGCTGCTGGTCTCCCTCTGGTCAGCCACGGGGGACATCGGGGGGACTTCAGGCTGGCTCCTGGCACAGTCCCTGGTTGGGGGAAGGGGAGAAGGATCCGTAAGGAAACTGGCCTCTGGGGGCCTGGTGGCACTGGGATTAGGAACTGGGACCTCAAGATAGCTGAGGGTGTGAGTGAGGGGCTCCGAGGAAGAGCAGGGGAGGGGGCCACCAAGGGGCTGAGGCCTGGGCAGCCGGCCAGACTCCCTGAGAGCCCTCTGATTCTCCCTCTGTCTCCAGAACCTTTCTCCCTCATGCCTTCCGTTTCCATCTCTGGGAAGGCAGAGAGGCGCCAAGGTGACTCTGGGACAAAGCCTGCCCCATCTGAGAGCCTGAGTGGATGCTGACTCTGGAATTCGGTGGCTCTCCAGGGACGGGTGGGACGGCCAGGCAGGGAGAGGGGGAAAAAAAGATGAGGACTAAGTAACTTGCGCACTGGTCATTCCAGTTGGCAGGCCCAAGGCCAGGCCCCTCAGGTCCCACCCTAGCTGGTCCCAAGCATCCCCGTGTGGGGCGGTGGGTGTGGTGGGGGGAGGTGGCGATGCCCAGGAGGGATGCTCACGCACACACCAGGAATTCTGGAGCCCTGGCACCTGCGTGTCCCCGCCTCCTTTTCAGTACATCTGGGGGAGTCCCCTCTACCGGCTCTGAGTGAGAAGCCCCCAAAGAGAAGGGCGTCCCACCCCCTTCCCACCTAGACCCAGATCCTGGACCGAGGCAAGTAGGAGGGGGACGGTGCTCCTTGGCAGCCAGGGCACAGGCCTCAGCTGGTAGGTCGTACGGTTCTGGGGGGTGGGGGTCACGAAGCGCTGCTGCCCCACTCTTATATCTGAAAATGGGGATGAAAGTACTCCTGGGAACTGCTGCGGGGATGGAAGGAGTTGCCCGGCACAGGGCAGCAGGCGAGGGTTAGCCCTAGGTACCCAGCCGCGTGCACGCTCCCAGGCAGCAGGTGTCTGCCCCCCCTTCCTCTGCCCGCCCCCCTCTGCACACAGGGGCTGCTCTCAGCACGAGCTGAGCTCATGAGGTCGTGGCTTCGTCGTTGTCGCAAGCATGCGGAGAGGTGAGCACTCCCCTGCCAGAATGTGGCTGTGGGAACAGAGCCTAGAGAGGGCAAGTGGGTTTTCCGAGGCCACCGTCTCCAGCGAGGGTTCAAGGTGGGATTAGTGTCTGGGCGGCGGGCCTCCAAGCCTGTGCTGGCCCCTCCACTGCCCTGGCTCTCTGTGCTTGGCTAGCCCTATCTAGGGCTCGCTCTCTCCTCCCAGACCTGGGGTATTCGCTGGGGTGTTTGCTCTGGGGATCAGGGCTGGGTGGACGGGCACCCTGTTGTTTTGTGTGCTATTCCCCCCTGCACCTGCTGGTTGCTGGGGCCAGTGCAGGTCCAGGCATGGGGGAGTGGGTGGGGGTGGGGAGTAGCAGCAGCAGAGCAAAGCTGGGCAGAAGTCTGGAGTAGTGTGTGTGTGTGTGTGTGTGTGTGTGTGTGTGTGGTTGGCAGGGGTGAGAGGCGGGGATTCTGGACACGATGGCCAGGCCCAGGCAGGCCCTGAAAGCCACCGATAGCCAGGGACTCGGGGCAAGGGGAGCCTTTGGTGTTTTCAGGGGGGACTGAGGTCGTCAGGTTGGTGGTTTAGAGAATGTTCTCGGGCCACTGGGAGGGGATCCCTGGAGGGACCGTGTCCTGTGAGGAGAGTGTTCACCCCGGGTTCAGTGCCTGCTTGGGTGGGGATGGGGAGGGACCCACTGGCAGAAGCTCTGGGACACCTCCCCCATCGTCCCTCCCTCTCTCCCTCCCTCCCTCTCTCCTCCCCCCTGCTCCTGTCTCTGTCACTCACAGGGGCCGGGCAGGCTGGGGCAGCCATGGCAGCAACTCTAATCAGGATTCTTCTTGTGGGCAAGTTGGGGCATTCTTCGGAAGAGGCTCAGGTTTACGGGTGGAAAGAGGTGGAAAGACAGAGGTCGCTCAGGGGAGGGGTCTGGGGCCAGGGGCCAGAAGGACTTTGGGGTGCTTGTGCTGTGTCCAGCGGGAGGTCCAGGGAAATGGGGCTGGGAATGGGGCTCTGGGATGTGGGGGACTGGAGCTCTGAAGGGTGGGGTGTCCCAGGCCGAGGTGGGCCTAACAGCACGGGCCCGGAGAGCTGCGGGCCCTTTAATGGGCTGGCTGGTCTGCCTTCTTTCTAGGCCCAGCTAAATTTGGCCTCCTGAGGGTTGAGGGTGTGGGCCGCTGGGGCAGGTCCTTTCCTTGGGGCTCAGGATCCCATTTGCTCAGCATTTGTTGGCTTCTACTGTGGGCCCCTTTCCCCTTGTGTATTAGGGGAGTCGGGAGGGAGTCCCGGCATGGCTACTCACCTCCTCCGAAAGTTCCTTCCCTCTCCCCCTCCCCTCTAGCCTCCCTGACGCTTGTTGTTCTTTTTTTAAATTTTTATTTATTTATTTTTTGAAAGTGAGAGCAGGGAGAGCGACTAAGCATGCACTTGGGGGGAGGTGGGGAGGGGCAGAGAGAGAGGAAGAGAGAGAACCCTAAGCAGGCTCCATGCCCAGAGGGGCAGAGCCCGACCAGGGCTCCGTCTGAAGACCCTGAGATTATGACCTGAACCGAAATCAAGAGTCTGATGCTTAACCCACTGAGCCTCCCAGGTGCCTCTGACGCCCGCATTCTTCAGGGTTCTTTCACAAGTGCCCGTAACCCGCATCCACCCCCACACACCCCCACCCCTCTCAGCCAGACAGCAGCCCCTGCCCAGTGTGACCCCTCAAAGGGAGCCTCAAATGCGGACTGGGAGAGGGGCTCCCATGAATCCAAATCCAGCAAAGGTCTGGGACTTGTCACTGATCCAAGTGTGTGTGGCACAGCCAGGACGCCCCCACCTGTCCTTTCCTGGGAGCCCCCCACAACTTCTCCTGTCTCTTAGGGGCACCGGGAGCTTCTCCCCTGCCCAGGACTAAGGCTGATGCGTGTGTTTGGGGATGTGGGGTCCCCACAGGTCTCCTGGTAGGGCTGGGGGACGCCGAGGCCCAGCAGACCACCCTGCAACCTCTTGTGGGCCGCGTCTTTGTGCACACCCTGGACCAGGAAGCCGTCCAGCGCCATCCAGAGCACGTCGGTGAGAGGGGCCTAGAGGGCATCGGCGGGCGGGCCAGGCCTGGCGGGGGGCCGGCCAAGGCTCCTGTCATTTCTCCCATCCCCTCTCCTCCCTTCCACCAGATGTCCCCCCCGCCGCCCCTGTCACCTACCACGCCCACCTCCAGGGACACCCAGACCTGCCCCGGTGGCTCCGCTACACCCAGCGCAGCCCCCGCCAGCCTGGCTTCCTCTACGGCACACCCACCCCCGAAGATCGTGGGCGCCAGGTCATCGAGGTATCGGCAGGGACCCCAGTGTCTGTGTCCCCCGTGGACATCCGTGCATGTTCATTTACGTAATTTAGATGCCTCTGATTTGAGGGTGTCTCAGTCCCCCCACGTTTCCCCCCTCGCCCCCTCCCTCAGCCCTCTTCTGCAAACCCCCCCCCAGGTCACAGCCTACAATCGGGACAGCTTTGACACCACCCGGCAGAGGCTGGTGCTGTTGATTGGGGACCCAGAAGGTACCATCAGCCCCACTGAACCCCTGCCCCACCTCCACCCCCCATGCCCATATTGGGGGGTTCCCTTGGAAGGAGGGATGGGGGTGCGAAGGGGACACTTGGGAGCAGTGGGAGCGGAGTGTCCTGGAAGGGCTCCAGGGCTATCTTCTTGGCCGTTCTGCCGACAGTCTGACAGTCCGTGGGGCCTTGGGGGTTGCGGAGGCTGTGCCAAGGGTATTTGGGGCCTGCAAGGGATGGGAAGTCAGGGAGGAAGGAAGGAGTCTGAGGGGCATGGGGAGGAGCCTGAGTGGGGGAGGCTTGGGAGGGTCTGTGCAGGACCCAGGGTGGAGCCTCAGGTGCCATCCTGGCCTTTCCAGGCCCCCTGCTGCCATACCAAGCCGAGTTCCTCGTGTGCAGCCATGATGTGGAGGAAGTGCTGCCTTCAACGCCTGCCAGTCGCTTCCTCACAGCCGTGGGAGGGCTCTGGGAGCCGGGGGAGCTCCAGCTACTCAACATTACCTCTGCCTTAGACCGCGGGGGCCGCGTCCCCCTTCCCATTGAAGGTCGCAAGGAAGGGTAAGTGTGCAACCCAGGAGGGCTTCCTGGAAGAGGCAGCAGCAGTTGGCCTTCCGGAGGGGTGGGCGTGGAGCACTGTTGTGCACCTTCATACACACCACGTGGATCCCAGTTTTGCATCACCGTCCACTACCCCCCTGCCACCCCCCTTTATCTTCTTGCCCTTCCTGGGCCCAAACTCTAGTTACCCTCCACTCTAGACTCCCTACCTCCCCACGTGGATATAAAAGATCCAGCTATCAAAAGACGTTGCTGGGAGCATGAGGCCCCCCAGAAGAATGGGATGCACTGTGTACTCTCATCAAAACCCAGGTCTCAAGGTGGTCCTGCAACCCCAAATCTCCAGTGCCTGGAGCCCCCCTGCCCCCCAGTATGCTAACCATGGCTTCTGTCCGGGCCCAGGGTTTACATCAAGGTGGGCTCTACCTCCCCCTTCTCCACCTGCCTGAAGATGGTGGCATCTCCCGACAGCCACGCTCGCTGTGCCCAGGGTCAGCCTCCACTTCTGTCCTGCTATGACACCTTGGCGCCTCACTTCCGCGTTGACTGGTGCAATGTGTCCCTGGTGAGGCGGGACCCTAGCTCCGGGGGGTGGGAATGGGGCATGACCCCCATCACTGTCTCCTCCCTAGCCCTCTTTCCACCCCATCCCTCTATTTCTGTTCTCTCTCTCTCTCTCTCTCTCTCTCTCTCTCTCTCTCTCACACACACACACACACACACACACACACACACACACACACACACACACGCACGCGCGCGCGTGCTCATTCCACCTCATCCCACAAGAGGGCGACAGAGTCCACAATCCAGAAAAGCGACCTTGGGGTCCAGAAGTCCTCTACCCGCCCAACCCAACAGCTAGAACAATCACTCCAATAGGGCAGTTCCCAAAACCCTTTCCCCACCAGGGGACTCTTTGGGACAGCTCTGTCTGCTTCCTCCTAAGGTGTCAGCGAGCAACTCTGCCTGTGATAAGGAACAAATAGTTCTTACCCCAAAGTTCTAAACCAAAGATGCTCACTGCTGCTCTTTGGGATACCGAGCACAATTACCTGGGGTCCCTAGAGAGCCTGACTGCCTGGGCTGGGAACCCCTGGAGTACTCTGTTCCTGTGAACAGAGGGTTCTGTTCTGTGGAGTGACCCACAGCGCAGCCAACGGCTGATCCTCAACAACATCCCTGAGCACTTGCTGTGTGCTAGGCTCTAGCCGATCAGATCAATATGCTTTACCCTCGCCAGCACCCCAGAGAGAGGGACCACCGTCAGCATTCTGCCTTTCTGGGGTGGAGGGGGGAGGCCCAGCCCTTGTCGGAATCGGGATTCCCACCCAGGCAGTCGGGCCCTGGAGGTGTGCTCTAACCACTGCACACACCTGCCTCTTCTCGCCCTTCTCTCTGGGTTCCTAGTCCAGGGCTTGTTTTGCGAGGTCACCCAACCTGGGGGAGACAGGCAGGAGGAAGCCCCGTCCCCTGGGGGTCTCTGTGTCCAGCTGACGGCTCCTCAGTGAGCTCCGGGCTCTTGAGCAGGTGGATAAGTCAGTGCCAGAGCCCGCCGATGAGGTGCCCACCCCAGGTGATGGGATCCTGGAGCATGACCCATTCTTCTGCCCACCGACTGAGGCCACAGCCCGAGACTTCCTCACGGACGCGCTGGTCACCCTCCTGGTGCCCCTGCTGGTGGCTTTGCTGCTCACTGCACTGCTGGCTTATGTCATGTGCTGCCGGCGGGAGGGACGGTGAGTGCAAGGGACAGAGGGCAGGGAGGACACCGCGGCTTACCCCCACGGGGCTCCTTGTGGCCACTGTGCCGCCTGGGGACACAGACCCCTCAGGGAACGGGGTCCTCAGCCAGGAATGGGGTGGGGACCTCTTGCTTGGCCCGGCACTCGGAGGGTAGGGGTGTGGATAATAGCTAATCCCCCTCCCTCAATTTTCCACAGGCTGAAGAGAGACCTGGCCACTTCGGAGTGAGTAGGGGAAAGCTGGGGGGCCGGGTGGGAGCACCCCTAGACTGCCAAGCTAGACCTCCCCCCAACCTCCATGAGCAGCACAGATAAGCCAGATTACCCTGGGCTGATGGGGGCCACGCCCAGCCTCTGAGCCCCAGGTCTGGGCTGGCTGGTTGCTGGGCCTGACCTCTCCTGGCCCGGCCTCCCCATTTTCTGGGTCTCCTGGGAGGACTCTAACTTGGAATTGGGGGGAGGGGACTCTAACTTGGGACGTGGGAGGGGACCTCTGCCAGGGGTAGGGGCCTGTGGCTGCTGAAGCCACTGAAGAAGCTGTGTGCACACACAGGCACACACGTGCACGCACACGCACGCACATACACTTCCCTGAGTCAGAACTAGGTGTGGCTCCAGGCTGGCTTCCGTCACGCCATCGGCGTGAGGCTCTCGGGCCCGGGCTCCTCCACGTGCCAGATGACGGGTCACTGAACTGGCTAATGTCAACAGGATGCTCTCAATTCCTCTAGCCTTTACCCAGAGTCCGTCCCACTCTTCCTCTGTTCTGTGTCCCATCTCCCCGAGACCCCCCCCCCCCGCCCCGCGCGGCCTTACCCCTCCAAAGATTCCAGGAGGCAGGTGTGAAATAAGTTAGGCTCCTTTTATTCTCACTGTGCTGAGCCTGTGGCGGGCCTGGCACCCCTGCCTGCTTGCCCAGGCTGCCTCGTTAATTGCGGCGGCCTCTGGCCACCCTGCGGACCTCCTTGCGTAGCCGCTTGTGCCCCCTTTGGGAGCTCACTAGCAACCGGCGCTGCCCGGGCTGGCGCTGCCCCGACTGGCGCTGCCCCGACCGGCGCTGTCTCTGGCCCCTGAGCTTGAACTTGGAGGCAAACTTCTTGCCCATGCGGAAGGAGCCCGAGGCCCCCTTGCCGGTCACCTGCTTGAGAATGCCCTTGTCCACCAGCCCCTTGAGCACTCGCTTGAAGCGCCAGGCGTTCCGGGTCATGTTGTAGCCCATGGTGGCGACCGCCTTCTTCAGGGTGGCGAGGCTCACGCGGTTGTTCATGCCCTTGTCCGCCACAACCCCCAGGATCACCTTGGATATGCTGGGCTTCCGGCGGACTTTGGGGCTGGCGCGGCGCCTAGTCTCATTCTTGCTGGGGGCCCCGGAGGCGCTGGCCTGCCGGCCTGCCCCCTGTGCCGAGTTCAAGGCCAAGGGTGCAGATGGGGGTGGTGCCAAAGTGTCTTTCTGCATCTCTCCCTGGGGCGGGTGAAGGGAACTAGGGGCAAGGACCTCCAGGGTGACGGCTGGAAGTCTCCACTGGGTTGCTCTTCGGTGGGTGAGGGGAGTCTCTGGTCCTGGTCCCCTCAGAGTCTTCCGCGGAGGGCTCCAGCCCCAGCCTCCCCCTGGGTGGCCAGAAGTAGGACCAAGGATGATCACCCACGGCTGGCCTCCGCAGACTTGTGCCACAGGTGCAGGGGGTGGCAAGGTTACCTCTGTGGTGACCTCAGGGGGACATTGTGAGGCCACCAGAATCCTGCGAGGGTCACAGTGGTCCCATTGTTCCTCCCCGGGAGGTGCGGACGAGAGTTGGCAGAGAGTGTGGGCATCTCATCTGGCAAGCCAGGTACCCCAGGAAGGAGGGCGGAGGCTGTGTGGGTGCATGGGTGGACCCACGTGGTGTGTTCAGGCACGTGCATGTGTGTTTAGAAATGTATGCACCTGAACCAGCGGGTCCCGGGGTGTTCTGAGACCCCAGTTTTTTCTTTAAGATTTTTTAAAAAATTTTAAGATTTTTAAGATTTTATTTTGAGAGAGAGAGAGAGAGATTGAGAGCAAGTGGTGGGGGGAGGAGGGAGGGAAAGAGAGGGACAAGTTGGCTCCTCCCTGAGCAGGGAGCCTGATGTGGGGCTCCCACTCGGGACCCCAAAATCATGACCTGAGCTGAAATCAAGGGCTAGACCCTTAACTGACTGACCCAGCCAGGCGTTCCCTGAGACCTCAGTTTGAAACCCACGGTTCTGACCCCACCATCTCAACCCACTGGGTCGAGGAACACGAACATTATTAGCATCAGAATTATATCCACATTTCTGAATTGTTACGGGGAAACAGAGTGAGCGAAACTGTCATTCCTTGCTCTACCCAGGTCAGTTTGATTCCTTGGTCATTCTTGATCACAAAGCCATGGAAAACTCTGCTTTGCCTTTTTTTTTTCTTCCTATTTTCATTTTTATTTGATAGACTTTTTTTTCCCATTGGCTTGAGTGATTTTCCAGGTCTGTTCTTCAAGGAACATTTTATTCCTCAATTTTTTTGGCCCGTGCCAAATTTGATCAATTATACCTTCTGCCATGGTGGAAATTCTCTTCTGACCGGTGATTTCGAGCACGGCCCATTCCGCTGGCTCAGTTCTGGAGCTCGGAAACACTCAGGAAAATCTGTTTCTTCCATCAATGTTGAAGCCATCAATGGGCTTACTGTGTGCCATATTAGCCCTTGTTGGTTTGGATTTTGAGTTGATTTATTTCTACAAATTCCCCTCCCCCCCTTTTTTTTGCTTGTTCAATGTCTACCATTTTTCAGATTGTTCACAAATTGTGATTCTGTGGCCTGCCTCAGAGTTTGCTGGTCAGAAAGTCCCCCAGCCTGACCTGCTTCTGTGGGCTGTGTGTCAGAGACGGGGCTCGAGGGCTGTGTGCTGGAGGTGGAGAGTGTGTGTCCGTGCATGTGTACGAATGCCTGCCTATTTGTCCGTCTGCCCAAGTGCTGATGTGGAAGGGCTGTGGGGGAAGGCAGCAGCGAGCGGGGCTGGCTTCGGCTCTTGCTCTGGAAAAATATCCCCAGAACATTTTCCACCTGTGTGTGTCGCCAGGGTAATGAGACCCAGATGCGGGGGGTGCCCCCCCCCCCCCCCGCCCCGCTAGCTAAGGCCCTTCCCCGGCTAGAGCATTACCTGCCTGGCTGTCTCTGGCCCTAAGCAGCCCCAGGCTTCTAGCTTCCTTTCTCCTTCAGCCTTCCCTTGCCTGGGAATGGAAAATTGCGTTTTGGACTACTCTGCTTGCCGAATTCCAGACTCAAGAGCTCATCTCGATCCTCCCCTGGCCTTAGAGGGGGACTCCAACTCCTCCCCAGCCAGACAGGACTTGGTCCTGCCCCCCTCCCTCCCCGCCCCCGAGGAGCGGGGCCCATTCAGCTTGAAGCTAGAAAGTCTGACCCGGCCTCTAATCTCCCAGGCTCTAGCTCGCGTTGGTGTCCGCTGAGACTTGGACGGGGTGGGAGTCATCGAGCCTCCCTCACTTGATCAGTAGCTTCCCCCCTGCCTGGGGCCCCCACTCCTTTAAGGAAACTAATTCTTTTTTTTTTTTTTTTAAAGATTTTATTTATTTATTTGACACAGAGAGAGATCACAAGTAGGCAGAGGCAGGCAGAGAGAGGGGGGAAGCAGGCTCCCCGCTGAGCAGAGAGCCCGATGTGGGGCTCGATCCCAGGACCCTGAGATCATGACCTGAGCCAAAGGCAGGGGCTTAACCCACTGAGCCACCCAGGTGTCCCAAGGAAACTAATTCTTATTGTTTGTAATGAAGAGTCCCTGCTGTTGGTCTCAACCTGGGAAAATATCTCCAGGCTGGACCCTCCAGTGTGGGTAGGTTCCTGTATGCAGCTTGGAAGAACATCCCGTTACTGGAGGCTGAGTACATCAGTGCACTTACTATAATAAAATGACACTGATGATGACGAAGGCCACATCAGGCTCCCTGTAATCTTAGCTACCCCTGTGATGCTGACCAGGAAACATTGAAGCATGTTTCCTGTATTAACTCATTTAATTTGTACCCAAACCGCTTTACAATGGAGGAAACAGTGGCCTAGAGAAGTTAAGGGACTTGCCTAAGTTCACACAGGCAGTGAGTAGCAGAACGCGCATTCAAACCCAAAGCAAGTCCCTCTGCTTGCTTACACTGGGCTGCCCTCCTCCTCAGAACGAACGGAAGCGTGCCCCGGACAGCAGAGAGCAAGCTCGGGAGGATCTCAAATGAGAGTGTGGCTGAGCTTTCTGAGATGAAAGAAGAAAGTCTTCTTCTAGAAAGACTAGAGCTTGGGAAGGACTTGCTGAGCGCCCTGGGGGTTTCAGGCCCACTGAAGGCGGAGCCCAGGGCTGGCCTCGGGGAGCTGTGGTCTGGAGGAAAGCCCCAGGGCAAAGACTCAGGGTCCAGAGCTGGTCCCCGGGGCGGGGTGGGAGAGGTCCAGGTACGAAGGCCGCTGGGGAAGCTACAAGGGAAGGGATGAGACCGCGGAGGTCTGGCCGGAAATAGCAGGAGCCAAAGTGGGAGGTGGGAAGAGATGGAGCAGGGGGCGTGGCCAGACTCAGACGGGGATGAGACGGGGAAGACTGGGTGGTCAGTGGGAGAGAGGATAGCGGAAGACTGGGTGGTCAGTGGGAGAGAGGATTAGCCGAGGGAGCTGAGTGCTAGAAGGGACCTAGAGCGTCATCGGAATATATGCCCCACAAATGCTGGCCTCCTCAAATATGGATCCACTGTAGGTATCTACTCATTTCGAGCGTCTCGGGAGCTCCTAGCGTGCACCAGGTGCTTTGCTACACATTTTTCTCACTTAATTCCCACCATAGTGCAAGGAAGTAGGTTCTAGCATTGTGCCCATTTTACGGTTGAGGACACTGAGGCACAGCGCGGTTCAGCACCTGGCCAGGGACACACAGCTTTGAATCCAGGCTGTCTGCTCCCACAGCCTATGCCCGGGTCACTGGACGCCGAGCCGGCACCCAAGACCCTCCTGTTTGTCCTCCCTGCACGCGTCCCAGCAGGTGGAGGACTGCAGGGTAGCTCAGATGCAGGGGCACCCGGATCCCCCTGGGTGGGGGGCTTGATGCCCAGAGCTGACGACTCTGCCCGCCCTGTGCCCCCAGCATCCAGATGCTCCACCACTGCACCATCCGCGGGAACACAGAGGAGCTGCGGCAGATGGCATCCAGCCGGGAGGTGCCCCGGCCACTGTCCACGCTGCCCATGTTCAACGTGCGCACAGGCGAGCGGCTGCCTCCGCAAGTGGACAGCGCCCAGGTGCCCCTCATCCTGGACCAGCAATGAAGGCGCAGCCAGGTAGGCTTGGCGGGGCCGCGGCAGCCTCATTTCTGGGGACAAGGTGGCTTGTCTTGTGGCTTGTGGCTGTGGCAGATGCTGGGGAGTGGGGTGGGGAGAGCAAGGGACAGGGCACACAGCCCTGCCTGCTCCCCTGAGGGAGCCATGGGGGTCGCTCAGCGGGGCCGGGGCTATGCCCCCCAGGGCCCAACCCTCGGGGTCAGAGGGCTGGGCTGGGGAGGCAGGAGCCCCGTCACAGCCCCTCACCACCTGTCTGCTGCTCCACTTCCAGACCCAGCCACCTCCTGCTCTCTCCCCACGACGCACAGAGCTGCCGACCCACAGCCACATCCTGCCTTGGGATTCCGGCTCCTGGCCTGATGGCCCCCGAGGCTTGAAACAAGCAGACAGATGGCGGCGGGGGAGGTGAGGGTGTCTGGGGTCAGCACCCCCAGAATAAATAGTTGCTGCTCTCCTCACCTGTGGCTGCCAGCTCCTTCTTCTCAGCAGCCTCCCACCAGCACTCGCTGCCTCAGTTTCCCTTTCTGCCTCCGGGAGTCCTCAGTTAGCCAGGGGCTGCCAGCCTGCCCTTTGGACTCTTGACATTTTGCTGTTTTCTCAACTTCTCTGGAAGAAAGAGAGAAGGACTGTGGCCCTGGTCTTGGTCCTCAGACAGAACCTGACAGCGGGCATTACTGGGTTATCATCCCCACTTTACAGAGGAGGGGCCCAGGGAGAGTAGGCAACTTACCCAAGGTCAACGGAGCAAGCAAGGGGCAGAGTTTGGATAAGAACCCCGTACGTCCACCTCCATGCTGCCTTCTGGAGGGCTGAAGGGGTTCTGGAAGCAAGAGGCCCAGGCTGTCATCTGTCCGGATCCCTAGGGGAAGAGCCCCTTTGTAATTCATGCTGCGAGGGAGTCTAGTCTGCATATGGAGAGAGGGGTTGGGATATGGGACCCTGAATGCCTGGGCTCGATGACCTTGACTGGTGGGCTTCTCCAGGGGCTGGGCAGAGGTCAGGGGACACCGCGTGACCTGGCACCCTTGTTGAGCAGAGTGTCACCAGCTTGGCCCCGGAGCACTCAGCTGGCTAGGAAGAGGCCCAGCTGCTTTCTCCCAGGTGGCCTCAACCACAGCAGACCAGCTGGGCCCCCGCCCGCCGCAGCCCTGAGCCACCCCCGGTCTCACTGCCTTGGAAGGCCAAGCCAGAGATCAGGCCCAAGAGGGGACCCAGATGAAGGAGGGACAGCAGAGAAGCAGGGGCTTGTGGCCTAGGTCTCAGGGCCCTGGATCTGGGTGGCAACTCCAAGAAAATCCAAACAAGGACAAGACATCCTCCATGGTGACCTCGAAATCCCTTTTTGAGTTTGACTCACCAGGTCTGGGATGTGTGTGGATCCCTCTCCCTCCCCCCAGGGGGCAGCAGGGGGGCAGTGGAGATGGGGGTCTGCACAAGGAATTTTCTCTTACATGGAGACAGGGGCCCAGGCGTGCGGCTGACGGAGAGGGCCGCACCCCTGTTTCATGGTGGTGCCTTCCAGGCCAAGGGCCCCTGATGATGGCTAAGTTTCTGAATCCCAGGTGTTCTGAAATGTACCGGTAAGAGGGTGGTGAGGGTCTCCTGGGACCCCTCCCCTTTCTCTCGTTCCCCGAAATCCCCACCTTCCAGTTGGTTCTGAACCCATCCATTTCTCATGGCCTCCACTCTGGTCCTGGTGCAGCCCAGGGATGGGGCCCCTGGGCCCCGGCGACAACCTCCCCAGGCGGCCCCGTCCCTCCTGACCCTCTAGCTTCACACACACACACACACACACACACACACACACACACACACACACCATCCCCTCAGAAGAAAGATCGGGGCATCTCACCCCCTGCTTTTGACTCTCCAATGCCTTCTGGTCACACTGAGAGTAACATCCACGCTCTTGACCGGGTGTGCTGGCCCCGCCCGGCCCTCTGAGCTCCTTCCTGCCCTTCACACCCCACTGGGCCATTCTGCCTCATGGCCCGTTCCTGCTTCAGGGCCTTGGCCCCTGCCCTTCCCTCTGCCGGGATCCCTCAGACCCCCTAACCCCCATCCACACAACACCCCCACTGCCATTGTTTTGGTCTTTGTCCAAGAGGCAGCCCCTCAGAGAGCCCCCTTGAGCCCCCCTTCTTCCAGGGGACCCCGCACCTCCTTTGTACCCCATTCCAGGCTGGCTTCCCTGGAAGCCCCAGAATGGCAAGGTTCTGGGCACCCCTCTGCGGAGGGGGGCAGCACCTGCGCGCAGTGGGTGCTCAGAAAAGATGTTCTGAAGGGTGCTCAGGTATGGGTGCGCTCAGGGCTGTTAAGGAAGTGGCTCCTCCTCTCTGGAGTGGGCAAGGCTGCTGCTAGCGCTTCTACCATTGTATTCAGGTTGCCCTGACCGCTGGGCATCCCATACCCCTTAGTTAGTTAAGTTAGTTATCCCACGAGCATCTGCGGAGGCGGGCAGAGGCTCAGTGCTGGCACCGGGGAGGTGCTCAGTAGACGTTTTGGACTGAGGGTCTGTTGGGGCGGCCACCCGGTGGCCACACGGGGCCTCCGAGGGGACCGTGTCTCTTCATTTCCTCCTGTGCCTTGAGGCCCCTCATCTGGCCCAAACCTGGAGTTGCACAGAGTCAGGAGACAGCCTGGCTTGGCTCGAGGCTCTGAGCCACCAGCCTGCTCTCCCGGGGGGCCCTCCTCCATCCCTGCCCCCTTGAGGAAGGGGCTACCTTTCCCTGGTCTCTGCGCTCCTGCCCCAGGCAGCCAGGGCTGTGAGCCTTCCTGGCCCCTCGATTCCCTCCTCTGCCCGGCTTTGCCTTGAGATCTTGGCTCGGAGGAGCACACGGGAGCCTGGCTGCCGGCCTGGGAGGAAGTGGCCCAGACAAGTAGCTGGAGGGATGGCGTGACTGTGGAGGACGCCGAGCTGTGACTGGGCACACGCGCGCGCAACCCGGGGGGTCCCTGGCGGTGCATGGGAAAGGGCACCTCTGTCCTCCCTGAGGGGTGAGGGCCCCCTGTAGTCATGTCCAGCACTCCACGGCCAAGGAAGACCAGCCACCGTAGCCCCCCGGCCCCCGCCCCCCTGAGATGCGGCCCCACGCCCTGCTCTACCCTGGGCTCCTCCAGCCCCACGCACTGGGCCCAGGGGCAGTGGTGGGCGTGGGCCTCCGACTTCACCCCCAGCAGGGTGCCACCCTGGCCTGACTCTAGACGTTCCCTCAGTCCGGGAGGAGGATGTCTGCCCGAGGGGAACACAGGGCCTTACCTACAGCTGCCCTCAGTCCCCACAGGGCCCGTGTCTCCCCGATTCTGCACACACACACACACACACACACACACACACACACACACACACAGCATTTACAGGAGGGGTTGGTTGGGATTTGGGCTCAGAGCGAGCAGAATTCAAATCGCGACTCCTTCGGTTGCTTTACTCGTAAGACATCAATTGTAATTGCCTGGGCGCTTTTGGGTTTGTGAGCCACGGATGAATGCCCAGCACCTGGCCGCTCCCAAGACAGGAGAAGTTAATACACATAAAGCCTCGCGTGAGCACAGCCAAACCAGAGGCCCGTGGGGTCCCCTCACACCCCCCCCAGGTCCAGCTTAAATGAGCTCCATTTACATTCTGTGCCCTGTGAAGGGTTCGTGCTCTCCGCCTAAGTTTGGGGTGGAGGCTGAAATTTCCATGCCTCCTGGTGCCGGTCTGCTGGCCATTTAAGTGATATTTTGGGGGCATATTGGGTTTAAATAAAACATGTTATTAAAATTAACTTCACCTGTTTCTTTTTATTGCCTCAATATGGCTGAAACGAAAAATTACCTCTGTGGCTTGCAAACTATTTTTCCTGGGCGGTGCTGGTTTCACGGCTCTTCCTTTATCTCCATTCCGGATCGACCCAAACCTAGAACTCGGCCCGTTTCCTCGCTTTCCCCGGAACACCTGCTCGTACCAGACCTCCGTTCGGGCATGAGTTTCCCAAAGCCTTGGAGGAGTTGCGGGGGGCAGGGGTCTGCCCCACAGCAAAATCACCTAGAATGTGAATACATGGCCTCCTTGTTTCTTTGTTTAAAGATTTTATTTATTTATTTGACAGAGACAGGGAGAGAGGGAACACAAGCAGGGGGAGTGGGAGAGGGAGAAGCAGGTTGCCCGCCGAGCAGGGAGCCCGATCCCAGGACCCTGGGATCATGACCTGAGCCAAAGGCAGATACTTAACTGAGCCACCCAGGCACCCTGTGGCCTTCTTGTTTTAAATGTGCTTTGGGGGATACCTGGGTGGCTCAGTCGGCTAAGCATCTGCCTTCGGCTCAGGTCCTGGGATGGAGTCCCACATCCGGCTCCTTGCTCAGCGGGGAGCCTGCTTCTCCCTCTGCCTGCCCTGCCTGCAGCTCCCCCTGCTTGTGCTCTCTGACAAATAAATAAAATCTAATAAACAAATAAATAAATGTGCTTTGATCCACATCCCACCCCATCCTCCTCTCCCTCCCATGGCCTTCCGCAGAGAAAAACCCCACTCTCTGGCGGCATCGGTGCGCACTGAACTCCCCTCCTTCCGAGCCCTGCTGTGCGCACTCACAGCAAAGGCATTGGAGGCTCCGTGTGCGGAGGGGTCTGATTACCCTGCTAGATCAGGGCCACGCTTCTTCCCAGGTCTTGCCCCCTGGCCCGTGGACATCTCTCAGGTCTACTTGGTACCCTCTGGAGCGCACGCCAGGAAGGGGGACAGTGACACATGCTCACCAGCGCTGGGGCTCCACGGGCCCTGACACTTTAGGACGGTGGTCTCTCCCCACACCCAGCCTCTCCTGGTTTTTTCCCCAAGTCCCCGCTGATCAGCCGCCCCCGTTCCCCTGCAGGCCCTCCCATGCCCTTTGTCCTGCCTCTGCACACAGGTCCCTACTGCTAGACCCTTCCCACCTCCTTCGCTGCCCTGTGTGTGGGGAAGGGGTCCTCACACACACAGACGCCCCCCCCTCATCCCCACCACACCCGCGCCTGTCGGGGCCCCTTTGAACACAGCCACGTTAGTTTATGGTGGACGGGCCGCAGGGAGTGAGACACGTTCTCCTCGACACAGGGGTGGCACCCCCCTCACCCACTCACACAGCCTCCCACACTCACAGCCCCGACCGGCCTTCCCCTGGGGGTCCCGATTTTGAGAGCAGCCCCACATGTCTTCTCCTGCTCTACACACGACCCCACGTGCCTCCATCACCTGAGGCTCCCACATTCCAACTAGGAGGCCCCCCCCAACCACCTCTCCCCTCCTCAACCTCACCCATGTCCATCCAGGAAAGGCTTGGAGGCACCCGGGCAGCTGAGGGGTAAAGAGCTGACCCCAAAGAGGAGGGGAAATCTGCCGTGTTTCGGTCAGGAAAAAAATCCTGCCAGGAGATGGGCTCACATCATAACAGGGACTCAGGATGCTGAGAGAGCAGCAAAAATAAAAAAAATCCGGGGCGCCTGGGTGGCTCAGTCGTTGAGCGGCTGCCTTTGGCCCAGGTCGGATCCCAGGGTCCTGGGATCGAGCCCCGCATCGGGCTCTCCGCTCTGCGGGAAGCCTGCTTCTCCCACTACCATTCCCTCTGCTTGTGTTCCCTCTCTCGCTGTGTTTCTCTCTGTCAAATAAATAAAATCTTTAAAAAAAAAAATAAAAATAAAAAAATCCAAACGAAGACTCCTTCCTTTCTAGAATGTTCCATCTGAAGTTGACCGAGAAATCAGTCCTAGGAATGTGTCCCATCTCCTCACAGAGGGGAGTCCCGTGGAGCGGCGGCAAGAGTGGCCAGGCCTGTGCCACAAGGCGGGGGGCAGCTGGGGTCTGGGGGAGCGGGTCCCGGCAGCTCTATTTAGGGCAGCTGTGATGTCAGCGGAGAGGAGGGCTTGAGTCGGGAATGTGGCACAAAGGCCCCTTTGTCCCCCTCCCCTCCTGTCCTTCACACACACTGAAACCACATTCTGGCCTCGCACCACAGACTCCGAGCTGCCCAGCACGGCCCTGCCGCCCGGTGTCACCTCATGTGCCCTCAGATGCACACACTTGCGTCCCGGTGTGTAGATTTGTGCACACCTGGTGAGAGGCATGTTCCCTTGTTTGTCTAGAGACGCCTGATGCGGGGCCACTAGCTGCTTGCAGCTATAAAAATTAATCACAATTATGGGGCGCCTGGGTGGCTCAGTGGGTTAGAGCCTCTGCTTTCGGCTCAGGTCATGATCTCAGGGTCCTGGGATGGAGCCCCGCATCGGGCTCTCTGCTCAGCGGGGAGCCTGCTTCCCCCTCTCTCTCTGCCTGCCTCTCTGCCTGCATGTGATCTCTCTCCTCTTTGTCAAATAAATAAATAAATACATCTTTTAAAAAATTTTAAATACGCTACGCTATCGGGACTCCCGAGGGAGAGTGCGCTTCGAGGGTGCAGAAAGCATTGGCCTA
>CM053619.1:26878888-26894137 GCA_028646535.1 Procyon lotor | reverse complement strand
GGCGGGGGAGGGTGTTGGAGGCCGGGTGGGGGGGGTGACCAAGGCGTCACCCATCGGTCACCACACAGGTCGGGTAGGCTGCCTACGAAGAAACCCTCATTTACATGTCATAATTTCTTAACCACTCGAGACTAATTCCCTCTCTACACTGGCCAGATTGTGGCAGAAGTGCTAACGATGAATTATTAAAAGGCACAATTAATCGTTGTGACCACCCGATGACAGCGATGGCGTTAGCCTGGCCGCTGATGGCCTCTTAGACTCCGTCTCCCCGAGACCCAAGGGAGGTACGGGGCCCCTTTCCTGCCGCGGAGGATTTAGGCCCCCAGACCTTGGGTGGGTGGGTGAGTGGGGGGGTGCACAGCTTCAACTTCTCCCTGTCTCCAGGCCTCTGGGTACCTGGTCTGCTCCAGGCTCCCGGGGACCTCTGTGTCCCCAGTGACTGCTCACTGTCGTCCCCCTTCCCTGAGATCGGGGAGCTGACTTGTCACCTTCCCTCCAGGGGCTGCAGCTTCTCAGGCAGGCAGGGGCGAGGGGCAGGCAGAGGGGGAGGGAGCAGGGAAGGGAGAAGAAAGAGGCAGAGGAAGCGAGAATTTTTAAAAAAGGATCAGGCATGGGGAGGAGGCAGAGGCTGGGCAAGAGGGTCAGCAAGGCCACCCGAGTCCCACATGTGATGGGGGCTTAGGAGGCTGAGAGGGACCTGGTAGCTGCCCAGCGGGGTCAGGGCCTGTCACCTGGAAGGACAGCGCCCCGCCAATGCCTTGACTATAACTCTGCAGGAGGGCTTTGGGGAGGCTCCTTCCCTCCTTCCCTGGGACCCGAGAGCCAGAGCCCTTCCTCTCCTCTCGGGCCCTCGGGACCCTTCTCCTGTGCTGTCCTGCTTGTTGCTCCCTTGGGGGAGCTCAGAGTGAGCGAGGAGGGAGAGGCCAGCCGACCCTCCACGTTTGCCCAGGGAGAGGTCTCGCTGAGGGGTTCCCAGGTAGTCCTCACCAGTCCCTCCCCCCTTGCCAAGCGCCTCCCGGTGCCCCCCTCCCCGCCCACCCCTGCAGTGCCTGCCCCAGGCCCCCCCAACCCTCTGCACCCCAACCCTGCAGGGTGCCCCCACCCGCGGAGAGCAGAGTTGCTGCTGTTGACGGAGAGTGGGCCTGAGGTTTGGGCAGCCCAGGATCTGAAGCGAGGCACGTGCGCATGCGCATGTTGGGGGGTCCTGTGTGGCACCGTAAGGAGGGAGGGCATTTGGGAGACCCGCCACCCGCCTGGAAAACTGCAGGAGTGAGGGGGAAAGGGTTAAGGCATAAGAAAGGCAAGAGGAAGTGGGGAGCCACTGTGGAGGGTGCTAGATAAAGAGGAGGAGGGAAGGGACAAGAACGGGAGAGCCTCCCCCTGCTCCCCCCGAAAGCGCCCACCCCAGGCTCCCCACCCCAACCCCAGACTCCAAGGCAGAAAATCAGGAGGCCACCGCAGGTATGTTTGGGTCATTTCCACATGCTTTATTCCAGCAATCAAAATAATTAAAAACATCTCAAATTATTATACACATACAAAATAGGTACAGAGTCTTGCTTCCTCCCACCCCTGGGGGGAAAAACTTGCTTTGTGCTTTGGGAAGTTGTGCTCTGAAACCCAGAGAGAGGACACAGGACAGAGAGGCCGAGAGGATGGGGCGCAGCCGAGGAGCGGGTTTCAGAGAGAGTGGTGGACAGAGAGGCGGCCAGGGGGGCAGAGAAGGGGTGGAAAGAGCACCGAGCAGCGCACTGCGACACTCTTTCCCCCCAAGTTAAGTAGCACCTTTAGAAAATTCACGAGTCCCCATCCGCAAGGAGAAAAAAAAAACTAAACAAAAAAAAACAAAGAATAAAAAAAGACTTTGAACAAAAAAAGGAACATTTGCTGGCCTGAGGGTGGGGGGCCTTGACTTCTATAGCACCGAAGGTTCCTTTCCCGGTCCCACCCCGTCACAGAGATGTAGCACCTTTGATATAAAATGGGGAGCCCCTTCCGCCCTGCCCCCACCCCGCCCCCAGGCAGTCGCCCCGGTGACACACGGAGACAAGAAGAGGTAGTCCTTCAGCGACACAATTACACAAGGAATAGAGCAGTCTCTCCCACCCAGCCCTGTCGCACGGGGGATTGACACGTGTCCCCGAATGAATCCAATGTTTCCTTCCGCTCCGTCGTGGCCCCTCCTGACTTTCCTCCAAACCCGGCCGGCGGCGGCGGGGGCCCGGGGTCCCCCAGCATGCCCCCTCAAACACGAAGAGGGAGTTCTTGCTGGAACCGCGTGGGGAGGCCGGATGGTGAGGCTTCTTCGGCAGTCTGAGAACCTCGGGTCCCCCCAGGGTTTGGGGGTGCTGGGTGAGGGGAGTGGGCTGGGAGTGTGGGGGGGTCACTTGGGTGTTTTAGCATTGCCTTTGGTTGCTGGGCAGACAATGTATTGTTTCCTGTGTCTTTTGGGGAGACTTAGACTTGGGGAGCAGTGAAGGGGAGGCCCCAAGGAGGGATGGAGAAAGGAGCAGAAAGGGCAGTGTTGGGTATCATAAGCCCAACGGGCAGAAAAGGACTTACCCCCATATGGGTCTTCAAGCAAGTGGACCAAGCTTCCTTTTTTTAAAAAGTTATTTATTTATTCTTTTTTTTTTTTTTTTTTTTTTGGTAAGGTTGAATGCGCTTTTGGTTTTTGGTCATGTTCAGTTGGTCAAAGATAAAAACTAAGTTTGAGAGATGAATGCAAAGGAAAAAAATATTTTCCAAAGTCCATGTGAAATTGTCTCCCATTTTTTGGCTTTTTGGGGGGTTCAGTTTGGGTGGTTTGTCTGTTTCCAGGGTCAGGGGCGAGTGGGTTGGGTGGGAGGGAGCCAGGTTGGGTGGGAGGGAGTTTACAGGAAGCAAACAGGGCCAACATCCATGCCGAATTCCTGGTCGGGGGCGCCAACGTCCAGTGGTGCCACATCGATGATGGGCAAGCGGGAGGTCTTGGTGGTTTTGTATTCGATCACTGTCTTGCCCCAGGCTCCGGTGTGACTCTGGGGTGAAGGGGAGACAACGGGAGAGGCGCGTCACCGGGTGGACGCAGTGGGGTGAGGGCGAGGACAGCCCGCCAGGAAAGCCGGAGCCCAGACGGGGGCCCGGCCCGGGACTCACCGTGCAACCGTCGTAGGTGACGCTGTAGGTGAAGCGGCTGTTGCCCTCGGCCCGGATCTCGATCTCGTTGGAGCCCTGGAGGAGCAGGGCCTTCTTGAGGTTGCCGGTCTGCTGGTCCATGTAGGCCACGCTGTTCTTGCAGTGGTAGGTGATGTTCTGGGAGGCCTCGGTGGACATCAGGCGCAGGAACGTCAGCTGGATGGCCACATCGGCGGGATCGGAGCCCTGGCCACCATACTCGAACTGGGGGGGTAGGAGAGCGGGGGGGAGACGCGAGTGAGTGCCCACGCTGGAGCCTCTAGTCCGGCCTCCCTCCCTGTAGTCGTCTGAGAGCGTCCCGGCCCGCCCCTCTCCCGTCCAGAAGTAGCAACCCTTGCTCAACCGTGGGCGCCCTGTGTCTGAGCCAGGATCAAGGACCCAGGACTCCTGCCTCCCAGCCTGGCGCTGTTCGTCCCCCTTAGCAGAAGTCTAGTCCCCTCCTGCCCTTTCTGAGCCCTGGGCCAGCCCCGTCTCGGGAGCTCGGCTCTGGGTCCGGCAGACGCACCTGGAATCCGTCGGTCATGCTCTCGCCGTACCAGACGTGCCTCTTGTCCTTGGGGTTCTTGCTGATGTACCAGTTCTTCTGGGCCACGTGGGGCTGAGTGGGGTACACGCAGGTCTCCCCTGTCTCCATGTTGCAGAAGACCTTGATGGCGTCCAGGTTGCATCCTTGGTTGGGGTCAATCCAATATTCTCCTGCGGTGGGAGGGAGCCAGACGGAGTCAGGGGAGGTCCGGGCGGCGGGGCACACGTGGGCATCCGGGCCCCCCGGGGCTCCGTGTTGTCACGGTGGGGGGAGGGGGTCCTCACCGCTCTTCCAGTCGGAGTGGCACATCTTGAGGTCGCGGCAGGTGCGGGCTGGGTTCTTGCGGCTTCCTTCAGGGCTCCGGATGTTCTCGATCTGCTGGCTCAGGCTCTTGAGGGTGGTGTCCACCTCGAGGTCACGGTCACGGACCACGTTGGCGTCGTCGGCCCGGTAGTAGCGGCCGCCATCGTGAGCCTTCTCTTGAGGTGGTTGGGGCAGGAAGCTGAAGTCGAAACCGCCGCTGGGAGGACCGGGGGGACCAGGGGGTCCAGGAGGGCCGGGGGGACCCTGCACAGAGAGGGAGGAGGGCCAGGATTACCAGGGTCCAAGCGCTCTTGGGGCTGACGGCTGCGGGTGGAGGGGATGGGGGGCTACGTACAACGGGACCAGCATCACCAGTGCGACCGCGAGGACCAGGGGGGCCGATGGGGCCTGGGAGACCGTTGAGTCCGTCTTTGCCAGGAGAACCAGCAGAGCCAGGGGGACCCTGCAAAGGGGAAGATGGTTGGAGGAAGCCTGCTGGAAAGCACAGGACCACCAGCCCAGCTCTGCGGACAAGCCCACCACCCTCCCCGCCCGGCTCGGCCTCCGTGGCCTCATTCTCATTCATTCCCACAGTCGGGCAAGATTGTCCAGGATTCTTCTTCCCTCCTCCCAACCCCTGCCCCCAGACCCTTCTACAGGGAGATGAAGACACCTGTGTCCCAGGAAGGGGGACCCGAAGTGAACCCGGGCTTGGGCCCCAGCAAGGGAGAGTAGATAGAGGCATGACTTACTCGGGGACCAGCAGGACCAGAAGCTCCAGAAGGACCTTGTTCACCAGGAGAGCCCTGAAGGACAGAGGCAAAGGCAGTAAGACCCCATGTGGGTCAAACACGGCAGCAGCCTGTCCCCTGCCCCGTTATTCTGGACATCTAGTCCCAAGGTATCCACGGACCAAGACCCCCTCAACCCCCTCTTTGTGTCCCTCGCCCTCCCGGAAGCCCCTTGGCAATGTCCATAAATCTTATACCGCAGTCCTTGCCAGGGAGGAGTGAGAATGACTATCCAGAGGGGAAACTGAGGCAACACCCCCCCCATTGTATAACAGGGCTCAATGGCAGCTGGGGGCTGTGGGGTCCTGAGCATACTCACGGGAGGACCAGGGGGACCCTGGAGACCAGAGAAGCCACGGTGACCCTTTATGCCTCTGTCACCCTGTTCGCCTGTCTCACCCTTGTCACCACGGGGACCTTGAGGTCCCTAGAAGAGAAGAAGGGACAGATTGTCAGATGGAAGGTTCATTAGCACCGAGTGGGGTGTAGGCCACATCTGGGGCAGGTACCCAGGACGCGAGGGCCAGAGCCGAGCACTTACAGCGGGACCACGAGCTCCAACAGGGCCGACGGGACCAGCAGGACCAGCAGGACCCTGGGGAGAGCAGAGAGCGCGTGAGATCCTGCTACGGCCTGAGCTGCGGGATGAAACCACCCCGCGGCTGCGGCCGTCCTTCCTCACATCCTTTCCCATCACGTGCGTCCCCCTTGAGCCCCAGATGAGCCTTCAGGGTAATTCAGGCTTCGTGTGACCCGGGGCAAGCTCCTGGGGACAAACCCCCTTTCCCGAGGGAGGCGAGGGCCTCTCTGGGAGAGGGGCGCCTCGAGTCTGAGCAAGGCCAGGGGCCTGGACATCTTGCGAGACCCCCTGTCCTCCCCCAGCCTTGGGGAAGTCCGGTGTTCATCTGCAGGCCCGCGGGCCGGCCTGGAGGGTCCCAGCTACTTACAGTCTCGCCACGGTCGCCATTCTTGCCAGCAGGGCCGACGGGGCCGGGGGCGCCGGGAGCACCAGGAGCACCGGGGGGTCCAGCAGGGCCGGTCTCACCACGGTCACCCTGAGAGCGGCAGAGGAGGGGACAGGGAGTCAGCCCCAGCTAACGGGGCCAGGCTGGGCAGGGGAGGGGCAGGCGGGGCCGAGGCCCTGGGGCACAGCCATCTTACCTTGGGGCCAGGAGAACCATCTCGTCCTGGGGAGCCTTCAGCGCCAGGAGACCCCTGCCGAGACAGGAGGATGGGTGAGCATCAGCCACATGAAGGGAGGCTCAGGCCAAGGCCACAGTGGCCTCGCCGAGGGCACGGGCATGGGGCGGCAACAGCTCACCTCACGTCCAGACTCGCCAGGGGGTCCAGCCAATCCAGGGGGGCCCATGGGACCAGGGGGGCCACGTTCGCCACTGGGTCCAGAAGGACCTTGTTTGCCAGGTTCACCCTGAGGGAGAAGAGAGAGTCAGGCCAGAGACGGAGTAGGGGCAGGGCCCTGGGCCTCCAAGGCTGCCGTCCCAGGGATGGCTCTTCTCAGGGTGCCCGGAGGGGAGGGGGCACTCACAGAGGGGCCGGGGAGACCGGGGAAGCCTCTCTCTCCTCGCTGACCGGGCAGGCCGACCACACCACGCTGTCCAGCAATGCCTTGAGGTCCGGGAGTGCCGGGAGCACCCTGGGTGGGAAGATGGGAAGGTGAGGCCCCTCGCGGGGCCGGGAGCAAGCCCACGCTCGGGACCCCTCAGGAGGGCGTGCTTACAGCTGGTCCGTCGGCACCAGGGGATCCTTTCTCGCCAGCGGGGCCGGGGGGACCGGGGGGCCCGACTTCACCGGGACGTCCAGCGGGGCCGGTCTCACCACGGGGGCCTTTGCCGCCTTCTTTGCCAGCGGGGCCAGGAGGGCCGGGGGGTCCAGCATTTCCCTGGGCAAGAAGAAAGAGGGGTGGTCAGGTTCCGGTGGATTCTGGAGCCCCACGGAGGCCTCAGAGGGGCCCACCACCCTCCCCTCCCCTGTGCCCCTCACCACCACTCCCCCAGATTGGCGGAGTCTCTACCATGGTACTTACAGAGGGGCCAGGGGGACCGACTCGGCCAGCAGCACCAGGGAAACCGGTAGCACCCTGGCAGAGGAGGACAGAGAGGTCAGAGGGAGAACAGCACCCCCAGGCTTGCCTGGCTGCCCCTCCCCCCCGCACACAGGTCAGCATGAGCCCCAGCAGAGAAGCAAAGCGAGATACTCACAGGGGGGCCGGCACTACCACGAGCACCTTTGGGTCCAGGAGCACCAACGTTACCCTGGAGGAGAGCACGGAGCCATTAAGACGGAGCCGGTCCCAGCCCCAGGCCTGCCTGAAGCTCGGGACCTGGAGGGCAAGATACTCACAATGGGGCCAGGGGGGCCAGTGGGGCCGGCGGGGCCAGGGGGACCGGCGTCGCCTTTCGCACCAGCATCACCAGGTTCGCCTTTAGCACCGGGTTGGCCATCAGCACCCTGGGGGAGGAGGGAGGACAGTGAGCGGGGAGCGGGGCACGGCAGCGCGGGCCATCAGGGGCCTCCACGGGGCTGGGGAAGGGCAGCCGCTCCAGGAAGAGAGATGCTCGAAAGGGACACGATCCCCTCCCCGCCCTCCTCCCCACTCCAGCCGACGCCTCTGTCCTGTGCAGTCTCCCACGGTCCCGGGTCCCAGTGGGGGACGGAAAACGATGGCAGTCTTGGTACTCACAGGGGGGCCGGCGAAGCCAGCAGGGCCAGGGGGGCCAGGCTCACCACGGTCTCCCTAGAAGAAAAGGAGGCAGATTGGAGTGGGGGCCCGGGCTGGGGTGGAGTGGAGCTGGAGGGGAAGACGGGCCAAGGAGCATCCCCCAGGGCCCAGAGCAGGTGAGAGCGAAGGAGGCAGGGAGTACGACGAAGCCTGGGGCACAGCGTGGGTCCTCTGTACTTACGGGGGCGCCACGAGCTCCAGTGGGACCAGCAGGGCCGCTAGGACCAGCTTCACCCTGAGAAGGAAGGACGGGAGGCTCAGGTCAGGGACACACCCTGAGCACCCTGGCAGATGACCCCGGGAGAGCCTCCCTGCCTTCTGGTCCTCCCACCTTCAGGCCACCAGCTCAGAATGGCAGGAGCTGCCTCCCCCCAGGAGCTGTGCCCTGGCTTGCTGGGGAAGCTGCGTGTTAGGGGAGCTGGTGGGGCCACCTCACCTTGTCACCAGGGGCACCAGCAGGGCCAGGAGGACCAATGGGGCCCGTCAGACCACGGACACCGTCTTTGCCGGGAGAACCGTCAGCACCTTTGGGACCAGCATCGCCCTAAAGACACAAGAAAGCCTGAGACTTGCAGTGGAGGGGGACAGGGGATGATGACCTGGAGCGTCCTGCTGGTGCCTGGGACCCCTCCCCAGCCCTGCCCTGCCCCGACCTGTGCTTGGGACTCGAGATCTTTCAGAGGAAAAGGTGCCTGCTTGGGAGGCTGCGGTGGAACCGCGGCTCAGAGGCCCATGCCTTGTGTAGAGGCATGAATGAGGATCTGCCTGCCAGCGGGTCACCCTTCCTCCCGATGCCATGGTGATTCGTGGGGAGGAAAGAGCCTGGACAGGCCAGTAGAGGATTTATCAGCAACAAGGCCAGAGGGCAAGAAGGGAGGATTAAGAAGATGAGGGAAAGAGCCCAGGGAGGGTAAAGAGAGAGGCTGGAGCATCCCGAGTAGAGGGAGACAGAGACGGGAGCCCCGTGCGGCTCAGGGGAGGGGGGTTAACTTACTCGGTCACCCTTAGGACCCGGAAGGCCAGCTGCGCCTCGTTCACCAGGCATTCCCTGAAGGCCAGGGGCGCCCTGGCTACCTGGGGCTCCAGGGGCACCAGCATCACCCTAGGGGACAACCAAGAGGAACGGCATGAGGCGTGGGGTCACAGGAGTGGGTCACAGCCCTGTGCCCCCTCTTAATACCTCCCGGTCTCGGTGCCTTAGGCACCAGCTAAGAGGAAAGGCTCCCAGCCCAGGACTTTGGGCTGCCCACGGACCCCACCCCGTCCTGTCCCCCTGCCGCCCCTCCCCCACATCTAGGGGGCTTTGGCCACAGCCAGGCAACCCCCGCCTCAAGAGGGACTGGACCTGGTGACTCTGCCTGCTGCCCTCACCTTAGCACCATCATTGCCAGGGGCACCGTTGGCTCCCCGGGGACCTGCGGGACCAGGGGGGCCTTGCACGCCGCGTTCACCAGGGAAACCTCTCTCGCCCTGGAAGAGAAGGACGGGGCACATGATGGCCGCTCCCGAGACAGGGCCAAGCGTAGGGCATCTCGGCAGGAACAGCAAGGAGCACTACTTACTCTCGCTCCAGAGGGGCCAGGAGCACCAAGGTCACCAGGAACACCCTGATGGGGAGGGGAGGACAGAGAGTGAGCCAAACCCACCTCGGCCCTCCCCCCTGAAGACCAGTCTTGTTCTCCTCCTGGGGGCTGGCCCTTGGGGTCTGTCTTTAGAGACCAACCTCTTCTCAGCCCTGAACTGGGCTTAGCCCTCTCGTCCTCCTGGGGTTGTGTCACGGACAGCCCTCTCCCCCAACCCTGGGCTGAGGGAAAAGTCAGAGTGAGCCCCGCAGCCCTGGAAAAAAAAGTCATCTGGACCAGCAGCCATGTAGGACTGTCCAGATCGTATTGGGCAGGTGTTCTGCTCCCTGCTTCCGGGAAGTCCTGCGGGGTGTCTAACCTGGATCCCTCTAGCTGCGGGTTATCCGTGTATCAGGGTGGGCTGGCCTCTCGGTCTAAAGGCCCTGCGATCCCCACCTCTCTGGCCACCTGCTACCTCTCACCTGTTCACCGGGTTTGCCAGCTTCACCGGGAGGACCAGCGGGGCCAGGGAGACCCTGTAGGTGGGAAACAGGGGAGGGAGGAGGTGAGTGGGATTAGAATCTGAAAAAGAACAAGGAGGACCCCAGACCTTCCACCCCCTGCCAGGTGGGAGGCCTCACCTGGAATCCGGGGGAGCCAGCGGGACCTTGTTCGCCTCTCTCGCCAGCGGGGCCCTGTCACAGAGAGAACGCTGTGGTCTCTGGGAGGGCCGGGTGAAAAGGGGGACGGGGTGTGGGGGTGTCTCCACAGCGCCCCCTCCCCAGGCTGCCTGTCGGGGACACTTACAGCAGGGCCAGGGGGTCCCTGAGCTCCGGCTTCTCCGTCTTTGCCAGCAGGACCCTTGGGGAGAGAGCAAAGGACTCAGGGTCGGGGAGGAGGTGGGGGGCAGGGACAAAGCAGACCCTGTGGGGGGCTCCCGCTGCCCTGGCGAGGGGCTGCGGCCTCTGTACCCCTCCTGCGGGGACGGGATATGTCACGAGCAGGGGTAGCACGGGGACAGGGACCACGGGGAGCCACTTACAACAGCACCAGGGGGTCCAGGCACACCTCGCTCTCCAGCCTTGCCGGGCTCTCCCTGTGGGGAAACAGTCAGAGTCAGCGGGGCTTAAGTGGGAAACCAGGCCTCCTGCGTCCTTCCAGTTTATGTCCGAGGGACATTTTTAAGGGGTTTTCTTTTCTCTCAGCTCTGGTCCTGGGGAAACGCTTCGCTGGATGTTACTGCTGGTCCCTTCGTGTCCCCGAGCCCTCTCCCCCGGACCACGTGTCCCTGCCGGCTGCTGCCGCACCTCTCCCCTCCTTCTTGCCACCGTATGCCTATGGTGACCCGAGCTGCAGAGGGCTTTATCTCCTCTGGTACCCCCTTCTCAACCTCAAAGAACCCACCCAGATTTAGGGGTGACTGTCATAAAAAAGGCCCATCCTACCCCCGTGTGTGGGGGCTGCTCCAACAATACTTATGTCCAAGGAAAGAGCAATGGGAGTAGAGCCGAGAGAGGTCTCATTTTATGGATAGGAAGACTGAGGCCCAGAGGGGGCAGCGAGTGGCCTGAGGCCACACAGCAAGTCAGTGTCAAAGCTGGGACTTGCACCCAGGACTCATCATCTTCCAAGAGTGCCTGTCACTGGCTCTGGAACATTCCTCAGTGAATACTCACAGCAGCGCCTTTAGGCCCAGGGAAGCCCATCACACCAGCCTGACCACGGGCACCAGGGGGGCCTGGGGGTCCGGGGCGACCATCTTGACCAGCGGGACCCTAAGGACAGAAGGCACAGAACCGGAGGTGAGGACGGAGGGTGGGCAGTTGGGAGGGTGGCAGGGGCCCTGGGGGGAGCAATACTTACAGGGGGGCCGGTTTTGCCATCAGGACCGGGGCTGCCGGGACTTCCAGTCAGACCCTAGGGGGCAGCAGACAGGTGTGAGCCAGGCGGGGAGAAAGGAGACCGAGAGGCTGGAGGGGGCACCTCAGGAGGCCGACCCACGGTCCTGCTCCAGGGCGCCTCATTTCAGACCCCGCAGAGGCCGGCAGGGTCTTGGGCCGGGCACAGGGGCCGGGGCTCACCTTGGCACCGGGCAGACCAGCTTCACCAGGGCGACCAGCTTCACCAGGAGAACCTTTGGGGCCAGCGGGGCCAGGGGAGCCACGTTCACCAGCGGGACCCTAGTTGGGGGAGTCAGAGGGACAATCAGCGTCTCAGGTGTGGGCCAGCGTCTTACCCCTCCTGGCGCGGCAGGGTGGGGCTGCCCCGAGGGGCTCCGGTGGCAGGGGTAAGGTCAGCGTGAAGCCCACGACTACATGGGCAGAGGAAGCTAATGCCTGGGGCGCAGCAGGGGCGCAGCCCAGCCGTGAAGGGACGTTACCTTGGGACCAGCAACACCATCTGCACCAGGGAAACCGCGGCTCCCGGGTCCACCCTGTAGGAGGAGAAGAGGCCAGTGAGCTCTGACACGGGGGCGCCAGGCTGGCACGGGGGGCCAAGAGGGGGGCACTTACACGCTCGCCGGGGGGTCCGGGCAGGCCGGTAGGTCCGGGTTCACCTCGGGCTCCTCGCTTTCCTTCTTCCCCAGCAGGGCCAGGGGGGCCTTGAATACCAGTCGGGCCCTGGAGAGGGCAGAGACCAGGGGGTGGACGGCAGTGAGGGGTGGACCAGGTGCCGTCCTGCCCCTGGATCCCATCCCCCCGGGGTCTCCCTCCGGGGCTTCCCAGGGCAGACAGGCTGAGCTGCGGGGGGACTCACGGGCTCTCCCTTGGCGCCAGTGTCTCCTTTGTTGCCGGGAGCACCAGGTTCACCCTGCACGCAGGAGGAAAAGGGGATGAGCTGAGAGTCAGGGGTCCTCAGCTAGCCTGGATCCTTCTGCTCCCCAGGGGAGGGCCACACCGGAGCCAGCGCGTGGGGCGGGCCTCAGTGGCAGAGGGACACTTACGCTGTTACCCTTGGGACCAGGAGGACCGCTGGGGCCCTGGGGTCCAGAGGGGCCTCGGGCACCGGGGAAGCCGGGAGCACCAGCAATACCAGGAGCGCCCTGTGGGAGGCAGAAGAGGTTGAGCCCAGGAGTGCAGGGCAAGGGGCCTGCTGGTGGGGTGGGGGGCAGCTCTGAGACCCGCGGGGTACTTACGTTAGCACCTTTAGCACCAGGCTGTCCATCAGCACCAGGGTTTCCCTGTGGCACAGAGAGAGAGGCGGGTGAGGGACAGGCCAGCACCGGGAACTGGGGGGTGGCCCGGGGGTGCTGAGGAGGTGACACTCACAGCGGGACCAGCAGCACCAGCAGGCCCAGGGGGGCCGGGCTCACCACGCACACCCTGGGGACCTTCAGAGCCTCGGGCTCCTTGGGGACCAGCTTCACCCTGGATGGGAAAAAAAAGGACGTGGCAGGAGCCAACCTGGGAGTGCAGCTCCCCTTTGGTTGTGTGTGTGTGTGTGTGTGTGTGTGTGTGTGTGTGTGTTGTGTGTAGGGCAGGGACAGGAAGACCAAGAATCAGGACTCCCAGATCGGAGAAGGGGATCCCAGGACAAAGGGGAGTAGGCTTCTCTGGGTCCCTCTGGTTTGAAGAGTGGGGAGATCCCTACCCCTCAGCCTGTGGGAGTTGTGCTCAGAGGAGGGCAGGGGGCTCACCTTAGCACCAACAGCACCAGGGAAGCCAGGAGGACCAGCGGGGCCAGTGGGACCCTGTGGATGAAATGGAAATGTCGGCAAGAAGGAAGGTGGCAGCTACACATCATAGCCGGGGAGGGCAGAGGTCCTGGGATTCTGAGCCCCATGCCGCCCCGCCCCTGCCCCAAGAGCTGACACTGAGAGCCCTCCCCTCTCCCAGGCACTGAGGTCCAGAGGTCACACTCACGGGGGGTCCAGCAGCCCCAGTAGCACCATCATTTCCACGAGCACCCTGCCGGAGAGAGGGGAGCCCCAGTTACCGCGCTGAGCATGGGCCAGTCCCTGTAACTGGTCAGGAGCCCCTGCCAGAGCCCAGGTGTCCCCTGCTGAGATGGCAGTTCCTACCCCCCGCCCACTCCACCAGGGGCCCAGGAGTACTTACAGCAGGACCGGGGGCTCCAGGGCGACCTCTCTCACCAGGCAGACCACGGGGGCCCTGACGACAAAAGCCAGAAAAGCCACGTGAGATGGGAGACGCAGGCCCGCAAGCCTCATCTTGCCCCTATAGCCTGCGCCTTCTCTTCCTTCTAGATCTGGACACACTCACCATCTGACCAGGAGCTCCGTTTTCACCAGGACTACCGGGCTCACCCTAGAGAACAGAGAATAAAGTTAGGAATTTGTTCACGCAGTGGGAGCTGGGGGGTGGGGGGGTGGCGGGGGAGGAGGAGGCCCTCGACATTCGGGCATCTTCTTACCTTGGGACCAGCAGGACCAGCATCTCCCTTGGCACCATCCAAACCACTGAAACCCTAAGACAGGAAGAAGCGTCAAGGGGAGCGCCGATGGGAGCGGAGGACCACCTTGGTCCCCACTCTGACCTCAGAAGGTGCCTCAGGGGGTTGCCACGGCTTCCATGTCTGCGCAAGACTCAACCCCAAATAGGCCAAGAGCTCACCCAGCCCCGTCACTGAGATTTCTTTCCCAGTGGAGGGGAGTTCTTTCCGATGGCTACTCCCTATCCCTTGGGATTTCTGCAGCTGCCACCCAGTGGCTCAAAGGGGAAACTTACTCTGTGTCCCTTCATTCCAGGAAGGCCAGCTGTTCCAGGCAATCCCCGAGCACCCTGGAGAGAAGAGAAAAGGAGAAGGACAGGGCCATTAGAAGTTGCCACTGGGGACCCAGCTCCCCGGGGAGGCCCACCTGGAGCAAAGCGCACGGCCGGCCACGCATTCCCGCTCACCTGAGGTCCAGGAGGGCCACGCTCACCAGGACGACCAGGCTTTCCAGCTTCACCCTGAAAGGGAGAGAAAAGGCCATCGTGCCCATGCCCCCGTGGGCCAGAAAAGCGTGGGAGGTCTGAGTTTTCTTGGTATTGTTGAAGGTCAGGTTTAGGAGCCCAGAATCTTATCTTTGAATTTAGAGCTTGGCTTAAATCTAAAATCCTTGTTTGGTGAATTTTGAGTCCCTCCAAAGGTATTTCTGTTTATTTCTATATACGGAGGGCAAAGATGCCCAGAGCCATTGTCTGAGGAAGTCCTTCACCTCGAGGGATGGGGTGGGGAATGCTTTAAGGTGGCTGAGGTGACGGGAGGGCCAGTCACCTCCACTGGGAAGATGGGGAAACATCCCACAAGGGCTGAAGGTCATTTTTCAAGGACAGTCCCATGCGTCAGGGAGCACTTGGCCTCCTTTCTTTGGGCATCACCCCCAAAGGTGGTGGGGCACTTGGGTGGAGATTACAGGGATCTAACCCTTGGAGGTGTTGGGGGCTAGATGGTATCTTCTCGCCTGGGCTACTTACGTCATCTCCATTCTTGCCAGGGGGGCCAGGGGGACCGCGGGGACCCATGGGACCCTAGAGGAAACAGGAAGAAAGGAGATTAGAATAGCCAGGATAAGGAGGGGAAAAAAAAGAAGGGGAAGGCTGGGATTGAAAGGAGGAAGTAGGGAAGAGCCCAGACAACAGGGGTGGAGGGGTCCTTCAATAGGAGAATCCACCTATTTGTAGAGGAAGTGTGTTTTTGTATAGAGTGCAAGTTGGGGGAAGGCACACTTACTGAGGCTCCAGGCTCGCCGGGCTCACCAGGGGGGCCTTGGAAACCTTGGGGACCCTGGAGAAGAAGGAAAGAGGGATTCGGTTAGAAGGACAGGTCCCTACCAGTCTTTCCCCGGATCACTAAGGGATCTCTCAGAGCACCTTCCCTACCCTCATCCCAATCCTCCCTTCTAAAGACCAAAGCCCAGGATGGTATATGATGAAATCTTGGATACTCACAGGTGCGCCAGGGGGGCCGGGAAGACCACGAGGACCAGAAGGACCCTACAGAAGGGGAAAAAAAAAAGAGAGAGAGAAAGACCATGATACCTCCGTAGGAAAGTGCAAAGTGGCTGTGGTCTTGCTGCCCCCCAGCGGTTCCTATTGGGACCACCCAGTTGTCTTTCATATTCTCTGGACTTCAGGTTCCAAAGGTCGTCTTGACTTCCTGAGTTATCTATACCACCCCATAAGCCACCACTGGCCCATCCCC
>CM053619.1:26840628-26871075 GCA_028646535.1 Procyon lotor | reverse complement strand
TTCAGCTCAGGGCTGGCACCAACGGCTTGCCCGTTGATGAGGAGGACTGGACAGATCTCCCCCAATATTTTCAGAGTTTAACGGACGAACGGGAGGACTGAGGGGGCGCATAAACCCCGAGACCCGCTCAGAATCACTGATTTCAAGGTCAACCTGGCCCTGGGTCAAGCAGCCGGATCAAATACTGCCCAAGCTGGAATCCTACTCCCATTCCCAGGAGGGGTGGAAGGGGCCTTCTCTCCCCTAAGGCACAAACAGAGACAGTCTCAGAGAGGGCGAGAGCCTCCCCCAAGGTCACCCAGCACTGGAGGAACTAAGTTAGGGTGACAGGCTGGCCAGGCGTCCAGATCTCAGGCTCCCCTAGTCCCCGCTTTCGGACACGGCGGGAAGAAGCTGGAAGGACGAGCCTAGGCGAATAGGAGGGTCAAAGTCCCCACTCAGCGAGGCACAAGATGTCAGATGGTGGTGGGCGGGGACGGGGTCCCTCTACACGGTCCCCCCACAGGCGACAGGAGCCCGGGCCTTCTCAGGGCCTCCCTCCGCTGCCCCCACATCCACCTCCCCGGCAAAAAGAGAAAGGAAGTCGCCAATTGCGCTCGGTCACGAGGAAATCCTGACAATGGAAGGTGGTGACCGGGCGCCACAAGTAGGCCCCTGACCCACAAGGGTAGGGCCCTGAAAGTTCTTTAGTTTCACCTCCCAAACGCTCACCTGTTGGGGGCCGGCCAGCAGGCCGAACAGCAAGGTGGGTATGAGGCTGGGGACCCAGGTGTCGGACATCCTGGCACGGGGGCCAAGGAGCTTCCGTGTGTAGGGGGAGGAAGGGAGAGGCGGGGCCGCGACCTCTCCCACTTCTGTCCACCTATGGGGCCCCGCCTCGGGATGGGGGCGGAGCTTATGCACCCGCGAAGGGCCAGACTCGCGGCGGGAAGGGGGAGGGGCAGGGGAAGGGGAGAAGAGGGGAAAAGATCGGGTTTGGGTCTTGGGAGTTGGGAGGTAGAAGAGATTACTGGTAAAAAAAAACAAAAATTAAAAAAGTGTGGGGTCAGTTCTCAAGCTACTACTCCTTGCCAGTCGCCTCTCCTCCACCCCGTAGTGGCCCCGGGCTTGAGGGAGGTAGTGCTGCACCCGACCGGGAGTGGAAAGGATGCGAGCCGCCCACTTCGAACCCCTTCCCATCTGGGCTTGCGGGGGACAGAGGTTGAGGGGGAGGGAGGCGGAGGCCCGGCAGTGGATTGAGGGCCTTGTATGGGGAGAGGTATCACCCTTCCCCCCCCCCCAAGAAGAGAGGGACGGGCGGCCTGGTTGATTTCGGGAGCACAGCATTAGTACATGCGTGTCCCCCCAGGGTCCCCTGCAATCCTGGGAAGACGTGTTGGTACACTTCCTCCATTTGACTCTAGGGGAAATTAAGGCCGAGGGTTCAGAAACTTGCCCCCTGGCTCGGTAGCTGCGGGAAAAGCGGAAGCCAGGCGAGCAGGGGCGCGGCGGAGCAGCCCCATCCGGATTCCTGGAAAGACCCCGCGGAGGCGGTCCCTGCTGGGAGGGCCGGATTCCGACCCTCGGCGGCCGCGCCCCAGCCCTCCAGGCGCGCTGTGCTTCCCGGGTCTTGCCGGCAGGTGGCAGCATCTCCCAACGCCGGATTCCCAGGGAGCTGGGCTGCGCACCGCTGGGGCCCGGGGCCTGGTCTCCCCGAGCTCCCGCCCGGGGTGGGGGTGGGGGAGCTGGCTGGTGGGCGGGGTGGAAGGCCGCCTCCCGGGGGTCGTAGGCTCCTCCGGGCGAGAGCCAGATGCGAAAACATGGAGGAGACGTGTGGACCCCTTATCCGAGCAGGAGAGATGCAGCCCGGACCCCTGGGGAGGGGGCTCAGTGCTGATGACGGGTGGGGGGTTCTGCTCCCGGCCCCGGGGAGACAGGGAAGGGCTTCCGGCCGGAGGGGCTCAGCAACCCGCTTGTTGGCGTCTCCTGTCGCGTCTCGTATCTGACTTTGCCACTGAAAAAGATCCCCAACTTAGTAGGGATGGTCACACTTCCTCCTCTGTCTTTTATTTTTCCTTTTCCTCTCATCGCTTTCTCTTTACCTCTGTTCTCATCTCTGTCTTGTGTAACCTCTCCTTGTCTCCCCATTCCTCCCGGTCCATCCTCCTGTTTGTTCTCCCCATCGCCGTCTCCACGCAGTTCCTCTCCATCTCTGCGTGTTTGCTTGTTTTCCCATCTCTTTGTGAATCACTGTCTCCCTCGGCGTCTGTTTCTCTCTGTGTGTGTTTCTATTTCCTTTGTCACTGATTTGGTCCTGTGTCTCCCTGACTGTATTTCTCATCGACTCTCTGGTCTCTCTCTGTCCCTCTTTCCCTGACTCTGGTTCTCATTATCTGTTTGCCCTTTTTTTTTTTTTTTTTTTGCCCCTAAGGACAGAATCTTCCAGTCTCCTGATCCAAGTGAAATCAGTGTCTGGCCCCACAAAATGGCCTCTATTTCCAGTTCCTGGTGACTCTGAGTTTGGAGAAGGTCATGGCCAGGGGCATCTCTCCCCTCCTGCCCATACAGTTGGCTCTGGCCCCACCTAGCCCCTCTACCAAAGGGGGGCCCCAATCCCTAGAGTCCTGGAACCTTCTCCCAGCAACCACCACACCGCTGTCTCCTTAGTAAGGCTGCTAACTCAGGCTTTCCTCCTGCCCCTCCCTCCCTCCTGCCCCAGTCCTGTCGCAGCACCACCCCCTGCTGGGATCCCCTGCAACTCTCCCAGACCTAGAGTCCTACAGAGGCATGGCCTTTAGGGGAGCAGAAGATGGGAGAGCTTAGGGGAAGAGGGTATCATGGGGAGTGAAATGATGGAGCCCAGAAGGGGACAGAGGAGTTTGAGGGGACCGGACGTGGAGGGCTGGGAGGACTGAGGAAGGGAGGGGACCAGTGCCCTGAGGGGGGCAGGCGGAGGCCAGGGGGCTGGTCTTACTTCCCTCTGACTCTGGCACCCACCCGACACAGATCTGTGGTCCATTGCCAGACGAAACACAGGATGCCCTGTTAGATGGCCGGTTAGATGGGAGTTTCAGAAAAACGGAATAATTTTTTAGTATGAATATGTTAAATATTCCCACGCAATATCTGGAACACGCTTACACTAGATTTATGTGTTCTTATCCGGACTTTCCATGTAAAGGTGTCCTGTATTTTTATTTGTTAAACCTGGTAACCCTACCCATGCTCCGAATGTGTCGTAGGCAGAGACATTGGGCAGCAGCTACTCCACTCCCGCCCCACGTCCCCCCAGAGGGTAAGGGAGGCCCATGGGGCGGAGTCCAGAGGGCCTCTGGCACCTGCCTCTTGGTTCCCAGTTTTTTTTTTTTTTTTTTCATGACACCAATCTGCCTTTCTCCGCAACTTTCTGCAGTTGGGGACAGGGTGAGGGACCCAGAGGTGGGTGGTCCCAGCTCAAGTCAGGCCAAGAACATCCAAGCTCACTGTCAGCACCCACCGCGGCCCCCCGGGGCCCCGGCATTCTTGATGGGTGAGGTCGGGGTGGGGGGCACCACGGGGCCCCAGCCCGAGGAGGCAAGGGCCGTTAGTGGCCTGGAGCAGGAAGGTCCCACCCTCCTGGGGGCACCCTCTACTGTGGTGCCATGGGCGGGAAGTGTGTGTTTGTGGGTGTGTGTGTGCTGAGGCCCGCGGGAGGGCAGCCCGGAGGCCTCAGGCGGTCAGTGGGTCCCTCTGGATTTCAAGCCAAATTCCATCTGGGGTTTCCCAAGAGCAGCAAAGAAGTCGGAATGTCTCCGTCCCCACTAGCAGCCTCCTCGGCCCAGTCACGGGAGAAGAGAGAACGAGCCGATTGTGTGCATGCCACAAGGGCCCAGCTGCCAGGGGCCGGGAGGTCAGTAGGTCCGCTTGCTCCCTTCTCAGAGAAGCCAAGCGGGGCCTGGAGGGGTGGGAAGGCCAAGGTGCCCAGGACCCTGGGGCTGAGTCAGGACCCCCGAACCGGCTATGGAAGGAGGAACTCCTTTCAGGGGGCTGGGGAGGGCGGTCTTGCCCAGTCCTGAGCGAGGGGGAAGAGCCAGGCTGAGTTCTGGGCCTCTCGGCCCCTCCCCTGTACCTCGGTGGACACCGATGCCCGTAATGACTCAGGGCCAAGGGGCTGGATCTTTCTCTTCAGAGTCTGGGCTGTTCTGCCCCAGCCCAGCTTCACCTGTAGGGAGGGACACTATTGTGTGGGTGAGTGTGTCCGTGACCGCGGCGTGCTGTGTGACCTTAGTTAAGAAACTCACCCTCTCTTTGCCCCTCAGACTCTGTGGAGGGGTGTGGGAGGGAGAACACTACCCCCTTTGTCACAGGGGGTCATCGTGAGGGTGACACCGACTGCTCGGTGTTGGCATACAGTGACGGTAAATAAATGTTAGCTTCATCATCACAAGCAATAAATGTTTAACTCCTGGCAGAGGAACGAGGCCCAAGGCTCCTTCTCCCCATTTCACGTGGAGGCCCAGTAAGGTGCTGGGGAATGGAGGGAGCTGGTCCCTCGGCCCGCTCTGGAGGGGCCGCTGCAGTCCAGCCCCCTGTGCCGGGATGCAAGTGAGTCTGGGCCCGACGCAAGAGCCAGCTGAGAAGGGCAGGCCCCGGGACGTCCCTCAGAGGGGGACCTGGTGGTGCTGACTGCTCTTTCTAGAAAGTCACGCGGGACCACTTGTGGCAGTGGTGCTGGGACCAGAGATGTGAGGAATTCTCTCTGCTCCTGGTCTGCCCCCCACTTCGGCTCCCCCACCGCCAGCTGAGCACTGCCTGGAACGGCCTCCCGGTGGGGGCCCAGCTCTCCCTCAGGATGAGAGCCTGTGCTTGGCACAGGTGTCTCCCCTGTCACCATCTTCACGCACAGTGGCTCCCCCCGCAACCCCCCCTGCCGCCACCAGCCTTTGCAGTGGGTGCTCTCTGTGCGTCCTGCCCACGTGTTCTCTAGCCGCCCAGGGACCCCTGCGACCCGCTTCTTCCCTCTGCCCTTTCTCCCCACCCGGACCGCCTGTCCCCAGGCCCCTTCCTGAAACCTAAGAAATTCTCACACATTCTTCAAGGCTCAGCTCAAATACCGGCTCCTCCAGAAAGCCTTCCAGGACTTGGATCTTCACACCCGGACCTTCTCTCTGGGCCTGCTGGCCCGGGGCCATTCTCCCTAGAAGATGTGCATACTTGCTCTCACATTCCCACCAAGCTGTGGGCTGGCCCAGTTCTGATTCATCTCTCATTTCCCCATGACGCTTTGTTCCAAGTACACACTGGCTTTATTGTCACTGAATTGAAACTGGTTGGGGGCCTCCCAAGGTCAGGGGCCAGATTTCTCCGAGGAGACAGGGAATGAATTCCCAAAATCTTTGGACGGGGGAGGGCTCTGATTTTGGGGGGAGATTGTCCCAGGCTCACTGGGCTTCTCATCTCCACCAGCTGTGTTTGGGGGGAATCCACGTCTTCTGCTTCCCACCCCTGCCCCTCAAGAGGACACATACCCTCTAAGTGAGTAAGACGGCTCCCTAGGGATGGAGCAACTCCTACAAGGAATGCTTGGCTCCCTGTCCACCTTCCAGGAGGAGGCACGATGCATGCTGGGCCACGGACGGGAATTCTTGGCCATGGGACCAGGATCCGAGCCTCCTTCCTGACGTCCTCTGGCCCCTCACTCATTCATTCTCGGGGTGATGGGCACCGGGTAGGGAGGTGACTTCTAGAGTTGATCCCCAGTCTGAGCCACCAACCTGTGGGTCAGCAGGGTGAAGGGAGGAGGGCCACCTGACCATGAACGTGGAGGGAGCTTATTCTCCTAACGAGCGGCTGGAGGGGCGCTACCGATGCTCACCTTCCCCAAGGCTTAGCAGAGACAAAAACGGCATTTGGGAGCCATTATCCTTCCAAAGTGTAGGTTTCCCGGGCACAGCCGGGGGTGGAGAGAAAGAGAACAACACCTCCAAGAGGTGGGGTGGAGAGTGGGGAGGAGGTTGGGCTAATGACCTGTGGCTGGCGCTGTCTGGCCTCTGGAGCAGAGGACGGATACCCAGGTGGGAGGCGCTGAGGCCAGACTGGGTTAAAGGTCTTGAGACACCACCTCCCGCGCCCCATCCCCGGTCCCCGCCAGCCCTGGTCCCCTCTCTGTGGGGCTCCTTCTCCCCAGGGCAGGTTTCCCTGCTCCTCCTCTTCTCTGCGGCCCCACAACCCCCAGCCTTGTGTTGACTGTTTTAGATAGAATCCTGTAGCCAGAGAGGAACAAAAAGGGGGTTGGGAATCCCCTAGGATCCTCCACTTTCTAGCTCTGTTCTAGTTGGCCCCTTGAAAGAGGACCCTCCTGCACCCTGCTTCCGGGTGCCTTTGTGTTGGATCCGGATGTTACCGCGGACTGTAGTCAGACTTAAGAAGAACTTCCCCAGTCCTAAGACGGTGGGCGGCCTGGGGGAAAGAGGAGCCCCTCCGCGGGCTGGGCCCATGGATGCAAGGGACTCTAATGGGTCTGGGAGCCCAGACTACAGTACAGAGAAGGCACAGCTTGGGACACCCCTGCCGCGGATCACTTCTTAAGGACCTGGTGGGGGTCAAGCAAAGAATGAGGGCGAGCAGAGGGGCGGGAGAAGTGAGGAGGGCAGAGATCATATTCTTCCGCAACCCCGAGCTCCTCTCAGCAGCCACATCATCTGGCCCCCGGCCCGGGACGGACTTGGCACCAGCTGCGCGCACGCACCCATGTGTGGGCGCGTGTCGTGTGTCTGCCTGTGTACATACATGTGTACGCGTGTATGCACGCCTCCGCGGCCGATGCGGTGGCCCCCCTCCCCGCCCCCGCTCATCGCCAGGCCGGCCGTCAGGGGGCCGCCTCCAGGATCCCCCTCACCCCAGTGGCCCTGTTAGCACCTCCTCCCTGCCTTGTTAGCGCCTCCCAGCCCCTCTTCCGCCTCCGGCCCCTGCCATCCCTGGAGAGAGGCCCCGTGGCTTGCAGCCCAGTTTTCGTCTTCCCACTCCTCTTGGGCTGCTGTTTTCTTTCTTCTTCCAACGCCGAAGCCCCCTGCCCCCACCATTACCCCTCACCCACGTGGAGGGGTCCTTTCCCCGCAACGGGGAGCCCAGGGGATGAAGTCAGGGCCCTGATAGTGGAGCCCTCCCGCCTCCTCCGGGCTATGGCACCCAGTGAGCCCCTTGGCTTGTCCCGCCTGCAGCAGGGGAAGGGGCAAGTTTGGGAGGGAGCCCGGTTCTAGGGGCTGACGTTAAGCCCTGGTGCCCGTGGCGCTACCCTCCCCAGGGGCCCGTCCCCAGCCTGTCTGCAGCCCTGGGCGGCGGGCGGTGAAGGGGGTTCGAAGCTCGGCGAGCGGTGCCCCAGCCGAGCCTGGGCTGCTGAGTGGGACAGGGTGGTCCTCCGCCCCGAGTCAGGCTGTCAGGCCGCTAGGTCTGCAGGTTTCCTCTAGCGAAGGGCCCCTTCCTGGCCGGCTTTGATGTGTCTGCGAGCTTAGTGAAGGATGTTTGGCTTCGGGGCCCCGCGCCAGGATAAACTGCCTTTGCCTGCTGGGCCAAACCGCTGCCTCCTTGCCTCCTCACTGCCCGGCTCGCCTGCCTCCCCTCCAACCCCGCCTGGGGCCTGGCCTCCCCCAAGGCCAGCGACATCCTGCCCCACCGGTGCTGCGGGCACCAACAGGCCAAGGTGACTGCCACCTGCGAGACCACTGGTGGTCAGTGGGTGTCCCCGTTGCAGAGACGGGCACTGGCGTGCTTGCCTGCCTGCCAGGCTAACGGGGCACTGGCTCCCGGGAAGGCGGTGGAGGGGGCCGGACCCCAGCTCCTGTGGGGGGTGGGAGTGAAATGCGGTTTGGGGGAGGGGTGTCCACGTGGAGCTGGCTGCACAGGCCTCGGCCCGATGTGCTGAGGCTCCAGATGTGGGGATGACTCAGCCCAGAACGAGGAGGGGTGGGCAGTCCATGCAGGAGGGAGTCTGTGGGGGGGTGGCAAGCAGAGGGAAGTGAGGCCCCTCTGGCAACTGCCAGCTGCTGCTCCCCTTCCTCTGGAGCCCCCAGACCCGGCTGGTGGAACTGCCCGGAGCTGCCCAGATGTGCAACCTGTGTGCAGATGGGGAGAGGAGAATGTGAGGCTCCAGGGCCAGGGCCCCGCTAAGAGGTCGCCCAGAGACCAAGAGACAGAGGCAGAAGGTGGGGGGGGCGTGCAGTGAGTGGGGAGAGGTGTGCAGTGAGTGGGAGGGGGGGTAGAGGAGGTGGGAGGGAGGATAGAGATGGGGGAGAGGCGGGGAGAAGCTCAGGACTGAAATGTTAGACCCCTCTTGGCTCCTTTGGGGGCGTGGTGCTGGGAGAAGGATGTGTGTGTGTGTGCGTTCTTGTGCGTGTGTGTGCATGACCTTGCTGCTGGAGTGCAGGGTCTGTGTGTGGTAGGGGGTACAGGGTGAGCATCACGTCTGACACCTATAAGCGGATTTGTGAGCTGAGCATTAGAAGGCCGTGCGTGCCGGCTGCGGTGGGCTGTGGGGCCCGGTCTCTACGGTCTGTATGATGGAGAAAGAACGAGGAGACACTGTCTGTGTGGGGATCGGGGGCGGGGGGTGGGGGGCTGGGGCGGTGTGTGCTTAAACGAAGCTCCACGGTGCCTTTGGGTGTGGTGGGTCAGCCCTCGGACCTGGGTGGGTCTGAGAGGCCCGAGGTGCACCAGAGTGGGGCTCCAAAGTCCTGGGGCTTCCTCCACCTCCTTCAGCCTCCCCACTGCTGGGTCCCTGCTCGGCCCGTGAGATCATCTCTTGCGGTGCAGCCGAGAGGCCGCTGAGCTTTGGGGGGGCTAGCGCCCCATGGGCTGCAGTGCGAGGACCAGGTTTGCAGCTGCGCTAGAAGTCTCTCCCTGCGTTCCCTCCCCCAGCTCCGTGGTCCCAGCCTCCTTTCTGGCCTCCAGGTGGGTCCTCTGGCCAAGCGTCTGGCCGCTCCCTGGAGAGCCCAACCTGTGCCAGCTGCCCATGCCAACGTAAATGGGGCACTAAGTGTCTGCATCGGTGCCCGCCGCGCTGGGCGCTGCTCTCCGCTCCGCGCCCCGCTGTGGTTTGGGTTGCCTCCTCCCACCAAGCGGCAGGTCCGATGCCCCAGGCCCCATAAACAGGGTTTTCTGGGCAGCTAAGGGTTCCGGGGACCTGGTAAGCAGCCAGATAATCAAGTTTAATAGGGAGATGACACGTTACCACCTCTAAGCTGGGGGGGGGGGGCGCTGTTGTAACTGGCGTCCTCTTCCCCTCGCTGCAGGAGTCCTCACCCCTCCCAGGCTGCACTGGTGGAATCTTCTATCCCGCTCCCCACCAGTCTAGGATCTTGGCACAGTTCTTGGCACGCACTTTGTGAATGCAGATATCCCTCAGTGGTGGCCCCCTGGCCGGCTCCTCCTGTGCTCTCCTGTTCGCTCTCTCCTCAGCCCATGGGTGAGCCCTGTCCCCTAAATCACACATGGGAGGCATGAACTTGGATGCGTACCTGATCCTCCCGACAGGGCAGTACCACACCGACCTCTGGGCTCCCCCTGGGGCCATCTCACTCCCTCCCCCCGGCACTCAGGCCTGCAAGCCAGCTCCTCGGGAGCAGGTCCTCCCAGCCTCCCCATTTCCTCCAGCACCCATCCTCTCCCCTCCTCTGGGGCTCAGTCCACCGTGAGAGGGGGCCCTTATTTACCTGTCCACCTTCTGAACTCACTGCTGCCCCTGCCTGCAGGGCATCGGAGCGGCAGGAGAAGCCCCCTGAGGGGCGGGCAGTGGGCCTGGAGGGGAAGGGGCCCAGGGCAGGGGAGGGGCAGGGGTGAGCAGCAGCGGGAGTTTCCTCCGGGGGTGGCCTGGAGGCCCTTCACCCACCCTCCTGGAGAGCAGGGCAGAGGGGCTAAGGGGATAGGGGCCAGGCATCCGGGCCCACAAGTGCCACCAGTAAAGGCCAGGTGCTTCCAGGCCGGGCCCCGCCCTGTCCTCCGGGCCTCCGTGTTGTCACGCACCTCGGGTGTTTCTGGATCTGTGTCTTTCCTTCCTTCTGTTCCTCTGTGTGCACACGGCTCTCTATCTCCGACTGTCTTCTTGAGTTCCTTCTCTCTTGACTTCTCCCTCCCCTCCCTTATACTCTATACTCGAAGGGAGCAGCTCCAATCCGGAGCAGGGTTCCCAGAATGGAAGGTGGCTTTTCCAGGGAGGTCCTTGGCCTGGGCCTGTGGTCTCAAAATAACCACGGCCAGCTTTCCACTTTCTTCGCTCAGGCTCCCCACCCCCCCACCCCGGCCCCCGCCACCAGAATTTCCCTGTGCTTGGGGTCCTTGGAGCCAGAGCAGTCTTGCCCTTGCCAGGTAGGGGGGCGGGAGGGGCTGCCCATCTTCAGAACTGCTCGCTTGGCAACTAGGGGGTGAAGGCACCTCTCTCTCTCTCTCTCATTCCTGAGAAACCTGCATTAGGGAGAGAGCAGTCTGGGCCCGTTCCTGGGTGACCAGATGCCCAGAGGGCCCAAGATCCAGATCTATGCCCTTGCCAGGGTGTAATTATTAGCAGCACCCCTAAAGTATCCCGACAGGGACTGTGAGGGGGATCTCCATCCGGCCAGACCCTGGGGAGCCTCACAGCCTCCCCCATGCACTTGAGGCTCCTGGGAGGGCTGTGTAGCCTGCTTGGGCCTCACACACCCAAGGACGGCAGAGCCAGACAGCCAAGAGGGGAGCTGCATAAATAACCATTTGGGGGGAGGCCCCCCACCATTGGGTGGGGTGAAACTACTTGCCGTGGAGGGAAGAAGGAGAGTTGTGGTTGCCCCCAGGCAGCGTGTAATTTAAGATTTATTTTGGGGCACTCTCTCCAGCTCGGGTGGGGCTGAGGTTAATTGAAGGGTTTAATGGGGCGGGGGTTAGAGGGGAGGAAAGGAGAGCAGCCTTCCCCCTGGGGCCCGTCTGGGAAGGGGGGTTCCTTTCCGAGATTGCCGCCACCCTCGGATGCCGAGCCCTCCCGGGGCCCCCTGCACCTGCTAACAGGGCTCCGGCTCCCACGTCTCAGCCCTCCTCATGCCACCGGGCCCTGGGAGCAGCGGCTGCTGAAGAAAGCGGCGGCGGCTGTTGGGGGGGCAGCGGTCAGCCGGGTCAGCCAGCACCTGGTCTGGAGAGCACCCTGCTGGGGACTCCCGTCCGGGCTGAGGAAGCTGCCGTTGCTGGGAGCTCTCCACGAGGCTCACCTCCTGCTCCCAGATGCTCCCTTCTCTGTCCTCCCTCAGAGGGGTGGGGCTCCCAGTCTGATGGAGGAGACTCAGGCTCTGCCTGCAAGGAGCCCTGGGTCACAGGCTTGACTTTCAGTGGCCGGTCATTACTTTCTTCACAAGCCCTATCATGATCTTCATTGTTAGTCTGTGTTTGTTGATGGCTTTACGGTCTGTGTCTCTTCCTGGAACTTAGACTCTGGGACCGCAGGGGCTTTATTCTGGGCCCTCCGGGCGTCTCCAGCACTTGCCTAGCACACAGTAGGAGCTCAGTAAATATTTCCCGAATGAATGAATGAATGAATGAATGAATAGGGAAACAGCGCCAGGCAGGAGAGCCCCAGGTCAAGAGGCAGCGATGGACATGGTCTGAGGTCTCCCTTGGCACCCCATACCTCATGCTCTGACCCCTTCTCCTTGAAGCTTCCTGCCCCCTTTGGGGCCAGCAGCCACCCTGAGCTATGGGCTGCCGTGCAGACGTGGGCCCCTTCCCACGTGTGCACCCTTTCTCACCCTCCCCTCCTCCTGCGGTTCCTTTTGCTGCTGTGGCCACTTGACCAAATCCTGCTAGTCCTCTCAGGCCCCGGGCAGAGTCAGTTATCTCTTCGGTGAAGTCTGTTAGGGTCCCTCTGCTGGACCCCAACCCCCATAGCGTGTTCTCTGGGCCTCTCCTCTCAATGTACATGGCCTGCTGGGGGCATGGCTTCTTTCTCCTTTAGGCCAGAAGCCCCTGGAGGCCAGGGCTGGCCTGGGGCTGGCCTGGAGCCTCGCAGCCCACCAGGGTTTAATCCAGGAGACTGTGAACCCCCTGGGGGGCCAGAGGTGGGCTGTGCGCTCCTCTCCAGCCCAACCTGGGGATGTGGGTGATTCTCAGGTGTGCAGGAGGCCAGTACTGCTGGTGTCGGTGGGTGATTTCAGGAGCCCGAGATGGCAGCCAGGACCTGAGTGGGGGAGGGGGGCACAGAGTCGCTCTTAGAAAGATGTGGAGCCTTGGGTCAGAGAGGAGTGAGGTGGTAGAGGGCACCCGGGGAAGAGTGAGGGGCATCGAAGGGTCGGGGAGGCTGGGGGATGGAGAGGGTGGGGGATCCGGGAACAGAGAGTCAGGGAGAAGGCATGACCAAGAGTCAGAAAGAGGCCAAGGCTTCTTGGTCCCTAGACGACGTGTCCCTTCTTGGGCCTCCACCTGCTCCACCTCTGTGGCCATCGACATCGCTGGCCTTTAAGAAGACCTCCTCCTTCAGGGGCTTTGGCAGCCCCCTCCTCTCCTGCTTTCCTGCCTCCCTCTCTGGCGACTCCTCCTCCAGCTCCTCAGCAGGCCCTGTCTTCTGGGTCTTCCCTTGGGTTTGGGCCGGGCCTCCTCTCTGCAACCCCTCCAGGGGCCCTTCGCACCTCCAGCTGCCCCGGGGGCGGGGGGTGGCGGGGACGCAGGCCGCGCAGGTGTATCAAAGTCACGGCCGGCCAGATGTTCAGACCAGAAAGCCAGGAGCCAGCCCTTATCCCTCTGCCATCTGTCACCGCATCCTGTGACTTTTGCCTCCTAAATCGCGAGGCCAATCTGGCTACCTCTTTCCCCCCCTGCCGCCACTGGCCTGGGCCTGGTCGCTGTCACCTCCCACCTGGACCTCCAGTGGCAGCCTTGTAGGGGCCGCCTCTCCTCCATTCTGAGCACTTCCCAGCCAGTCCTGAAATCTTCCTGGATCACGTCGTCTGACCCCCGCCCCAGCCACCCTAAGCACTCCTGCAGCACCCTCCTCCCCTGCCCCTCTCCCCCCTGCAGCCTCTATACCTGCGACTTCTGTAGGGGTTCTCTCTCCTTCTGGGCCCTTGCAGGGGCTGCTCCTGAGGCCAGCCCCGCTCCCCCCAGGCCTCCAGTCTGGGAAGTCTTTCCTGATGCTCTGCTCCCCGAGCTTGGGGTAGGAGTTCTCTCCCAGAGGCTCTGGCAGCCTGGAGCTCCCCTGCCCCCCAGTGACATTACACTAAACTCCTCACTTCTCGAAGCTCTCCTGGGGCAGAGGCCGTAACTGCACGCGACAAGTCCTGGCACAGGTCAGGTAGGTGCCCAGGAATTGCTTGTTGGTGGAACATGCATTCAGGGGAGACTGACGGGGCAAGGAGGGAGAAGGTGAAGGGGCTTCTTCCCAGGGCGGGGCAGTGAGGCAGTGGCCTGGGGGTGCTCCCAGGACCTGGGGACGAGCAGGAGGCCTTGTTGGGGTGCTGGCCCTGGTGTTTGAGTTGAGGCTGCCCTAGGCCGGTGCTGCTTGTCCTTTGCAAATGGACCCCTTCGTAAGACACAAGGATCAGCAGAGGGCTCCGGCTCTGGGCCCCTGCCTCCCAGCCAAGGCTGCCCACCCTGACCCAGCAGCACCTTCAGCAGCAGCCCGGGTCCAAACGAACTGACCGTACACCGTTACGCCCAGTGTCTCCTCTTGCTTCGTGGCCGGTCCCGGGGGGACGGTGCTGTTCCCTGGCATCTGTGGACAGTCCCGAGTGGAGATCTTTCCTGAGAACTTGGAAAAAATTCATTGGCTATTTCACTCCCTACCCCCTACTATGTCCTTATACATTTTAATAAGAAAATAATGCTTTAAGTCACTTACCCTTGGGGAAAAAATGGACACCCTGGGGAGATGAAGCAAATGACCAGGACTGACTTGTTCTTGCCTTCTTCATGGGTTTGGCAAGAGTGCAGACCAGGAGCTACGGGGCCTGGGGCCTTAAGCCCCGCTCCGCACGCATTGAGCATGTCTGCAGCATCCACAAAATGGACGGTGGGCCGGTCACGCGTTGGCTGAAGATGGTGGCCACCATTTAGTGGAACGGCGGGTGTGAAGACCCAGTGTGAAGACCCAGTGATTCATACAGGGAACCTTAGGTGGAGGTCTGGGAGCCCGGCCCTCTCGGGACCCCCACTCTGGGACTGGCAGAAGCAGAAGGAAGCATCTAAGCCGGTGCCCCTCGCCTACCCCCCTGCAGCTTCCAGGGAGCAGGCTGGGGGCTGGGGGTCCACACAGCGGCTGCCCCCTTGTCGGCTAGGGGAAAGGGTGAGCTCACCCTCTGGCCCCGGCAGAAGCAAGCGGGTAGGAGAATAATTAAAATGCCAGAGGTTAGGAGGTGAAGTTACAATGGAAAGAATGAAGCCCAGCACCGCTCGCTGCCGGCTGCTCTCCCGCCCCACTCCCTCTGCCAAGCCCACATTTGATTTTTATTTCGGGAGCCGCCAGCGCAGCACTTGGGAGGGAGCAGAGAAACCTCACTCCTGCCGGCCCTGCCACGTCTGGAGCTGGGGCCCACGCAGGGGAGGGGCTTCTGGGGCCCCGAAGAAGAGCCTAGACGGCCCTCACCACCACCCCCAACCAACCGGGCACAGGGGAGGACGGCAAGTGGGGCAGGAGTCGGACTGGGAGGCAAAGAATGGAGACCCAGAAAGAGTGAAGGATATTCCTTCCTGTTTTCATTGGTCTTTGCCCCCTCACTTCACTCATTTGAAGCGGAGGAAGAGAAAAATCCTCCAGCCTCTAGCCTGCCCCCTTGTTCCAAATTTGCACCCCCTTCCACCTCTGGGGAGGTCCTGTCCATTGACATGTACATGTATGTGGAAGGGCTTTCCCTTCCATCTTGGTCCTCATGACTTGCTGTGTGATCCTGGGGAAGTTACTATCCCTCTCTGGGCCTCCATTTCATCTGTGAAATGGGAGGGTAGGTAAGATAAGTAGGTTCGTGTCCAGAGGCCTGGGCACTGTCTTCCGCAGGCCATCCTCTCCCGGGCACATCGCTTATCTGCCCCCTCCAGGGACTGGGGAAGTGGAGGAAGCTGCTGGCCCGTCCTCTGAAGAGAACTGAGCCCCTTCTTCCTGCAGACGGGAGCCTCGGGGGCCAACTCACATTTTCCTGCTCTCGGCTTTCTCTACCGCCCGTAATACACTCCAGATGGTTTCTCCATCCGAAAGCCGAGGCAGCAGATTCCAGAGGGAAAGTGGTTGGGCTCCTCTCTGGGCTCCTCTTTCCATCAGGCTGGAGAGGGGGTCTGGGGGAGGGACTGGGGTAGCTGGAATATGATGTTGGGGTGTGGGGGTGGCCCTAGCTCTGCAGGAGGAGGGTGGGAGATCTCCCCAGGCTCCTCTCTGCCAGATAAGGTGTGGGGGTCAATGGGAGAGAGGGTGGGGCTGCGCGGAGGCAGGGGCACGGCCTGAAGCACCTCGTGGCTTCCCGCAGGATCCCTCCCCAATGGGGCAGCCCACGGAGAGCCGGTCAGGGGGCTCCGGGCCCGGGCAGGAAGCCTTTCCAGGATTTCCAGTGCTGGGGAAAGAACATCACCTAGTGAGCCAGACACAAATCCTGACTCTGCCACTTTGAGGCTCTGCAAACTTTGACTTCTTAGAGCCTCCATTTCCCCCCCTCTGAAATGGGGATGGCTAATGCTGATTGGAGTGGTCACGAAGGTGACACGGGTCAAGGACAGGAAGTCTCTCATGTCTCCGGGTGTCCAGAAATGCCCCGTGGCTGCCTGGGGGACCGTCTGAGCACACAGCTTGCCTCCCCCTTAGGACAAAGCCCTGGACTATCCTGACCAGGCTCCCTCTTGCTGCAGCTTCCCAGCGGTTCCTTCTAGGACCCCCAAGACGACTTTAAGTCACCCTATGGAGGCTGTTTTGGCCATAAGCCTGGGGAGAGGGTGCTATGGGCCTGAGGCTGAACCCAAGCCAGGGCTGGCCTCCTCCCAGGCCCCGCCCCCTCCACCTCGGCCTCCCAGGACTGAAGCCTGGGCCTGGAGAGCCACGTAGAACAGAAAGAGGGGGCTGAGAAGAGGGGGGGCAGTCTCTCCCAGCCAGACCCCGCCTGCTCCTCAACTTCCCCGCCAGGCCAGCCTCCCAGCCACGCTCTCCCCTTCTCTCCGCCTCAGCTGTACCAAGGGGAGCGCTTCGATTTTTCCACCAGAAGAGCCAAGAGCAAAATGGGAAACAAATCCAGCCTGGTCCCCCTGCCTGACCCGTGGGGAATGGAGGGAGGTGGAGAGAAAGCCCCCAGCCTTCTTCCCGACCCCTGCTCCTATCCCCCGACCCAGAACACTGGCCTGCTGCAGGATCCCAGGGGCCAAAGGCCTAACTGAGGAGGGGAGGGCAGAGGTGGGGAGGGACCCTCACTTCCCCACACCCACCATGAGGCAGAAAATCTGGGCTCACACTCTTGCTGGCCCCTCCAGCCCCCCTGGCTTTCTGAAAAAGAATGAGAAAAGAGGCCACCTCTCTGAGGCTCTGCGTTGGGACCATTATCAGAGGGGAAGGGATGATCACTGCTCTCGGGGGCTCCCTGTCTAGACAAAGAGATGGGATCTTCCAATGAATAACCTCCCCAGGCTCTTCCCCTCATTGAACTCATTGAGCTCCCTCCTGCCTTCAAGCTCCTCTCCCTCCCTGACACCGCCCTTACTGTATCCTGTTTCCTTGCCCCCCCCTTGCCCTAGGCTCCCCTCCTCTGCAGTGAGCTCACCTTAGCCACTCCAGGAAACAGCGGTGGCACAGAGATGAACAGAGATGGAGGCAGGGTCCCAGCCAAAGTCCTGGACACCTGGCAGGCCTGAGTCTTTCCTTTCTTTACCCTATGAGGTGGTCCCCTCTCCTGGCCAAAGCCCGCCTCCCCGGGCTCAGGGCCCCTGCACTCTGGCCCCCCCTTCCCCACCCCATTTCTCCGGGTGCTGCCCACTGGACGGGCCTCCTTCCCGTCTGCCCAGAGACGCAGGCTAGGGTCTCTCACCACCCTGCGCTCCTGAACCCCCGCATCACCTTCCTGGCCCTCTCCTCCCTTCCCAGCACACTTCTTATAAGGACTGTCTCAGAGGCCAGTGAGCTCATTCCTCAGCCTGCTCCAATCTGGCTTACCTTTGGGACCCTGGGAGGGACTCTGTCTTAGAAGGGAACGAAGTTCTCCGTGGAAGAAGATGGCATCAACCCTAGCCTCGACAACCTGTCACACACAGCGTCCACCTTTAGATAGAAAATTGCCAGGCAGCTGACTTCCTCCTCCTTCTCCTTCTCCTTGCCCTCCTCTTTCTTTTCTTCTTCCCTTCGGATCCCTTCCCTTCAAGAACAATTCAGTCCGGAAGCCTTTAGATGGGCCAAGCAAGGAAGATGTCCCTGGGGGTCGGGGGTGGGACATGCAGTGGTCCTGCAATGGTTTTGGAGCTCAAGTGAAGTAAGGAGGGCTTCTCTGATTGGGAGTACAGCCAGAGCAGGACCAGCAGTGGGGCAGGAGAGAGAGAGAGAGAGAGAGAGAGAGAGAGAGAGAGAGAGAAGAGAGTCAAAGCCCAGTCATGCAAGCAGATAGCTTTACCCAAATGTCAGAGCTCAAGAAGAAAAAGGAAGGCAGCCCGAGGAGGAAGGCAGCCTGGAGTGAGATATTAAAGCCTAAACAAGATAAAGAAGATATCCACGTGGGGGCCAGCTCAGTGAGGGAGATTGGTTGGACCCAGAAGGGGCATTTGACAAAAGTAGTGGCCAAGCACTGAGAAGGGGAGTCCACAGGGGATGAGAAGGGCATACCTGAAAAGGAGAGGGCTGGGCATCCAAAGGGTGTGAGATGTCAGAGCCTGCTGAGGTGAAGAGCGCGGCCACGTGGGGAAGAGCGTGGTGGTGGTGGCCTGGGGTGGAGTGTTGGAACCCAGGAGGGCTCAGGAGAGGGCCGCATAGGGAGCAGCGGCGATGGGCCATTGGTTGCCCATAGTGGGACCAATCCAATAAGGAAATATGTTGAAGGAATGAGCCAGTTTCTCAATGTTGGCGAAAGATGTTAGAAATGTGGGAAGGAAGGAAACTATAATGAACCCTACGATGTTGGGTTGGAATTGGAGGTATTAGTGAGAACTCATGATTTTCAAAATAAATAGAAATAGAAATAAATGTTGATGTAAGGGTGTATGTAAGTGTTTATATTGTGTGTGTGCGTCAATGCATGTACATTTATGTATATATGTGCATGTATTTCCTAGCTTCATCCACTCAGAGGGCTTGGGAGCAGGGACAGCTTAATAATAATGAGCATAGCTAGTCCCCAAGCCTTGAATTTTTTCCTTTTTTTAGTTTTAATACAGTTGACACACCAAGTTAACATTAGTTTCAGGTGTACAACACAGTGATTTGACAACTCTATACATTATGCTATGCTCTAGTCTTGATTTCTAAATACCACTGTCCACCAGAAGAAATCAGGACTCCTTTCAGGAAATGGCTGATTACAGGGCTGGAGCAGAGAGAGTACAAGACAAACCTGAATCATCTTGTGCCAGAAAATAAAGAAGTACTCAGAAATGATTAAATGGAGTTACCATCTGACCCAGCAATTCCATTTCTAAGCATACCCAAGAGAAATAAAAACACATGTCCACACAAAGACTTGTACAGGAATGTTTATAGCAACATTGTTCATAATAGTCAAAAGGTGGAAACCACTCAAATGCCCATCAACTGATGAAAACAAACAAAACAAAACAAAACAAAACATGGTATATCCATATGGTGGATGGAGTATTATTCAGCCATAAAGAGGAATGAGATAATTATACACACTACACCCTGGATGAGCCTTGAAAACATGATGCTAAGTGAAAAATACCACATATTCTTCAATTCCATTCATACAAAAGTCCGGAATAGGGAGATGTATAGAGGCAGGGAGTAGATTAGTGGTTGCTTAGGGCCGAAGTCAGGACAGGAGGTTACGAGGAAGATAGCTAAAGATTATAAGGTTTCCCTTTGAGACGATGAAACTCTTCTAAAATTGACTGTGGTGATGGCGGCACCCATCTGTGAATGTACTAAAAACCACTGAATTGTACACTTTAAATGGGTGAATTGTATGGTATGTGAATTACACTCAATAAAGCTCTTCTAAAAATAAGTACTCAAAGAATGATGGAGACATGTCAAAAGAGTACAGAAGCCAGCTAGAAAGGACTTCCATTGGCTGGATCGGGTTCTTCTGAGCATCAAAATAATTAATGATATCAATAGATTCTTACTTATTGAATAAAATAAGAATCCATGATTCCATACTGATATAAATAAATGAAAACGTGGAAAGTCTGTGGAGGAATGAGAGATATTTACACATTCTCAAAATACTTCCCTACAAAATATGTATTTAAAAGGATAACTTTAAGTGGAAAAGGGAAAAGGATTACTTTACAGTGGAGAAGGCTGGCAGATACCAACTTGATCAAGTAGTCAAAGTGACCATCACAGTGATGGGACAAATGACAATCATGCCCTACCCAAAAGGATGCAATGGGAAAGAGACATAGTATCATTTTTGTGACATTCCTACATGAAATGCTCAACCTGAATTTAATCATGAGGAAACACTAGATGAGTCCATGTTAAGAGACCGTCTTCAAAACAACAGGCTTGTAATCTACAAGAGTGTCATCAAAGTTAAGAAGAGATTGAAACACCATTCCATATTGGAGGAGGCTAGAGATATCTGAGAACCACACGTCACATGTGATTTTGTCCTGGATCCTTTTGCTACAAGGACATTGTTGGGATCACTGGTGAAACGTGAACAGGAATTATGGGTTAGATGGTAGTAATGTTCCAATGTTAGTTTCCTGACCTTGATGATAATATTTGGTTATCCAGGAGGATGTCCTTCTTCATAGGAATCCTGCACTCAAGTGTTTCGGAGATGGTGGCAAATTACTCCCAGATGAGTCAGGGAAATAGTTTTTGTACTATATTAGGGACCATTCTATAAGTTTGAGATTGCTCTAAATTAAATAAAATTAACTATCATGTATGTGAAGAAACTGGACTAATGCCTGAAATCTAAAAGAAAAACAGATCATAGAAAATACAACCTCACAGGAGATCCACATATTGGAGTTATCAGACATTGTTTGTTGCCATTGTTGTTTTTCAATTCTGAGCTCAGATCAAATGTAACTTTCATAGTTATAAAGGTCAGTAGTAAAACCTTTACATCATCGCTCAGAACTGATTGGCCTTTTATATATACCGCCCCATTTTCATTCATCCATCAGCAAGTCCTCAATTATCCACTGTCATCTTTACAAACATACACACACATGCACACACACACACCCCCCCACAGACATAAGCCTTATTGTTTTAAACTACTTTATATATTTGATCATGCATTAGGTAGACTGTAAGGTCTTCTGATGCTCAAATTTGGCTATTTTCTACAAAGATCATGCATTAGGTAGACTGTAAGGTCTTCTGATGCTCAAATTTGGCTATTTTCATAAGACACGGTTTGAAAATAAGATAATATTGTGTAACAAAAGAGATAAAAAGCTATAGGGTTTCATAAAAGAATTGGGATTAATGAACAATAAAGAATCAAATGAAAAAAAAGAATCAAATGGAATCCTAGAATGAAAAAAGTACAATAACTAAAATTAAGAATTTATTGCACAGAGATAGATGTATAGATGGAATGGAAGAGAGAATTAGTGAGCTGGAAGAGAGTTTAGTGGGAAATACCTAGACTGAAGCACAGAAAAAAAAGATAGAGGGCGCAGAAAATAGCGCTAATGTTACATGCAACACAATAAAACTTCTAACATATATTTCTGGAATCCAAAAAGGAGAAGAGAGAGATAATGGGATAGAAATAATATTACTGGCCAAAATATACTAGCCAAAAATACTCTATACCTGACATAAGAATCAAACTAAATAGGGTAATGACAAAGAAACCCTACTCAGGCACATTGTAGTTAACTTGCTAAAAATTAAAAACAGAGATAAATCCTAAGAGGCGCATTATTACTTCAAGGAAATGACCCTAAAACTGATAAATTGAAGAGATGAAACATACACAATCTAAATGTGTTTTGAATACAGTTTAAATAGATGGGATTAACAGCATATTAGACATTGCAGAAGAAGAAATCAGTAGACTTAAAGCTGTATGATGACATATCAGTGGAATGTTTCTGGAAGGAAGCACAGAAAGAAAAAAAAAGAAGCACACTGAAAACATAAGGAACCAGTGACCTATGAGAGGCTATCAAGTGCTCTAACTTACTTGTAGCAGAAGTCCTCAAAGAGAGGGGAAAATGGAAAAATAGTGACCCCAAATTTTCCAAATCTGACAAAAACTAGAAACCCAAAGATCCAAGAATCTCAGCACTCTCCACAAAATGACAGTGAAGTCTGTTAAAATCAAGTTGCTGAAAGTCTTTGACAGTGAAAAAATCTTGAAATTAGAACAGAAAAAGGATGTTACATACAGAGAGATAAAATCATCACAGCCTTATTGTCAGAGACTACACGAGCCAGAAGACAATAGAACATAATTTTTTAAGTTGTGAGTAAAAAAGATACTACCAACCTAAATCTCTAAGCTTAGTGAAAATATCTTAAAAAGGAAGGTGAAATAAAAACTTTTCCACACACACAAAAGTGAAGGAATTTATCATTAGTCAGCCTGCACTCTAACAAATGTTAATGTTTTTCGGGCACAAGGACCATGATGCCAGATGGAAATTTGGATCTACACAAAGGAATAAATAGAATCTGAAATGGAAACTATGTGGTTAAATATAAAATATATTTTTCACCCTTAAAAATTTGTTTAATAGATAATTGACTATTTAAATAAAAAAGAAAATGTACCAAAGGCTTATAACATGTAGAAATGAAATGTATAACAATGACACAAAATATTAGAGGGGAAAATGGGATTATACTATTTTAAGTTTCCAATTTTTACATGACCTGATATAATGCTATTTGAAGGGAAACTGTTATAAGTTAAAGATCCATTATTATAAACCTTAGATCAAGTGTTGGCAAATTTTTCCTATAAAGGGCCAAATAGTGACTATCTTAGATGTCAAAGGCCATACAGTCTCTATTACAACTAATCAGCTCTACTGTTGTCGTATAAAAGAGCCATAGACAATATGTAAATGAGTGAACATAGCTGTGTTTCAATAAAACTTTATTTGTGGACTCTGAAATCCGATTTTCAAACCATTTTCATAGATGATAAAATATTATTCTCCTTTTGAATTTTGCAGTCTTAGAAAAATGTAAAAACTGTTCTTAACAAATCTCCCAGGAAGAAGAACCCCAGATAATTTATGTAGATACTCTATTCTCGAGGTGATCATAACTCCTCACTCCTTCCATGTGGGCTGGGCATGGTGACTTCCCTCCAAATAGGACAGTATGGAAAGGGGTGAAAGGGGAATGTTAGAGAATCAGCCAGATGACCAAGCTCCATATAAACAATGATAAGTCATGTTGACAGTATGTACTCATGATGCAATTACGACACTTCACCTGTGTGATCTTCCCTTAAAAAACCATAACCCTAATCAAAGCAAGAGAAAAACATCAGACCAATCTAAATAAAGGGATATTATACAAAATATCTGACTAGTACTCTTCAATATTGTCCAAGTCATTAAAAAAATGAATGAATGAAAAAGAAAAGGGAGAAAGAAAGAGAAAAAAGAAAAAGGAGAGTCTGAGAAACTCTCACCATGAGAAAACCATGAATCTGAGAAAACATGATGATTAAATGTAGTGTGGCATCTTGAATTGGATCCTGAACTGATGAAAGGACATTAGGTAAAAACTGAGGAAACCTCCCAAGTAATCATTGGTGGATGAGTGGGTAAACAAAATGTGGAATATACATACCATGGGATATTAGTCAAGCTTAAAAAGAAAGGAAATTCTGACACAGCTATGACATGGATGGACCTGGAGGGACATTAGGCTAAGTGAAATAAACTGGTCATGAAAACATACATACTATGTGATTCTACTTACAAAAGGCATCCAGAGTGGTCAAATTCATAAAACTAAAAAAATAAAAACTCATAAAAATAGGAAACGAACCAGTGATTCCCAGGGGATGGAAGAGGGAAAAATGGGGGAGATGTTGTTTAATGGGTATAAAGTTTTAGTTTTGCAAGGTGAAAAGACTTCTGGAGATTGGTTGCACAATGATGTGAATATATTAATGCCACTGAACCGAACACTTAAAAATGGCTAAAATGGTGAATTTTTGGTTATGTGCATTTTATCACAATTTTTTAGGTTTTATTTATTTGAGAGAGAGCATGTGTGTGTGTGTTTGTGAGTGTGTGTGTGTTTGTGTGTTTGCAAACAGGGGTGAGAGTGGAGGGAGAAGGAGAGAGAGAATCCCGAGTAGACTGAGCCGGATGCAAGATTTGATCCCTCAACCCAGAGATCATGACCTGAGCCGAAATAGATGCTTAACCAACTGAGCCACCCAGGCCTCCTTACTTTAATCACAATTTTTGAAAACTAAGAACATCTGAATAAAGTATGGACCTTAGTTAATAATATATCAGTATTGGTTCATTAATTGTAACGTATGGACCATACTATAAGATGCTAATAATAGAAAAGACTGAGCACAGGATATATGGAAAAGCCACACCTTCTTCACAATTTTCTATACCTCTAAAACTGTTCTATAAAATAAAGGATGTTATTAAAAAGAATTCTTATTTCATGGGCCACAAGCAAGAGACCACGGGCTGAATCCCCTGCCCTAAAACAACCACTAAAAATATTTAAAGGCAATATGGATATTAAGGAATTAGTAAAGATCAAAGGAATATTCTAAAACAATCAGCCAATTTTTATTTATTTACTTTTTAAATTTTTTTTTTATTTCTTTATTTGACAGAGAGAGAGAGAGATCACAAGTAGGCAGAGAGGCAGGCAGGGAGAGAGGGGGAAGCAGGCTCCCTGCTGAGCAGAGAGCCCGATGCAGGGGCTTGATCCCAGGACCCTGAGATCATGACCTGAGCCGAAGGCAGAGGCTTTAACCCACTGAGCCACCCAGGTGCCCCCAGCCAATTTTTAAAAAGGCAAGAAAAGAAGAGAAAAGAGAATACATGGGATGTAGAGAAAACAAATAAAAATGGGTGGGACTAGAGGATATTATGCTAAGTGAAATAAGCCAATCAGACAAAGACAATTATCCTATGACTTCACTCATATTTAGAATTTAAGAAACCGAACAGAGGATCATGGGAGAAGGGAGGGGAAAATAAAATAAGATGAAATCAGAGAGGGAGACAAACCATAAGAGACTCTTAACTTTAGGAAACAAACTGAGGGTTGCTGAAGGGGAGGTGGGGGGGGAAGGGGTAACTGGATGAAAATTATAAGTCCAATAAGGCTTTACTGGTGAATTTTTCCAAACATTAAAGAAAGAAATTACTCCAGTTTTACACAAACTCTTACAGAGGACAGAGAGAGAGAGAGAGAGAGAGAGAGAGCGAGCTTCCTAACTTTTTGGATGAGGGTGACATAATCTTGATATTAAAACCCAACTAGGAGAGTGCTGGGTGGTTCTGTCAATTAGCATCTGCCTTTGGCCCAGGTCATGATCCCAGCGTCCTGGGATTGAGCCCCATCAGGCTCCCTGCTCAGCAGTGAGCCTGCTTCTCCCTCTCCCTCTGCCTGCTGCTCTGCCTGCTTGTACTCTCTCTCTCTCTGTGTCAAATAAATAAATAAAACCTAACTTCCTTTAAAGACAACAACAACAACAACAAAAACCCAACTAGGATATAACCAAAAGGATAACTACAGAATAATATCTGTTAAAACATGAATATAAGTTCTAAATAAAATAAAAGCAATAAAATCCAGTGTTATATAAAGATGATAATGCATCATGACAAATTTGAGTTCATTCCAGGAATATGAGGTTGTCGCTACATTTGAAAACCAATTATGTAATTTACTACATTAAAAGTATAAAGGAATAAAGTCATATTTCAATAGATGTGAAAAAAATTCAGTAAAAATTCAACATTTACTCATTAAAAAATTTCATAGCAAACTAAGAATAAAAGGAAATGTTCTTAATCTGATAATAGCAAACAAAAAAGCTGTAACAAATATCACATTTAATGGTAAGGTATTAGAAGCTGTCTTTTTGACACTGGAACAAAACAGGATGTCTGCCACCACCACTTCTATTTAATTTTATGGGCAGTCCTAGCCATTGCAATAGGGTAAGAAAAAGAAATAAGATGTAAGATTTGTTTTTTTATTATTATTATTTGACAGAGAGAGAGAGATGACAAGTAGGCAGAGAGGCAGGCAGAGAGAGAGGGGGAAGCAGGCTCTCCACTGAGGAAAGAGCCCGATGCGGGGCCCAATTCTAGAACCCTGAGATCATGACCCGAGCTGAAGGCAGAGGGTCTAACCTACTGAGCCACCCAGGCACTCCAAGATGTAATATTTGAAAAGGAAAAAAAAATGTAGTCATTTGTTGATGGCATGATTATGTAGGTTGAGAATCTTAAAAAAATCTATAGGTATGCTAGAAGAAAGAATAAATTTAGCAAGGTTACTAGAAACAAGATCAATACACAAAACCAACTGTATTTTTATAAGTTGATAATTAGAAAATGAAAAAAGAGCAATGTCCACAGTAGCCAAACTATGGAAAGACCCTAGATGTCCACCAACAGATAAATGGATAAAGAAGATGTGGTATATATATACAATGGAATACTATACAGCCATCAAAAGAAAAGAAATCTGGCCATTTGCAACGACGTGGATGGAACTGTAGGGTATTATGCTAAGCGAAATGAGTCAGTCAGAGAAAGACAAGTATCACATGATCTCTCTGATATGAAGAATTTGAGAGGCAAGGCGGGGATTTGTGGGGGGGTGGGGGAGAGAAATGAAACAGGAAGGGATGGGGAGGGAGACAAACCGTAAGAGACTCCTAGACTCACGAACTAAGGGTGGCTGGGAGGTGGGGGAGGGGGAGGGATGGGGTGGCTGGGTTGTGGATATTGGGGAGGGAATGTGCTATGGTGAGTGCTGTGAAAGGTGTAAGCCTGATGATTCACAGATATGTACCCTGGGGCAAATAATACATTATATATTAATAAAAAAGAAAAAAAAAGAAAAAAGATTTCACTGACAATAGCATTTAAAAAAAAAACACCCAAATACTTAGGAATAAAATCTGACAAAATATGTTTATAATTCTACAGAGTATTACTGAGAGGAAAAGAGACTATTTATATGTGTGTGTGTGTGTGTGTGTGTGTGTGTGTGTGAGTGTGTGTGTGTGTGTGTGTGTGTGTGTGTGTGTGTATTTATTTATTTATTATTTTACGTAAACTCCGTAGCCAGTGTGGAGCCCAACATGGGGCTTAAACTCACAACCCTGAGATCGAGACCTGAGCTGAGATCAAGAGTTGGATACTTAACTGACTGAGCCACTCAGGCACTCTGAAAAGAGATTTTGCAAAAAAGAAATAGGGATATAATATGTTCATAAATTAATAGTGTCAATATTGTAAAGTGGTCAATTCTTCCCTCAATTGACCAACAGATTCTATTCAACCTTAGTAAAACCTAATACACTGCTTGTTATAATTAAAAATGGTGAAACTTCTTTGTTAAACTGTTAGAAACAGTTGGTCAGTTTCTACAAAGGACAAATATAATGTTACTATGTGATCCAGCAATTCCAGCCCTAGGTATATGCTCAAGAGAAATGAAAACATGTCCACATAGGGACGCCTGGGTGGCTCAGACAGTTAAATATCTGCCTGCAGTTCAGGTCATGATCCCAGGGTCCTGGATCGAGTCCTGCATTGGGCTCCTTGCCAGCAGGAGCCTGCTTCTCCCTCTGCCTGCTCTGCCTGCCGCTCTCCCTGCTTGTGCTCTCTCTCTGATAAATAAATAAATAAATAAATAAATAAATAAATAAATAAATTTTAAAAATATTAAAAAATAAACCAAACCATGTCCACATAAAAATATGCACATGAATGTTCACTGTGGCATTATTGATAAAACCTCTAATACAGAAACAACCCAAATGACCATCAACTAATGAACAGATAAATAAAATGTGGTACATCTGCACAATGAAATATTATTCAGCCATAAAAAAAAGAGTGAAATACTGACACATGTTACAACATGGATGAACTTTGTAAACACTACACTAAGTGAAAGAAGCAAGTCATAAAAGACCACATATTTTATGATTCCATTTATGTGAAATGTCCAGAATAAGCAAATTTATAAAGACAGAAAATGGGATTAATGATTGCCTAGGGTTGAAGTGGGAAGGAGTGGCTGCTAACAGGCATGTAGTTTTTCTTGAAAGGTGATGAAAATGTTCTAAAATTTATTGTACAAATATTTGCACAACTCTGTGAATATACTAAAACCCACTGAATTATACACTTATTTGAGTGGATGATTTGTATGGCATGTGAATTAAATCTCAAAGCTATTAGTTTTTTAAAAACTCAATTAAATATTTCTGAAGGGTTTTTTTTTTTTGGTAGAAATAAGCTGATTCTAAAATTTATATGGAAATTCAAAAAGCAAAAGATAGCAAAGATGGTCTTAAAGAAGTACGAAGTTGGAGAGGCTCAGTGGCTCAATCAGTTGTGTCAGTCTTTGGCTCAGGTCATGATCCTGGGGTGCTGGGATCAAGCCCCACATTAGGCTCCCTGCTCAGTGAGGAGTCTGCTTCTCCCTCTCCCTCTGCCCCTCTCCCCAACTTGTGCTGGCTTTTTCTCTCTTTTCCAAAAAAATAAATAAAATCTTAAAAACAAAAAGAACTATGAAGTTGAAGGACATAAACTAGCTGTTAGGAAAATTTATTCCAAAACTACAAAAATTAAAACAATAAAACAGTTAAAACTTATAAACAAACAGATTGATAAAAATACAATGTAGTGTCCAGAAACAGACCCACACTTACGAGGTCCAATGATATGATATGGGGAAAGAATTATATTTTTTTAAGATTTTATTTATTTATTTGACAGAGAGAGAGACAGCAAGAGCAGGAACACAAGCAGGGGGAGTGGGAGACGGAAAGTAGGCTTCCTGCCAAGCAAGGAGCCCAATGTAGGGCTAGATCCCAGGACCCTGGGATCATGATCTGAACCAAGGCAGATGCTTAACGACTGAGCCACCCAGGTGCCCCAAGAATAATCTTTTTAATAAACAGTACTGGATAAATTTACTATCCATTTGGGGAAAAAAAAAACTTTGATTCTTACCTCAAACTATAAAGAAAATTCATCCTAAGTATATCATTAATACAAGTGTAAAGGACAATAGAAATATGCCTTTGAAATTTGAAGGAAAAATTTGTCACCTGGAACTATATACCCAGTAAAATTATCAGTTGAACGTGAGGGCAGATTAAAGACATTTTCAGGTGTTCAAAGCTTCAGAAATTATATCTCCTTTGCACACCTTCTCTAGAACCTACTGGAGGATGTACTCCTAAAAACAAGAGACTAAGACAAGAAAGACAAAGGTATAGCCTCAGGAAATGAGGGGATTGAATGTAGGAAAGAGGGAAAGGAAACTCTAAGGAGGATGGTGGAAGGTTGATGGGGGTTCCTGGGGGTTAGAGAGACATGGAATTGGGGTGGATCCATGGTCTTCAGGAGAGATTTCTTCAAGAAATTTTTAGACAGAATATGTGATTTGTACGAACAATTTAATAGAGGATTTGGACAAGTAGGGTTGAAATGGTGGTCATTACTTACAAGACTAAATGAACATCAACAGCAACAACAAAAGGATAATTATTAACTCTAGAAGAAAAAGCAAAAGTGATTATAGTACACCATACAGCACAGACATGAATAACAATTACCTAGTTGTAATAGGATAAACACTGAAAACTGACCTAACCCAAACTATCATGTAACCACATTGACAGGTTGGGTAGGACTGGAAGTGTGATCAAGTGTGATAGAGGCAAGGAGTTAAAAATAATTAAATCTTCATCTTCCATAATGGGAAGTCAAAAGAGAATGGCCAAAACTAAAAAATCAAGAATTGGTGACAAAGTCTTGTTATTTAGAGATAATTTCTCTCAAAAAAAAAAAAAAATCAGTTGATTGAATGGAAAATCACTACTTGGGGAAGCAAGAACTAAGTATGAAGGGGTCTGGGACTGCTATTTTTCTTTACATGCCCTGGAAAGTCTTTGCCTCTTAAACCATGCACGTACATATCCTTGGTAAAACTTAAAACTCCATCTAAAAAAACTAAATGTGCACATCAAAAGAAAAAAGAAAGCTTCAAAAAGAAAACAGTGGAGAATAGCAAAAGAAAACAAACCCATTATTTTAGAATTAGGCAAAGAATTCTTTTTTTTTTTTTAAGATTTTATTAATTTATTTATTTGACAGACAGAGACACAGTGAGAGAGGGAACACAAGCAGGGGAAGTGGGAGAGGGAGAAGCAGGCTTCCTGCAGAGCAGGGAGCCTGAATGCAGGGCTCAATCCCAGGACTCCCCAGAATCACAACCTGAGCCGAAGGCAGACGCTTAACCACTGAGCCACCCAAGCACCCCAGGCAAAGAATTCTTAAATAACACACATAACTAACCATAAAGAAAAGATTGTATTTTTGCAAAATCAAAGACTTCTATTTATTAAAAGACATGATTGAGAGAAAAGGCAAGCCACAGAGTGAAAGATATTTTCAATATATGTATCTGATAAGGATAGATATACAAGATCTGATAAAGATCTTATAACCAGAATATATTAAAATTATTCTACAAAGAGAAAAAGAGAGACAATTTGATATTTTAAATGGGAAAAGACAACATACTTTTCATAAAAGAAGGTTTACAAATAATTAATATATACCTACAAAGGCATTCAGCAGAGTTATCAGAGAAAAGCAAATTAATACCACAATGAAATACCAATACACATTCACCAGAATGACTAAAATTTAAAAGACTGATAATACTAAGTGTTGCTAAAGATGGGGCCAATGGAACTCTCACATTGCTGGGAAAAGGTAAGTTTGTCCTACACTTAAAAAAACCCCGGCAATAACTATGAAAGCTGAGTGTATGCATTCACTGTAATTCAATAATTCCACCCTCAACTACATATCCAATAGAAATGCACACATATATGCACCAAAAGTGCATTGCAGGGTTGATTTTAGCCATATAACTCCTAATGGTAAAGAACTAGAAAGAATCCAAGTGGCCATCAGTAATGGAATGGGTAGATAAACAGTGGTGTATTCATTCAATGGAGTACTATACAGCAATGTCAAAGAATAATCTACTACTACATGCAAAAACACGGACAAATCTCACAGATATAACATTGAGTCAATAAAGTCAGTAACAAACAAAAGAATATACTATGTGTTTCATTTACATAATGCTTAAAAATGAGCAAAATT
>CM053619.1:26797832-26840128 GCA_028646535.1 Procyon lotor | reverse complement strand
GAGCCCAGGGATGAGGGCCACAGGGGCAGAACGTAAGAGGCTGATTAGAGAAGATTTAATAATATGGGAGCACTCTGCTGTGATACAAAATTTAGCCCCCATGGCAAGGACCCCAAGAGAAGGTGCCAGGATGGCTTTTGAGAACCAGGAAATAGCAATGGCTCAAACCCAGTTAAGTAGAAAAGCCAGAAATGCTGGGGCGGGTGGGTAGAAGCAAGGATCAAATGGCTTAGAGAAGAGGGCCTGCGAGGCTGCTGGGGGGCCCGAAAACACCCCCGCCAACTGTTCTCAGGAGACCCCTTAGGGTCTTAGCTTCTTTGAGAAATTCCTCGTTGGCTGCATCCTCCATTGGCCAGGGCTGAGGGTAGGAGATGCTGCTATGGAAAGGGCTCCCTGAGAGCAACAGGGTAAGAGGAGCCTATAATGATAGAGACCCAGCGGTAGCCCTTAACTCTGGGAAAGTGGGCACAACGGTCCCAGGAGCTGCCAGGCCAGAGAGGCAGCCAAGGTCCTGACTCTCGGAGAGCCATGGAATTGGGGAAGAGGACATGGAGTTCCTAGAGGCAAGTTAGATGGGCAGAGAGAAAGAGCGTTTCTTAATTTATTTAAAAATTATCAGCCGCCCCAATAAAAAGTCACGATCCTTTGTCCGGTCCAGTTCCCAGGCTAAGGTAAGACCTAAAACCTACTGAATAAAGAAGGACCCCGCGTCACCGGGCACATGGTAGAGTGAATTTCCCCCATCCTTCCAGAGGAAGAACTTGGATGATTGCTTGAGAAATCACACACTGGGGAAAAGGGACTATGTAGACATTTGGGGAACTCTTGGACACAAAGTCCAAGTGGACACTTACCCAGGGACCTGAGGCATTATCATGGCCCTTGGCAGAAGAAGGAGGACACGGAGATCAGAGAGTAAGTGTCATCCTAGCCAACTGCAGCCCACTGCAGCCAAACAATAATCCTGTCTCACTGGAGTAATGGCAGAGATGGGTGTCACCCTTCAAGACCTAAAGGATGGTCTCATCATTTCTTCCATTTAGTTCCCCGGTCTGATCCTCTGGCATCCACCACTGTTAGATCCATGCCTCCTGCTTCAGCCACATCCAACGCCACCTTGGGCTGGAGGCCCTGGGCCCACAATCAGCTGACAGGAGGAAAAAGACAGTGTTGAGTTCGTGGATGAGTTGGCTTGGCATGTGGGGGAAAGCCACCAAAGGACTAGGGCTCCTGGAGCTCTGCTCAGGGGTGGCCCTGGGATTGCAGAGAGGAGAAATCCTCCCCGTGCTCAGACCTTCAGGTGGTACCTCTGGTCATCCGCTTTGTGCACAAAAAGAAGTGGCCGGAAATAGGGATGTGCGAGGATTTGGAGGGGGGAGGGGCCCATGGTTTGGCGGATCAGTCAGGGAACTAGAAGGAGTAGCATTCGAAGATTGGGAAAAAGGAGGTCTTGGGAAAGGCATGTGGATGGATCCATGGGAGGGGGCACAAGGTGTGAAAATTTTCTATCACTCATTAATGAGACTCACGGGCACTGGGGTGAAGCCAATCCCTCTCAGGCCAGAGAGAAGGGAAAGAGGGCAGTGGGAGGCAGAAAGAGCAGATGCCCACTACAGGGACAGATTTGTTTGGGGAACAAGTGGCCAAGAAAAATGTCCCTAGATTCTTACTTCTAGGATGGAGCTTAGAGATCATTGCGTCCAATCTCTCACCAGAAAGGTAATTAACCAGCTTCCATTAGGACACTTTCAAGCAGGGTGTTCATTACCTCTCCCTGCTTCTCTTTAGGACATCTACAGCCATTCAGCAGTGTTTCTTTATGTGGCCGGTCGGGGTTTTCTCTTCCTACCCTCCACAGGAGGGCACCCACCCTCCTCTGCCCACTTTAGGCCTCATGCCAAGCTAGGATATATATCTACATACAAGAAAGTATTTTGGCAAGAGAGAGAGATTCCTTAGCAGAATCATTCAGTGAAGTCCCCTGCAAGAGGTGGTCCATTTTAGGACTGTTTCATCGCTCAGTGTTTTGCTCAGAGGGAACTAAAACCCTCTCCCTCACACACCAACCACCACCACTTCCTTCCATTAAGAGAAAAACCAGAAAGAACCATCTGATGGAGAGCCTGGAATGGGGAAGCATATGGATAAAATAAAATGGCCCGGGACTGGTTGGGGTCAGAGCAGGGAGGGGAGGAAGACAATAAGCAGAAACCAGAGAGGGAGCCTTTAGATGTCCACTGGTTGGGCTTCCCCCCAAATAGAGTAACTTTCCTGAACCATTCTTGAGGCTCGGACTGTAGGGCTGATTGTCTCATGAGACAGTTTTTCTTTCTCATCCTTCCAAATTTGAAGGGTTATACTTAACCTTGAGCTTAACCTGGTACTAATTATGTCTGAATATAACCCAACCTCTCCTGGTAGGGCCAGTTTCAGAAGGAGACCAGCATGGCTGTTGCCGGGGGTGGGGGGCACCCCCTTGGCCTTAATCAGAAAAGCGGTACCTGCTAACTCCGATGTCCACAAGAGACCCCGCACCTTAGAGGCAGGATCTAAGAGCCCCACTCCTGCCAGAGTGGGCAACGCCCTTGGTGCAAATGTTAAAATATTGTCCCATCAGCCCCCAACCATTTCTGTGGTGTATTTCTTCCAAGATGTAAATTTCGAGGTGCAGCCGCAGCTACAATGCGTCTCCCCAAAGGCAGCAGCTGCCGTCAGCTTAAATTATGAAACCGAATCACACGAGGGGAAGGCTGCTTACCCAGGAAGCGAGATTTATTTTATCGTCTAATATTTAAACAGTTTAATACGCACCCCAATGCATTGTCTCAATGGTTCAGAGAAGAGCGCATAACAGATAGATGCCTAAGTGTCTTGTTTTTAACGTTAAGGAATTAGTACACAGATTTTATTGACAGAGCATCTGTTTCTCCCCATCTACAGCTAATGTGTTTAGAGAATGGCGGTTTGAAGGGGACACTCACGTCCCTCGGGTCCCCCGGCCCCTGGTTTCAATAGCCCGTGGGTACAAATTATCACTAATGCCCAAACCACAAAAGCTCTTTGCTCTGGCCTGCAGCGCCCCCAAATGCCGGGCCACCCCCTCCTCAGCGTCTCTGAATGAGGGACAGCTCTGTGCCCGAAGACAAGCCTCCCAGTCTGAGCCTCCTCCCCAGCCAGCCACTCCCCGCATGTCTCCTGGAAGCTGGGCCCCCACACGGTGCGGTGGATGTGGCGGCGGCGTCTGCCTCTGGAGCTCTGCAGGGATGAGGCCTTGCCCCCTGCCGGCTGGTGTTTGCTGGGGCGCCTAGAGCCTGCAGGCTGGGAAGTACCAGGGCCTGGGGAGACCGGGAGGTGGAGAAGTAGGAGAGGGAGACCGGTCCCTCCACATCTCCACATCTCCACTGTCACCCCGAGTCCCAGAGGGACAGAGGCACGTGCCATCTCCCCACATCCTTCAGCTCCCAGCCCTGCACCCGTCACCATCGAGGTTCTAAACCAATTCCTGGGGCTGCCCCAGGGGACACAGGCCTCTCCATTCCCTCCCTTCTCCTCTCTCACTTCCTCATTCCCAGATTTCTTTCCACATGGTGTGCGTGTATGTGTGTGTGCCTGGGCACACACGGACATAGACACGCAGACACACACAGGAATGTGAGCCGCACAAGCGCACGTACTTTTTGCCCATTTTATTCGCCATTGTATCTTTAGTGCTCCAAACAGTACTTAGCGCATAATAGATGCTCAAGGGACTTTGTAGAAAGAATGGAAAAAAATGAATCCAGGAGGCCCTCCTGGCTCCTCCTTCAGCACAAAAGCCCACACCCCTGTGTGTATCATTTCAGACCAAAGACCCCATGGGCCCCCCCCACCACCGCCTTCCAAGCCCGCAGCCCGTCCCTGCTTGCTTAGGACACCCAGCCAGGGCGATGCGCTTGCCACAGGTTATCGGCGTGCCAGGGCCTTGGCATGCCGGGCCACAAAAAGAGAACAAGTCCCAGGGGTCCCAGCTCCCACCTCTGTCAGCTGGAGTAAGTCCAGCCTTCCAAGAGCTCCTGGGATCCGCGGGGGAGCACTGCCGCCTTCGCTTCTGCCGTCTGTGCCCCTACCGCAACTCTGCTTTCGCCAGCCCCTCCTGCTGCCCAGCCCATCCCCAGCCTCCCTCAGGCCACCCTCCTCATCCCCAGCACCGGCCGAGACCATTCCAGGAGTTTGACATGATAGTAGGGGACTAGGTTCCACCTCATCCACAGTTGACTGCAAGTGGAAGGGGATAGAAGGCCAGCAGGATACATACACACTTTCTACTGCCCCTCGAATGCGGCCCATTCTCCAGGGCCTCTAAGCTCTCGCGCTCCCTGCTGGCTGCTCGGGGCAAGGAGACTGCCCTCCAGTCCGCCATCTGACCTTGGCCTCCACCCCTGCCTCCTTTCCTCCCCTGGCCCATCAGCCCACAACTCCTCGCACCTTCATTCTGTTCCAAGAATGCACCCACCTTGCTCCTGCTGCAGGACCTCTGCTTGTCCTGGGTCACCCAGCTGGCTGTTTCTGACGTTTACTTCCTTCCCATTTTTTTTTTTAAGATTTTATTTATTTATTCAATAGAGAGAGACACAGTGAGAGAGGGAACACAAGCAGGGGGAGTGGGAGAGGGAGAAGCAGGCTCCCCGCCGAGCAGGGAGCCCGACGTGGGGCTCGATCCCAGGACCCTGGGATCATGACCTGAGCCGAAGGCAGATGCTTAACAACTGAGCCACCCAGGCGCCCCCTTTACTTCCTTTCTAAACGCTGTTCTGGGAGGCCTCCTCTGAGCACACGGTCTACGGGAGCCACCCAGCCCCTCGCCATCACCTATGCCTGCTTCATGGGCAGATGCCTGAATCGGTCTTCTTCATCTCGGCCTGTGTATCATCTGTCTCACTTTGGTAGAGTGTAAGCTGCCAAGAGCAAGGATTTTGTGCCATTCACCCCTGTATCCTAACACTTGGAGCGGTGCCTGGCACTTAGTAGGTGCTCAAGTAAAACCCGCTGGATGTTGAATGGCAAAGAGCCTCCCTATTGGAGTTCCGGTCCAATAACCCCCAGGCCCAGAGACAGGAGACGTTTTCCCTTCTCCCAGCTTCAGGCCCATCTCAGGAGTTCTGGTATTTTATGATGGCACTTAGCTCTTCCTGGCACCGCACAGGGGTATGGGCCAGCCTCAGCCCCCACCAAACCAGGCAGAACTCCCCAACGTCAGGACGTTTCCTAGGGATCTCTGAGGGTTGAAGACCATGGTACGAGGCATCAGCGGTCTGGTCCAAGTTAAGTCCTGTCAGATCCAGGCCAGTTTCTTTTTAGCCAGAGCGAGTCAGGGTCAGGCCTGCGTGAGCTTCCTCAGAGCCTCGACGCACGTCCCACCCCCCAAATCCGTGAGTGCGTGAACAACACACACACACATCCCAAGGTTCAGACCACTGAAACCCATTCTGAGAAGCTTCTGAGTCTATAAACTGAGGTCTCCGCACAATTGCACCCCCTGACATTTGGAAGCAGTCCACTTACTTTGTGTTCAGGATTTCGGTCTGGCCAGTGACTCCGGGGTCCTCCCCAGGAAGGACAGGTTGGAACCCGCTGGCCATCCACGGGACTCGTGTCTCCTCCTTGTGTTCAGCCTCGGTGCGAGGGGACATTCCGGCGCCCGCCACAACCTTGCAGGAGGCAGCTGTGTCAGGTCTGGCCCGCAAGGTCTCAGGAGGCCCCGAGGCCCTCCACACTGCCACCCCACCCCCGATGCCCCCACACCCCTTCCTGGCTGCGAGGGGCCCTCGCCTGCATTATCCACCCCGCCTCTGCAGGCGCAAACACTCAGGAGGCTTGATTACCCGGTGATGGCTTGAGCCCTTTCAGCCTCACTGTGAGGATATTTTAAAATGTTAAAAGCACAGAAGATGGCTCCTTGAAGAGTTTCCGCAATCAGAAATCAAAGGGGGGAGGAAACCTTTGAAAATCAGAAGAGGCCAAGAGTGGACCACGTGCCCAGCAAATGCACGGGCACGCATTGATGGGAGGGGGTGAGGGCACGGGAAGGTGGGGGGGTGACACATGTGGCCACTTGGGCTTGGAGAAGGGGGAGGGCCCAAGAAGAGGACCGAAGGGGACTGTAAGCTGCACTTAAAGGTGAGCTAGGGTTCACCAGGTGGCAGCTGGACCCCCCCCCGCCCCCCCGCGGTGGCTGACCAGGCCCGTGTCCCCCCGCAGCCCCCACCGGTGCTATTCACCCAGAGAAGCCTCGGTCCTCAGTGCCTGACTCATGAGAAAATCCTATCACAGTAATTGGGGGAAAAGGATCCAAAAAGCTTGGAATGTAGGACGTTAAGAAGAGGAAAACATTGAGTTTGCTTGTTTTCAAACGTTCAAATGCACATAAGAATTATGAGGAAGTGAGTAAACCTTGGCTGGAAATTGCTGGCAGGAGGGTGGCAGAGACACTGCTCTCGCGATACGGTTCTCAGCCTCTCCCCTCCTCCTGCCCCAGCAGAACACTCCTGAAATGGCCCCTAGAAGAAGGGCAAGACTTGCATCAGCCTTGGAAACTAGCCACCCACACGGAGGAGACCAGAACTTTCTGTCAGACTGCACCCTGTGGGGCCAAGCGGAAGGCATCATGAGAGAAGCCAGCTTGCTACCCTCTCGGACAGGGGACACGTGTCCCGATAGGGTAGGGGATGCTGGCTATGCTGGGGGGTTCCCTCGCCCGAGAGATGGTGGGGTGCGGGTGCGCCCCCCTCACCCCGAGATCCCCTCCCACCTCTGCCTGCCCGCAGCTTCCCCACCGCCCTGAGGGTGCTCCGCATGCCTGGTGGGTCCCACCTGGGCACAGCCACCAAGAAGCCCTGAGAAGCAGCTGGGGGGGGGGGCGGCTCTGAAGCAGAAAAGGAGGCCACCATGCTGCCAGGAATCCCCCCAGACTTTTGATTAACTTATTTGCAATGGTGATGTCTTCTTGAGAATTTAAAAAAAAATAAAACTTCATTTTTTTTCCCCTTTTCTAAGAGTTCATCCGTGGAGATGTCACTCACTCAGCCAGCAGTGGTTTCCCCCCCTGCTTTCCCTGCTTTCCCCCCACACCTCCTGGGAGGGGCCGTGTCTGACACGATCGTTCTCGCTGTGTTCTCTGTCCGTTTTCCTGGTGTCCTTCGGTCTGAACCTGATGACCCTCTGGGACAGATTCAGGCAGGAACTCTTACCAACCTCTCACTGAACGTGGCTTATTTCCTTCTTGACTTGAATAGCTGTTGGATCGGCAAAACAAAAACAAAAACAAAAAAATCAACAAAACGAAAAACATCCCTTTCTTCTCTTCCCCTCATTGGAGAAATAGGTCACAGGAATCAAACAACCGGAAATCAAAACCCTAGGTTTATCACTGACAAAGGGGACTGCAGAGTGGCTTCCGCTCCTTAGACCAATGGGCTCCCTAGTGGTGGATGCTTGAACTGGAGAGACTTGGCGGGCAGCCCCGATGCACTGCCCCCTGCAGGCCCAAACTGACTATTGCAGGCACAGAGCAGCCCAGGAAATACTCTGAGCAGGAACTGAGGCCCCGTCACCACTGAGAGAAGATATTCCTCTGAGGAGTGGGGCTGACACTGTCCCCGACCCCCATCCCTACTCACCCCCACACGGAAAATGAAATCAGGGAATAAGGATTCTACCCTGACAGCCATCCTGGGCAGACTCCCGTCTCTGAGGATGAGGCAAATGGAAGCTCATAGGATCTGGGAAGGTTCTGCAGCTCAAAATATAAACATCCCCCAAAGGTTCTGAGGAACTTCTCTCGGGGGAAAAAAGATTTTACTGCCACATAAGTTTAAAAATATATATATTTGAATATCTGATTTGAAATCTCAATAGGATTCCGGTGGGGGTGGGAGGGGGAGCTCTGGAAAAGATCTAGAATCTAGAAAAGATCATAATAACGGGGCAGAAATCTCAGAGCAGGAAGTAGAGCAGGGAGACGGAAACCACAATGGCTGGGTTAAAACCCATGACAGAGGCTGTAAATAGCAGAGGGAACACTGGAGACAATACAATTAACATGGTCAAGGGGAAAACGATGAAGAGATGAAAAGGAAAGAGGCGGGCAGTCTGGCACAGGGGACACAACCTGGGAATAATAGGAATCTGGAGAGAAACGAGTGGGTACAACAAAAGCAGTAATCAAAGACCTGGCAGGAGAAAACTTTGCTGGTGTACAGAAAGAACTCAGTTGGAAGCTGAGCATATATTCTGAGTCCCAAGCAAAGTTGATGAAAAGAAGGCCACATTTAGACACACTATGGTGGCATTCTCAAAATAAAAAAAAAAAAAAGTTAAAATTACTGGAACACACGCACACACGCACACCAGCCTCGGAATGAAATCGAAGAGGGAGAGAGATTTTACTTTTCTTTCAGTATCCTTTGTTCTGGAGTGTGTGTGTGTGTGTGTGCGTGTGTGCATGTGCGTTAATAAAATACCACATGCATATATTTCTTTGATAACTTTAAAAATAAGCTCGAGTTGGGGGGGGTGAAAATGAGGCTTTTGCAGACAAATGAGGGGGGGAGAAAAAAACAAAAGCCTGAATTAAAATGATCTCAAACTTCTCATATCATCCAGAGAAGTAAATGTCATATATATGTACATATACACATATACACATATATACATATATATATATATATTTTTTTTTAACCTCAACTCATTGTTATAAATACATTTAATTTTGGGTGTCTGGATGGCTCAGTTGGTTAAGTGTTTGATTCAATTTCAGCCCAGGTCCTAACCTCAGGGTCCTGGGATCAAGTCCCTCTTCGGGCTCCATGCTCCATGGACAGTCTGCTTGGGATTTTCTCTCCCCCTCTTCCTCTGCCCCTCCCCCAACTCATACACATGCTCACTCTCTCTCTCTCTAAAATAGGTAAACAAATCTTAAAAAAAAAAAAAAAAGAAATGCATTTGACTTTGTAACCGATAAACAGATGGATGATACAAAAATTTTAAATCTACCTCTTACTTAGATCTTCAGACATTCCTGATGCAAAAATTACCAAAAAAGCACTTCAATATTTTCTATTCTTGCCTACATCATTCTGCGCTTTTTAAAATGCAGTCACAATCTATTAAATTGAGTGAGTTGTGACCTGGGTTTGAAGCACACTGATCTAGAGACACCTAAAGGAAAAGCCATGTTGTCATTCATGAATGAAGGGAACAAAAAGACCTTCTTAAGGGTGGAAGTTGTTTAAAACATAATCCCTCTTGAGTACTGTCCTTGAATAAATCACATACTCCTTTTGAAAATGTATGCTAGGGCACTACCAAAAAAAAAATGAGATGCAAAAACTCACGAATGAGAAAAAAATCCACCTTGAAGCGTTTGCTTAGACTAGGGCTAGGGAAAGGAGAACTTTCATATATTCTCAGAAGGATTCATATATTGCAATCTTCCAGCAATACCTTTTAAAAATTGAAATGTACATAGTCATTTCACTCTTGCAAATCTACACAAAAGCAAAGACAGCGGTGTGGAAGGACATATGAACTAAGGTGCTTCCCACAGCAGTATGCATAATGGCAAAATAACCAGCAATGAACAACACATCCAATAACCAGTTAATGGTTTAATAAATGATGATACATTCATACTAAAGTAGTACATGTCATGTAGCTATTTCTAATAAACCAGCTATGTATGTATTAACCTGGAAGAGTGTCCATGATTAAATAAACCTAGAATGGTGTCTGTGGTAAAATGATTTTAAACAGGCAAGTAGTTGAATAATTTCTGTATGATCCCATTTCTGTACCCCGTAGAGGGGGACCTATCAGGGTTTACATCTGCATGTATTTATGAGAGCAGAGAGACAGATGTGGAGGGAGCAAAGCAATTCTACAGCCAGAGCTGGTTAATTCTATATTATTCGACCGTAAAAAAAAAAGAGTGAAATCTTGCATTTGCAACGACAGGGATGGAGCTAGAGAGTATCATGCTAAGTGAAATAAGTCAGAGAAAGACAAATACCATGTGATTTCACTTATACGTGGAATTTAAGAAACAAAACAAATAAGGGGTGCCTGGGTGGCTCAGTGGGTTAAAGTCTCTGCCTTCAGCTCGGGTCATGATCTCAGGGTCCTGGGATCGAGCCCCGCATCGGGCTCTCTGCTCAGCGGGGAGCCTGCTTCCCCCCTCTCTCTGCCTGCCTCTCTGCCTACTTGTGATCTCTCTCTCTCTTTGTCAAATAAATAAATAAATAAAATCTTTTAAAAAAAAGAAACAAAACAAATGAGCAAAGGGGAAAAAAAGAGAGAGAGATAAACCAAGAAACAGACTCTTAACTCAAGAGAACAAACTGATGGTCACCAGAAGGAGGTGGGTGGAGCGGGGTGGGGGAAATAGGGGATGGAGATGAAGGTGTGCACTTTCGGAGATGAACACTGGCCGATGTATGGATTGAATCCATACATTGTATGGCTGAATGTAAGTGTTGAATCACTACATTGTATGGCTGAGACTAATATTTCACTGAATGGTAACTAACTGGAATTGAAACAACAAACAAACAAAAAAATGGTTAATTCTAAAGAGTGGGGGCCAGGGGGCAGATACCAGAAGATAGCTGGCTGTCCCAAAACACTTTTGAACTGATTTGTTGCAATAAATATGCTTTACTTTTCAAACTGTTCATCTCATTTTTAAAATGATCTTCTTTGTAAATAAGGGGCATTAACCTTAACATAATGTAAAGTTATAAGTTATATAAAGTCAGGACACATGCATTACTCTAAATAAATGTGTTTTTTAATAGTTTCAAATTGGGGGCTGCTGGGTGGCTCACTCAGTGAGGTGTCCGCCTTTGGCACAGGTCATGATCTTGGGACTGAGCCCCACGTCAGGACTCCCTGCTCAGAGGAGAGCTTGCTTTTCCCTTTGCCTGCCACTTCCCCTGCTTGTGGTCTCTGTCTCTAACAAATAAATAAATAAAATCTTATTTTTTTTAAGAAGCGTTTTATTTTGGGGTGCCTGGGTGGCTCAGTGGTTTGAAGTCTCTGCCTTCAGCTCAGGTCATGATCTCGGGGTCCTGGGATCGACCCTCAGCAGGGAGCCTGTTTCCCCCCCTCTCTCTGCCTGCCTCTCTGCCTATTGGTGATCTCTCTCTCTGTCAAATGAATGAATAAAATCTTTTTTAAAAAAAGAGTTTTATTTTCATTTATTTTTTATTTTTATTTTTTTTTTAAAGATTTTATTTATTTGACAGAGAGAAACAGCGAGAGAGGGAACACAAGCAGAGGGAATGGTAGCAGGAGAAGCAGGCTTCCCGCCCAGCAGGGAGCCCGATGCGGGGCTCAATCCCAGGACCCCGGGAACATGACCTGAGCCGAAGGCAGAGACCCAACGACTGAGCCACTCGGTCGCCCCTATTTTCATTTAATTTTTAGATTTTATTTATTTTTTTTTTAAAAATAAGATCCCAGGAACCTGAGATCATGACCTGAGCTGAAGGCAGAGGCTTTAACCCATTGAGCCACCCAGGCGCCCCAAGATTTTATTTATTTTTTAAGATTTTATTTATTTACGAGTGCGAGAGCAAGCACAGAAGGAGAAGCAGACTCCTTATTGAGCAGGGAGCCCGATGTGGGACTTGATCCCACAACCCTGGGATCATGATCTGAGCTGAAGGCAGCCACTTATCCAACTGAGCCACCCAGGCACCCCAAATAAAATCTTTTTAAAAATTACAAAGTTTATAATCCCAGATGAAGTTAAGAAAAAGCAGGAATGAATGGGGGCAAATTGATTTTCCACAATGGGGAGTAGAAATTATAGTTCTCTGCACACTATTATCATCAACTATCACACCAAAAACGTCCTAAAACCCTTAAGGTGAACATGAGTAGAATTAATAAAGAATTCTAATTCTTTCCTTCTAAATTCTTGAGCATTATAGTAAGCAAACAGTCTACACAGCACTAGAAAATTAACAGTATCAAGTGTTGCCTCTACATGCGGTGAAATTAAGAGGACTTTGAATGGCCTGACTGCAAATTCCTGTCCCTGCTTTGCTCCTCAGATAAGGTCCCAGAGCCAAAGAACTCTCCTTTTTAAGCATATCAAGAGCAGGTCCTGCTTATTCCTGAGGAACAGGTTTCATTTCCCCCCTGGCCTGTGTAATTATTCAAATAAGCCAATAATACCTCCCACAAAAATAACAAAGGTTATCACACATTTTTTGATACAGTAAAGCCTGCCTCACACAGCCCGTTTGTACATTCTGTCCCTGAACGCAACCCCCCATGACCTTGTACTTGTTCCCCAGTTCCCTGGGCAGTGAGTTGGACGAGTAAACTGCCCAATATTAGGTATCGTGTGTTTAGTCATGCCCATAACTCCAGAGCAGGAATCCTTCCTTTGCCAATGGGGTGAATAGGAGGCAATTAAAACACAAGATGAGGGGCTCCTGGGTAGCTCAGTCATTAAAAGTCTGCCTTTTCCTCTCAAGTCATGGTCCCAGGGTCCTGGGATCAAGCCCTGTATCAGGCTCCTGGTTCAGTGGATAGCCTGGTTCTCCTTCTCCCACTCCCCCTGCTTGTGTTCCCTCTCTCAAAGTCTTTCTCTCTCTCTCTCTGTCAAATAAATAGATAAAATCTAAAAACAAACCAACAAACACAAGATGATAAAAACAAAAACAAAAACAAAAAACAAAAAACAGAGGCACCTGGGTGGCTCAGTGGGTTAAAGCCTCTGCCTTTGGCTCAGGTCATGATCCCAGGGCCCTGGGATCGAGCCCTGCACTGGGCTCTCTGCTCAGTGGGGAGCCTGCTTCCCCCCCTCTCTCTGCCTGCCTCTCTGCCTACTTGTGATCTCTCTCTCTGTAAAATAAATAAATAAAATATTTTTAAAAATAAAAATAAAAAACAGAAAGCATTAAGCAAGCTGACCAAAGCAGTACCAAGCGTGATCCTGCTAGGAGAGAAAAGGAAAACACAAGATTTTTCTCCCTTCAACAGGAGGTAGGAAAGGAGAAAAAATGTAGAGAAAATGGATGATGAGCAGCAAATATAGAATAACAGCAGAAGAAAGTCCACATAAATCATTAATAACAATAAATGTGAATGGCTTAAACACATTTAGGATGATATGGATGCTCAGACTGGATAGAAAATAAAATAAAATTTTTTCTTCAATTCCGGAATAATCTCAACGATCAAATCTTCAGTATGATTTCCCTGCCATTTTCTCCCTTTTCTTTTGCAAGTCCTATTGGAGGCTCCCGATCTATTCTCCTGCTGTTTGAACTGCTTCTTTCATTTTTTAATTCCTGTTTCTTCTTGCTGTATTCTCTGCACACCCTCCAGAATTATCTTCCAATTCACCAATTTTGTCTTCAACTATATCCAGCCTAAAATTTATCCCATCTTTTGAGATGTTTTTATCTCGTGACTACATTTTTATTTCTCAGATTTATAATTGCTTATCTTTCATTTCATTCCAGTCCCTGGCTTCAGCCAAAAAGTCTGGCTTTGTTTGTTACTCCATGTGTAACATTTTAGCTTCCACTACCCTGTTGGCCCTTGGCTTTGGCCCTTCTTACCACTGTGGTTTCCAGTTAGTTCTCTTGCTCGTCAACTGAGATGTTTATCCTGGTGTGTGTGTGTGTGTGTGTGTGTGTGTGTGTGTGTGTGTGTGTGTGTGTTTTAAGCCTGTTTATACTTTTTCTCCCCTGCCATGTGTTTAAATCAGAGAGAGTATGTCAAAGCGGGAACTTACCAACCTTCCTCTTGCTAATATTTTTGTTTAAGTCACTTGGAGATGGAGTTTCTACTTCTCCCAGTGGAAACATGTTGGTACACAGAGTTTGGGGGTTCAAGAAATGAGTATTGAAACCACAATCCTGGGAGTTCAAGTAATGGGCATTTTGTCCAAGCTTAGTGGGCTGGTCAGGGTTGTGGATCAAACTAGGAAAAGCCCATTTGGGCACCTTCTAATTACTGACCAGCTTCCTCCAGTGACTCCATGGAGCAGTCAAATGATTTGCAGGAGCAGAATGTTCTAACAAAAGTGCTCTCCTCTTTGGGGGTGGAAGCCCAGCTGACACCCCCTTCGTGAATTGCATGTGCTCGCCCCAGCCTTTTTAGACAACTCAGAAGACCAAAGCAAAAGTGAAGACTACATATGGGCTCCCAACTGGTTAAACAAAAATAAAAGAGATATGACTCTTTCATTTTTGGAACAATTCATACTGTTGACATATGATATAAACAAAATAACTGAAAACAAAAAAAATAAGAGAAACACAGTGGAGTGTTCAAAGTCCTCTCCAAGAAAAAAAGATTCATAAATTACAATCCTGACTGCCCTCCCCAAAAAAAACACAAAATGCTGAAGAGACCCATAACCAAGAAGAAAAAAAGAGAGAAGTTATCAAAGAATTAGCTCCCCAAAGACTTAGATGATTTGCTGGCTTTTCTAATGTTTAAGGAATAACAGTGTCTATTGTATAAATTATTTCAAACACAGAATAAAGAAAGAATGGTCCTCAGTGTGCGTGCTGTACACTGATAAAACTCTCAAATCTAAAAAAAAAAAAAAGAAAGAAAAGAAAAGAGCAAAGGAAGCCATAGAGCAGGGTCTGCAAATACGAGTGACTATAAACCAGAAAATAATATAAATGGGTGTCACGGCTTGGGTGTGAAATGACAGGGAAAGTGGGAGCCGCAGGAACTAGAGAGTAGGCACTCCCACATTGGGAACTCAAAACCAAACACTTCAAAGCCCTCCACTGCTCAAACACGTTCCCATGAGTCACCAGTCAGCCGCCTCCGGTATAGGTCAATCCGTGTTGTAAACAGAAATGCAAAAGTCCCAACTAAAATACTAGCAATTCCAATTCAACCTATACTCCAATTTTTTTAAAAAACAACCTACCAAAACCAAGTTACATTTACTCCAAGAGATGCAACAAATATTTTAATATGTGGACATTATTTTTTAAATAATCTATCATCTCAACAGGTCATATTAGAAAAATCCTTGTGATCATTTCAGTAGATGCTGGCAGAGGGCGTCCCAAAGGGAGCATCTAGAGATGAGGCCAGCCTCAGCCCCAGAAGACAGCCCAGTGAAGTGTCAATCCCAGGAACCAGACAGAAGAGGAGACCAGATTAAGGCAAGAAGACAGAGCCTGGGGAGATGCTTGGAGGCACAGCCTTGAGGCTTGGTTACCGGGGCCGGCATGCCCTCTGGGTCTGAGCCAAGTTTGGACGCTAGCTGCTGAAAATACATTTGAAAACATTCAGCTTCCATGTCTCATAAATAGCTCCTAAAACTAAGACTCTAAGGGGAAAGCCTTCACATAAGAAAGAATATAGCCTAAGAGCTGCCCACTTACAACTTAAAAAGTGCTTTCCTGTTCTGATTTTCTAAGGAGCCATTTTGTACATTCAAGAAGCCTCTACAATAAAAGAAAAAAGAAAGCACAGTGGAAGTTATAGGAGGAAGCTGAAGAAAAGAGGAGACAGCAGGGTGTGGGGTACTATAGACCTCACATTGTCTACAGTCCAACTGAAATCAATCTATGCATGTTAGGCCTCACTAACAAGTGTGTTACAAAAAAGAATAAAATCGCAATGCATACTGAGAGAGTGATCAGGTCAAGGATTCAAAAGCAAGTGCTAAATAAAGACTTGCACACCTCGGCCTCATACTATACACAAAACAAATTCCAGGTGGATTAAGATTTAAATGTAGGGGCACCTGGGTAGCACAGTTAAGCTCCCGACTGGTGATTTCGGCAGAGGTCATGATCTCATGGGTCACGAGATTGAGCTCCACATGGGGCCCCTCGCTCAGCATGGAGTCTGCTTGAGGTTTTCTCTCTCCCTCTGCCCCTCCCCCTGCTCACGCTCTCTTGAAATAAATAAATAAAATCTTAAAAACACAACAGCAAGAAGTCACTTCTCATCTATCAGAGTAGCAAAAATTAAAAATTGTGGTAATACCCGCTGCTGAAAGGGATGCAAGAAAGCAGTACTCTTGTTCATTGCCGTTGAAGACATGACTTGTCACAGCATTTTGGGAAAACAATTTGGCAATGCCATTAAAATTTAAAATTCCCTTTTCCTCGGTAAGCCCATGCCTGGAAAACCTACCATAGAAATAAAAGCATCAGTGCATAGGGATTTGCATCGAACCAGGTTTACTACAGCCTATGGTAGTGGCAAAAGCTGGAAACCAAGTACATGTCCAAGTGGAATATTATGCAACCATTAAAAAGAGAATGGGGTAGACCTGTCTCATCTGATTTGGGGGACTTTCTACTACATATTTATGGTTAAGGGGGGAAAAAAGCAAGATGCAGAAAGTGAGTGTAATATGACTCAACTTCTTAAAATAGAATGACCCCAAATAAAATGTGTGTGTGCGTGTGTTAACACATGCGTGAATTATTAGGAGAAAGATGGAAAGAAGTTAGCAGGGGAAGAAAGAACCAAGCAAGTAAAGCAAGCTGGGAACATGGGCAGAAAGAGAGAAAAATACTTAAAAATATTTTAAAACCCATGTGTGTAATATGACCCCATCTGTACAAAATTATATACACATAAAGAGATGGGGAAAAGGGTGCACCAAAATATTAATGATGATTATCTCGAGGAATGAGATTAGAAGTGACTTAGTTTATTCCTTATATTTTTCTATGTTTTAAATGTTATACAATAAGTATATACTATTTAAATCATCAGTGGAAAATATAGCTAGTTTCATTGGGTGTGTGGGGGGAGTACTGGCAGGTAGAAGTCCCTAGGGGACCTGATTTAATGAGCACACGAGATCAATATTTAATTAACATATCAATTGATGGCATGTCAACTGATGTTTTCCAAAATCCTTGAGCTATAGGCTCTCTTAAGTAGCCAAACTGTCATCTGAAACATTGTTTACAAATCACCCATTTAACTAATGCTTAAGAATGGAATGAGTACAAATACCAAAGGGGCCAGAGATGATTAACAGAGATTTTATTTAAGTGCCACCAAATAACTGGATCCCCTGTACTCATCACAGCTTAGAATTCCCTCATCAGGTTTATGGCCTGGCAACTTTCAAACCCCTTTATCATTGCTTTCAGAAAAGAAAAATAAATAAATACACAAACAAACAAACAAACAAACAAATAAATAAACAACCATTTCTTTTTCCAGACCGCTCTGTCAGAGATTCTAAAGTCTTTATTTTAAATCTTCAATCTCGGTTTTGCTCTTTTTACTGCTTTGCTCTGATGCTTGGCTTCATCAGGTGGGCAAGCACCTTGCTTTGGTGGGCACCCCTTTCCCTCTTCTCTTCCCTCTCTCCGTGGACTGCCAGGTTCAGGGAAGGGCTGCCGGCGTTCAGACCTTGCCTACGCGGTGCTGGAACATGCCAGACCCTCAGAAACTGTTAGGATCAGCTGCTAAAACAGCAACTTGGGCTTCACCTCCTCTTTCGTTTGCAACATTTACCGAGCGCCACTGGGTGTCCAATGTCAGGTCAAGGATTCAAAACTGAACAAGGCGTGATCCCAGAGAAATCGCAACCAACTTGTAGTTAGTGCTCAGCTGCACAGAGTTGGGGGAGCACTTGGTGGGAGGGATGCCACTCACTGTTGAGGAGGAGGGCGGAGGCGGGAAACAGCTGCTAGCACTTGGCAAAGAAAACATATGCAAAGGTCTAACGGTTCTGCGAGTGGTCCCCAGACTAGCAGCATCAACATCACCTGGGAACTTGCTGAAAATTCCAATTCTCGGGGCGCCACTCCTGACCTACCAACCTACCAAAGCAGAAACTCCGGTGGGGAGCAGCAATCTGTTTTATCAAGTCCTCCTGGTGCTTCCGATGAACCCTAGAAATTGGGAATCACGGCTCTAGGAGAGGCCTTAAGATTCTGAGAAAGAAAAGAGGCGAGAGGAAACCAGGCTCCGTGCGGGGCCTCAGAAGCAAGGCAAGGGGGTTAGACTTTGCCCAGTTGGTGCGGCCTCCGGGGTTTCTAAGCAGGGGCCTGGCGCACTTACACAATCTCTCCCATCTCGGCGTTTCTGGGAGCTCTAGCATTTTCTGCGCGCCCTGGGCGGAGAGCTAATCAGCATGGGGCTGAGTTGCCCCACCCCCCGCAACACCAGGCGGCGAGCGAGAGGTCGGGCCGCCCACCTCTCCACCAGCGGGTACAAATGGGCTTGCGGTCAACGACCAGGTGAGCGCACGCGGGAGCCGTAGGCGGACTATGAGAAAAGGCACCGCCAGGGAGGCGGACCCGGCGCGGCCCGGGCGGGCGGCGCTGCGGACCCAGGCTCCGCCCCTGGCCTGCGGAGCGCGGCATTTCGGACCCGCGGGCCCCGCCCCCCGCCCCGCCCCCCGCCCCGCCCCGCCCCGGCGCGCTCCCGGCCCGCCTCCTTGGGAGGGGGGAGCCGGCACAGTCCGCGCCCAGGCGCGCGCCCGCGGCCGGGTTGCAGGGCTGGGCGCGCGCCCCGCGTCCCGGGCAGGAAGATGGTGGCGAGCGCGCGGGTGCAGAAGCTGGTGCGGCGCTACAAGCTGGCGATCGCCACGGCGCTGGCCATCCTGCTGCTGCAGGGCCTGGTGGTGTGGAGCTTCAGCGGCCTGGAGGAGGACGAGCCGGGCGAGGTGCTCCGACCGCCGGGCGGGCAGGCGGGCAGGCCGGGCGCGGGGGCGCGCGGGGTCCTGGCGGGGCTGCGGGCGGCCCCGGCCGGGGAAGTGGGGCACGGGCCGCGTGCGTGCCGGCGCGGGCGGCCGCCGGGAGCGGGGCGTCGGACCTCCGGCGCCCCTCTCGCAGGAGGGCCCCACGGACTGTGCGCGGGGGCGTTGCGTGACCCGGAGGCCCGGGCCGCGGGCGTGCGGGCGGGGGGCCCGGGCGGGAGGAACGGGTCTTGGCGGGGTGGTCTCCGGCCCGGGGAGCTATGAAGGTCAGGCGCGGGGCACAGGACCGGGAGGCGGGGCCCGGCCCGAGCCTGCTCGGAGGTGGGGAGCCCCAGGCCAAACTTTTTGAAGTTGGGAGGGGGCGGGGGTGTGCGCGTCGTGGGCGGAGGAGCTGGGCCGAGGGACCCTAGGCATCCGCGTCCAGAAGCGCCTGACGGGCAGCCGCCAGTGGAGAAGTGGACCCGGGGGCTGGAACTCAGTACTGCAACAGAGGGACCAGGGAATGACCCCGAGGGAGAGAACAGGAGTGTCCCCCAGGCGTGGCTTTCTTAACCTGGGGTCTGAAGAAAGCCGCGGGTCTTCAGGGGGAGATGGCTGGGGGAAGTGAGCTGGTGAGTGGCCACAGGACATTAGGGAATGGGAGGGGGAGCAAGGGGAGGGAGGAGGCCTATAGCTCTTAGGGAATGGGGACAGCATCAGCTGGTTTAGCAGAGCCTCAGGCCCCGGAGCAGGGACAAACCTGTCCAGCTCAGTAGCCAGGTGCCTGCCCTGAGAGTGTCACTCACTTTTGGCTGGTTTTAGCTGGGCCCCTGACACGTCCCCTTCCAGGGTGGTCAGGAAGGGTCCAGTGGGGTCTGGGGCCATCCTGGAAGGTCCAGGAGATAAGTGAAACCCTGGCCCTAAGCTGTGGGCCAGAGAGCAGGGCTTCTCTGCCCACACGCCCACCCCCGCAGTTCTGGTGTGTCTAGGGGTCCCAGTCGGTCGCTCTGCTTGCCGTGTCCTCTTGGGCCTCTCCACCTGGCAGTCTGAGGGCCAAGGGAGCTCCGTGTCCACTTCTCCCTTCTACATCTGGGCAGTCTGGAAGGCCTGTTGTGGAGGCTGGGAGAAGGGCTGCCGTTGTCTTTTTGGGGGGAGCCAAGAGTCTGGGATGTTGAGGGAGCCGTGACAGAGTCATGTGAGGCCGTAACTCCAAAAGGAGCTGAGCGGGGTCGGGAAGGGGCCGGCTCTGTGACATCGAAGGGAGTCGATGGGGAGGGCTTGTTCTGTGTGGGCCAGTGAGGAAGAGGAGGAGGAAGCGTGTTTCAGGGTCTGTGTGAGAAGACCGGGTCTTCTCCGTCCTCTGGGGTAGTTAGGGAGCCCTCCAACCCTGGAGTGCGTGAGCAGAGGCTGGTGACCAAACTGGGGAGGGCCATGGCCTAGCCAAGGAGGCTTCAAGGGAGCCAGTGGCCCCCAGCTACGTGGCTCCGTGAGTCTCGGACGGGGCCTAGAGACTGTCTAGGCCTCACATCCCTGCTGGCCTGCCCACAGCCTGGGGTGGGAACTGCAGCGGTAGAATAGGGTTCCGCCTCCCCACCTCCTCGTCCAGGTTCCTGGCAGAAGCTGATAGGGCTGGACTGGACTGGAACGGAAGAGATCCTCGGTGACCTAAAGGTTGTGCAGTCCAGGTAGCCATCGGCGGGTGGACCCCTTCAGCAGCCCCCACGCCACCGGAGCCAGGGGTCGCCAGGCTGCGCAGTGGGTGCCCACGTTCGACCGGCCCACCTCCCTGTCCGGGGTCCACTTCCAGCACTGTTGCCAAGTGAGACCACAGGCACGTTACCTGACTTCCTTCCAAGTCCTCAGCAGCATCCTCCCTCAAGAGGGGTACTCACGGCACCTCTCTCCCTGGGCCGTCATGACGATTAAGTTAAAATGATGCCCGTGAAGTGTTTGCAGGAGTTCCTGGTGTGGGCTACACCACCAGGAAATAATATGGTCTCAGCTCTGCACACTGGGAATAGGGATCCGTTCATCCGATCAGTTGGTCAGTCAACAAACGATGGTTACCTCGGGGGTAGCAGGCTCTGTGCTAAAAGTGGGGGTACAGAAGTAAACAAAGTAGAAAAGGCCGGGTGCCGGAGGGCAGGCGGAGCGCAGCAGGGAGACTGATAGTGGGAAGGAAACTCAGTGTCGAGGGGGCTGGCACAGCTGGTGGTCAGGGAAGGCTTCGGCAGGAAGCGGCGTGGGTGCCAGAGGAGCCAGTCATCCCGGGGAAGAGGTGGACAGAGTCAGAGTCGGGGCAGCCTGCGGAGAGTGGGCGTGGCTGGGTGTATTCGAGGAATGGGAGGTAGGGTGTGGCAGGCTCCTTGCAAGAAGGTCTGAGTTAGTCCGGGGTGCATCCTAGAGACCCTAGGGAGGGGCCCAGGTGCTGTCCTAAGTGAAGCAGGGTGAGGCAGTGGGGTCACGTGGGCGTTTCAGACCTCTGCCCATCTGTGGAGGGGCTGGAGTGGAGACTGGAGCTGACTGTTAACATCCAAAGAGCCACTTTATGGTTGTAAAAGCTTTCACAAGCACGGTCTCACCACTTTAAACATGGTCTGAGACGTCTGAAGGACGTCTGCCCCGGGGGAGCCATTCCGTGTTCTCTGGAAGTGGCGGAGGACTTGAACGCCTTCTCCGTGGGGAAGGGGGACCTCAAAGGCCGGAATGCGTCCAGGCCAGAGGTCAGAGGGCCCTTCCCTCAGGAAGCAAAGGGGTCCCTGACTTCAAGGCTACTAGGAGAAGTCCCTTCGGGGACAGAAGTATGGGGCCCTGCCGATGCCCCTCTGAACATGGGTGGGAGGGGGCAGCGGTGGGGGCTGGCTCACTAGGACCACTCCCGTTCCTCACTGCTGCCTCCAGGTCCCCAGCTTCCTCCGGGATTGACCGTCTCCAGGTCAGCTGGCTCCTTGCTGCAGTGCAGGGCCCCAGCCTTCCCACCTCCTCCCGCGTCCCGTCCCCACCGCAGCCAGCCTGGCCGTGTGCCCCACGCCCTGCCCTCTTGACCGACTTCCTGACTCGCCGGTACCGGCTTCCTCCCCGAGCGCCCACAGCGGCTCTGCCGAGCTTGAGAATGAATGTCTTTCTCTGCCCACGATGTCGCCAGGTCGGACGTCACCAGCTTGACCTATGCTCCGCTCAGGGGAGCTGCAGTCACCTTTCCTGGGGGCTGCCCGGTCCAGGGCGCCCTCCCCTGTGTGAGTGTAGAGGGGGAGGTCTGCTCCCGCCTCCCACCCTGCCCTCTGCCCTCTCCGTTGTGCTGTCTCCTCAGATGGGGAGAGACACCCCAGCTCTCATTGGGCACCTCTGCAGAGATCAGAGGGCTGGCTGGGTGCTGTGCGCCGTGAGTGTGGGTGTTTGGGTGGAGGAGCGGGGCTCTGGCCCTAGGGTAGCTGCCGGCCTGGCAGGCGGGGTGCCTGCCAATAGAACCCACCATGTCTACGGGCCTTGGCGCCTCTTCTGACTTCACATTTGACTCTTCCCTAATCTTTTTCCAGTGATGGTAATAGTGATGATTATAATAATGATGATATGAGCATCTCTCAAATGCTTATCTATACCAAGAGCCTTACACTCGCTCATTCACTCATTCGTTCAACAACTATTTATTGCTATTTCTCCCATTGCCAGACATTCTGCTGGGCTCTTGGAAAGCATTAGTGAACAACACAACAAGAGCCGGGTCCTCACGGACATGACATTCTTGTGAGTGGCAACACACCTATAATAACACGGAAGAATTAAGCACATTCTAGCATGAGAGAAGGAAGTAAGTGCCGTGGGGAAAATGAAGCAGAGGGTCAAGGTGGGCCCTGCCAAGAAGATGGCATCTGAGCAGAGAGTCGAAGGGGATAAGGCATAACAGTGGGGACCTCTGGAGGAGGGCATTCCAGGCCCAGGGGACCGTGCATGGCAGGGGGCGTGGAGGGACACCGAGAAGGCCACTACGGCCGGAGGAGAGTGAGCATGAGGTTAGCAGGAGATGAGCTCAGAAAGGGAAGGGTGGCAGGAGGGGTGGCAAGACGTGGCTCCTGCAGCCTCTTGGAGGGGCTTTGGGTTTTTGTCTCGGAAGGGAGGCCGTGGGTGGTTTGGAGCAGAGGGCTGGTGAGGTGGGGTTTATTTTAACGGGAACACACCGCCTGCTATGTTGGGAACAGACCATCGAGGACCCAGAGGAGGAGCAGGGAGACCAGGGACGCTGGGCAGGGGTAGCCGTGATGGAGGCCCCAGCGCGGCTTACTGGTGGGGGATTGATGCAGGGTGCGAGGGAATCTAGAGTCAAACAGGACTCCTCAGGCGTTGCGGCCTGAGAGACTGGAAGGAAGGGCTGGTGAGGGCAGGGAGACTCTTGTGGGGCAGGTCAGGGAGGAACAGAAGGAGCTCACTTTTGGACTTGTGGGTTCCAGAGGTCCGTCGGGCTCCCAGGGGAGATATCGAGGGTGCAGGCAGGCAACTGAACACCCGAAGGTTCGAGGGAGCAGTCCGGGCCAGAGAGAGACACCTAAGAGTGGCTGGAGTTCAGAGGCTGCTCGAGGTCGCCCGGGAAGCGAGAGTGCGGTGGGGTCCCAGGGTGGTCTTGAGAGATGAGGGAGGGCGGGCCAAGGAGACTGAGAAGGAGCGGCCAGGGAGACAGCAGAAGCCCCAAGAGGGCAGCCAGCCATCTAGCAAGGAGGGCGCCGTGGACCACAGGTCATGCTGTCTGTCGAGAGGCCAGGGCAGAAAAGGCCCTGGCCCGTGGTGGGTGGCCGGGGAGGCCCGTGGAGGGATCCCGGGGGACGGTGAGGGCACAGCCGATGGCTGGCAGAGACGGCTCCTTCCAGCGCACTAGTGCACGTCCTCTCTTTCTGACACACCTCTCTCCCATTTCGTAGCTGAGGGACCTGCTCAGACGAGGTAGGTATTCAGGGGAGCAGTCCCATGGCGCCTTGCGCTCTTTCTGCGCCTCGGCCCCCAGACACGAGCTGCACATCCTCTGTGCCAGCTACTCTACCAGACTCTGGGACCTGGGGCCGGTGTGATGGTCCTTCCCCCAGGAGCCCAGCCTGCTGGGGGAACGTTCCCCTCGGGGGCGCATGGGATGGTTCGCAGGAGGGGACTTGGAGCCGGCTCTTGAAGGGTGGGTGGGATTTGGTCCAGCCAGAGGGGCACCAAGGAGGGGGACGGGGAAAGCTGGAGAAGATGGTGGGTGCTTGTGCCTTTCGGCGGTAACTGGGCCATCTAGGGGAGCGCCTGGCTTGAAAAGAAGCCGGGGAGCCAGGAAGCAGGGCGTGGCAGCCGTGAGTTCCCTTCTAGAGAGAACCTGCCCCGAGGAGCAGTCGGGTGCCAACCTCCAGCTGCAGGTGCCCTGAGGTTCCGCCTCAGCCTCCCAGCCGCTGACGGCGTGTGGCAGTGGCTTGTGCCATCTGCACCATTCCCCGCAGCTGGCCCCGGCTTTCCCGGGGCTGCACTGTTGTCCGAAGCTCTTCCTTCTGTCCGCTCTAACACTGGGGACAGGCCTGCTTGGGTGTTAACTCAGCGAAAGTCATGGGCTCTGACTCGGTCTTGGTTTCTGCCTCCCAGAGAACCCCCCTAATCTTGGGGTCTCAGGCTTCCCCTCAGGGCTCCCCACCTGGCCAGGCCCCTTTATTCCAGAGGCCTCTGCACTCCCACGTGGACATGCTGTAGCTGGCAGAACGTTTTCCTTCCGTCCTGTCCTCCGCAGGGTCTCCACGCCCTTCTTCTGTGACATTCATGTTCGTATTTGCTGAGAAAGAGAGCAGTGTCGGATTCCAGAGCCCAGGGGGGACGCGGTACCCCAGGGGTGTGAGCATGTGAGGGTGTGGCTGCAGTGGGCCACCACGCCCAGTGGCACTTCCTGGGCCAGCTGCTCAGGGAGGCCTCCCTGCACAGTGCTCCTTGTGCAGAGTCCTGGGGCAGGCGGAAGGTGAGGCGGCGCCTTCTCGGCCTAAGGCCAGCAGGGAACTAAAGAGCAGGAGGAGAGCGACCTTCCCAGTGACCTGCGTCTGCCCGTCTGTTACAGAAAGGAAGGCAGAGGAAGCCACGGCCACTGGACCCCGGCGAGGGCTCCAAGGACACTGACAGTTCAGCCGGGCGGCGGGGCAGCGCGGGCAGAAGGCATGGGCGCTGGCGGGGCCGTGCCGAGAGCCCAGGCGTGCCAGTGGCCAAGGTGGTACGGGCGGTCACCAGCCGGCACAGAGCTAGCCGCCGGGTCCCACCGGCCCCACCCCCGGAGGCCCCAGGCCGCCAGAACCTGAGCGGGGCAGCGGCTGGGGAGGCGCTGGTTGGGGCGGCCGGCTTCCCACCGCATGGAGACACAGGGAGCGTGGAGGGCGCCCCTCAGCCCACGGACAATGGCTTCACCCCCAAGTGCGAGATTGTGGGCAAGGATGCTCTGTCTGCGCTGGCCCGGGCCAGCTCCAAGCAGTGCCAGCAGGAGATCGCCAACGTGGTGTGCCTGCACCAGGCCGGGAACCTCATGCCCAAGGCTGTGCCCCGCCACTGCCAGCTGGCTGGTGAGAGGAAAAGACGGGCACCGGGTGGAGGGGCGGCCGTCCCGGGACTGGGGTGCCGTGGGAGGGCCCTTCACCCTCCTTGCCCAGGGGAGGAAAGCTCAGAGGGGCCCCTCTCCCTGGCTGGTGACAAAGTGCACTGAGTGGCCAAGGCAGAGCCAGGCCACAGGAGCGTCAGGCTCCAAGTCTCAGGTCCTTCCTTCGGAGGCCAGACAGTCCCTCTTCCCGCCTCACCCCCACCCTGTGGCCTAGGGACGGGCCTCACTGCTGCCCCTGCTCTCTCCTCTCAGGGAAGATGAGTCCTGGCATCCAGTGGGACGAGGTCCGGGCCCAGCAGCCCGCGGATGGCCCCCCGGTCCGAATTGCCTACATGCTGGTGGTTCACGGCCGTGCCATCCGCCAGCTAAAGCGTCTCCTCAAGGCTGTCTACCACGCACAGCATTTCTTCTACATCCACGTAGACAAGGTACTGTGGGGGGACAACACAGGGATCTGAGCAAGGGACACCAAGACCCAGCAGGTCACCGGTAGCCAGGCTCTCTGATCTGCTCGCGTGGCCCCCAGACGGGAGCAGACCGAGTGCGTGGGGCGCAGCCAGTTGGGAGTGGGAGCCCTGCCATGTGGTGCTTCCGTTCCGTGTCACTTGTCTGAGGGGTGGGGCGGGGACGTAGTAGCGCTGGGGGTCCCCCGGTGGCTGCTGAGTACCCCCCCCCCCCCCCCCCCGCTTACCCCTGCAGCGCTCCAACTACCTGCACCGCGAGGTGGTGCAGCTGGCCCAGCAGTATGACAACGTGCGGGTGACGCCCTGGCGCATGGTCACCATCTGGGGCGGGGCCAGCCTGCTGCGGATGTACCTGCGGAGCATGCGGGACCTGCTGGAGGTGCCCGGCTGGGCCTGGGACTTCTTCATCAACCTCAGTGCCACCGACTACCCAACCAGGTGCGAGCGGGCTGCGCTCTGAGGCCTCCAGGGAAGGGGGTGGGGGAGGGGCGGCAGGATGGGAGGGGCCTGAGCGGCTCCCTCCTGTCCTCCAAGCCTCATTCTGGTCCCCAGACCAAAGCCACGGTGGAGGGGAGGGGCTGGTGGAAGGTCACATCAGGATTGAGAGTGACCAGGGACTAGGAAGAGGGCAGAGGCCTGGACCTGGGGTGCACTTGTCAGAGGGCAAGGGCCGGAGGGGGACTCCAGGTGCCTGTGACCCCAGAGCATTAGCTGGGCGCAGGGCATGTGGCCAGGGCAGCTCCCTGTGAGGCAGGGAGCGGCAGAGGGTGCCAGGGTGGGGAGTGGGCCTGAGCCTGAGCCAGTCCCCTCACACACACTGCCCGTGCCCCATTGCCTCTCCAGGACCAACGAGGAGCTGGTGGCTTTCCTGTCCAAGAACCGGGACAAGAACTTTCTCAAGTCCCATGGCCGGGACAACTCCAGGTGAGGGATCTCATTACAGCGCCTCCTACACACAGCCAGGTTGCAGGGCCTCCCAGCCAAGCCCAGCCTGAAGCATGCTTGTCCCTGGGCGCTCTAGAGAGCCTGCTCCCTGGTCCCCACAACCCTCATGGTGGCCCGTCTGCCCCCCCTTCCCCCCACAACCCTCATCGTGGCCGGTATGGCCCCCCTCCGCCCCTCATGACCCTCATTGTGGCCCATCTGCCCCCCAACACCCCAGGACCCTCATCGTGGCCCATCTGGCTCCCTCTGCCCCCCACAACCCTCATCGTGGCTCATCTGCCCCCCCCCAATAGCCCATGACCCTCACTGTGGTCCGTCTGCTCCCTGCGCCCTGGCAGGTTCATCAAGAAACAGGGCCTGGACCGGCTCTTCCACGAGTGCGACTCACACATGTGGCGGCTGGGTGAGCGGCAGATCCCGGCAGGCATCGTGGTGGACGGCGGCTCGGACTGGTTCGTGCTGACGCGCAGCTTCGTGGAGTATGTGGTGTACACGGACGACCCGCTGGTGGCCCAGCTGCGCCAGTTCTACACGTACACGCTGCTCCCCGCTGAGGTGGGTGACCCGGGTCCCCCCCACCCCACCCCGGCCGGACCGCTCAGCGCCCGCGGCTCACCCTCCGCCCCGCCCCCCGCAGTCCTTCTTCCACACGGTGCTGGAGAACAGCCCGGCCTGTGAGAGCCTGGTGGACAACAACCTGCGGGTCACCAACTGGAACCGCAGGCTGGGCTGCAAGTGCCAGTACAAGCACATCGTGGACTGGTGCGGCTGCTCGCCCAACGACTTCAAGCCACAGGACTTCCTCCGGCTGCAGGTGCTTCCGCGGGACCCCCGCGCCCGGCCTCCCCCTGCCCGGCCTCCCCCCGAGGGCTTTCCACTGGCAGAAAGGACTCAGGCTGAGCCCCCGTCGGAGAATCTGGGGCAGGGGCTTCCCCTGCAGCAGCGCTCGGGGCTCCGCTGGCAGCAGGGAGGGCCCCTGGGGGGGCTGATGTCTAGGCAGTGCTGGGAGGACCCCCCAAGAGCCCCCCCAACCCTAGCCATGCGGCCTGGGACCTCCAGACCCCTTCACCCTCGTTGCCTCTCCCGCTCCAGCAAGTCTCCAGACCCACCTTCTTCGCCCGGAAGTTCGAGTCGACCGTGAACCAGGAAGTCCTGGAGATCCTGGATTTCCACCTGTACGGCAGCTACCCCCCCGGCACGCCAGCCCTCAAGGCCTACTGGGAGAACACCTACGACGCGGCCGATGGCCCCAGCGGGCTCAGTGACGTCATGCTCACCGCCTACACCGCCTTCGCCCGCCTCAGCCTGCGCCACGCTGCCACCGCGATGCCCCCGCTGGCCTCCCCGCTCTGCAGGTGAGACCTCCTTCTGACCTGTCGCAGGCCCCGCGCGTGTGGCGCCCGGTGGGGAGGCCAGTCAGAAAGAGACTGCCCCGGCCCCAGGGAGCACCCCCGTCCGAAGCAGGGGAGAGTGCAAATAAAGCAAAGAGAGCAAGAGTCAGGCTCATAGGTGCTGTGGGCGTGAGATTCGGGGCAAAGGACGCACCTGGGCGTGGGACTCCCCAGAGCCCCCTCCCTGGGACTCCAGGCCACGTCAGGTGTGCTGATGGCATCTCCCTTTCTCCCTGCTGGAACCTTCTTAGGTTTGAGCCCCGGGGCTTGCCGTCCAGCGTGCACCTGTATTTCTATGACGACCATTTCCAGGGCTACCTGGTGACGCAGGCGGTGCAGCCCTCAGCCCAGGGGCCGGCAGAGACGCTTGAGATGTGGCTGATGCCCCAGGGGTCGCTGAAGCTGTTGGGGCGCAGTGACCAGGCCAGCCGGCTCCAGAGTCTGGAGGTGGGACAGGCCCTCCCCTTGCTTTCCCCTGACCCCCAGCAAGCCTCAGGGTAGTGGGAAGAGGGGGACAGACACCAAGGGAGAGATGAGGACTGGATTAGGCTTTTCAGGACTGGGTTCACAGGCTGTCCCTTCCCAGCGACGGAGCCAGGGTCACCCCGACAGGCACACACCGAGGAGCACCTCCCACGTGGGGTGCATAGAGGACGCACAGGGAGCAGGGGGAAGGCTAGGTGCTCTAGAGCACAGCGCAGTCTTCTAAGCTGCAGTGATTTCCTTCTAGGGGGACTTTGATGTTTCATTAGGCTATGGAGTGTTCTCCGGCTCTTGGAGGCCGTGACTCCGTGTGGGGCTGGTCTCTGGGCAGGGCGTCAAACCGCAGCTCGCCTTACTGCCCCCCCACAACAGGGCAAGCCAGAGCGGGAGCCGGAGCCAGTCTCAGGGCTGAGAAAGATCTTAGAGCAATCCCAGTCCCAACCTTCCATCTGGAAATGGGGAAACCGGAGCCCAGAAAGATACAGTGACTGGCCTGAGGTTACAAGTTAGAGGCAGCATCAGAGTAGAGAGGACTTGTCCCCCACGGCGCCCGCCCAGCTGCCTCCCTCCCTACAGGTTGGCACCGAGTGGGACCCCAAAGAGCGTCTTTTCCGGAACTTTGGGGGGTTGCTGGGGCCGCTGGACGAGCCTGTGGCCATGCAGCGCTGGGCCCGGGGCCCCAACCTCACAGCCACCGTGGTGTGGATTGACCCCACCTACGTGGTGGCCACATCGTACGACGTCACGGTAGACGCGGACACCGAGGTCACGCAGTACAAGCCCCCGCTGAGCCGGCCCCTGCGGCCAGGGGCCTGGACTGTTCGGCTGCTTCAATTCTGGGAACCCCTGGGTGAGACCCGCTTCCTCGTGCTGCCCTTGACCTTCAACCGCAAACTACCTCTCAGGAAAGGTAAGGATCTAAGCCCAGAAGCCCGACAGGATAGGAAATTATGAGAAGAAGGCAGAGCTGTCCCCCAGAACCCAGGAAATGTCTCTTTGGGGCCACCTGTCCTGTCTGTGTGTCAGGCCCAGACTCTGACTTCTCAGTACATGATATTGGTCTCTCCCCACCGCAGAGACTGACTGGGCCTCTTGGTCCCCAGGTTCCTGATTCTTGGGGCAGCAGATCTGATCAGCCCCCCAGTCCACCGTGTGGCTGGGAGGGCAGGATCCCATGGCCCAGCCCACACTTACCTGAGGCTAAGGGAGCTTGGAGCACAGACATATAGACTTCAGGTTCCTTCAAGAGGAGCCTAGTACAACATCCTGGGAGATATTAGAGATGAGTATGTGGGTAAACGTAGCTTGTATACAGTAGGTGCTCAATAGGTAGGTGTTGTTTCCTTCCTCTGGCGACATCTTATCACAGAGGTCAGAAATAACCCAGAGAAGGATGGGGTGCTGGGGGGGTCCAGAGCAGACAAGGCCACACCCCTGCTCTCTGGGGACTCCGAGCCTGATGCAGGAGATGGGGACAGGTGGAGGGCTGCTCTCCAGCAGGCCGGTATTGGAGCTGAGCCCTGATGAGCTGGAATTTTACAGGGAAGGCTGTTCTAAGCTGAGGAGGCAAACCCCATGGGCATCTGGTGCATGAGGGGAACAGAGGGTCGAGGGGGTAGGAGGTAAGGGGTGGTGGGAAGGGAGGCTGGCAAAGCACGCAGGGCCCCACAGCTGAGGGCCCAAGGCTATGGGAACCCCTAGGGGTGGCTGAGAAGAGGCACAGGGGACAGAGACCAGACCATCTTGGGAAAGTTACCTTCTCTCCCAAAGTGCCGTGATCCCACTGTTCTAAATCCTCAAGTTGGGAATTCAGAGATGATTGCCTTGATTTCATAAAAATGAATAGCGTCCCAGGCCCAGAAAGCTCTGTGGGTCAGTGCGATGTGACTCCCTGGCAGAGCTGGGACAGATGCTGGGGCACCCAGACCTGCATCCTGGGGGGTGGTGGCCGGCCTTCGCGGAATCGGCTGCATGGGGCCCGCTCACCTCCTGCCCTGCACCCCCCAGATGACGCCAGCTGGCTGCATGCCGGGCCGCCCCACAACGAGTACATGGAGCAGAGTTTCCAGGGCCTCAGCGGTATCCTGAACCTGCCCCAGCCAGAGCCCGCGGAGGAGGCCGCCCGCCGGCACGCAGAGCTCACGGGCCCGGCCCTCGAGGCCTGGACAGATGGGGAGCTGAGCGGCTTCTGGTCCGTGGCCGGACTGTGCACCATGGGCCCCTCCGCCTGCCCCACCCTGGAGCTCTGCAGACTGACCAGCTGGAGCTCTGTGTTCCCCGACCCCAAATCAGAGCTGGGGCCCGTCAAAGCGGACGGGCGACTCAGGTAGCAGGGCCCCAGCCTCCGGATGACCCGGGGAATTGCACCTTACAGACAGCGGAGGGGTGTCTCCTCCCCACAGGCAAGAACCAGAGGCCCAGGCAGGCCACCCCTGCCAGCCATCAAGGACGGGCGCAGACGGCAGGGAAGAGGGGCGTGCTCCTTACTGCTCATGGTTCCTCCGGGGACCCCAGCAGGGGGCAGGAACGTGGGGAGAAGGGCTCCAGCTTCCACGCCCCGCTCTTCCTCACTTTCCCTTCTAGGTTTCTTGTTGTTTGGGGGTTTTTTGTTCGTTTTTAATGGGTGGTAGGGGGACAAACTGGAAATGAACGCTGTGCAATAGGGCTCAGAGCAGCCCCAGGAAGTGGGCCATGGCTCTGGAGAGCAGGGGCCTGATGAGCCCATCTGCTGTCGCCCTGGAGGAGGCTGGGCTGCCTCACTCTCGGGGGCTTCGTTCCCCCAGCCTGGGCCCGTGGTGCTCACGGCTGAGGCTCTACAGGGGTACAAGTGCCGCGCCAGGCTCTGAGGCCCGGACGCCAGGTGATTTGGGGGCGCTCGGCAGAGCTGGACTATAGCGGGACAGCCTCTCTTCTTGTAGCCAGGGGACCGTAGAAGAAGGGGTGGGGCTGGCTCTCGGGCTTTCCAGCATGTCCGGCCCCTCGATGGCCGAGGCCGGGCGTCAGGGCCTGCTGAGACCGATGCAGTCTCCCAGGTACCCAGAACTGCAGGCCGGGCCTGGCCTCCCGCGCTGGAGGGGCGACCCCTCATGAGCAGTGTCGGAAGACGACTGTGGCAGGGCTCTCAGAAAAACCGAGAGAAACATCGTGCCGGAAAGCTCCGTGTGCAGTCTGAAATATGCAACAGAAGAAATATATCTCTATCTCTCTAAGTCGAGCCTCCGTGTCCTTCCTCCCAGGTGTGGGGAAGCTGGCACTGTCGGGCCTTCCCCTGAATGTGTTCGCTGAGATGCTCTGGAGGTTTCGTTTCCCTCGAGTAGGAACGGTGTAGGATCCCAGGAACCAGAAGGGAGGCAAGAACCATCTGGAGCAGGTCCCTCTTCTTCTGAGGGCCAGACAGGCCCCAGGGAGGCATGGACACTTGCTCATTGGCGCCCAGGAGGCCAGCGCGAATGCGAAAGCCGATTCAGTTCTCAAGGGTCCTGACCCAGCACTTCCACAGGATGCTGGCTTGTTTGCCTTTGGCTTCACCAGGGCCCATCCCACAAGCCCGCCCCCCTCTCCTGCCTGGCTTCGATGCGTGGAGCACCATCCAGAATGGAGGCAGCCCTGGCCACGGCCTGGTAGTTCGCGTTGGAGCTATAGGGGCCAGAGTCACAGGGGTGTGGGTCCCTGGCCACGGCCCTAGGCGCTGGGAGGGCCAGGCTGGAAAAGTTGGTCCCGCCTCTGTCCTCTGCCAGCCCTTTCTCCCTCCAGCTCTCCTGCTGTCATCAGCTGGGGCTCCGTATCAGCCCTTCACACCCGACTTAATATGGGAGCAAAGGTTTCTCCGCTCCCGCTGGGGGAACAAAGGGCTCATTCCTGCCTAGAATGCCACGTCAAGTCTTCCTGGTGGCCAGGAGAGGGCGCCCCTGACTGCCAGGAAGGGTGGTGGGGCCCTGTGTTCAGCCGGCGGGCGGGCCCTCCGCGGAGCATCTCATTGAATCCTCACAACCCTGCGAGGCAGGTGCTCTTAGGACGGATGTGCAGCACACCAGGAAACTGAATGATGAGCCCGAAGTCACAGCCCTCCGGCGGCGGCAACAAGCTCCACTCCGACCACCCCACCCCCACCCCCACCCTCCGGAGGGCTGGTCACCCGCAAGGAGCTGACTGCAGGAACTCCTGGGAAAAGCGCTCAGGTTAGGGGCTAGGATGATGACGTTCTGGCTGCTGTTTTTGTCAACCTCTGAAACTCCCGCTCCAAGTCTCTAGATTTTTTTTTTTAATATCAACTCTTAGGTCGATAAAAAGAAAAATTGCTAAGCGGGTCCAGCACGTTCCTCCCGGGCGGACCTGGCCAGAGCATTTGGACTCGGCGGGCCGAGGACGCTGTGCCCAGCTGGCGGGATTCACCCGGGCTGTTGTTAGGTTAGCGCAGCAGTTTGCAGAGTCTTCGTTTCTGAACTCAGCGGGTCCTGTGTTCTCTGTTTCAGGCCCTGCTGCATTCCAGGCCCTGGTTACTGATTACTGGTGACAGGTCCCCTGCCCTAGTGGCTGGGCGTCCTGCCTGAGGGTTCTGAGTTCGTGGGTGTGAGGTGGGAACCCAGCGCAGGCATGGATCCAGAGCTCCCGCAGAAGATCAGAATTCTCGGGGCAGCTCCGCCCATGCTGCTCCGGTCAGCTCTAACTGACTCGGGTCAGTTGGAAGCGTTGCAGGACCCGGACCAGGCCCCAGGCTCCAGAGCCCCTGGCCGGTTCAGAGGGCAGGTTTGGCCGTGGAGGCCCTCTTCCCCTGTCCTCTCCCCTGTGCGAGCCGTGGAGGCCAGAGGCCAGAGCGCAGCTTCTCTGCCCGCATTCCCCACCCCCCCATCTTTCTGGAGGGTTAGCATACCCTCAGGTTTGGGGTCTTTGAGTCTTTGAAATCCTATCCCCTCCTCCCCTTCCCGGGCTGGGCCCCTGGGGTCAAGATCAGGATTCAGGACTGGCGGAATGTGGGGTGGGGTGGGGGTTGGCCTGAGGCTAGGGGGTCGGCTGGGGCAGGCTGGACCCCCTAGGCTGCGCACTAATTCCTTTGGAGGGAGGGCCAGCGCCTGGGGAGGAAGGCTTTTGCATTTTGTGGCCTGCAAACTCAGACACCTCTGTTCCCTTGTAGGGGGAGCCACGAGCAGAAGACAGCTTGTTGGCATCCTGAGCCCCATTACCTGGGCCAGTGGGAAGTGGCAGGCAGAGGTGATGTGGAAGTGAGAAGTGCAGAGGTCGGGGCAAGTTGGGGCCCCCTGGACGGGTATACCAGAAGCCCAGCCCACTCCCGTCAACCTTTTTTTTTTTTTTTTCAAGATTTTATTTATTTATTTGACAGAGAGAGATCACAAGCAGGCAGAGAGAGGGGGTTAAGCAGGCTTCCCGTTGAGCAGGGAGCCCAATGCGGGGCTCGATCCCAGGACCCTGAGATCATGACTGAGCCGAAGGCAGAGGCTTTAACCCACTGAGCCACTCAGGCACCCCTGCTGCCAACCTCTTCTGAAAGTCATAGAATCATAGAGCTTTGTGGACTCCAGGCACAGCAGTTGTGCCTCCTGCTGTCCTAAGTCCCAGGGTTGGTTTAGATGGACCCTTGACCCCTTGCTATGGGCCAGAAGCCCAGCCTCTTCATCTGTAGGGCCACCTAGAGCAAGCCACTTGGGAAGAATGCTATGTTTGGCTGGCCCTTGCCATAGACTGGGAGAGTGGAGAAAGAGCTGAGTTCAGGCCCTGGAGTCCTCGCCGGCCCCCTCAGACCCACTGCTTATAAGGGTGCCTAGCCCTGTCGCGAGTTCCTTCCCCTCCCTAAGTTTGTCCCTCTCTAAGCTCCTTACACAGGTCACTTCCCTGGGCTGACGAGACAAGATAAAGCTACGCTGCTCTCCTACCTAAGTCTGCCATGGGGGGTTGGTGCCACCGCTGAAAGGGACCTGGACATGCCTCAGTTTCCCCTACATGTCAATCTGATGGTAGATTGGTCATGTCAAGTCTACCCAACTTCTGGAGTGGGATTCCAACCTGGGGAGGCGAGGTGGGCCCATGCGTGCCAGATGCAGGCTGGGCCCTTGACTGTGCCTCCGGGGGAGGGTAGTTTTGTCCCTGGTGTTGGTCATGGCCATCCTTCGGCTGCCGCTGTATCAGCGTGAGCCCCAGTATGGCCAGGCTCTCTGTTGCTGCCGCTTGTTCCAGAGCCCCAGCCAATACGCAGGTGCCCCTGCCCAACAACCCATCTCTTGCTGCTGCCCCTCCTATCCCAACAAAAGGGCGCCCCTCCCCTCCTGCCCCCCCTACCCAATCCCAACAAAAGGGCACCTCCTCTCTGCCCAGGGAAGAGCAAGTGTTCAGTGTGGAAGGGGCCTTTGGGATCTACGCTAGGGACCTCGCACCTTCCAGCCTGGGCTCTCTCAGGGCCAGGGCAACAGCATAGAAAGGGTTAATAAGGCCCTTGCCTGCGTCCTGTCTGGTGATTGTTATTGTTAATGGGGACCAGGTGCTGGGAGCTGCTGGTGAGAATAATGGTCTTATCCCAGCTCTGCTCTCCCTCCCTAGCTCCCGGGAGAAAGCCCAGAGCATGGACATCCACGGGAGAGGGACCAGAGGGACCAGAGGGACCGTGCGGGAGCCTGGATACAGAAAGCAAAAGGAATTGTCCGATCTGCAACCTCCCCATGCTCTGATCCCACTCCCCCCACCACACACACACACACACACACACACACACACACACACACACACACACTTCTGGGCACCAGAGAGGATGGAAAGGTGGATGCTCCGACTCTTCCCCAAAGGGCCTCAGAGCTGGCTGCCAGGCCACGTGAGAGGGAGCTGGCAGCCAGGGAGGAGGGTAGCTCTACACTGAGTGCATCTCAGAATTGCTGAGGAGTGAGCTCTGTGCCTTGGTCTCCCTGGAGAGAACTAAAGGGGATGGGAGAGCGACACGGGGACAGAAGGGGCTGGGCTCTGCTCTCTCTGCTTGCTGACCCTGCACCCGGGGCTGCACTGAGTCATCCTTCATGCTCCCCAGAACTGCCCCCCTCCCTGCTTGTACACCGTGGGACGCCTGGGAGATCCAGGCAATGGAAAGATGCCGAGATTCCCAGGGGATGCAAGTGAGGGAGGACGCTTGGGGCTGCCACCAGGGAGTACTCAGGGCCCAAAGCCAGGCTGGGGGCCCAGGATGGCTAGGGGGAGGATGGGATGATGCCTACAGACTTCTGGGAGAACATGGTGTGTGGCACCCTAATCCTGCACTCACCCTGGGGAAGAAGGTCCAGATGGAGGCTGAAGGGTCGCATGTGCCTGCCTGGTTCCCTCGGCTTTTCTTGGTTACAGGACCATCCCCAGAGAGGCAAGGGATTCTGTGTGGGGCTGCCCCTGTGGCGGCTGGCTCGCCTGCCTGGCTGTGAGAGTACTGGCAAGAAGGACCAGCAGAAGCAGGGTCACCAGCCGATTGCATGGTGCTCAGGGATCTGGGCCGGCACAGAGGGAGACGTTCAGCATTCCTAGCTTCAGGTGCTTTGGAGAAGTGAGCTTTTTTCATATTACACTTACATGTAATGCCCAGTTAGAGCCTTTTAGACCAGGAGAAGGAAAGGACCACTGGTGGAGAACCCAGGATTGTAAAGGGGGCCCCACTTCACCTCTTTGGGTGGAGGGAAGGACATCAGACCTCAGCCCAGGGGGCCTGCCCTGGGATTCAGAGCAGGACCCTGCAGAAGGGTTTCCTCGGAGCCAACAGCTCTAGGGCTCAACTTGTTTCCAGGAGGGAATATCACTGGGGGAAGGGAGACACAGAAGGCCAAGGCCCCAAGAAGTCTGTGTATGGATGGGTGGGTGCAGAGAGGCTGGGGTGCCAGGGGATGGTTAGTGCCTTTACTTCCTACCCCTCAGTTGCCACCAAGCTAGGAGGAGGCCCTAAGGTCACTGCCGGCACCACTACCCAACTGTGGCTCTGCTTGCCCACCCTGTGATGCAGCCCCCTGCTCGGCTCAGGGCAACACGGCTGTGAGGGAGGGAATCCTTGCGATCACCCCTTCCTGCTTCTCTGGGGCCCTGGCAGGGACAGTGCTGAGCCCACAGAGTCGCCCCCAGCGATCTTCCCAGCTGGGCCTTGGTACCTGAGACCCCACAAGAAGGGAGCCAGAGTGAACCTCAAGAAACCCTGGGTCACCTCCGCCCAGGATCTGCACTTGGAAAATCAGGGGTCATGCCCTGAGAGAACGGAGTGACAAGTTCAAGGCAGATCTCCCAAATTGTGGGGGTTCTGCGCCCCCAATCCCGGAAGCTCCTACCTGCCGGGCAGAGCTCTTGGAAGGAAGCCACTGGACTCCACAAGCCACGCTAGGCTGCAGCCCAAACCACCTACTCCCAAAGGCCAGGACAACCCTCTGCCCCAGCTGAGACTTTCCTCCTGGCCCTTCCACCGGAAGCCGAGGCTTGAGGGTCTTGGGTTGGATTGACCTGCCCCAGCCCACTCTAGGCCCCGACTGAGTACTCCTAAAGCCAAAGGCTCTGCTGCCGTTTATGGTTTGAAGTAAACCAAGAAGCAGAACAGGATGTGATGTGTGTCTCTCTCTGGGTGCACAGAAAGAAGCCCGTCTGTCACCCATTCTGCCTCCTCATTGAAAGGACCTGGGTTCCCCTGGCCTCTGTAGGCCGGACCCAGAGTCAGGGAGGGGTCTGCCATTCCAGGGGCTACAGCCCCAGCTCCCTCCAAATACGCTCCTGGAGAGGACATGACCTTGCTGCTTCCTCTGCAGCCCCTCCCAGGACCCCGCCTGGCATGGGATCCGGCGGGGGTGGGGTGGAGGGCTGGGGGAGATCGCTGCGACACCCTCCAACATGAACTCTCATCCTCCTTCCCCTCGGAGAGACGGGGTTAAAGCAACCCCCGCCTCAAACACACGCCCCTCTTCTCATTTCCTCGCTGAGGTGTCTTTTCTGCTCTGAGCAAGCGCCACAGAACTTGGGTAAGGACCAACCAACGCGCACGCAGCCCCGGCCGGGTTTATCCACACATGGCACGGACTCATGACTCCAGCAAACTTTATTTCTGGCCCCAGCTCAGGCCTCCCAAAAGGCTTCCCCTCCAGTCACTTCAGAGTCTCCTGCAGTCACCGCCGAGCAGACTTCTTCAGGAGGCCCTGTCGTCCCAACCCTCAACTGCCCCCGCGGGCGCCCTCTCCGGTCACCTGGGCTCCACACCCCTTCCAGGGGCCTCCTCCAGGAGTTCAAAGCATAGCTACCAGTTTGAAGGTGCCCTCGGGCTTGGCAGGAACCACGTGGACAAAAGTCTTATAGAGCACAGCACCCTTGGGCAGCCTGGTGACCAGATCCACGGCCTCGGCGTTGCTGGGACTGGGCACGTAGACCTCCTTCGTGTAGCGGACCACCCCCTCCTCCAGCGCGTACAGGTACTTCTTCTTCCCCAGCCCCACCTGCAACACAAAGACCCAGTCAGCTGGGCCGACGGCCGGGTGGTCCGGCCCAGGGCTTCGGGACAAACTGCTCTGAAGGCTGCAGGCTCTGGGACCAACAGACAGATCAGAGAGCTCTCGCGCGGGTTCCCTTTCCGGCTGCCTGGCGCTTCCTGGACATCTACTTCTTTGCTGACTCTGACAAAAGAGGGAAAAGAAAACTCCCAACAGCCAGTCCTCGTGGGTGCTCGGTCCCTGAATGCTGGTCTCTGGACCCATGTCTGTGCAGCTGGCCAGGTGCCACACCAGAGAGATGCCCAAACCAGGCCCAGGAAGATGCTCCTGATCGCTGCCCCCCAGGAGCTCGCCTCACTGAAAATTAAACATTGGAATCGTCGTAGTAAACGAAATGGCACAGTGACGGCCGCCAATACAGAGCGCCTGCGTGTGCAAGCGGTGCCCCCCCGCCGACCCCTTTAATCCTCACTTTGTGAAGCGGCTACGTGTCTAACTGCTTTCCACGGAAACTATGAGTGCAGAATGAACTCGGTGTTGTGTATACAGTTTGTAAACTGTATATATTTCAGCATTTTTCCTTTAGAACTTGACACTGGAGGTCTGGCAACTTTTACCCAGGCAACAGAGCATTATTCAATATTCTCCGATGGAGCCAAGATGCCTGGTTCAAGTCCCAGCACCACTCCCTACTGTTGTGTGGCCTGGGCAAGCTGCACTACCTCACTGGGTCTCGGTTTTCTCATCTGCAAAATGGGGATAATATTAACTACTTTTATGGGGTCCCCTCGAGGATGAAGTGAGTAAATCACAAAGAGCTTAGGATACTGCTTCGCTCAAAACACATTTGCTTTTATTATTGCTGTTGTTATTTTAGCCAGTCCCAAGAGTTAACACATACAGTGTCTCAAGTTCTAAAAGACAAAGCTACATAAATACAATCAATGCCCATGCAAATGAGCATTTCTGACATAATTATTGGCTACTATCAGTCCTCCTAAAATTGCCCACAAAGGGGTAGTGGGGGGGACTGATTACAAAGGAAACTAAACTAACATTTAAGGTAATGTGAAGAGTATAGTACAGGGGTGCCTGGGTGGATCAGTCAGTTAAGCATCCCACTCTTATTTTTGGCTCAGGTGATGGTCTCAGGGTTGTGAGATCGGGCCTCCAAGACAGGCTCTGAGCTCAGCTGGGAGCTCAATGGGGAATCTGCTTCTCTTCCTCTCCCTCTGCCTCCAACCCCCGCCTGCTTGTGCACGCACTGGCATGCTCTAATAAATAAATCTTAAAAAAAGAGTTCAGTACAGATCTGTGTTAACAAAGAACCTTCCTACCTCAGAAAGCAATCCAACCTGCCAAAAACTGCCACCCCTGCCTGAGATGGACCTAATTTCTGGCACAAAGGCTGAATTCTATTTTATTAAATTCAAGCTATCTTTCAGCCACTGAATAACAATTTTATCCCAAAGAAGATTAGCAAGAAGGAAAAAGGAATACACTGAAATTAGTTTCCCAGGATTCAGAAAGTATCTCAAATGACGGCACATTTGACGGCCTCCTCCAACAGGTAGGGGTCAGGAAGGAGACCCAAGAGAACTAGGCTGGTGCTCCAGAAGGCAAAGCAGTGATTGGGAGTCAGGCAGCCCCAGCACGAGCCCTAGTTCTGCCATGTGGGTCCCTTTACCCCCTAAGTCTCTGGCATCTTCCCCGGAAAATGGATACCTAGTGATACCCAGTGCATCACAAGGATGGGCTAAGGATGAAACGAAGACAATGCAGGCCCAGGACGCAAAATGATGCCTGGCATTTGCTAAGGACCCAATAAACGCAACTGTTTTGTTATCACTACCACGCTTAGGAACAGAGAGACGTGGTCCTGGGAAAGAAGAAAGGGGAAAGGGCCAAAGAGCAACTCACATGGGCGCCTGGGTGCCAACGGTAGTGGCGCTGAGTCGCAATGATGTTGCCAGCATACACGTAGTGACCTAGAAAGAAAGTCCGCAAGCACGCTGACTGTGGGCCCCAGTGATGGGCAGCACAGAAAACTGCTAAGAAAATATACCGGCCCTCACTTTCCTGGCCCAAATGCTACATACCAACCTCTAAGCATGGCCCTGGACAAAACCAATTGCTACATTCTGGGACACAAGCAGCCCCCTATCGCCCTCTGCCAGTCTCCCCACTCCCCCGCCCCTGCCAGTCTCCGCTCTCTTCTCTCCAGTCACACAGGCCAGGTTCACAGCTATCTGATCTTCCGCAGGACCCCCTCCCTGCCTCAGGTCTTCTCTGCATCTGTAATTTGGAGCCAAGGGCTCTGGCGAGCTCGGCAGAGAGTACAGGACCAGGAGGATTCATGGTTTGCCTGTTCTGCAAAGGAACGCCGGGGACAACAAGGGAGGGTGCAGCTGGGAAATGGAAGCCAAGGCACACCCTCACCCTCCATCTTCTTGAGGCCAAAGCGTTTGCCTGGTGACTTTCCACCCAGGTTTTTGGAGCTGCCACCTGTCTTCTTGGATGCGTATCTGACGGCAAGAGATGTGGCCGAAGGGGGGCTCAGCAGGGCTGTAACTGCAGACAGAACAGAAATGCTGTTCAGAGAGGCTCCCAATCACTCTTTGTCTGCCTCAGTGGGCCATCTGCTACGCTGAGAGGTGGCAGGGAGTAGGGGCAGGGGAGGTGAGGAAGATACGTGAGCAGTAATGCCACTCGACTGTGTTGGTTTTCAGGGAGTGTCTGGAAGTCATTGGCCTTCTCCCACGGCGGGAGACAAGTCATTCCTTGTATTGTCCAGGGTGTATGCGCTGCATGAGAAGTGTGTGTGTGGCCAGGAGAGGCGATGGGCAGTGAAATATTCACGGAAAAAAAATAAACACCATGTGCCCTGGGTCCTGACACATTCAGTCCTGTTGAGAAACAAACACCACAGAAATAGAAGCCAGCAAGAGGATGCCACAGGGCTGCCGGTTTCAGCCTCACTCACCGCATGTCCGCAAGGCTCCAGACACTGTGGAGGGGCTGGACCACAGAGCCCAGCAACAGGACACCCAGAGACAGAGAGGGTCCCGCTTTGGTGTCACCCACCCATCCCCTGCACACCAAATACTTGTAAACAAAAAGGGCAGCTTCTCTGAGGGTGGCTCCCACAGGCTCTTAGCTATTTCAGAAGGCTGGACTCTTTCATCGGCGAGCCCACCCAGTGTGGGTCCTGACCAAGACTGACACCCTGCCCTTGACAATCTGACCTCTCCATACTCATTCCAAAATGCTCAATGGCATTTCTTTTTAACAGGCAAGTGAACTAAAGTTCATACTAACCAAGATGGAAGCCCTTTGCTATATGACAAGCATAGGGCTGGCTGTCTTTGCTTTCAGGTCTCCAGACACAGCCATGGAGTCTGGGCTATGCCGGAGTCTTTAGAGAAGCCTTGTGAGTCTCTGGAGGCTACAAGTTCAGAGATCCTGAAACCAGGCTTCTGAAGTTTTTAGGACAGAGAGTAGATGGGACAAAGGACCAGAACTACTTAGAAAGACATGTTAAATGCCCAGCACCAGGATCTACCTACCTTTAAATCTATTCATTCTTTCATCCTCTTACTTATTAAGCTGAGGAATGGGGCTTTTGTTTTATCTACATTATCTCTTTCACAAATCTTTGCCCTTCGGCCTACTCCCACCCTCCACCTCAGAGTAAATGATGCTACCACCTATGCAGCTAATAGGGCACAAATCAAGTTGTGATTGCAGACTGTTTCCCTTTGTTCATCTCACATATCCAGCTCAGGAGCAAACTCTGGGTTCTATCTCCAAAACAGGTCTTAAAACCACCCATTTCCCCCAAGTTCACTGACACAAGCATCTTGGCTAAATCGTGTCTCATCAGGGCTATTACTACAGCTTCCCATCTGCTTTCCTCACTTCCACTCCTACCCCCTTTTATTTTTTTTTTTAAAGATTTTATTTATTTGACACAGAGAGAGAGAGATATCACAAGTAGGCAGAGAGGCAGGCAGAGAGAGAGGGGGAAGCAGGCTTGCTGCTGAGCAGAGAGTCCTATGCAGGGCTCGATCTCAGGACCCTGAGATCATGACCTGAGCCGAAAGCAGAGGCTTTAACCCACTGAGCCACTCTGGAGCCCCTCCGACCCCCTTTTAAATTCACATAAGAGCAATGGTTTGCTTCTCAACATGTAAAACCGGCTTATGTCTCTCTCTTGCCCCTCATTCTTTTACAGGGCTAGGCCTCCCGTCATCCTTTAGGTCTTAACTTAGATGTTACCTCCTCAAAGGGCTTCCCTGACCACCAACC
>CM053619.1:26771746-26797332 GCA_028646535.1 Procyon lotor | reverse complement strand
GTACACTCGCTTCCGGTCTCAGAAATCTGCTTCCGGTGCCGGGGGATCTGCTTCCGGGCCTTGCGCTGCAGTTGAAAGAGTGGCGCGAGGAGTCGCAGGTGAGTGAGCTGGCACGGCGGGCGGGTTTGGTCGGGTCGGACTTCTGAGCGCCGCCCCGCAGGCCCTCGGTGACCAGGACGTCCGGGGCTCCGCCGCGCGGTGAGGACGCGCCGGGCCCACCCGGCAGGCAACCTCGGTTTGCCGGACTGCGGCGAGGTGAGGGGAGCGGACCCGGTGGAGGTCCCTCTCTAGTCCTTTACCGAGTGCTTACTGTGGGCTCCGTGCTGCGCTGAGCGCTGTAGATGCACGATTTCAGTTTCTCCGCACAATCTTAGGAAGTAGGTGTTGTTATCATCCCTATTTTACTAAATTGGAAAGCGAGGTTCAGGGAGGTTACATGGCCCATCCGGGGCCACACCTACAGTGTCTGTGAACGTTTTTCCAAAGAGTGATTCTTGTACACGACCCAGCGGTTGCACTGCCAGGTGTACATGCAAGAGAATTGAAAACCTGACCCCACAAAAACCTGGACATGAATGTTCATGGCAGTGCTGAAAGGAGAAACAAATTGTGGCATATCTGTGCAGTGGAATGTTATTCGGGGGTGAAAAACCATGAAGTACTGACACACGCCCCACCATAAAGGAACCGTGAGAAACATGCTGAGTGAAAGGAGGCAGTCACAAAGGACCCCATGCTATATGATTCTGTTTATACTAGATATCAAGAACAGGTAAATCCATAAAAAACAGAAGTAGACTCGTGGTTATCAGGAGCTGGGGGAGAAAGAAGTGAACAGTGACTATCTAATGGCAATGGAATTTCTTTTTGGGGTGCTGAGAATATTCTGGAGTTAGACAATGATGCACAGTTTTGTGAATATACTAGAAACTACTGAACTGTACGCTTGAAAGAAGTTTATGGCATGTGAATTAGATCTCAATTTTTAAAGAAGGGATAATTTAACATCTGCATTCAAATGCAGAGACCAACAGGGGAATGTTACAATGCATTAATATTTTCCGATAGTAATCTCCACTTTGTGACCTGGAAGGGATTTGAGGAGTCCTGTTAGACTGTTCCAGATTGAATGTGTTGGGACCATAGCCTGTTTTTCTCCTTCGGTATTGTATGTATTTCCATAAAGTTTGGCCACAGAACATGTCTAATGGGTTGAGTTCACTTCTGTATCTCCTCTCTTTTCCTTTTAGGGAATTAGTTTGATAGCACTTACTGATGGCTCTGAAGAAGTCATTGCTCTCACTGGAATCCAGTGAGAGTGACTCTGAAGAGTTGCCAACGTTTGCCTTCCTGAAGAAGGAACCATCTTCAACAAAGAGGAGGGAGGAGAAGATCATTGTGGTTGACACCTCGGATTCTGAGGCCTCCTGTTCTCCATCACCAAGGTTGAAAGGTGTACCACCTGCCCCAGACACAACTGAATCTGTCACACCAACGGAGCCAGTGAGGGTGCTAAGCAGTGAAAGTGAGGATGAGGAAGAGTTAGTTCCCCTTGCTGATAGGCTTGCATGTAAGTTTCTGACCCGCAAGCCGCTGAGCCCTGAGGATTCTAGCTCCCCAGTTCAAAGTGTATGGGATCATCAAAACAGTGAAGGAGCATCATGTGGCTGGAAAAAAGAACCCTTTCCCAAGTTCCCTGATGTTCCCCTCCATGATACCTCAGAGAGACATGTATCAAATAACAAGGACCCTGTGGGAGACAATCCATGCCACCAGCTTCCGGCCTTCAAAGCTCCCAGCTGTGTCCAGAACAGCAGCTGGACCATAGCCGAAACAAATGCTGAGGTCCCCCCACTTCAGAAGAGAACCAAGCATAGCCAGGGGCTCCAGAGGAGAGACTCGCAGGGATGCCAGCCGCGGAGACGAGCAAACCAGAAGGAACGCACCCTAAGACAACAGGAGAAGACGAAGAAGGCAGTCCTGGCTAACAGGCTGAAAGCTCAGAGGCCCGAGGAATGTTTAAAGCACATCATCGTGATGCTGGATCCAGGTCCTCCTAGCATCTGTCTTCATCCCGTGCTGGGGTCCCCACTTTCTGGGCCAGTCCCTGACCGCCCCTCTCCTGTTGTCTGTTATAGTGCTTTTGCAGATGGAAGGGGGAGGCCAGCTCCTCGGGGCGCTGCAGTCCATGGAGTGCCGCTGTGTGATCGAGGCCCAGGCCGTGCCCTGCAGCATCACCTGGAGGAGAAGGGCTGCGCCAGCCGAGGTAGCTGGTTTCAGGCTGATGTCCCTCCTCCCCCTTTGAGTGCCTCGATAAACGCGCTTTCATTCTTTAATATTCTAAAGAATATTAGTCAGGGTCCCAGCAGGAAAACAGCTGGCACACTCAGGATAATCTGAGGAAGGTGTAAGAAAGGAGCAGTGTCCTAAAGCATGGGCGGGTTATAGGGCATCTGCAAGGGGCAACCCGGCTCCTCATGGTAATGATACCACCAACTCAGGGCTTCTCCACCTCGGGTACGGTTGGTGTTTCAGATCAGATAAATCTCCGTTGTGAGGAGCTGGCCCGTGCGCTGGAGAACGTTGAGCAGCCCCCCTGGCCTCAACCTACTCGATGCCAAGAGCACCCTCCCAGTCCTGACAATCCGGAATGTTTAGAAGTTGCCAAACGCCCCTTGTGGGGAAAAACCGGCCCTGGTTGAGGATCACTGGCATATTTGTTACCGTGCCTCAGCCTGAAGGGACGAGGGGCAGAAGTGGAAATGTTCCTTCCGTGGCCCAGGCTCCCGAGGTTTCTACGACTCCTGTGCCTTCCACTCCTATCTGCGAGTTCAGAATACTCCAGCCCTCATTTGTAAGGGTCTCTAGATGAAACATTAAGATTTTTTTCCTCTCTCTGGGCACCTGGCTGGCTCAGTCAGTACAGCGTGAGACTCGTGATCTCGGGGTCATGAGTTCAAGCCCCACGTTGGGCACGGAGCCTGCTTAAAACAAAATTTTCCCCCCTCGTTTAGCTCTCATAATTTTCTCAGTAATTTAGGGTAATCGCACTTTTTAATTTGTGCCATTAGCAAATCTTTATATTCGTATCGCAGAGTAACCTTTCAGGACGCTCCCGCGTTCTCCCTCCTGTGTCTGTGGCAGTTCCCCTGCACGGAGGGAACATCGAGCGGGGAGCTGGGCCAGAGAAGTTGAAAGCTGTGTGAAGCTTTCACACACTGCTACACTTGGCTGTATTGTGGGTCTTGGCACTTGCTTACAGGGACCCAGTGAGAAGACCCTCCCCACGAGCGCTGCGGGGTTGTGTCGAGGGAGGCCGTGCCCCGTGGCGATGGTGAAGAGGACAGGTCCTCCCAGGTGGCAGCTCCCCCTGTGGCTCTTGTCTTTGTCACACACAGCCTGTGTGTCTATAAGGGTCACTCAGCTCCCGGTCAGCCTCTGCCCTCAAAGGCCAAGTATTATTTGCACAAAACCTTCTGGAAGTTTCCTTCCCCCTGCTCTTCAGTGCAGAGTGCACAGGAACATGGGCAGTTCTCGGCCATTTCAACTCCCTTTCTTCACCACTTCTGAGACGCGGTGTGCGAGGTGGAACAGTTGATGACTGGGGAGGGATGGGGTCATAGGTTATTGTTTCTCACCACCTAGCTTCATTCCGGGAGAAAAAGAATAATGCAAAAATGGGCTCGGCCGATGCGGGTGCGCTCATTCACCCAGAAGGCCCGGGTCTCTCTCACAGGTGCTGAGCACCTGCTGACCTGCCCCTCTGTGCTGCGTTCCGGGTCCTTTGGCAGGACGGACAGGAGGACTGGGTGGAGGAGCCGAGAGTCCTGGTGCTGCTCCCGGCAGAGGCGTTTGCGTCCATGGTCCTGAACTTGAAGCAGGTGGGCAGCGCCGGCCGGGCGCCGAGGCATGGGACGGGGCCGTCTCTAGGGGCCGAACGTTAACGCAGTGTCTGCCCTTCGTGCAGGGAAGTGTGGGCGACACAGAGAAGGGGAAGGAAACGCTGCGGAGCTTTGTGACCAACGCCACGGCAAGGGCAAGTGGGAAAGATCTGTCGCTGGTGATTGTGGATCAGGAGAAATGCTTCAGGTTCGAATTGGCCTTTGAGACTTAGCATGAAAAGGGGCAGCTCCTCCAAGGGTGATCTTACTCATCCCAGATCCAGCCCCCCCCCCCCCGCCCCAACAAAGCCCTGTGTTCTGCTCAGGTCTTCTCACCCCCCCCTTCTGCCCAGGCTCAGCCTAGAGCTCTCGTTTCGTCTCGTTCCAGTGCTCCGAACCCTTCAAGAAGGAGGAAGCAGGGAGTGGCAGGGAGGGAACAGGCCAAGGTGAAGCTGCAGAGACCAGAGGCCAGCGCAGGGTGCGTGGTGTCGCGGGTAGATGTGGAAGAGGTAAGGACTTCGGGGATCCCCCTCTCATTGACCCCGATTTGGTCTAGATCAGGAGCAAAGTGCCCACCGGACACGGCTTTCTGCCTTGGTGCTGAGTAGGAGAGCAGGGGTGAAACAGGGAGCCAAGGGGCTGGGGTGCAGGTTCGGCAGGCGTGAGAGGGGGGGCCTCAGACAAGTCTCCCTCCGCCCCTCCAACCCGCCCTGCCCTCCGATCTCTAGGCGCTGGTGGATCTACAGCTGCACACACGAGCCCAGGCCCTACTGGTGCAGAGCTGGAAAGAACTGGCCGACTTCGCATGTGCGTTTACCAAGGCCGTGGCCGAGGCGCCCTTCAAGTGAGTGCCCCCACGAGGCTCCGTCCCCGTGCTGGGTGCCATGCTTTACGGGCTGGTACTGGGTGGAGCCAGCCTCGTGCTGGGGATGCTGGTGAGGAGCCGTCAAGCCCAGTCCCTTTAAAAGGCTCTGCGTCGGCTTCTCTGTAAGTTCGTGTCTCGCAGGTTGATGCTGGGTCACCCGTGAGCCAGGTTAGCAGGACCCGTTTCGGGTCAGGTCACGATGTTAGCCCTCTTAAAACAAACTTCTAGCCGACTGAGCTCTGGCAGTGTTCGTGGTCAGAATATAAACAGTCTGGTCCAAGTCCCCCATTTTCTACCCAAGGGACCAGAGGCCTGAAGACTGCCTGGTCTGAGCTCCTGGCAAGTTAGAAGTGGAAGCAGTCTCCCAGATGGCTTGACACCCAGTCCCTAGTGGCTACCCCTGTGCACACCACCTTCGGTCCATGCAACCGAGTGTCAGCATGGGAAACAAGCTGGGACTTTTCTGGCACCTTCTCTCTTATAAAAGGACAAGATGCAATTTTTAAGTGAACCAGCAACTAGTACTGCTCAGGAACAAAGTGAGCACCCAAAGAGGCGCTCGTGAGGCCGCTGGAGGGAGGGTGTTCCAAGTTTCCAGCAAAGGGGACAGGTGGAGTGCCGAGTGACTCACGGCTCTTCAACTGCTATTCACAGGAAGCTTCGAGACCAAACTAGTTTCTCCTTCTGCCTGGAGAGTGACTGGGCTGGAGGGGCAAAGGTGGACCGCGCAGGCAGGGGACTCATGCTGGTGTGGAAGAGACAGATTCAACAGCTGAACCGAGTCAGCCTGGAAATGGCCAGTGCCATTGTGGACACCTATCCCTCACCACAGCTCCTGGTCCAGGTAGGCTACTCCAGCGGTCGGCCTCAGTGCCCTGTGGCATTAACAGACTCTCAGGCAGTTTCCGTGGAGGGCACTGGTAGTCAGCAGTGCAGGCCTGCCAAGATCAGTGAACAATGACCCAAGGATAGAGGACAGGTTCTCACCGCCCCTCCAAGCTCACTGCCCCTTCGTTGACAGACGGGGGGGACTCTGGGTGGTACAGTACTGAGAGGTCATTGCCACTTTCAGGCGTACAGGCGGTGTCTGTCGGAGCAAGAACGCCAGAATCTGCTAGCAGACATACAGGTGCGCCGTGGGGAAGGCGTGACTGCCACCTCCCGCCGTGTGGGACCAGAGCTGTCCAGGCGCATGTACCTTCAGATGACCGCTCTGCAGCCAGACCTCTCTCTAGACAGTGCAGACTGAGAGGCCAGCCCCGGGGAAGCTGGAGATTTCCACCTCACCCAGCTTGGAAGAGGACCACAGGAGGCGGCTAAAAGCACCTCCCGAAGCACGAGCCTGGGTCGGACTCACAACAGACTCCTTCCCGTGTGTCGGTACCTCCAGAAGTCCCCCTGCGGGGGTGGCACGGACAGCGGGGATCCTCGTGCTCACCTTCACAAGCACTGAATGTCCCTCTCCCAGCGCAGCTCTGATGCCGTGCACAAGTCCCCCGACCCCAGCCGCCCTCAAAACACAAACAAAGACCACTCAGACGCATTTAATAATTGTAGAAATCCACGAGAACCTCAGCTTCGAATCTCGAGATCCTGAGGGAACTTCCCCTAGCAGGCTGGCTGGACGGGGCCGGGTGCCCTGCCTCCCTCTCACCCAGCGCCCTGTGGGGGTGGGGGTTCTGATCCCTGGGCTGACTCCCCATCCTCTTCATTTCATCTCACATACTATGTATTTAGTTTCAATAAAGCATTTATACCAATGGCTCTGGAGCTTGGAGGAAGACTAAGGAATGTGTAGTGATTTCTGAGTAAAGTGTGGGTCCCTGCGGCAGGCCCATCTGGGGGCGGGGGAGAGGTACAAGTCACTCTTCCGGTCTGAGGACAGTCACGAGTGGCCGTCCTATTCCAGATGAGCCACAAAGGCTGAGAGCGAGACCCCAGCCTCTGTCTGAATCCTGACAGGTTCTTGCCCTCCAGAGGGAGAGACAAGCAGCTTACAGTTGGGAGTTTTCAGTGAATGAGCACCATGATGATCACGTCCTCTGCCTTCTGTGCAAGCAGGCGGCCAAGGAGGCCACATCCGGCAGATGGGCTGACGGACGGTCCTGCCCTCTTGTGCTAGCCGTTCGTAAACGCACCACTTCTAAACTCCATGGTGCTGCTTGTTTCCCTTCATCGTGGAAGTGGTTTTAGGTCTAGACCCAAACAACGCTAAACCTCCAGCTCTATGAAACTGGAGTCTGCAGGCTGCCTCTGACTTTGTCACACCGACGACTGTCAGCTGTCACAGACAGAATGGCTTCACGACGGTCCACCTCCTTGTTTACTGGCAACCGGGGAGTTAATGCTCTGACACAGAGCCAAGGAGCCTGGATCGTTTTGTGAGAGCCACGCGAGCGGGGGCAGGACGCAGCAGGAGCTGCCCCAACCCTCCTGGCTGGGAGAGTCCTATCTGTGGGACACAAAGCTGCCTACCGCCCCAAGAGTCTCCACCCCTGCCGAGAGGCTCGGTCCCAGGGTGAGTTCTCTCCAGACATTGTTAAGGAAGCAAAATGGTGGAAAAAGAGGATACTCGAGTGGGAGTCTAGTTCTGCCTCAAACTAGCTGGGAGACCGTAGGCAAGTCATGGAAGGCGGCCTCAGTTTCCTGGTCTGCACGTATTACTATTGGACGGGATGGTCCCAAAGTCCCTTTCACAGCCTGAGATTTTGTATGGTCCTTAAAATGTCTGAGGTCCTTAAGAAAATAGGTATACCCTCCCCCACCCCCCAATTTAGGCTAGATTTGCTGAGTATGGTGTTCCCTTAGTCCCCAATATCACACTGCCTCCTGATCTGCCCTGGCTACGCAGGGAGGAATGAAAGAAAGGGTTTGTGACATACGAAAGTATAAATGTTGTGACAACTAACCTGACCGTTTAGTAGGCACGAACCTTGCCTCTACACAGCTTTGTGTAACAACTAGAAAAGGCCCGTTTTTTTCCCTCTGCCCGCCCAAGCCTACTCCTTTAGGCATGCAGGGAAACTGTCCCCACCTCCCACTTGGCCTTATTCCACCAGGGAACCCTGACTAGGGAACAAAAAAGTCCTACAGAGAGGAGGTCTCGAGTACCCATCGGCAGCCGTTGGATGACGGCAGGTAGGTCTGACGCTGAAGAGGCTGTGTCCGGCAGAGCCCAATTCCACGGGAATCCAAGCTCCAAGGCCGGGAGGCGGCAGGCGTTGAGGGCAGACTCACTGCTGAGACTCGGTCTGCAGCACCCACTGCAGGATGTCGTGGCCACGCAGCCCCCGGAGCGCGTTGTCGTAGATGGTGTTCAGACTGGCGCAGAGGGGCTGCCGCCGCAGCTCGGTCACCCGACAGGCCACCAGCCCGCCGGCTGCACACAGCAGCAGCAGCAGCAGCAGCTTCAGCACGGCCCAGGACCGGCCGTGTCTCCGGGGAGGCGGCTTGCGAGGCCGGGAGCCGGACTTGGACTCTGCAGGCACAGAAGGTTCCGTTGGTCTGAGGAGACGCTCATCTCCCCATGGGGACCCGCTCCCACTCCCTTCTCAAATGACTCCCAGGCCCCAAAAAGAAGACTTGGGAACATGTGAGTTGTCGCACACGATGCTGACGCGGAGACGGGGGCAGAAGTTCTCCCCCAGTGGCTCTCCACGCAGCGTGCTCGGAACAAGAACTCATTCCGGTGCCTCATGCAGCTCGCGGTCCCTAGGGTGACCCCTGGGGTCAGGGGACGGGTTTTTCAGGGGGCACTGAGCACCGGTAGCGTGCTGCCCATCTGGGGAAACAGGCCAAAGATATTACTGTAGTTTGTGTCATTATTATAGAAGATGCACCCCCGGGGGCCCCAGGGTGGCACAAGTCAGTTAAGTGGCCGACTCCTGGTTTCTGCTCAGGTCATGATCTCTGGGTCGTGGGATCGAGCCTCGCATCGGGCTCCACCCTCCGAGCAGAGTCTGCTTGAGTCTCTCTCCTTCTGCCCCTCCTGCTTGTGCTTGCACTCTCACTTGCTCTCCCAAATAAATAAACCTTAACAACCCGGAAACGTAAGCTAGCATCCTATCAACAGTGACTGCTGCTGAGAGTGGGGATCACAGGTGACTGTCCTTTTCTATCACACATCTGCAACTTGGCTAATTCTTTGGTATATTACATTTCTAACTTTTTTTAAAAATTGGTTTTGAGATTTTTTTAGACCCAACTTTACAAACTGGACGGGAGTCCCACACAGCAAGAACGGCATGATTCCGTCACATAGATTTTCTTAAATGTAAGAAAGATTTTCTCATTAACGCTGCCCTGGAAGGAGGTCCGATCCTCATTTTACACAAGGAAGCAAAAAAGGGACTAGACAACTTGCTCAAGGCCAGCAAGGGCAAGCAGCAGCGCCCCGGGCCTTGGCCCACCCGACGGGCCCCTTCCGCTCAGAGCTGCCTCTCCGTCAGGACTCCCTGCTGACCCAGAGGGTATGCGACCCCCGCTCCCCCGCACACGGAGCCACGTCACCTCAAACTCAACTGGACACAATCAGGCCAAGCGCTAGGGTGTATTTTATACAACCCGGCTCCCTGAGCACCATTCCCCTGGCATTCAAGCAGAGGCGGCGCCGGCCTCCCCGGGTCGGTACCGGCACTCACGATGCCCCGTGTACGTCACAGACGCCGTGCGGGGCTCTGAAGGGCACGGTCTTCGCCTTGTCGCAACTCTAGCATCTAACCCTGGCGAGAAGGGCAGCTCCCTGTTCCGGGAAGGCTCTCAGCCACTTCTGACCGCACACTCCGGGGTAAGGCGGCAGCGGGGCACCCGCTCCCCCGCACGGCCCCCCACTCCCCGCCGGCAGACCATCCAAGCTCCCCCGGGGCCTCAGAGTCCACTCCTTCCGACCATGGGGGCTGCCTCGCGCGCTCACTCAGCCCCAGCTGCACCCAGCGGGAGCCCTGCGACCGCGAACACATACTCGGGGCCTGGTTCGTCTCCTTCTTGGGCTTCTTGTCCTGCTCCCGCTTGGCTGCTTTGAGGGCGTCGTACTCCTTTCTCCGGCGCTCCTTCTCTTCCGCCTTTTCCCGCTTCCGCAGCTCCCGCTCCTGAGCCTCCTTAGCTCGCTGCTTGGCCTCCCGCTTCTTCTCGGCCTCTACCGGAAAATGCACCCCAAAGTGACTTCTCGGCCCCCAAACTGCAAGAGTGCTTTTCCCGAGGAACTAAAAGCTGGGGTTCGGCCTCCCTTCCCTGAGGCCACATGTCACGTGAGCTGTATTAAGGGGAAAAAGCGGTCTCTGCTCTCGGGGAAGTAAGCCCTCCTCAGACGCAGTAAGCTGCTCTCAGGGTTTGCTGAATGCATTAAAGGGGTCTGAGCCCCGTGCAGCAGAGAGATTAGGGTGATGTAACAAGGAGCATGGTGACAAGCCAGCGGTTCAGAAAGCACAGTGAGCGACAGCCTTCTACGACTCTGCTGTCAGGAGAAGAGACACCAGGGGCTGTGGATTCTATGGGATGCCTATCCTCCCAAACCTCGGAAAGGAATGTGGCACGGAAGGGTGAGCAAGAAGGGAAAGTGAGTGCTCAAGTTCATGGTGAGAGAAAATGGAAATGTTTTCCCGAGAAAGCAAGACTGATAATCTGTCAGAGGGCAACCTCTAGACCTCACCTCAGGGGTCTGTGATGCCTTCTGATTCACTTCACGGGTCAAGTGCGTTCACATCCAGTACCCGACTTACAAATCACCGGCTTCTAAAAATGCACTTCCAAATGAGTTCTTTGGAAGCGCGAAGTACATTTTTCCAAAGCCAGAACGCCACAAATTAGGGAGTTAAATGTCCCTTAATGGCTTAAAAGCCTATCTGACCCATAATGTGGCTGATGGGTAGTACGCTAAGTACTGGAGCTTTCCACTGGTTTTCCACGTACAAACCAGCTCCAAGTTCCAGCTGGGCACTGAGAACGCCAAGGGCACATTACGCCCAGCCTGGAGAGAGCGTGCGGCAGCAGGAAGTCAAGCAGCTGTGGTCCAAGGAAATACAGCATCGCGGGAGCCATGCACGTAAAAGGGCCCGGGGTCACTCGGGCTTCATCTCAGGGTTCACCTAGAACCTGGACTATGCCCCTCCCTCCTAAGTTCCAGCAAAAGCCATTAGAATGCTTTAAGCAAAGAGCAGCATGATTGACTTTTGTTTTAAAAAGATCTCCGTGGCTGCAGGGCGGAATGGGCGCAAGTGTGCAGACAGGCCAAGGAGCTGGGGGGCACCAGGGCCGGCTACAGCAGGGAGCCTGAGTCATGGGGCGGCGCGGAGGGGAGGGAGCATCACCCCAGGACTTGCTGATATCGGATATCAGAGTAACTGAACAAAGACATCCTGGCCATCTTTCCAGTTTCAGGCTTGAGTAGGTGCAGGAATGGGGACTGCTACTACAGGGGGGCCCCGGAAGGGCTTGAAGGGGACCATCTTGGCTGTGCTTAAGTTCTGATGCCTTTTAACCCTCCTAGCAGGCTGGAGGGCTCTGGAGCTCAGTGGGTGAGCCAGGCCTGGAGACTGAACCGCCAGAGATGATGCCATCCACTGCCACACGGCCCCCTGCTGCTCTGCCCGCCACTTCCAGGGATCTCAGCTCCTGCCGCAGGGGACTCAGTGGCTGCGGAAGGACAGGAAGACAGCTGGGTGGGGGATGGCACGTACCTCGTTCTACTTCCAGCCGCCGCTGCCTCTCTCGCTCCTGATCGGCCTGCACAGCCTTCATGTGCTGTAACACCTGCGGGAGAGACAGGGGTGCGGAACTGCCCTGAGCAGGGGGAGCAGCGCAAGCCACAGGGTGCACGTCCACTCCGGGGGCTCCAAGGGGCCCCCTGCTCTTTTCAGGCCGGCACAGCCCTGGGCAACGCAGAGCTAGAGGAGGCAATCCCATCCCTGCCTCCTGACTCACGCCGCCGGCCTTAGTTGCAGACGGGTCATTCGAGCCCAGGCCACTAAAGCTGTGAGCGGATGCCGACTGGAGTGTGTCAGGGGTCCTGCCCCATAGTTACTGTCACACGCACAGTCTCCCGTCAGCCCCCAGCAGCTCTGCTGCCAAGCCTTCCCACCCTGGCTCCCAGGGCTATCTTATGTGAGCTCTCCCCACCCGCCCCCGTCTGGGGAGGCGTTTTCCCTCTCCAGGTCTCAACACTAGGTTCCCTGAGGGTGGAGACTGCTGTCCCCTCTGCCGGCTAGACACTCAATACTAGTTTGATGAATGACTGCCTGGCTCCCCATTTCCAGAGGCAAAAAACCAAGGCTGGGGGCTAGGGGGAGTTGTGTGATCTGTGCACGCCTCATGGCTCCAAGTAGCACAGCTGAGAGCACAGGTCTTCTGAGACCCCGGGCCCGAGCCTGGCCCACTCATGTCAGCACACGGAGCAAGGAAGCCTCTAGGAGGAAGGGAAGTGCCACGCGGCCCACCCAGACAAAGCCCTCGTGCCCAGTCCTCGTCCACTCAGTCCCGGGCGGCCTCCAATTCTGATGGCCCCAGAGATTCTCGGTATGGGTATGAGTATTTATTTTTTAGGTTTGTTTATATCTTTAGAAGCTGGTATCCCTTGGATGTCGAGGACAGAGCACAAGCTTAGAGCCCAGCGCAATCCTGACTCTACCACTTCCTAACCGTGCGACCTTAGCAAGTGACTTCCCCTCTCGGGCTCCCTGCAAGAGCCTGCTTTGAAGCCACGAGGAACCCTGTCCTGGGCCTTGAACCTGCTGCAACCTCTCAGAAGGGAGTCAAGCTCACTATACAATAGCCACTCAACAAGGACTGCAGGATCTGTCGAAGGTCAAGCCTGATGGCGGGAGGAAGCCCAAGTTCAAAGTCCCGTCTCACTCTGAACTCCAAATACTAAATAAACACCAACCATTCCAGTGGTTTTAAGGGGTGTACGGGTGGCTAAATAAAGAGCAAAGATGTTTAAGAGACATCCCTCTTCACCCCAGCTCCTGTACATCAGGAGTGCTGTGACAACACACTGAGCTCAGAAACAGGAGCGACGCCTCTAGTGCGGACCGTGAGCCTTGGAGGCAGACCTTGTTGATCCGTGCCAGTCCACAGCACACAGTAAGCACTTGATAAATACCGTCCAGCTAACAAATTATTTTTATAGGGTGTACTCTGCACCTAGCTTATCGCTTACAGCACCTGCCCCGTGCACCCACACAAGGTCAGGGCTGGGGAGGGCTGACTCCTGGGGACAAGTGACCTCATTCTGGCTGGCCCAAGCCACTCTGCTATGATGCCTAACGGTGTGCTACATGCTGCCAGAGTCTATGCTGGGCCGCGGTGCTGGGGAGCACGGCTCCTGGGACCATACCCACAACGCAATAGTGGGCTCGCTCTGGAAGATGTATGCTAATACTAAAGATCTTGGTGCTCAAAAAAAAACGATCTTTGAGGGGCGCCTGGGTGGCTCAGTCATTGGGCTCCTGCCTTCGGCTCGGCCCTGAACTAACGATAAAAAAAGAAAGGCCTGAGATTCACCTAGAGACCCACCGCACCCGCATTTCCCTTCCCTTAATTCTAGCATTTAAAGTTAGTTCCGAGTCCTTTGTGTTCATCATGCCTCCTAAACATGGCCAAGTAAGCCATCTGCGGCTCCAAAGCTGGAGGGAAAGTGACCGTGGCTGGCGCTGGAGAGATGCAGTGCGAGGCAGGGGACGCCTGGGGGGTTCAACTGGTTAAGCGTCTGACTCCTGATTTCAGCTCAGGTCGCGATCTCAGGGCTGTGAGACTGAGCCCCACATTGGACTCTGCAGAGTGTGGAGCCTGCTTGGGATTCTCTCGGCATCTTTGGTTCTGTTGGTGATGCCTGCCTTCCATGCTGCCTTTAGCTCCTTGCTCCAACGTCAGACGACTTGACTGAAATCCAATGTCAGATCTGCCCAGGATGTGTCTGCTTTTAGGTATAAGCTTACAAATATTAACAACACTTGCATTATCAAAATTCCTACAATACCTGTGACTCAGATAATCTTCTTGTCCCATTTAAAGAACTGTCAATGGTGGAATGTTGGATTAGGCAAGGTCCTGGTTTCTTTCTTAAGATTTTATTTATCAGACAGAGAGAGAGTGAGGGGGAGCGTGCGCGCACAAGCAGGGAGAGCAGCAGGCAGAGAGAGAAGCAGGCTCCCCACTGAGCAGGGAGCCCACTGCAGGACTTGAACCCAGGACCCCGGGACTATGACCTGGGCCAAAGGCAGATGCCCAAGAGACCGGCCCAACCCGCGCCCCGAGGTCCCTATTTCTTAAGAACGGAAGCTCCGCTCTGGGAAAGCCAGTACCGTTCTCCTACTTATAAAGGCAACACAGAAACAAAGGTCTTCCGCCTGACAGGCCGCTAGCAGCCGCATTTCACCGAGCCCTCCGTGCTGCAAACCTCACACGGCCACAGGTGCCCTGGGAGGGGAAGGAACAAGGGGAGGCCTCGGCGAGCCGCGAGGGAGCGTGCGGGGGAGCCCCGGGGAGCCAGGAGCCTACCTTGCTGGCACACTGCTTGCACTGCTTCTCGTCCAGGCAATCCCCCGCCACTCTGGCCAGGCCAGGGTCCAGGGGGTTATCCTTCAGGTCCAGCCACTTCAGGCTCTGCAGAGACAGGGCGGAGAGGCTGGTCGAGCCCACGTCCACACACAGCCCCCGCAGGTGAGCGAGCAGGAAGCAAGCCCCGGCCCTCCGAGGTGGCAGCGCCCAGCTGGTGTCCCTGCCGGCCGCGCACGTGCCCGGGCCCTCTGCCTCACCTGGCAGCAAACTCTGGCTCGTGAACTGTTACCTTGAGCTGAGCAAAGCTGACGGGCAGGGTCACCAGCCTGTTGTTGAGGAGATCCAGGTGCTGGAGGTTGACCAGACGGCCAAAGTCGGCCGGCAGCTGCTGCAGTTTATTCTTGCTCAGGTCCAGCTTCACCAGGTGTGTGAGGCCGCAGAAATCCGCCTGGGACCCAAACAAAGAACACGTCGGCCCCAGGCCCTCGGCGGGAGATGCCAGAGCCCTAGAGGCAGAGGAGGCTGCGTGGAAACCCTGACCCCACCTGCTCCCCAGCTCCTGCACCCGCAAGGAGACGCAGCTGATGCCCAGCACTTCCGGCGGAAGCAGGGAGGCTGCGTCTGTCCAAGGTCTTAGCACCTTTAAAGTAGGCATAAATAAGTGTGTGCTCCCTCATGCTCCGTGCGCCCTCCAACCCAACCTCCACCTTGCTCCTGGAGGGAGTGGGGTCCCTCTGGCCCCCCACAGCACCCTGTGCTCTCCTTTCACAGGGGCGGTCAAAGCACAGTGGGACCGACCACTTCCCTAAAAAGATGGGAGTGCCCCTCAAGCAGTGTGATTCTCTGTTCTCTGAAGCAGCTAGCATAGCTCCCACCTGCGGTGCTGCTCCCACCTTGGCGCACAGGCACTACGCACACTCTCTGGGGACCTGTAACCGCCAGCGGATCGGCACTGCCAAGGAAGGCACAAAGAGCTGAACACACTTGGACTGAAAAGCACACCGGGAGAGGGGCACGGTGGGACTGCCGACAAAGCGCCCAGCAGCGGCGGGCGTCAGGGACCAGCCCACACACTTTCACTAGACACGAAATACTGCCTAGAAGCAGGGGGATCTCGGATGCTTTCTCAGTGTGAGAAACGGTTCTTGCCCAGCTGCGGAAGATGCTAGAGATAATGAGCGAGGCCCAAGGGGAATACTGACAGGGGAACAGACTAATGACCCAAGGAAGAAACTGCCAACTTCTGAGACCGATCCCTGAGCTGAGCCCAGTGGAGCCGGGCAGGGAGTGACATGGCCAACGTGATCGCTGGCAAAGATGACAACAGCAACAGACTTGGGCCTGACACTGACGGCGTGCTGCTCTGGAGCACAGACTGGCCATCACCCAGGAGTGGCTGCCGAGCTGAACCACTCTAGGGCCTACGCAGGGAAAGGACCGCGGACTGAAGACATCGCCAAGCATATGATGGAGAAGGAAAGCTGGGAGAAATAGTGCAAGAAAAATCAGAAGGATCTGACCGCAGGCTGGATGCATCAAAGAAAAATTATCTCAAGTAATTCAACAGTTGGGAGAATGATGATACAGTAGTCCTCAAAAGCCACATTTTTTTTTTCCTGTTCCTCATCAAAAGATACAATGGGAGGCTGTTCATGTGCAGCTTTCTCCCTGGAAACCAGAGAAACTTACAGAATGGCCTCTACCCTCCTCTCCACAATAGGGAGGTACACTATTTCTCAAAGGAATAAGATAAGGCAGAAAAAGAAGACCCCAATGGTGATTCGGCCAGCATTCTGCTGACTTTAGTTTTAGTGCCCTTCCCACTGTTCTAAAGAATGAAGCCTCTACCGTGCTTCCCTTCTTGCTGAGACAAAGCACCCCACCCCACCCCCAGCACACTCCCATTCAGTTACAGCTTGTCTGCAGGCCTGTCCTGAAATTATGACTATTAAGACATAACTCCCTCAAACAAGAAGCATCAGGGCTCTACAAGGAAGCGTGCCTGCCTGCCGGTCTTACCGGGAGACTAGTCAGTTTATTGCAGGAAAGATCCAGCACGGTGGCCTTCGGGAGGGCAGCCTAGGAAAAGGAATGAGAACAAAATGTCAAGCCAACACGTGGAATGGTTCAGGGACATGAAGCATTTTCCAGAGAAAATTCCCACAATTAGGAAGTCCTTTAAAAATTAGCAGCGAAATATAATGGAACAGTAATAATAATATAGTAGCTGCACGGGTCAACACGTACTACCTACCAAGTATCTTACGTTACAATCTTAATCCTCACAACCCTGTAAAACAAGAACTATTATCACCATTTTATAAATGAGGAAATCTAGGGGCACAAAGGTTAATCAGCTTGCCAAGGGCAGGGACATGGCTCTTAAGCAATGGAACTAGAATATGAACTGGAAATCTGTTCTAACCTCCACACTACAGAGCTGAGTGCCAACGGCGAATGTAATTTATTAAAGGCAGGAAAGTGTAGGTCACCCAAAGTGACCTGATGTGCTGGTGCCGGTAGGAAACCTGATAGGAAAAGTAGGGACTGTGATCTAACTCCACTTTGGCAACAAACTAGTTGTGTAATCTTCCTGGGACCTTAGGCCTCAGTTTCCTGGCTGGGAGTGTGGGAGTAGGGGGGTGGTGGGGTGGGCAGCAGCAACAGGGATTCCAGCCTGTTTATGCCATGTTGGGAAGAGCCCTTGCCAATCAAGCAGTGACACTACACATTCTTCAAGGAAGGATGCCTCAGGGCGGGGACAGCCAACTGGGACCTCCAGCTTCCTAGAAATGCAAAGTTCCGGGCCACACCCAGGTCTACCCAGAGGCCTCCTTCTCAAGAGGAGTCATTCATTCATTTATTCATTCATTCTCCAAACAGCCAGCAACCACTCCGTGGGCGCCTACTTTGAGTCAAACAGGAAGCTGAGCGCCGTGAAGGCCCCCCAGATGGGAGGGGAGATTCACTCCTGACGCCTGAACAGCCCAGGGCCGAATAGGCAGCGCCTTCTCAACTTCTGGAACTGCGCCAAAGTGACACGTGTCCATCCCAGGAAGAAAACTGGGGGCAGAGGTGGGCTCCCCGGGTACCGAGTCCCACTCCTCCCACCTAGTTTTAAGATCTGGAAAGTGAGGCGTGGGAAAGGAGGCGGCCCGCACAGGGGCCAGCGACTGTCTCGGGCGGGCACCTGGGCCTGGAGGGGCCGTACTGACCAGCTCCTTGACGGGGACCTCGTTCAGGTCGCTGAGGCTCAGGTCCAGCTCGTTGCCGTCCAGCTTGTCGCGGAGGTTCCCGCCCTTGCTACCGGCCTTGGTCATGGTGACGCCGGCCGAGCGGTCCCGGCTCTGGGGGCTCCAACGGGCAGGAGAGGGGCTGAGAAGCTGCTCGTCGGCTCAGCGGGCTCGCAGCCAACCGATAACGCCCGCGTCCTCCGCCGCCGCAGGTGCGAGACGCCGCCGTCCGCCCGACCGCCCGCTGCACTCTGAGCCCCGCGCCCCGCTCCCACCCGTGCCGCGGCGACGACGACCACTTCCGTGTCCACGTCACCTTCCGCGGCCACTGAGACGGGCGGGGCCAGAGCGGACCGGGCGTGTGCGGGAGCGCCACCTGGCGCCAAGGAGGGCGCATTGCAGCGGCCGCCGCCTCCGGAAGGGTGGGGTTCAAAGCTAGGAGTTTGGTTGCCCTGCTGAGCCGCCGTTTTTCCCTAGTGGCCCAGGGTGCGCCACCTTTGCTGGCAGCACCAGGAGGCGAAAGGGCATGGGACCGGGCGCCAGAAGGTCTGGGTTGCATCCCAGATTGACTTCATCACATCACCCGATTCCCCTGGGTTAGAGGCCAAAGCTGCACATCTTTCAAAATTGCTCCCTGCCCTCTTTACTTAATCCCCAAATGATCATCACCCGGAAATTCCAGCCTCTGAATCTCTTAACTCCTTTTCCCTGCCCCAGCCTCTTGTCCAGGCCGGCATCTCCTCGTTCCTGGATTACTCTGAGTCTCTCTCCCTGCCATCCACCTCTACCCAGCTGCCCAGATGACTGTCCTAAAAATCTAACCAAGTCTTTCCTCTGCTTAAAACCCTTCAAACCTCTGGCTACCTCTAGAATATGAACCACTCTCCTTTCTAGACTGGTCCCTGACTGCTTCTGCAGTCTCCTCACAAACCCCTCCTTGCCTGGGATGCTCCTCACAAACCCACAAGTCCCTCCTTGCCTGGGATGCTGTGTAGACTTCCATCAGGTGGCCTCTGATGCAGAAAACAAAGGCAGAAGAAAAATTGTTAAATTTCCTTATAACTTACAGCCCACTGCTAAGTCCTTAAAACAGACAGAGTGACATTCCTCTCTGAGCTCAGCTGCCTCCATGTTAACACCTTGCTAAGGGCAAAGCAAACCTGAACCCCTCACCCCCACCCCCTGCCCCAGGATCCTGTAAGTCTACTTTAACATATAAAAATTCCTTTGGAAACTTCCTTTATCTCCACCCCTCTAAGATACACATTGGCAATCATCCCCCAAGCATATGACCCACCGATAAACACCTGAAGGGTCTCACGACTAAGGTTTTATTAGACAGTAATAAATGATCTTTTTGCAACAATAGCCCCCTCAAGGTCTCGAAAACCTTGCTTCCAAAATTCCTTTGAGACTTAGGCTATCCCTAACCCCCTCCCAACTTGGAAGTATATGATGGCCACTCCTCATGACCCCGGGGCAGCTCTTTCTGCCCAAAGGTTCTGTCCCCCGGCTATAATAAAATCATCTTTTTGCACCAGAGATGACTCAAGAATTCTTTCTTGACTGCCGGCTTCGAACTCGAAGGTCTTTCCTGCATCTGCCTCCACACCTTTCTCTCTCCTGGGATGGCCTTGCTTCCCAACCCACCTCTGCTTAGCTAATTTCTAGTCCTTCAGGAAACCTCTCCTGACTGCCATGAACTCCAGAGCTAGTTAGGGGTCCCCCCTTTGGACTCTGGTAATGTCCCATGTGCTACCTTACTGTCAGAGGTGATAGGGCTTGATGCCTAAGGCGGGGGCCTCTGGTTTACCAGAAACCTTATGCAATCACCATGCTTTATTTATGGATGGATGAGAAACATGCAAAGTAATGGTACCTAGCAGGTAGAATCTGGGGAGGACTGAATGAGAAAAACACCATGCGCTTACCGTAGTGACTGGCATTTAATAGGTACCTGATAAATATTAGCTGTAATTCATAATTTGCCTTGTGTTATACTTATCTTTATGTGTCTGTCCTCCACTCTGGACTGTGAGGGAGGGATTCTGTCTTTGTATCCCCAGTGTCTGAATGTCTGAGGCATGGTAGTTCTCATCCAAGGGTCTGCTGGATGGATGAATGAACAAGTGAAGCATTTTACCCACTCCACACCTCAGCTTGCTCATCTTTGAAATGGGCACAACAAAGCTTATCTCAGAGGGCAACTGTGAAGACCAAATGGAAGTCAGTGCCATGACCTATTCATTTCACAAAACCTTGTGCACACCCCTCTCACCTACAAGGCACGGTGCTGGGCTTCTGGGAACCAGACAAGGCAATTGAATAATTATACATTAGCACTTGGCAATCTCTAAAGCCCTTGAGCATTCATTATCTCGTTGTGATAAAATACACAAAGAGACTATACAGTGCCTTTTATTGTTCTCTCTCTCTTTTTTTTAGAGAGAGCATGCACTCATGTCAGTGAGTGGGGGCAGAGACCCTGGCGGGGATGGGGGTGGGGGCAGGGAAGAGGGGGGACTGGATCTCAGGAACATAAGATCTGACCTGAGCCAAAATCAAGAGTCCAACGCTTAACCCCTTAGTTGTCTGAGCCTACCAGGTGCCCCTGTTGCCTCTATTTTATTAAGGAAGAAACTCGGGAAGAAGTAACTTGTCCTCAGTCACATAGGGGCAGACCCAAATCTTTTGATTCCAAATCCTGTTTCTTTTCACTACATCCAGTTATCTCTGCCCCCAAGGAGCCTACAGTCAACACAAGTAATTATTATATAAAGTAGAAAGGATAAGGGCCCTAACACAGCCTTAACATCCGTGGGCAGCTTTTTCCTTGGGAACAATAGACTGGCCCTGGGCTGCAGTCCCCAAACCAAGTGCCACTTTGTGCCTGGATGTCTGGGTTGTTTGGGGAAATGCCAAAAGGGACACAAGCACCACAGCCTAGAGAAGGTAAAGGTCAGGACGAGGGCAGGATAGAGCAGCTTCCTGGAAGAAGTTTGGGCATCAGGCCAGCACTGTGACAGCTAGCTCTAGTGTCACCCTGGCAAGTCAGTCTACCTTTCCAAGCCCCCGTTTCTCCTTCTGTCGAATGGGGATAAGAAAAAGGAGAAGAGTGTCAGGACCCAGAGACACATGTAAGAGCCAAATAGCATAATGCAGGGTGCCTGGGTGGCTCAGTCGTTAAGCGTCTGCCTTTGGCCCAGGTCATGATCCCGGCGTTCTGGGATCGAGCCCCGCATCGGGCTCCCTGCTCAGCGGAAAGCCTGCTTCTCCCCCTACCACTCCCTCTGCTTGTGTTCCCTCTCTCGATGTGTTTCACTCTGTCAAATAAATAAAATCTTTAAAAAAAAAAACAAAAAAAAAAACAAATAGCATGATGCAAGAAGTCAGCTTTCCTAAGGGCAGATGCATCTGTTCCGGCAGTGGTGAGTTGAAAAAAGAGACTCGGCCCTCGAGAACTGGAGCCCCCAAAGTAACTTTTAAGGCAAATGATCTCTCTCTCTCTCTCTCTGGTTTATTTACATGCACTTGCTTTAAATACTCCCACAGATAGGGAGTCATGCCATGCTCACCACAAATCTGTCCATCCCAAAGTAAATGTTTAAATCTAAAGCAATCCCAATTAGAAATCCCAACAAGATTTTTGTTTTTAGAACTGGGTAAAAATGATCTGAAAATGCATATAACGGGGGGTGGGGAATCAAATTCGTATGGAAGGATAAATGTACAAGAATTGCCAAGAACATTTACTTGGTGAGATAAAAAAATCGCCACAGGGGTCCTGCCCAACCAGATACTAGACTCTGTCATAAAGCTCGAAACCGTAGAGTGTTGTCACGGGCAGGGATCAGTGGTACAGCACAGAGAATCTGGAAACAAATACAAATGTATATGAGTCTTTAAAATATAGCTAAGATGGCAGTTAAAGTCAAATCCATCAGGGGCGCCTGGCTGGCTCAGTCGTTGGGCATCTGCCTCCAGCTCAGGTCCCGGGATCAAGCCCCGCATCGGGCTCTCTGCTCCGCGGGCAGCCTGCTTCGTCCTCTCTCACTCCCTCTCTTGTGTTCCTTCTCTCACTGTGTCTCTCTCTGTCAAATAAATAAATAAAATCTCAAAAAAAAAGCATCTAACTCTTGGTTTCGACTCAGGTCATGATCTCAGGGTCATGAGATCGAGCCTCTGGTCAGGCTCCCTGCTCACTGGGGATGGGAGAGTGGCCTCTGTTAGAGATTCTCTCTTCCTCTCCCACCGCTGGCGCTCTCTCTCTCCCTCCCTCAAATAAATAAATAAATAAATCTTTTTAAAAAATAAAAATAAAGTCAAATCCATCAAAAGGGGGGTGGTTGAACAAACCACAGTGTATTATGCGGTGGGACATTACTGCAGAACATTCTACAGCATTAAAGAGAATGAGTAGAACTATATGTATTGACCTGGAAAAAAATGTTGTATATGGTCAAGTAAAAAATGCAAGTCACCGAGTAGATACAGGGCACAGTCTCATTGATTTTTTTTTTTTTACTTTGACATTATTTTAGACTTATAGAAAAGTTGCAAGGATAGAAGAAAGAATTCTTCACATCCTTTACTCAGATTTCCCAACTGTTAACATTTGACTATGGAAACATACACATATTTCTAAACTATTTAAGAGTATACTGTAGGGGCGCCTGGGTGGCTCAGTCGTTAAGCGTCTGCCTTCGGCTCAGGTCATGATCCCAGGGTCCTGGGATCGAGCCCCGCATCGGGCTCCCTGCTAGGCGGGAAGCCTGCTTCTCCCACTACCATTCCCTCTGCTTGTGTTCCCTCTCTCGCTGTGTTTCTCTCTGTCAAATAAATAAAATCTTAAAAAAAAAAAAAAAGAGTATACTGTAAAAAAAAAAAAAGAGTATACTGTAGACACAATACCTCTTTATTTGTAAATACCTCAGCATGTAGCTCCCAAGTAGGAGGAAGTCTCTCACATAATTGCAGGACAATTATAAAAGTCAACAAATCAACACAGACCAACACTATTATATAATCCATGGACTTCATTCAGATTTCATCAATTCTCCAACATGATCTAATTTTTTGGAAAAAAAAAATAGAGAGAGGGAGGGGATGGAGAAACATATGTCTACGTATTTGTATGAGCCTAGGACTGTATGGAAGAATATCCACCCTTTTAACATTGTGTTCCTTGAATATTTGTCACACGGTGCAAGTATTACTTATATAATATGTTACAATGTAGGAAAATTTAATATAAATAAACAGGGAATGAATGAACACAGTTACAATATGTTGGAGAGAAACTTGAGATCAAATCCTCATTCTGCCAACTTTGGACCCATGACTGGTTTCTCCATCTCCAAGATTGGATGTCCTCCATTATAAATCTCCATCTATTGGGGAAGATATAGATAGAGAGATAGAGAGATAGATGGATAGACGATTTTATTTATTTGAGAAAGAGAGAGACAGAGGAGAGGGAGAAGCAGGGAGCCCGAGGTGAGCTCCATCCCAGGCCGCTGGGATCATGACCTGAGCTGAAGGCAGACGCTTAACTGACTGAGCCTCCTAGGCCCCCTGAAGAAGCTATCTTTTTAAAGATTTTACTTATTTATTTGACAGAGAGGAGAGAGATCACAAGCAGGCAGAGAGGCAGGCAGAGAGAGAGGGGGAAGCAGGCTCCCTGCCGAGCAGAGAGTCCGATGCGGGACTCGATCCCAGGATGCTGAGATCATGACCTGAGGCTTTAACCCACTGAGCCACCCAGGCGCCCCATGGAAGCTATATTTTTAATAAAGATTAAATGGGAAAAAAAGATACAAGAAGTTCCCATTCCCTAGACGGCACTCAAAAAAAATGATCCCTGTAAACTTGCTGAAATGTCATATCCGTTCTCACCTCCTCCTCTGCGCTCATGCCATTCATTCTTATAATGCGCTTTTCTGCCTTTGCAAGAAAGGTCACCATGCTTTTCTTCCTTCAAGGCCCAGTCTAGAAGACCCCTCCTCCGGAAATACTCACCTGATTACCAAAAATGACGGCTGACCAAAAATAAGCCATTTCTGCAGGTGTCCTCTGGTGACCCCAGGCCGTGGTACTGTGTCCTGCTTTGCGCCAGCATTGTTGGCGGGACCAACAGTGATGGCGGGACCAACAGCGATGGCGGGGGAACCAATAATGGTAGCGGCGGAACTGCAGGGGAGTCTGTTGGGTCGCTCCAGGGAAAGGCTCTCGTTGCTCATCAAAGGCTGTCATGTTTCTTTGCTGGTTCTGTCTGTGTGCGAGGCTGGGAACTGGAGTGAGGGAAGTGAGGGAAGACGCTGCTTATACACTGAACATGCCCAAGTGGCAAGAAGTGTTGGCTTGGGTCGTGCTACCAGCTCTGGAAGCATCCTGACACACGACTAAGGCCTGAAAGGCCCCACGTCTTGATCATAGGGCTTGAATCCCCCCCAACGGAGAGCCTTTTTAACAATGCTGGGGCTTTTTTTCTTCAAAGTAAGCTCTATGCCCAGTGTGGGGCTTGACCTCATAACCAACCCTGAGATCAAGAATTGCATGCTCTGCTGAGTCAGTATACAAAAAGGTTCCCGGAGATGCACAGTAGTAGGAGGCAATCTCTTATATAATTACAGGACAAATATAAAAGTCAACAAATTGATACAGACCAACACTATTATACAATCCATGGACTTCATTCAGATTTTGGTGGTCCAACATGATCTCATTTTTTGAAAAAAAAAAAAAAAGAAAGAGGGAGAGGATGGAGAAACAATAGGTATTTTACGAATATTACTCGTCTGACCCGTTCCTTGGACTCAGACCACCAAAATATGAGTACCTACCACACGCCACACCCTAGCCACTGGGCTCACTGGAAATAAAATTCCTAATCCTTGCAATATATGTCCCAATTATCTCTCTCATAAGACTTTACCTTATCCCTCACTCCTCCCAAAAAAACCGCTCTTTGCTCCTCTAACAAAACTACTAGCAGCTCCCAGAATGCACTGCTCTCTGCCTTCACATACACTTTCTCCATATTCCCTTGATATATATTCCCCCGGTAAAGTCCCATCAGCCATCCGGTTTCTCCTCCCAGTCCTGTCTATGGCGGGGTGCCTAATGGTTCCCCAAGATGTCCACGTCCTCATCCCCAGAACCTGTGAATATGTTACTTTACATGGCCAGAGGCACTTTTCAAATGTGATTAAATTAAGGATCATCCAAGTGGGCCCTCAATGTACTCACTAGTGTCCTTATAAGAGAGGCAGAGGACATTGAACACATTGATCATTCTTTCAAGGAATCAGCTCAGATCTCTAGGGGACCTTCTGGGACATGCCCAGGGTAGGTACCTGTCCCCTCTACCCCTACTCCCACAGCCCTGGCCACATGGCATGTCCTGGCCAGTCTCAGGATGAGTATTCTCTGCTAGACACTGAGTCCCCCTGAGAACAGATGTCTTGCCTCATTCATCTCTCTGGCCGGAGGGCCCAGCACTGTGCCTGGTTCCAAAAAGGTACTCAGTGAATGTCTGCAGAACCAATGAGTGGGTAAAGGAAGATACATTTGCTCGGGTCTGATAACACTCGGTCTTTACCCAAGACTTCACAGTTGACCTTTGCTCCTGACTTTGACCCAAGGCGAGTTAAAAATTACATCATCCAGAAAAGGTTTTTGCCCTCCACTTCTTATGAAAGCAAGGCTTTCACAACCTTTGGCAGCTGCTAGGATTACAGCCTTTTTAGTTTTTCAGTTTTGAGTTGGAAGAAAATTGTGATTGTTTTAAGATCCTACCTGCCTGTATCTGCCTTCGGGTTCGGAATCAGTTCCTGATTCTCACTTTCAGTTGAACACCAGAAACAGATATTTTTATGAACTTTTTTTTTTTTAATCAGCCTTCTTGTTTGTTTTTGGCTTCAGGTATCAGATAGGACTATCAGATCAGATGGCTATCAGATCGGACGGGCAGAGTATGACCATTATCTCCAGGCACTGTCATCCCTTCTTTCAAAATGAGAATCCAGGGGCGCCTGGGTGGCTCAGTCGTTAAGTGTCTGCCTTCAGTTCAGGTCCTGATCCCAGGTTCCTGGGATTGAGCCCCGCATCGGGCTC
>CM053619.1:26745607-26771246 GCA_028646535.1 Procyon lotor | reverse complement strand
CTGGCTGCTCCCATCCGTCCGTAGAACACCAGACTCTTTTTTTTTTTTTTAAGATTTTATTTATTTATTTGACTTTTTTGAGAGAGAGAGAGAGATCACAAGTAGGCAGAGAGACAGGCAGAGAGAGAGGGGGAAGCAGGCTCCCTGCTGAGCAGAGAGCCCGATGTGGGGCTGTGATCCCAGGACCCTGATACCATGACCTGAGCTGAAGGCAGAGGCTTTAACCCACTGAGCCATCCAGGCGCCCCATGAACATCGGACTCTTGATATCAGTGTCACAAGTTCAAGTCCCACATTGGGAGTGGAGCCTACTTAAACTCACACACACACACACACACACACACACACACACACACACACCAGAAAAAAATGAGAACATGTCCTCATCCTCCTCTCCCTTTTCCTTGGTGTGGTCCGCTAACAGTCTCTACTTCCTTCCTCTTCTCCAGGAGCTCTGCGTTTCTACCCAGAGGCTTCCTGCCTCAGATGTCCAGTGAAGAAGATTCTTTAAAAGGGACAGTTTTCCGGGGCACCTGGGTGGCTCAGTGGGTTGGGGCCTCTGCCTTCGGCTGGGGTCATGATCTCAGGGTCCTGGGATCGAGCCCCACATCGGACTCTCTGCTCAGTAGGGAGCCTGCTTCCCCCTCTCTCTCTGCCTGCCTCTCTGCCTGCTTGTCATCTCTCTCCCTCTGTCAAATAAATAAATAAAATCTTAAAAAAAAGGGGGGGGCCAGTTTTCCTATACAGCCAATTATAACAGAGAGCTATGGAAAATTACACCAGAGAAAAAAAATTTGCCCGAGGTCATTGACAGAAAAGGTGGCAGAGCTGGATTTCTTTGCAGATCTGACTCTGAGGCTAATTGCTGACCTGAACAACCCCTTTGTGCTCATTGTTTTGCTGCCAAAAAAAAAACCCTCACCAAACATGCTAGTCCCTGTACATGATTGATGGCACTCATCAAGAAGACTTGCAGGAAAAAATTTATTGAGGGTGCCTGGGTGACTCAATTAGTTAACTGTTCCACATTTGGTTTCAGCTCAGGTCATGATCTCAGGGTGGTGAGATGTAGGCCCGCGGGGGGCTCAGTTTGCTCTCTCTTTTTCCCTCTACCCTTCCCCACTCATGCCCGTGCTCTCTCCCTTTCTCTCTCTCTCTCAAAAAATTTTTCTTCTTGAGATAAAACATGTATGGGACACCCGGCTGGCTCAGTTGGTAGAGCATGTGACTCTTGATCTCAAGGTTATAGGTTCAAGCCCCACACTGGGTGGAGAGATTACTTAAAAATAAATAAAATCTGGGCACCTGGGTGGCTCAGTAGTTAAGCATCTGCCTTCGGCTCAGGTCATGATCCTGGGGTCCTGGGATCAAGCCCCACATCAGGCTCCCTACTCCGCAGGAAGCCTGCTTCTCCCACTACCATTCCCTCTGCTTATGTTCCCTCTCTCACTGTATTTCTCTCTGTCAAATAATAAAATCTTAAAAATATAAATAAATAAATAAATAAAATCTAAAATAAACAAACAAACACATGTACACTGTCTTAGGAAAATAAAACAAGAAAAAGGCTTTTAACAAAAAAAAGCATTGGTTCTCAGCTCTACGCCTGCTCCCAGCCCCATGATCCAAATAGAACTCTTTTTTACTGTGACAAAGTAGACATAAATAAAACTTATCATTTTGTTTTTACCATTTTAGCCATTTTTAAAAATTTTATTTATATTTAAATTTTATTTATTTATATATAAATGTATATATATGTAATATTTAAAATATTGTTTATATTTGAAATTTTGTTTATTTGAGAGAGGGGGAGCATGTGCGCATGGGAGAGAGGGAGGAGCACAGGGGGAGGGAGAGAGAGAAAAGCAGACTCTGTGCTGAGCATGGAGCCCTAGGAGAGGCTCCATTCCAGGATCTCAAGGTCATGGCCTGAGCCAAAGCCAAGATCAGACACTTAACTGACTGAGCCACCCAGGCACTCCCCGTTTTAACCATTTTTAAGTGCGTAGTTCGGGGGCATTAATTTCCCTCCAACAACATCAACATCACCACCATCCATCTCCAGGAGCTTTTCATCTTCCCAAATGAAAACTCTATACCTATTAAACACTAATTCCCCACTCCCCTTCCCCCACCACTGGCAACCCCCGTTCTACTTCCTGTGGAATGTGACCATCTTAGGTACCTCCTGTAAGTGTTTGCTCTTTTGTGTCTAGCTCATCTTATTTAACGTGGTGTCCTCAAGGTTCGCTCCTCTTATAGCATATGTGAGGGTTTTCCTCCTTTATCAGGCTGAATAATATTCCATTGTATGGACATACCACCGTTGGTTCATCCACTCAATCATCTGCCGGGGGACAACTGGGTTGTTTCCATCTTTTGGCTATCGTGAATAATGCTTCTACGAACCTATGTGAACGGATGTCTGCTCAAGTTCCTACTCGCAATTCTTTGGTGGTACGAACCTAGAGGTGGAGTTGTTAGACCATGGAGTGATTGTTTTCCACTTTTTGAGACACTGCCATGCTGTTCTTCACAAGGGTTGTGCCATTTCACATCCTCGCCACAACACATAAGGCTTTCAGTTTCTCCACCTGCTCGCCAACACTTACTGTTTTCTGTTTCATTTTATTGTTATTTTTTGCTATTTTTAAAAAGATTTTATTTATTTATTTTGACAGAGAGAGAGAGAGAGAGGGTGCACACAAGCAGGAGGAGGGCAGAGAGGCAGAGGGAGAAGCTGGCTTCCTGCCGAGCAGGGAGCCTGGTGCAGGGGCTTGATCCCAGGACCCCAGGATCGTGACCTGAGCCGAAGGCAGACGCTTAACCGACAGTCACTCAGGTGCCCCTATTTTTTTTTTTTTTTTTTTTTAAGATTTTATTTATTTGACAGAGAGAAACACAGCACGAGACGGAACACGAGCAGAGGGGACGGCAGCGGGCTCCCTGCTGAGACACGTCTATTCAGGTCCAAACCATTTTGAACGACTTTAACCATTTCTGCTATTTGCCTCTAAATAGTATATTGTCTTCAGCTATTTCTTGATTTTGTTTGACTCCTGATACAGTTTTATTGTTGTTTGTGCAACATACTCCTTTACTTCATGTTCCATCATCGATAGACAGGATCCTTTGAGGACTCAAATTAAAGCAGGGATAACTGCCTGGCCCCTCCATCTCCTACCCCTTCCTTCGCAACTTCCATCACGTGCAACTTCCGGGTGTGCGGCATTAAGCTTCAGTTCCCTGTGATGAACTCTTCTGACCTTTACTCATAGGTTGATACTAAGACTTCTTTTTTTTTTTTTTTTTTTGGATACTAAGACTTTTTTTAAAAGATCAATAAATGCAGGACACCTGGGTGACACAATCAGTTAAGTGACCAACTTTGGTTTTGGCCCAGGTCATGAACTTGGGGTCATGAGACGGAGCCCCGTGTCAGGCTCCGCGCTCAGCACGAGTCTGCTTGAGATTCTCTCTCCCTCTCCCTGCCCTTCCTGCTTAGGCTCTCTCTCTCAAATAAATAAATAAATAAATAAATAAATAAATAAATCTTTTTTAAAAAGAGCAAAAAATGGCTTTTACATGTTAAGCCCATTTTTAAATTTTATTTATTTATTAAAAAGATTTTATTTATTTATTCAAAGAGAGAGAGAGAGATCACAAGTAGGCAGAGAGGCAGGCAGAGAGCGAGAGGGAAGCAGGCTCCCGCTGAGCAGAGACCCTCACGTGGGGCTCGATCCCAGAACCCTGAGATCATGACCTGAGCCCAAGACAGAGGCTTAACCCACTGAGCCACCCAGGCGCCCCTTGAGCTCATTTTTGAGGCACAGAAGGGAAGGTTATTGGCAAAGGGGAAAGGCTAAGGGCTTTCTCAGGGTAGCCAGTGGCCTGAGCAGAATCGCAGGCACCATAAGGATGTAAGTCAGGAACTGGGCTGGGCAGAAAGCCCCTCGGGCAGCTGTGCAGAACTGAGTTGGTTGAAGGTAGAGGGAGGAAAATTGCAGAGACTGGTTGTCAACGTGCCTAGCTCACCACCCCTGCAAAGTGATCCGAGAGTTCTGGTCAGCAGACTCAGGGACCCCACGTTAGGCACCGTCACTTTGTTTCCTCCCCACTCTTCTCCCCTTTCATAGAACCGGCGCCTACCCAGTCTCTCAAGGCTTTGCAGAGATGGAAAATAATTCCTCTTCCCAAAAAAGATTTGCAACACTGAACACTGAGGAAAGTCTCAGAGTGTAGACACAGGAGGAAGGAGAGGATGGAGGACGAAGCTAAGGATCACCAAAAAAGGGTCGAGAGTACTAGTTCTGTGCCCCAATCCTTACCCCACCCCTCTGCATGAGGCTGGTATTATTGTCCTCATTTTATTTGTTTATTTATTTATTTTTAAAGATTTCATTTATTTATTGGAGAGAGGGAGCATGAGTGCAGGAGCAGGGGCAGAAAGAGAGGGAGAAGCAGACTCCCTGCTGAGCAGGGAGCCTGTCTCACGGCTCCATCCCAAGACCTCGGGATCATAACCCAGGGTGAAGGCAGACGCCCATCTGGCTGAGCCACCCAGGCACTTCTGTTGTTCCTGTTTTAAAAATGATGACTGAGGCTGGAGAGGCCCCGGGGCTTCCCCAAAGCTACCAAGTATAAGTGTGGCCTGAGCCTTGGCCCGTGCTCACTGTGCTTACCCTGACCTCGGGCAAGTAGCTGAACCTACCTGGGTCTCAGGGGTTTTTTTGGTTTTTGTTTTTTTCTTTTTTAAGATTTTAAGTCATCTCTACACCCAACATGGGGACATGGGGCTTGAACTCACAACCTTGAGATCAAGAGTCGCCTGCTCCACCACCCACTGAGCCAGCCAGGCACCCCTCAGTGTCCTCACCCATGAAAACAGCAACACATTCCAAAGGGTGCCTGTTCCTGGCAGGGTCATGCTCAAGGCCAGAGAGGACAACTTTGAAGAGTTTGGCTTGTGGAAGATACCCTGACACGGGCAGCTCATATTCCCTGGCTCTAGGGTCCCGAAAGTCAGGGGAGCCTGAGTATGGAGAGCCGAGGCTGGAGCAAGGTCAAGGAAGAGCTCATCCTTTTCCCGTCCTCCTCTGCGCCCTTCCCCCGAGGGCTGACCCTCAGACTAGCAAGGAAACTAGACGCGTTTCACTTCACAGGTCCAGGGCCACCCAACAAGATACTGGCAGCAGCGCGGAACCTCCCCCCACTCCCAGGCCCCGGGGCAAGTTCTTCTCCTTAGGAAGCTGACCCCTTGCAAGCCCCCCCATCTTCCTCCCTCTCCCATATCCACGCAACTTGAAGTGTGCAGACCTCCCCCAATAGTCAGGATTTCAGAGGGACCCGAAGTCACTCTCAGGGTATGACGAGGAGCAGCATAGTCCCCTTCTCAGGACCTCAGTGGAGCCCAAGTCCCGAGATAAGGGCAAAGGTCGCCTACCGCCAGGCCCCGCCCCTAACCGCGCTTGTGGCTCGGCCCGGATTTCGTCGCTGCCTCTGGGGCAGGAAAGGAAAGGTCTCTCCGCCCCAGCCTTCCCGCCCCTATTGCTGTCCTCCTCCCCTGGAGGATGGGGCAAGATAGCCTGAACCTGACGTGTATGCCTCCCTCTCGTGCCCAGCGCCACCTTGCCCAGCCAGGACCGGAGCTGGAACAGGCTCGGCGGGCTGAGCCCAGTACAGCAGCTCCCGGTTCACGCCTCGGGCCGGGCGCGGAATTGTGTCCTAGGCCCGAAAGAGCCAGGCCGATGGGGGATGGGAAGCACGGGTTCCCGTTCCTGATGCCACCCTACATGGTGCACTGCGGGGGGTCAAGGCCGCCCCAGGAGAGACGCGGGTACCAACTGGCGTCCCTTTAGCTGACTTAGGGCCCGGGATGAGGCTCCTGGCCGCCTCCCCACCCACCGCGGGCCCCTCCGCTCCAGCTGGCACGCCTCGGGGCTAGTGTGTGTGTAGGGGGGTGATTCCAGGCTCCTTTGGCCTCCGGCTTGCAACCCCCGGAGGGGGGAGGCAGCACAGGACCCGCGCGCTAAACTGGGCTCCGGGGATGGACGCGCCCGGGCCTCGCCGCCCGGCCCCCACTCTCGGCCCGCGGGCTCCCCTTCAGAGAAATCAACATGCTCTTGCGCCCCCAAACCGAGGCCTCTAGTGGTCAAGAAGGGAGCCGGCCGCAGCCCGAGGCCTTCGGATCCGGAGGGAAACCCGTGGCAAGTCTTCGAGGTGGGAGGGGAGGGCCGCGGGTCCGAGGGGAAGGTGGCCCCGCGCATAGCGGCTTCCTCCACGCCTCGCCCGGCCCCGCCCCGCCGGACCCAGTCCTCCGCACCCCATAGGCAGAGGCGACCCTCCCCGCCTCCCCGCCCGCTCTGCGCTCGCCCCGCCTCGGCTCACTTTAAAAGTTTCCTCCGGCCGGGACGCGCGTAGAGAGCCATGGCCATCTACCGCGGGATGCTGCGCCTCGCGAGGCTGTGCGCCAGGAGCCCGGGGGTGCTGGGGACCCGCGCCGTCCTCGCCCAGGGTGGGCAGGAAGCGAGATTGCAGGGCGTCTGCCCCCTCAGGTACGCGGGCCCCGGGAAGAAGGGGACGGCCCGGCCCCACCCCCTGGAGGGATTTTAGGGGGGGTCCTGCTAGAGCTTCCCTGGGGGCCGATCCCACTCTGGCCGGGAGGCCCGAAGCTGCCGCACCTCTGGATGGCACGCGCTGGGGAGCAGGTACCCCGCACCCAGCACCTAGGCAACAGGAAATGCTGGCCTGGCTCGCGCAGACTGGGGCTGCAGCTGGTGGCTGGCAATGACCCTGCAGGGACTCTGGGTTCTGGTCCAGGACTCTTGGTTCTTTCCATGCATGAGCACACCGAGGGCCAGGAGCCTGGGCCTAGGGCGGTCTAGCCTGAGAACGAGGGGTAGGGGCAAGGCTCCGTCTCAGAACACTGTCTCTGAGCTGCACCCCACTTCAGGGATAAACATGGGGCTCTTTGGCCTGTCCTGGCAGTCCGCTAAGCTCAGTGGTCCCCTCTCTCCTCGTTAGATGCTGAGAACACTGCTTTTGCACCTTGCTACCTGCAGGGATTGTTTTCTTCTGTCCTCAGAGCTAAAGGCGGGATGGGGACCGGCAGGTGCCCATTGCCCGAAACTTCGCTGCCCCTCTAGCAGTGTAGTAAGTAGTGCTCTCTTCCTGTAACATTGCAAGTGTGAACATGTGTTGGTTGCTTAAGCAGATCTGGGCTCCTACTGATGTTATCAGTGTGGTTATCTTCAGCACTCCAAGGGGAGAGGCCTGGGCACCACCGAGGGGGCCCTGGCACCCAGATGGGCCAGGAACTAAGTCCGGTCGGTGGGGCGCGGAAGAGAGGAGGACAAAGGGGCTTCTTCTCTGAGAGAACTGTTTGGTTAACAAAAATAGGATGCAGAGGGGATTGGAGGGAGATGCAAATTCCTCTTTTGGCTGAAATTGTAAGATCACGGTTTTGAACTTGCTGGTCCCCGGTTAAAGCACCCAGTGCTTTAAGACGACTGTGCCTAGTTTTCTGAGGAAACCCAGTGGCTCAAGGCTGGTAAGTAGATGGGTTTGTGATGAAGACAGCTGGGTTTTGGGACGCCTGGGTGGCTCAGTCGGTTAAGCGTCTGCCTTCGGCTCAGGTCATGATCCCAAGGCCCTGGGATCGAGTCCCACATCGGGCTCCTTGTTCAGTGGGGAGCCTGCTTCTCCGTCTTGCTGTGTGCTCTCTCTCTCTCTGTGACAAATAAATAAATAAATAAAATCTTTAAAAAACAAACAAACAAACAGCTGGGTTTTCTCTCCATGCCTCCCTAGGCAGCTTCCACCATCACTACCCTGAGCCTCCAAGCCCCACCTCTGGACTTCTCAGTGAAAGCCTTCTTAACAACATGAGGACCCCAAGGAAAGTTTCTCCTAAAAGCATGCATGTTTCATGATGCTAAATCAGGCCAGCCCCTTCTGATCACCTAGCAACACTCCTGACCTTCAACATTTTTGTGCATAAACAGTAGAGCCCTTGCCTGGTGCGGGCCTACAGTCTCGGGGTATAGACACCAGGCCTCAGAGAAATTCTGCCTTGGCAGCAGGACATCCGTTTGTCCAGACAGAGAAGGTTTCCTGAGCATGTGGCCTAATTCCTTCCCATCCCTTCCATGTGCTCGAACCGTTTTCTACTATGGTGATTTGGCCTGATTTCACTCCCTCTTTCCCCTTCAGAAACCCTCCAGAGTCTCAAGCATTCAACAAACATTCCTGAGCACATATGTCATGGCAAACACCTGGTAGGTCCTATGCAGGTGGAAGCCAAGGAAGCCAGCCTTCCAGAGACTTCCAGCCCAGTGGGGGAAAAGATAAGTCAGGTGATCACGACTCAGTATTCCAAGTGTAATGGTATGGACAACTCTTGGACTTCTGCTTTCTGCTTTTTCTGATCTAGTCACACATAAAACCAGCTTCTCTGCTCCCCGCCCGCGCCCCCCGCCACCCCAGGCCTATTATGTACTTCTCACATTCCCAGTTTTGCCTGTTAGGAAAGAGCAAGAACTTTGAAGCCAGACTGCCTTGGGTTACAGCCCTGGTTTCTCCATCTACCTATTGTGTGACCTTGAGTGCGTTACCTGACCTCTGAGCCTGGTGAACTTGTCATTAATGCCACTTGCTTGCTGGATTGACAAAGTCTTGCTCTGCTCAGCCTTTCCTCTGGGGCAGGTCTGGTCCCTGAGACCTTCAAATGGTGTCTGGCTAGGAATGCCAATGGGCTTAAAAGTAGGAGAGGGGGACCTGGGTGGTTCAATGAGTTAAGCGTCCGACTCTCGACTTCAGCTCAGGTCATGATGCCAAGATCCTGGGGTCGAGTCCCACATCGGGCTCTTTGGTCAGCGGGGAGCCTGCTTCTCCCTCTGCCGGCCGCCCCCCCCCCCCCCCCCCCCCCCCCCCCCCCCCGCTTGGGTTCTCCCTCTCTTTCTCTCTCTCTCTCTCTCTGGCAAATAAATAAATAAATCTAAAAAAAGAAAAAAAAAGTAGGAGAGAATCCCCTTTTCAGTGGCTTCTTTCTTGTACCTGGTTCTTCCTTTTATCCAGCTGCCCAGATAGTAGCCTCTGCTCAGCCACAAGTCCAAACCTTGGACCTGCCAGACAATCCCGTCTCCATCAAAGTTGGGGTTGTTCTGAGCCTTTCCCCCTGGAAGGAGAGAAGAAGCTGTCTTATTCTTCTCCAGATCCCCTGAACCACCAGCTCCTTCCCCTTGTCCACACATCCCCGTCCCCGAGGAAATGGATGGGTTAGTCTGGGGCTTCTGGGAGCCTTGGGGATAAGATTCCTTGATGAACTTGAGATGAGCAGGCTTCCTCCAGACCTCTGGAGCTGACCTGGGGCTGCTCACAGTTGCATCCGAGGTGTTGGAAACACTTGGAGCTGAGAAAGACAGAGAGAACATTGGCCTAAGCCTTTCAGAATTAGGAATGATGATCAGAGCCGGGGCTCTGGTGACTCCATGCGGATGGTAGGTCAGAGGGGTAAGTGAACTTCATGGACTACCCTCTAGGGGAATGGCTGTACAGGGGGGACCAGTATTGGAAACTACAAAATGCTGTCCCTATGCGAGGGAATTGTATTAAGCCAGGAAGCGTTTTGGTTGGAAACCATAATGGTTACAAAAAAATAGGGGCACCTGGGTGCCTCAGTCGTTGTCTTCGGCTCAGGTTGTGATCCCAGGGTCCTGGGATGGAGCACTACATTGAGCTCCCTGCTCAGCGGGAAGCATGCTTCTCCCTCTCCCACTCCCCCTGCTTGTGTTCCCTCTCTCGCTGTGTCTCTGTCAAATAAATAAAATCTTAAAAAAAAAAAAAATAGACCCTTCCTATAATTCCCCAAAGATGATTAACAAGGGGAGCTGGTAATGATTTACACATTACACCGAGGATGCTTCAGTTTAAATTTAACGGTAGAGGGGCGCCTGGGTGACTGAGTCGGTTGGGCGTCTGCCTCTGGCTTTGGTCATGATCCCGGGGTCCTGGGGTCAAGCCCCGCATCGGGCTCCCTGCTTGACGGGGGTCCTGCTTCTCCCTCTGTCTGCAGCTCCCCCTGCCTGTGCTCTCACTCTCTCTGTCAAATAAATAAAATTAAAAAAAAAAAAAAGTAACAATAGAAAACAAACTACAAACTTAGACTTTGTAACCAGTGAATGGTAGGTATTAGTTTGGTTATCCTTTCCTGCCTCTCATGCAGTAGATGACAATGTACTCTGGAGGCTGCAGAGCGGATAGAAAGATGAATGACCTTGTTTTCAAGTTCTTTGCCTAAAAGGGTTCTACAGGGGAAGACCATAGACCCCCTGATACAAGGCAGAAAGGGTGCTGTTCCTTGGAAGATGGCAATTAAGGCAAGGAAGAATCCGATTGGTGGGAATAGGACTGGGAGAGACTTGCTGTTGAGGCTCGAGTTTGACGCTGATCTCTCCAATGAGAGGGCTGTAGTTTGAAGAATGAAGCACATATCCCTGCATGAAATTTTGCCTGTGCTTGAACTCTTCTGAATCCTGGGTATCAAGCCCTCCCAACCTCCCCCACCTTCTTTAATTTTTTAAAAAATATTTTATTTAGGGGCACCGGCGTGGCTAAGTTGTTAAGTGTCTGCCTTTGGCTCAGGTCATGGTCCCAGGGTTCTGGGATCGAGCCCCGCATGGGGCTCCCTGCTCAGTGGGAAACCTGCTTCTTCCTCTCCCTCTCCTTTTACTTGTATTCCCTCTCCCCCTGTGTCTCTCTCTCTGTCAAATAAATAAAATCTTTAAAAATATATTTTATTTGCTTATTTGAGGAGAGAGCGCGCGCGCGCGCGCGCGCGCGCGCGCGCGCGAGAGAGAGAGAGAGAGAGAGAGAGAGAGAGAGCAGTGCAGGGGGAGGGGCAGAAAGAGAAGGAGAAGCAGACTCCCCACTGAGCAGGGAAACCCATGTGGGTGGGACTCAATCCCAGGACCTTGGGATCAGGACCTGAGACGAAGGCAGCCGCTTAAACAACTGAGCCACCACATTCTTTAATGTATTCGATCTATAGGCAGAAATGTTGAAGCCAGGCAGATCTGGATTCAAATGAACCATTTTAGGTGGTTGCTTTGGAACTAAGTTGAACTTGACCTTTCCCATAGGTAAATAACGTTGTTTGAGAGTTAAATAAGGTCACATTAAGAAAAGTTTTAACTCACAGCCTGATGCTAAAGAGATCTTCAACCCACTGCAGTGATGAGCTATTATACAGATAGCCCTTGGTAACAATGGGTTTGTGCCTTTCTACAATGACCTCAAAGCCCACAGTTTAGGAGCTTGGGAGAGTAGGAGGGAGGCGGTTCTGGCCAGGTTGTGGCCTAAACCGAGCTGGGCTGCCCGGGGTATGTAATAAGACTGTGCTTGCTTTTTTTTTTTTTTTTTTTTTTTTTTTTGGCTTATCCTATGTTGAGCAAACTAAAGTACAGGATGTAATTTCGTTCCTTGAATAGGACTTGCTGGGGGCATTTCCTAGTAAATGACAAGTAGCAATAATTCTGCCAGGCGCCTCTGCCCTCAGAAATAAATAAACTGTATTTCCAGCTTACGGATCCTGTTTTGTGAACCCTGCTGGTGCATCTGGGTTTCTCACTGTAGGAATCAGGTGGCAGGGGAGCCAGGCCCACACTTACGCCCTTTTAATTCCGAATGGCTTTAGGCAAGTCGCTCAATCTGTCTGCCCCTTGGCTAGTTGGTAAAATGGGCCACTTAGACAAGGAACAGTCTACATTTCTGTAGACATTCCCCGATTCCTAAGGAGGCTGGGCTTTGAGCCCGCTCCCCTAATTCGGGAGCGCTCTGGTTGAAGTAGGAAGCCTGCCCACTCACACGAAGTGTCGCTTTTGCAAGAACTGTTACGAACTTCTCCCAACCTCCTGACATGCTGTCATTCTCTCTGGTCCTCCAGGGGAACAGAGAACATTGAGGGTTTTGTCTCTGGAAAGCTAAGGTCAGAAGCTGACCTCCTCTGTACCTTCGCGACCCCATCAGGGAGCAAATGTTCTCAATCGGCCCCCAGCCCGAGCTCCCGTGTGTGTTCCCTGGGGGCTCCGTGCACGTGACCCAAGGGAAGCCCCGCAGTATCAATGCCTTGCAACCCCCAAGAACTTCAGGCTTTCGGAAACAGCTTCTTGAGTTTGCTAGGCTCAAATAATAATTTCCTGCGTACTTTCTCCACATACACGCAAGTACACACGCACCAGTGGTTTTATCTGAGACGCCAAAATACAGGATGGCTTGCTCACATCGTTATTGTAGCTCGTACCACTCTGGAGTTCTTTGTAGTCCCTTGTGGGCTATAGGCTCCCTCAGGAAGGTTACGTTGGGTGGTAAAAAGATCATGGGACTTTATGGCATAATTACAATGCGTGAATCTTAAGTATACAGTTTGGTGAATTTTTTTTTGTTTTAAGATTTTATTTACTTATTTGACAGAAAGAGACACAGCAAGAGAGGGAACACAAGCAGGGGGAATGGGAGAGGGAGAAGCAGGTACCCCGCTGAGCAGGGAGCCCCACTCGATCCCAAGACCCTGGGATCATGAACTGAGCAGAAGGCAGACGCCCAACGACTGAGCAACTCAGGTGCCCCCAGTTTGGTGCATTTTAACAAATCTCAACACCTCAAGAGCTAGAATCTAGCCATTCCTCTAAAGCAGTGCTCTTCAGTGGAGACACAGAGTGAGCCACACACGACGTTGTAAGTTTTCTAGTAGCCATATTAATAAGGTAATAAGAAATAGGTGACATAAATTTTAATGATACATTTTCTGACTTAGTACAAAATATCATTTCAGCATATGACCCATCTTTTAAAAATCAGCAATGAAATGTTTTACATTTTTTTTTTTTAAAGTCTTCCAAACCGGGTGTGTATTTAACACTCACAGAATACCTTCGTTCAGACTAGCTACATTTCAAATGCTCCGCAGCCTCACGTGACTGGCGGTTACGGTATAGACAGCACAGGTCTAGAAATTTCTCTCATGCCCGTTTCCAGTTAATGCCCTTCCCTAACCAGAGGCTACCACTGTGGTTTTGACTTCTACTCTCCATAGGTTGATTTTGCGTATTCTTGAATCTTAGAGTATATGCTCCTGGGTCTGGCTTCTTTTGCTCAAAACCCAAGGGGTGTTTTTGGGAGAAGGGACCCATTATCCTTGACAAAAATTCATGAGAGTGTGCATATTATGCATTGAACAGTTTAGCTTTCCTTAATAACTCTGGGGAAAAGGACATGATCTCACAGCCCAACATTTTACTTCTTGGGCATGATGACAGAAAGGCACGCTGAGAAGTGAGGCCCCAGGGGTGTCTGGGTGGCTCAGTGGGTTAAGCCTCTGCCTTCGGCTGGGGTCATGATCTCAGGGTCCTGGGATTGAGCCCTGCATTGGGCTCTCTGCTCAGTGGGGAGCCTGCTTCCCCCTCTCCCTCTGCCTACTTGTGATTTCTTTCTCTCTGTCAAATAAATAAAATCTTTAAAAAAAAATAAAGTGGGGCCCCAGATGCATCAAGGGTTAACAGCCCCCAATATTATATAATCTAAGGACTTTTTTTAAGTTAACCTTTTTATTTCGGGATAAGTCAACATTCACATGCAGTTGTAAGAAATAATGCAAACAGATACCATATACTCTTTATCTGGTTTCCCTGAATGGTAACCTCTTGCAAAATTAGTACAATATCACAAGAGTCCTTCAATTTTCTCTTTCATGACTACACTTAGTTCTTTCTCACCTCCAGCCCCTGCTTAACCTCCAGCAATCTTCCACGGTTTTGTAATTTCAAGATATTGTGTAGACAGAGTCATATAATATGCTACATTTTGAGATTTTTTTTTTTTTACCCTGCAGAATTCTCTGGAAATTTATCAAGGTTTCTTTGTGTGTCGATAGTTCCTTTCTTATTATTGCTAGCTAGTATTCTTTGATGTGGATGTACTGTTGGCTTACCCATTCACCCATTGGAAGATATTTGGATTGTTTCCAATTTTTTCATATAAGGCTGCTATTAGCATTTGTGTACAGATTTCTGTGTGAGCATAAGCCTTCATTTCTCTGGGAACCGAACTCTTTATTTGGGGTCATTGCCCCCAAAGTGTAATTGCCGGCTCATATGGTAGTTGCCTGTTTCACTTTTAAAAGAAACTGCCTGTTTTCCAGGATGACTGAACCATTTTACCATCCCACCAACAATGTATGAGTTATCAGCATCCTTGCCAGCATTTGGTATTGTCACTATTTTTTATTCTTGCCATTCTGATAGGTATGTAGTGATATTGTGGTTTTCATATGAATTGTTCTAATGGTGAATGATGTTGAATATCTTTCCATGGGTTTATTTGCCATCTTTGATGAAATGTATCTTCATGTTTTTTGCCCATCTTGTAGTTGGATTGTTTGGGTTTTTTTAACTGTTGAGTTTACAGAGTTCTTTATGTATTCTAAGTACTAGTCCTTTATCGGATATGTGGTTTACAAATGCTTTCTCCGGCTCTATGCCTTGTCTTTTCACCCTCTTAAGATGGTTGTACGGGGCAAAAAGTTTTAATTTTTACGGGGCTTGTTTATCAATTTTACGGACCTGTTTGTGGTGTCAAGTCTAACGAATTTTGCCTAGTCCTAGATGCTGAAGATTTTCTCCCATTTTTTTCTCAGTATTTTGTAGTTGTATGTTTTACATGCAAGACTGATCTATTTTGAGGTTTGTTTCTTTTTCCTGAGACTTAAATCAAAATTCCTTTTTAAAACATCAGTCATTCTTTGCTACCAATTAAATTGGTGCATGGTGGTGGTCCAATGGTGGTCCAATGGTGGACCATTCCCTAGTGTTCTTGTTTGGATTTCACTTGTCACTCAGCACTTTCGTTTTCTTGAACAATAGCTCTATGTCGTCACTGGTATAAATGTGTAACTGATCTCTGTAAGTACCTAAAAATCACAACTCTATTTCAGGATGGACAGCTGTTACCCATTCAGTGTTGTCTCCTCCTGCCCAAGCAGGATCCGTCTCTACTCCCATGTCAAGTGACGCTCCTAGGTCAACCAGCAGCCTAGTGTCTTTGTGCAACTTAAGGAGAGGAGGGGACACAGCCCCATGGGGCATGCATCAGTGGGTGGCCCAGGGGCTGGAAGAATGGTGTATTGGATAATGAGGATGTGAATCTTGGTGTGCAAGGGGGATGAAAGAGGAGAACCTGCTTTTCCTCTGCCATGAACTTGGAGATGCACTGGCCCATGTAGCTGGAACTGTGTCTCATCCAAGAGGGAATGTGTTGACTGAGGACAGAGGCTTCCCTGTGAGTATAGCACATGAACTTCAGATGCAGATCGGGTTTTCTCATCACATAAATGTTGATCATGCCCTGGCCCTTCACGTGACGGGACCAGTGTTTCTCCCTTTGTCCACGCCTGGAAGTTGCTCCATCTTTTGAATGTTTTAGGTGCCCTTCTTGGGAGTTCACCAACCCTCTTGTATTTTCCTTCGTAAATATTTCACATGGAAGAAAAAATTAACCCTAATCACATGATGAAATAACAAACACCTAGGGACCTACCACTCCAAATTAACATAGAAAGCCATACTTGTTATGGAAAATTATACATAAAAGAAATAAAACAATATGAATCAAGTTCAAGTCCCTTTTATAGCTGTCCAGCAACCTGCCTGTCACTGAGAGCTGGAGTCATAGATTGAATGCGTGTTGTGTCCAAGTGCGTTTTTTTGCTTTTTGTATGTCTCCGACCCATAAACAGTATATTCTATCATTTGGAAAGCACTTCACATCACGCCAAGCAAATAATAAGTGCTTCCAGTTTTCCTACTTTTTGTTCCCATAAACAATACTTAGGCTTTTATAATCTCAGCACAAATTGTACCAGAATGCCCTTCCTTTTTTCTCTCGACAGTATGTTTTAAAGATCTATTTACACAGACCTTGTAGATGTGGATTATTCCTTTTCCATTATATACCTATGTCTCCGGCAGCACAATTGCTGTGTTAAAGGGTTGAATTTCCAGCTCTCCTGGAAACTGCCTTTTTCCAGAGAGAGAGTGTGCTGCTGTGACCACCAGTAGCAACCCAGAGTCCCAAGTCCCCACGTCCTCGCAAATGCTTAGTGTCGCCGAACGAACATGGGAACATTTGCTCCTCTGGTAGGGGCCAAAGCGTATCTCACTGTGGGCTGAATGGACATTTCCCTGATTAGCCGTGAGACTGGGCTCTTTCGAAATGTCTCCTGTGAATTTTCTGTTCATATTCTTTGCCCGTTTATTACGTTAGATTGCTTGTCCTTATTGATTTGTGAGTTTGTTTGCTTTAAATACAAGCTGAATACTAATCCCTGGTCTCTTACATATAAGATGAAATTTTAAACCCAGGCAGCTGCTTGTCTCTTAGCTTTGTTGATGATTTATGTTTTCCTTAGGGCCCCGGGGACCAGCCTGGCATCAAACGCCTGTAGAGGGGGGAAGGGCAGAGGCCAGTCCATGACTTGGAACAAAAACAGGCTATTGCTTTCAATTTCGTTTCTAAAGACTTCTTGCTGGTGGCTGACATGGCACCTTGCCCAGGGGAGCAGTGCTCTGCCTCGGCATGGGGGGTGTTCCCGCAGCTCCCGGGAGTCCTAGAATCTAGTTACCCTCCCTGCTTGGTGGCTTCTGAAAGGATTAAGAGCTTTGCCCAGGGTAACCTGGGTCATTCCAGCCCCCAGCCCAGCACCTCCTCCTGACAGGTAATATGTAACAGGAGGCGGAAGAGTTTCTCCCCCAAGTAGACTCTGCAGATGTGTTTGCCTAGGTGCCCCGATTGGGTCTGCCTATCTTGACTCCTCCAGGGCCCAGCTCAGCCCCCGTCAGGACTGTGTGATCCTTGTTCGCCCCTGGTGGCCTCTGCCCTGGACTTTACTCCCTAGCCTTAGAATGTGCAGAATGGCACCGGGGCTCTCCAAACTGGCCAGCCCCTGTATTCTGTCTAGGTCCCGCTGCAAGGCCAGGCTGGACCGGGCAGGGCCAACGCTTGGGCACAAGGCTTTCCAGCCTGGTGTCATCAGGGAACTGGCTAGGCAGTTATGGGGCTCAGCCAGGCGGTTGGCAGCAGGACGAGGGAGCTGGAACATGAGAATGAGACGGTGCAATCAGAGGCAGTGAAGGCGAATCAGTTTCCACAAGTAAATCTCTGAAAGGGACCAGCGTGTGCTGGAGGTCTGGGAGGTGGGGACTCCGTGGAGCTATTTCTCCATGCACCTGTGGCACTCAGAGGGTCCTCCCCCTGGCTCCGGGCTCCAGACCCCAAGGGGTTCCCGGGGAGTGCTGTGGAAGGGCTGCAGTTTAAAGAGCAACACACACAGAAAGGGGTCCAGGAGTGCCCCCCCAGATGTGGAAAGGTACGAAAATAAATCTCTTGCTTCTTCATTCATAAAAAATGAAGAGGGGCGCCTGGGTGGCTCAGTCAGTTGTGTGTCTGCCGTCGGCTCTGATCCTGGTCGCAGGGTCCTGGGATCGAGCCCCGCATGGGAGGAGAGCTCCAGGGGAGCCTGTTTCTTCCTCTCCCTCTGCCTGCCTCTCCCCTTTTTTGTGCGCGCATACGCTCTCTCTCTCTCTCACTCTCTGTCAAATAAATAAAATCTTAAAAAATAAATAAATAAGTAAAATAAAAGAAGAACAATCCTTGTATTGATGGTCCAAGACTGATGATCATAGAACACACACGTAGAAACTCTCTTTAAGCCACGAGGCTCCACAGAGAATCACTTTGTATATTCTGGAAGCCTAGGAAGTCGGGGGTTTGAATCGCAGCTTGGCTACTTACTGGCATTTCTTTGAGCTTCATTCCCAAATGAAAGTGGGTGTGTAGCTCGGTCAGGGAGTGGCTACCAAGATCACAAGAGATCCTAAGAATGGAGTGCTTTGGAGAGAACTGCCATGGGGACACATCGGTAAATGTCAGTTCGCATTATACTGAAATGCGCTGTTTCACCTAACATGTATTAGGCATTTTCCATCTCATTAAATACAGAGAGTGTCTTCATTTTTTTTAATGGCAGAGGGTTCCTTTGTACAGATGCTCGGTATTTACTTATCTAATCCCTCACTTGTAGAAATAAGGTGTTTTTTTCTCAATTCTTTGCTAAGCAGCAATTAATGTCCGTATTCATACCTTTAGGCATTCTTTTGTTTTCTTCGTTGCTTGTTTTTTAGGTTAGACCGACTGGCCGAAGGATATGCATATTCAAATGTTGATAGATGTTACTAAATCAAAAGGGATCCAGATTTGGGGGTTCTGAAGTTTATATAATTTGAACTGTCGTCTTTATATTAAAAAAAAAAAAGTTATAAAACCCAAATTTAATGCAAATTGGATATTAATGTGAGAAAACAATTTGTCACGTACAAATCATTGGGTACTTGAAGAATCAGGCCCTTTTTTTTTTTTTTAAAGATTTTATTTATTTGACAGAAACACAGTGTGAGAGGGAACACAAGCAGAGGGAATGGTAGTGGGAGAAGCAGGCTTCCCACAGAGCAGGGAGCCCGATGCGGGGCTCGATCCCAGGACTCCGGGATCATGACCTGAGCCGAAGGCAGCCGCCTAAAGACTGAGCCACCCAGGTGCCCCCCCCCCTTTTTTTTTTTCCCCCCCCCCCCCCCTTTTTTAAGATTTTATTTATTTATTTGACAGAGAGAGAGCACAAGCAGGCAGAGAGGCAGGCAGAGAGAGAGGGGGAAGCAGGCTCCCTGCTGAGCAGAGAGCGAGATGCGGGGCTCCATCCCAGGACCCTGAGATCGTGACCTGAGCCAAAGGCAGAGGCTTTAACCCACTGAGTCACCCAGGCGCCCCCAGGCCCTTTTCTTATGACATTTCTTTAGGCAGTTTGGCAGAAATGCTGACATAACAATGCTTCTTGATTTGCAATCAGTGTCCTTTAATTCCCAGGAAGTCTCAGCTCAAGGCGGCCAGGAGGTGTCTTGGAACATAAGGAGTATTATGGCTTCTATCCTCACTGGCCTTTAAAAATCTTGTGCCAATTTACAGTCTGGCCCATTTCTTCACATCCTTACCAACATTCTGTATTATCAATCGTTCTTGTTTCCATGTCGGGATTAGTAGTTGTGTTACTGATCTCCTCTAGTTAGCAAGATTTAGCTGGGCACTGCTGAGGGCAGCGTTAGGATCCGTGGGCTGAGTGTCCCCTGCTCTTTATCCTGGGATAACCTCGCAGACCGGCCGCTCAAAGCCAAGGACACCCGCAGACGGGCCCCTGAGGCAGGGATGAGCTTAGATTAGAGGATGCGCTCTCATTTAGCTGAAACTGCTCTGTAGGATGGCCTCGGAGTCCTCTTCGGCAAGAATGTCTGTCTTGGAATTTTGAAATTAGACTCAGACCCCTCTAGAAAGACAGCAATCTCTGGTTTGGGCAGAGGATTGCTGATTTGTTATAGTTTGCCTGCTAAATGACTTTTCGTGTATTACAGAATCAGATTGAATTACTCTCAGTAGACACGTGATGCTTGGAATAACAGCTTTCTGGGCCCGGGGTGTAATGCTCCAGATGAATGGCCAAAAAGATTGGATTTGGAATACTGGAGAGCAGGTCTCTCCGTCCATCCACACCCTTTCTCTCCCTGCAGGTATACCCCCATGGTACACACAGCACACACAGGCCCCGCGCACACACACACACACACACATCACACACAGGCACCGCACACACACCACACACCGCATATATCACACACACACACACACCACAGACCAGGACACACACACGAACACCACATACCACACACCACACACACAGGCACCACGTACACACACACCACACACCAGACACACACAAACACCACACACACACGCACACACGCCATACCACACACACATCACATACAACACACATATGCCACACCGCACATACCACACCACTCACACCACATACAAAACACACACATATGCACCCCCCCCACACCCCACACACACACCACAGGCCACACACATACCCCACACACCAGACACACACACCCCACACACCGCACACTAGACACACACATACCACACACCACACATACCATAGTTTCTTGCCACCACTTGAAAATAAGTTGCAGACATTACAGTATCGATATTTTCCGGCTTTGCTGATCTCCCGGGAAGCAAATGTCTCATGCTTGCTCCGCTCTGATGTGTGAGGCGGGCGGGCGGCTCTCCCTGTGCTTGCTTGCCTTGTGTCGTCCCTCCTCCGCAGCACGTGGCAGATCTGTGTGTCGAGGGTCAAGGCTGCTCGGTCTGTTTGTGGCACGCTCTTCGCCAGTGGACAGTGAGGCCGTGTTAACACACTTGCATCGCCGCCCTTTGAACTCTTGGTTCACCTCGCCCTCAACTGTCTCCACTTATAAGACAAGGACAGAAGTGTGGGGAGGGTGTCCCTGAAGAAACTGGCACAACAGCCTCGTGAGCCAAGGCGCGCCTTGCTCTCTCTGCCTGTACCCTCCGCCTGGCCTGTTCTCAGCATTTCATGTGCATGGAATTTTACCATATGTGGCTGTCTGTGTCTGGCTTCTTTGGTTAGAACATTTTCAAGGTTCATCCATGTTGTACTGGGTATTAACACTTTACTTCCTTTTTATAGCCAAATAATATTCCATTGAGTGGATAGTCCACATTTTGTTTATCCATTCGTCCATTGGTGGAACCACTGGGTTGTTTTCATCTTTGGCTGTTTTGTGAATAGTACTGCTATGAACATTTATGCACAAGTCTGCATTTGAGCACCTGTTTTCAATTTTGGGGGGCTCGACACCTAGGAGCAGAGTTGCTGGGTTACAAACTCTACATTTAACTTTTTGGAGAAACACCAAACTGGTTTCCACATTGGCTGTGCCATTTTACACCCCCCCACCCCCCCGCCAATGCCCAAAGGTTCCAGCTTCTCCACATGCTCACTAGCACTTGTTGTTTTGTTTTTTTTTTTTATTTTAGCTTTCCAAGTATTCGTAATGTGGTAGCTCACCATGGCTTTCGTTTGCATTTCATTGCTTGTGGACCATATATCTTCTTTGGAAAAACGTTTACTCAAGGGCTTCACTCATTTGGTCATTGGGTCGTTATGTGGATTATTTATATTTCACTCATTTGGTCATTCCACTGAGCACCTCTTACGTTCCAGGCACTGGGAAGCACTGGGGATAGGACTGGGAACACTTTAGTTGCTAACAATAAAACGTGAAGAGAATTCTTTTTTTTTTTTTTTTAAGGATTTTATTTATTTATTTGGCAGAGAAAGAGAGAGATCACAAGTAGGCAGAGAGGCAGGCAGGCAGAGAGAGAGGGGGAAGCAGGCTCCCCGCTGAGCAGGGAGCCTGATGTGGGGCTCGATCCCAGGACCCTGAGATCATGACCTGAGCCGAAGGCAGAGGCTTTCACCCACTGAGCCACCCAGGCGCCCCACATCAAGAGAATTCTTAAAAAAGAAAAAAAAAATCTAAAAACCAAAAAACAAACCCTTGTTTCCTGACAGCATATGTGGGCCCGAGTTCTCCAATTCTCAAGTGCCAACCCTCTGAGGGGATATTTGGGTGGGGTTTCGTCTCCACTTCATGGCTCCAGCTTGGCTGACTTATAGGTTTTACGATGCCCAACCCAAGTAGCTGAAGGCTTCACTAAATATTGACTGTAGTCTCTCCTTATCCACGGGGGATACGTTCCAAGAGTCTGGATGATGCCTAAAACCACAGCTAGTGCTGAAGCCTGTATGTACAAAGCCTTCTCCTATCCATACATCCGAAGACGAAGCTTAATTTATAAACAGGCACATAAGAGATTAACAACAATAAAAGAATAATTATAACAATATACTATAATAAAAATTAGGTGAATGTGGTCTCTCTCAAAATGTCTTATTCTCCTACTCACCCTTCTTTGATGACGTGAAACGGTAAAATGCCTACATGAGGAGATGAAGTGAGTGAATGACCGGCAGGTGATGTAGCAGGAGGCTACTGCTGACCGTCTGAGCGGATGTCGGAAGGAGGCTCCTCTGCTCACCGTGGGTAACTGCAGTTGAGGAGCGAACTCTTGGGCTTTAGTTTGAGTTGGGAGCCGTAGGGACTGCTGGCTCTCTTCCAACTCCTTAAGCTTCCCAGCCAAGTTGAAAATAATAATAATAATAATAATAATATCAACAACAACAACTACAACAAATGGAAACCACTCGTCCCCAAAGCAAATCTCTATTGTCTTTTTCAGGGTTAGATGGAATGTCTGCCACTTTGTTTAAGAACAGAAAAAGCGGTGGCTTCCTCTTTTTGCCCAAGGCCTTTGGGGTGTGTTTGAGGAAGGAGGGAAGCAGAATCAACTCTGTTTGCGTTTGGGGTTTGGAAACAACGGGTGGTTCTTACATTTATGAGCAAAGTGCATTCATCCGAGATTCTAGGTTTCTTAAGTCCTTTGGAGGAGCCGCCTGTGTCCACTTCAGTCCTGCCCTGCCCCATCCTCGTTTCTTGACGTCAATTAGTAAACAATTGTGGAAAAAATAAATGGAGATTCGACAGTCTGGGGGATACATCCAAAACCTAGAGAACAGAATTGCCTACTCACTTCTTTCTCCCCGATTTGCGTGGGGGTGGGGGGTGGTCCTCAGCTGCAGATCTGGCTACTACCAGCCCGAGCACCCCACTTGACCTCTTGGCACTCCACTTTCTTTTCCTGGCAAATGGGAGTTCGTGCTTCCCACTCGCACTTCTTAGGATTTGCTTAGTATATGTCAGAGAAGCCCACTCTCGCCGGCTTCAAGGAGACGAGAGTTTCTTTTTCTGGGAGACAGCCGGCCCATGGCAGCCCGGTGCGCCCCACTGTTGAGCTCCTTGTGGGCTCTGGTGGGGTCTGAGCTCACCAGGTGGCCCAAAATGGCTGCCATTCCCTTCCTGTCGCAGATGATATTCCAGCCAGTGAAGGACAACGAGAAGGTGCTCCTTTCCAGAAAAGAAAGTTGCACTCGGTACCTCTCTGTCGATCTCCCTGGCCAGACCGCCTGTGAGGGAAGCTTGGGAATGTGGTCTGGGGTCCACATGGCCGTGGCCAGCCGGACCCCCCCGAGGGTGGTTTATTAAGGACAGGGACCCACTGGGGGGCCTCTGTCACACCACCTATCAGAGATGGTGTGAAGACAAGGGATGTGACACACGTGACAAACAAATGGATTTTTCTATTTTTTGTTTTGTTTTGGTTTGGTTTTTTTTGGGGGGGGTTGTACATAAATCAACCTGTTGACTTACTAACTAGAATTTCCAGGAGGCTACTGTCTGGTCTGAAATCCACGGTCAATGAGTAGAAACCTGGGTTCCAAACAAAATCGGACGCCTGGTCACTGTGAGAATAAGAGGAAGCCTGTCGCCCTGTTGACAACATCATTCACGTGGCTGAGATTTGCCCTTGACCACCTCCTGATCCCGATGCCGGGCTATGGGAGGCCGCCTGCCAGGCCTTTGAGGGCCCCCTGGTCATCCACCAAATGTGAAAAATGTGGGTATGTTCAGAAGTGCCGGTTGTAAGCAAATCCATGCAAATTTATCTCTGTTCGTTCGCTCATTTCTTAGATTCCACATATAAGTGAAATCATGCGATGTTTATTTCTGTGCGTAATTTAACGTCACATCATCCAGCTTCATTGTCATCGTTACAAGTGGAATTAGGCTTTTCTTCCCCCAAACTGGCTTAGATTTAAAGAGAGGATGTATTGACTTTTGGTAGTGAAAAGTCCAGAGGAATGTAGACATCCCATGTGGCTTGGGCCTTGGGATTCAAAGCCTTACGAAGAGGTCTGCTGCTGTGTCTTCTTATCTCTCTCTCTATCTCTCTCTCCCCCGATTAACCCTAAGTTCAGCTTGTCCTTAAGCCGAGTTCTCTCCACATGCTTGTTCTTACAACCATGACTTAGGCAAACCCCAAGAAAAAGGGCTTGCTTGTTTCCCAGTGGGCAAACAGGCGCGCCCTCGACCACATGCCTGTGAGGTAGGGATTCGGGGTGTGCAGTCCCTTGTGAGGGGGCGTTACAGTGACCACTGGGAATCTGTTCCACAGCTCCTTAGGTTTGTCAGCCTGTGGATGATGGGGTGTGGGGCCTCATAGGACCAGAGAGTCCTGCTGTCTGGGCCGTTTTCTGCCCCAGCTCATCTGCAGGAACCACGTGGCCTGGGTGACTCACCACAACTCTTTAAAAAGATTAACCAGGCCAGGGCAGCTGGGTGGCTCGGTCAACTAAATGTCCAACTCTTGATCTCAGCTGAGGTCATGAGGCCTTGACCTCAGAGTCATGAGTTCAAGCCCCACATTGGGCTCCACCCTTGGCCTAGGCATGGAGCCTATTTAAAAAAAAAAAAAGGGACGCCTGGTTGGTTTAGTCGGTAAAATGTCTGCCTTCAGCTCAGGTCATGGTCCCAGGGTCTTGGGATCGAGTCCTGCATCGGGCTCCTTGCTGAGCAGGGAGCCTGCTTCCCCTTCTGCCTGCTGCTCCGCTTGCTTGCACTCGCTCTCTCTCTCTCTGATTAAAAAAAAAAAAAGATTAAAAAAATTTTTGAAAAAAGAAAGGAAAGAGAAGATTAACGAGGTCATTTAGATAATAACCCCTGTCACCTGAGAATAACCAGCGGAGTCAGTCCTCAAACTATTCACAGGTGGGGAAACTGAGGCCCAGAGAGGAGAAATCCTGTGTCTTTACTTAGATTCCCCGAGAATGAGGACTGCAGTGGTTTGTAGTGCCGGGAGGCAGAGGTGAGGAGAAAGAGACCAGAGGGGAAGCCGGCACAGAGCGTGTTCTGGAAGCCACAGCCAAAGCGGCAAGGGCTTTACCCGCCAGGACCTCTGAGAAGGCACAGACCCCTCCCAGATCTGTCCAGCTGCGGAAGGGGAGGACTGAAGCCCCCCGATTAGACACAATCCCGGGCAACTGTCCTAGTAACAGAAACCAGAGATGCTCTATGGAGGTGACATGGGACACCGAAGGGGTCTGAGGCAGGTGCCCATCCCGCCAGCAGTGGGTTGAGACCCCAGACACTCGAGGCCACCCCGTCCCTGGTCCCAGCCTGGAGGTCACCCACTCCCTACTGAGCTACCCACTGTGGGACTTGTCCTTGTCTCCCTGGTCCAAAGCTGCAGCCAGGCCGAGCAGCCTCCCCGTCAGCCTGCCTCGTGACCCGCCTCCGGCAAGGTGGCAGTGGGCTCCTCTCCCACTTAGGGGGAACCCTGTTTTGTCCCCCTCTGCCCTGTATACCTGGTTCTTCCCAGAAATTCTCCCCCACAAGGCCCAGGCAGTCCATCCACAGAAGATACAGATAGGGCCGCCTGGGTGACTCAGTGGGTGAAAGCCTCTGCCTTGGGCTCAGGTCATGATCTCAGGGTCCTGGGATCGAGCCCCGCATCGGGCTCTCTGCTTGGCAGGGAGCCTGCTTCCCCTTCTCTCGCTGCCTGCCTCTCTGCCTACTTGTGATCTCTCTCTCTCTGCCAAATAAATAAAAAAAATTTTTTTTGAAGATTTTATTTATTTATTTGACAGAGAGAGAGATCACAAGCAGGCAGAGAGGCAGGCAGAGAGAAGGAAGCAAACTCCCTGCCAAGC
>CM053619.1:26700930-26735555 GCA_028646535.1 Procyon lotor | reverse complement strand
GATGGGGTATACTGAAAGGACACATCATTTCTGAGCTATTCTAGCCCCAAATGCGTATCTTAAATCTAATTGTGAGGAACCATCAGGAAAATCTAAATGAAAAGACTTTTTGGGGGTGCCTAGCTGGCTAAGTCAGCGGAGCGTGTGGTTCTTGGTTCCAGTGTCGTGAGTTCGGGCCCCACAGTAGAGATTACTTAAATAAATAGACTTTTTTTGTGGTAAGACCAGATAACCTGAGATCAGTCTCCCCTCTAAACACATTTCTTAGTGTACAGTATGGTGTTAATAAGTTCAAGCCCAGTGTCGTCGTACACTAAGTCTCTAGAACTTATTAAGAGACATTTTAAAAACTGGTCTGTATTCTTCAAAAATGTCATGTCGTGAAAGACAAAGGCTGAGTATCTAGACGCAAAGAGATGAAAGGAACCAGGAGAGCTGACTGCAGTGTGTGACCCAGTTGGATCCTGGATTCGGGTGGCGAGGGGGAAGTTACTACAGTGGGTGTTATTGGGACGACTTTGCATATGACCCTGTATTAGGTAATGGTGTCGTGTCAGCGTTACGTTGCCTGAACTCTGTAATCGGATTGTGGTTATGTGAGTGATTGTCCTTGTTCTTCGGAAATGCACACTTTAGTATTTCGGGGTACAGGGGTATGGTGTTTAAGTTAATTACATGAAAGCCGCCACACTGCAAGTGCTCACTAGCGTGTGGTCAGTGGCTAGCATATTCTACTACAATGTTCTATGTCTGCAGGGACCTATACAGTAGCCACCGACCACATGTCGGCAAACCCTTGGAATATGATTATTGAAATTTAACTAACTTGAAATTAAATAGCCGCATGTGGTTAGTGTCGGCTGTATGGTACCGTGCAGACCGAGGACATCTCTGTCATCCCAGAAAATTCTTTTGGTCAGTGCTAGCCTGTAACTTACTGCCAAATGATTCAACGTTGTAATCACATCCGTGTATATTTAGAGACAAAGCAAATGTGGCAAAGTGTTACTCGGTGAATCTAAATGAAGGTGTGTGTTGTACTCGTCTTTCGGTTTTTCTGGAGATTTAAAGTATTTTTCAAAAAGGAAAAACTTAAAAACACTCTTGGCTTTGGAGTCAGTCCTAAATTCCAGGTCTCACTTTGTGTGACCTCGGACAAGTTACTTGGCATTTTTTTTTTTAAGACTATTTTTTTGAGAGAGAGAGAGAGCACACAAGAGAGCATGAGCAGAGGACGGGCTCGATCCTGGGACCCTGGGGTCAGGACCTGAGCCCAAGCAGACGCTTAACTGACTGAGCCACCCAGGCGTGCCTATTTAACACGTCTGAACCTTAGTTTTCTTATCTATTAAGTACAGCTGATGTCGGAGGATCATCAGGATACAATACATGTTTAAAAATGCTTTGCACACAGTGAACCATAATCCTCGGTCATGGCTTGACCGTGGTCTTCTGGCTCCCTGCCGCATCCTCTGCATCTGTCCTCAGTAAGGTCGGTCACCTGTTTCTGCCTGCCTCCAAGCTGGCCTCCGTGCTTACCGCTGACCCTCTCTCCTCAGTCCCTCGATGACACCGAGCTCCAGCTGCTGGGGCGGACGCACTCGGCCCGCGATGCTCTTCAGACACTGGCAGAGGCACGGCACCTCTTCCCCGGCCGCGTGTCTGTGGACTTGATGCTGGGGCTGCCCGCCCAGCAGGTGGGGCCGTGGCTCGGGCAGCTGCGGACGCTGCTGGGTTGCTGTGACGACCACATCTCCCTCTACCAGCTGAGCCTGGAGCGGGGCACGGCACTCTTCACCCAGGTGCGGCGGGGCACCCTTCCTGCCCCTGACCCCGAGCTCGCTGCTGCGATGTACCAGGAGGGACGGGCCGTGCTCCGGGAGGCCGGCTTCCGCCAGTATGAGGTCTCCAACTTCGCCCGGAATGTAAGTGCTGAAGCTGGGGATACAGGCAGGCTAAGCCGGGACTGGAGAACGTGGCCCTCCGGGGAGGGCAGTTTCCGTGGGTCGCTCTCCAGGCCTGAGCTAGGACCTTCTATCCAGGTGGCCCTTACCTGAGCAGAAAGGGGCCCCCCTTCTTCACTCTGAACGGACTGTTCCCTCCCTCCCCGCAGGGGGCGCTCAGTACCCACAATTGGACTTACTGGCAGTGCGGTCAGTACCTTGGCGTTGGGCCCGGTGAGTCCCCCGTGAACCGGAGAAGGGATGACTCAGGAGCAGAGCGAACGTCACGGCTCTGTGATCTTGGGCCACTTATTAACCTCTCCGAGCCCCTGTTTCCTTCTGCTTAAAGTGCAGCGACAAATAACACGTATTTTGTAGAGCCGTTGAATATCTATTTTGAGATGTGGGACCTAGCGCCTGAAACTGTGGTTCTCAGTTGTTAGCAGGGATCAGAATTGCGTGGAGGGCCTGTTAAAACGCAGATCCCTGGGCCCCGCGGCCAGGGTTTCTGACTGGATGGCCTTGGCTGGAGTGATTGACACGTCTAGCATAGTAGAGGCCATCTGTCCAGGGACCACGTCTTGAGAACCACTGATTCAACCCCTGGCGAGCACCCGGCATTTGCGGCTACTGAAGTGGGGGTGTTGCTTGATGTTGCCAGGGGCCCACGGGCGATTTGCGCCCCAGGGGGCCGGGGGCCACACCCGGGAGGCTCGGATCCAGACCCTGGAGCCGGACAACTGGATGAAAGAGGTGATGCGGTTTGGACATGGCACCCGGAGGCGCGTCCCCCTGGGCCGACTGGAGCTGTGAGCATCTGGGGGGGGGGCCTGCTCCCCCAGAGCCATCCTGCCTTGCCCACCTCCCTCCCCGTCCTGCATGTCCTTATATGTGTGCTTAAGAACGGGGGGGCCCATGTCCCCTCTCCAAGCCACCCTGATGGTTGTTCTCTCAGGCTAGAGGAAGTTTTGGCCATGGGGCTACGTACAGATGTGGGGATCACTCACCAGGTAAGGGGGCGTCAGGGGGCTGGGGCACACCACTTCATGCTCCCAAGTCCCGCAGAATCCCTCTCCCTTCTGTGCATGCCTACGGGCACCCAGACGCACACCTAGTTCTCTGGGCCGGGCAGCTGGAGGTTGGCCTTGGCCCAGCCAGGACCTCATGGGCAGAAACAGTGGGCAGGGTGGGGCCGTGGCAAGGACCCTAGACTAGGGCTGCAGTGCCACCTCCCCCATGCCCCCCCCCCCGCCATGGCATGAGTAATTGCAGAGATCCCTGTGCAGACTCCCAGACATGAGGCCAGAGTAGCCTGGCCAGCTACCCGCCATGGTCTCTGCACCCCTCCCCCTTCTGGTTTCCCAGCATTGGCAGCAGTTTGAGCCCCAGCTGAGCCTCTGGGACGTGTTTGGAGCAAGCCAGGAGGTGAAGGTGCTGCTGGTGCAGGGCCTATTACTTCTGGATCACAGGTGTGTCGCCGGGGGCAGGAACCAAGAGGCCCAAGGAGCCCCGACTACAGATCCACAGGCCCAGGAGGGAGACAGACAGATGAAGAGGGGCCGGGGGGGGAGGTGTTGGGGGCTTCGTACTACTGGAGGGGGAGGATTGAACTTGGTAAGACGAGGCGGTCACACCCAGGCCTCTTGGTTTTCCAGGGGTCTTCGGTGTTCCTGGGAGGGTCTGGCTGTGCTAGACTCTCTGCTGCTGATCCTCCTCCCTCGACTCCAAGAAGCCTGGCGGCAGAGAACCCCCTCCCCTGTGCAAGAAGGATGACCAGACGTTCCCGTGTCCCAGGAAAACACCAGGTGGGCTGGGGGGGGGGGGGGGGGGGGGGAGACTGACGCTCTCCACTGGCAGGTGCCCTCTCAGCTCCTGGACTTGGGATCCCCAGGGGGCATGGCTACAGCGAGGTGCATGGGAGGACATTTCTGCTTCGGGCACGGGCATCAGGTCCGCCCACCAGCACCAGAGAAGGAGCAGTGGTTTCTGCAAGTGCCTCTCATTAGTGGGCTCCAAAGGAAATCCTGGCTGGCAAGAGATTCTGAGAAGTCTAGCTCTCAGGCTTCTAGTCCCTACGACATAGCACAGGACATAGAGGTCCCCCTGGCATGTGCTGGTGGACCCACGCCTACTCTGAGGGCAGTAGGAAAGATCAGAGCAGGCCTCACCCTTTCTCTTTGGGCAACCACATTATGGCTGGGGTGCCAGAGCCTCAGGACCCTCCAGCGTCCCCTGCTCCCCTCCATGGCCCTTCTCTACAGTGGAGACAGTGGAGGTGGGAGGGAGCTAAGCGGGGGAAAGGGGAGGGGAGAATAATTCAGGAACACCCAGAGCCTGGTAATTTTCCCCTGGCCTTTTACCTACAGAAACGTTTGCCTGGTTTTATTTAAACAGCCTAACAAACCCAGTGAGCCTGCCTTGACCTTGGTCTTCTCCTTTGTCCAGCCTTCTTCCCTGGAGGGTAGAATCCTGCTTTGGGGACCCGAGCCTTAGTCTAGGGCTGAGATTCCTTCCCCCACTGTACATTCCATTTTGAAAGATTCCAAGCCTCCGGGAAAGTTAAAAGCATAGTTCAATGTAAAGCACATAGCCTTCGCTGTGGGATGTTTGTACAGTCTAGAGAGAGCAGGTATTCATAATGTCACCAAGGACATCTTTACCTGTAAAAAAAAAGAAAAGAACCGTGTTTCCAGACTTTGTGCTCAGCCTGTAGAGTTACCGATTGCTAAATTTTGGCCACATTTACTTTACCTCTGAATAGCTAGCTCGCTTGCTTGCTCTTTCTTTTCCTTTGCTGCACCGTTTGAAAGAAAGGTGTAGGCATCAAACATTTCAGCTTGCATCTCTTAAGAACATTTTCCTGTATGGCCACAGCCCTGCCGTCGAGCTGAGAAAGTGTACATTCGTGCAGTGATGTGTGGTCCTTTTTCCTATTTCCCCGAATGTCTCCAAAACACCATCAGGTTCCTTGGCTGAGGGGGTTGGGGCGGGGGGACGGCTCCAGGGACGTTTTATGCTTTACTTTTGGCCATTACGTCCATTTGGTCTCTTTTGAAAAAGAACTATTTATGACAGATTTTCCGAGTCAAGGGCACTTGTCTTACAGAATGTCCCATGTTCTGGGTGTACCTGTTTGCTAATGAATGTGTTTAGGTAAAATAGTTCCGGCGAAAATACACACAGATACTGTGTAGGTCAAGGTCGTAATATGGCAGGCCAGCCCTCTCTGAATAATGCTGATTTTGATCACTTGACTGAGGGGGTGGATGCCCGGTCTGCCCATCATCCAAGTGCATTTTTTCCTTGGAAATGAATAGATTATCAGTAGGGTGATACCTTGAGACCAAAGGAGTGCCCTCTTCCCTAAGAGTCATTGCCACGACGCTGTCAGTATTCCCTGCCGATCCCGGCCAAAATCAGGGACTATGCTGGGAGGTGTGGAAAGTTCGTTCCTGACACTAAAATCCTGTCCACGTTTGTAACTGGCATTCATCCATAGAAAGAGAGCTTTCCCGTTTTCTTTCTTTCTTTTTTTTTTTAGAAGGCTGAAACTCTTAACCTAGAAATTGTATGCAGGGTGTGTGTATCTGAGCGAGACAGACAGGAGTGAGGGGGAGAGAGAGAGAAAGAAAGGGGGCATTTTCCCGTGAGGAGGCTTGGTAACTTTCTTACCTTATCATATCAAAGGGTCCTGTGATGTCGGACGTCATTTAGTACCGGCGCTCATCCGGGCGTGCTCAGCTCAGCCTCTGGCTGGGTGACTAAGGATGGGGTTCCCCCCAGCCCTCAGATATGGGAGCACGTGCGTTTCCTGGGCACCTCGAGGGTGTGAGTATCAGTCCTTCTCTGACCCTGTGTAAAGGAGTTAGTGTTTCTAGCTTTCCTCTATTCATGAAATATTCAGCAAGCGCTAATGCTGTGCTCCGCTCGGGGCAGGGCGTGCGGAGAGGAATAAGATCCTTCCCAGTCCTCGAGGAACTCACTGCCCAGTTGATAGATGGGTCGAGAGATAAAGTCCAGGATTATCGGTGAAGATGGGCAAGGCTGCGGGGGTGGGGGCTGCGTGCTCCATTTTGAAGGGCTGGGAGCTAGAAAGGGCGCATACTTTTTTTTTAACCTCCCCCTCTGGCCCTGGGGCAACTGGAAGGGTGAGCCGAGCTACTTGGGTGGGGGGAGCCTTTCTTCCCCAGCCTTCCCCTGATCTTGATACTCAAGAAGTGAGCACGGGCCGGGGCAGGTGCCCCATCAGATAACATAGGCGCACTTGGGTTTCTCCCAGCCACCAGGGCTCGGGCCACCCGAGAGGTCTGGGCCCTCCCTGCTGGGGCACCTCGGGAGGCCAGCACCAAGGGCTTAGACAGGAGCCAGAGCCCAGTGGGGGTGGCACAGGTCACCTTCTGGGGCTCGGCCTCATCCCACCCTCGGCAGCAGAATCAGAATCTCTGGCCTCTGAGTCCAAGGCCGTTAGCTTTTACGTGTAGCCCAGTTCGGGGCTCCATTCTCCATCTCCCTCTTCCATCCTGAGGGGCTGACGTTGGAGGGACTCAGGGGGACGTGGTTCCCTTCCGACATGACCAGTGGAGTGGGGTCCCCTCCCTCTGCGTCCCGGGCCTTCCGTGGCTCCTCCATGGCGGGGGAGGGGTGGTCTCCTCCGCCCTAGTGAGGCTCTGGTTGTCATCTTTCCACCTGCCTGCCTGGCTGAGAGCACGGGAACACAAAAGGGAAGCCACTTTGGGGACCAAGTGATGCAGGAGTTGGGGAAATGGACTATGTGTGTGTGTTTACAACATGAAGAACCAAACCTTCCACGGGCAAGAGCATTGCTATTTTAAGCCTTAAACTGAGCCATCCCCATCCCCCACCAAGCAGTGTGAAGTGGGCAGGACAGCGATTTTATTTTGTGGTATTTTGTTCTGTTCTTTTTTTTTTTTTAAGTAGGCTCTACACCCCACATGGGGCTCGACCTCGAGACCCCAGGATCGAGAGCCACATGTTCTGCTGGCTAAATCAGCTATTTTATTATATTATTATTATTTTTTAGATTTTTTTTTTTTTAATTTGAGACAGAAAGAGAGAGAGAAGGAGAAAGCAAGCACAGGCAGGGGGAGTGGCAAGTCCCGCTGAGCCGGGAGCCCAATGCAGGGCTCGATCCCAGGACCCTGGGACCATGACCTGAGCCGAAGGCAGACGCCTGACAGACCGAGCCCCCCAGGCGCCCCCCACCCCAGGGCAGCTACTTTAATTTCCATTTTACACGTGGGGACATTCAGAAAGATTCTTGACTCAAGTTGTATGAGGAGAAAGTTTAGCACAGCTGGTGTAACACTTCTGGACATCCAGAACTTTCTGCTACATCATCGTTTTATAACAGGTCGGTTGACCTGTCTCTTAAATTAGGCAGATTTCTGACCAATTTCTGGTCTCTGCCCCTCAGGCTTGAAGCTTCTGTGTCTGCCCGGCCCCAAGTAGCTGGACTTAGGGGGCAACTGGAAGGGTTTTCCCTTTCCAGTTTTAGGGGGGGGTCTGTTTTCCCCCCCGAAGAGGCACCAACAGCGAGGCCATCCCCTTCCTGGGACAGGACTACATGCTGCAAAGAAAAGGACTTAAAAATAGGATTGCCGTAAAGTCCGTGTTTGTGGCTCCCGGCCCCCAGGAATTCACACCTGGAAACGGAGTCCCCAAGGGGACGGTATTAGGAGGTGGGACCTTTGGGCGGTGACTGGGTCACAAGGGTGCATGCCGCCTTAGTGCTTTTCTAAAAGAGGCCCCAGAGGACCCCCAGGCTTCTCCCACCACGTGAGGACATGGAGAGAAGATGCGGACGCCTGCAAACCAGGACGTGGACCCTCAGTGGACCCCCACATCTGCCGGCACCTTGATCTTGGACTTCCCCCGCCTCCAGAACTGAGAAGTAAATAGTTATGGTTTAAGCCACCCGGGCTGCGGTATTTTTTGTTACAGCAGCCCAAGGGGACTAAGACGAGGTGTGGTAGATGGTGTTAGTTGTTCCAAATGTCTGCTAGCCTTCCTTGAGTGCCACTCCCTGAGGACCCATGGGCGAGGATCCACCTGCCCTGTTGGACCCAAGGAGGGGGGCCTGACGGTGGCCTTGCACCGTCTGTAGGAGCCCGCAGGGGGCCACTGTCTCCTCCCTCTGCCACAGAGGCCTGCCCTGTTCAGGTAGAGACTGTCCGTCTGCGTCCCGGCGTGAAGGTGGGGGCCGATCACAACACAGAAGCGGGAGTGAGAAATCACCATTTCACTGTTTTAGTATATGTGCTGCCGAAGCGAGCACACCATTTCACTGTTGAAAACTGGTAGGTTTTCAGGGTGTCACTGTCGTGTCATTGAGACCGCCCTGGCTGGTATAATCTATAATCCCACCGTGGAAAGATGGGTCACCGTCTGGATTCTGGTGTGTGCCTGTAGGAATTCTTACATGCAAATGAGCACGTTTGCACACACAGTCTTCCAAAAATGGGAACATCTCGATCTTGCCGTGGAGCCTTTTTGTACCTGATATGTGGTGAGCTTCTCTCCACATCAGATTTGTGTCTGTACCGTGTTTGTGTAGCTGCTTAGTGTACCACTGCGTGGGCGTGCCACAATTTGGTTTCCAGTTCCTTTTTGGTGAAACTGAGCATTTAAATGTTATTTTTATAAGCTCTGTGATGGGCACCTTAGGTAAATATTTGTACACCCTGGCTTGACCATTTCCTTAGGTTTAGGATGAATCCTAAGAAGTGGGATTGCTGACTCTTGAGGTTATGCACATCCTTTGGCTGCACAGTGCCAAACTACCCACCAGGAAGCCTGCCTGGATTCCCCTCTGGCTGGCTCACTAGTGCTCATTTCTCTGTAATTTCATCAGTAGCAAGCATGATCGACTTTTCCAGATGATCCCAGTTCGAAGAGCCCTCCACCCTGGCTTTCTGATCAGCTACCGGCCTGCCTTCCTAACTTTGGCAGTTAGGAACCCTCCCATCCATCTGATCCCTCTCAAGTCAGGGACCCAAGGGGGCACAACCTCTGGATCACCCCGGTGCAAGGCTGAGCAGGAACCGTTGCCCTGTATTCAAGATCTTGGCCGGATTTCTCTTATGCAGAGCCCCTCCCTCCTATCTTCCTCTCCCTGCTTCCCTTCTTTTCTCTAGGGGATTTTTATTTTTTTGTTTTTTTAAAGATTTTATTTCTTTATTTGACAGAGAGAGATCACAAGTAGGCAGAGAGGCAGGCGGGGGAGGGGGGAGCAGACTCCCTGCTGAGCAGAGAGCCCAATGCGGGGCTCGATCTCAGGACCCTGGGGTCATGACCTGAGCCGAAGGCAGAGGCTTTAACCCACTGAGCCACCCAGGCGCCCCTCTAAGGGGATTTTTAAAGCCACTTAAAAAAAGATTATCATACAAACGACATTACGGAAACATTAGAATTCTAAATGGAAAAGAAAAAAAAAATCCCCACCCGTCAGTGGCCCCAACACATCCCGTGGTTTTTAGTGGCCTGTGTTCCCTTGCAGACCTCATGCAAATGCATGCCAGCTTTTTGCTGGGTTGAGCTCCAGCAGGGGTCTCACTTTGCACCTGCCCCTCTGGCCTCTCGCTGGGTCAGAAGCTTCGTTCCATGTTGCTACGTGGTTGTCCTCTGTCTCATTTTAACTGTTGGGCGATGTGCCAGCGGGTGAATCATTTAATAATTACTACCCCGATGGAAGTCACTCAGGCGGTTACTCGTTTTCCTCCACTATAAATCACGCCTCAGCGGCAATGTGCTTTTATGGATTTAGCTTCTTCCTTCATTTCATTTATTTCCTCCGTTCAGTTCCCAAGAAGGCAAGAGTTTGGGTCAAAGGGCGGGAAGGCGCGAACGATTCTTGGTGTGGACTGTTAGAGTTTTCCAGAAGATGTTTCTTTTCCTATTTTCCGGCTCCAAAAAAAAATCATAATGCTCTTTTCAACCGTGGAGAAGAAAGCAAAAATTCTACTCCGCAGAAGTTCCCACTACTAACATTTGGACAACCATCCCTCCAGGCGTCTCTCGATGGATTCGTATACATAGAGATGCAGAAATAAAAATAGTTTCTCACCCAAGGGCCCATATTCATATGCCAATTTTGCAGGCTGTTTTTTTTACTCAACAGCATGTCCTGGGTTTTTCTCATTGGTTCTGCCACCAGCAGGGCCTGTGGGGTGGTGTTCTGTGATGTAGTTCTAGCTATAAGCCAGGAGCCACGCCAAGAATTCTATCTGCATGAGCTCCTGTAAGCCCCACACCAACCCAGTGAGATAAGTTCTATTATTATCACGCCCATTTTATAGATGCGAGAACAGGCTCGAAGAGGTAACTGACTGCCCCGGGGCCCCTAGGTGCGAAGTGGTGGGGCTGGCACTCAGTTTGCGTTCTCCGGGGCTCCGAAACCTGTGTGTATACGAATAACACACGGATACATTCTTGCTGTAAAAAGTACTAATTGGGGGCGCCTGGGTGGCTCAGTGGGTTAAAGTCTTCGGCTCAGGTCATGATCTCAGGGTCCTGGGATCGAGCCCCCGTGTCAGCTCTCTGCTCAGCAGGGAGCCTGCTTCCCCCTCTCCCTCTGCCTGCCTCTCTGCCTACTTGTGATCTCTCTCTCTCTCTCTCAAATAGATGAATAAAATCTTTGGAGAAAGAAAAAAAAGTACTAATCGTACAGGCATTCCCACAGCATATAAAGTGAAATGTGCCGGTCCCCCCTTGTACTCCGCGGAGGTTTGATGTGTGTGTCAGTTAAGTTTAGGTTCAAGTGCATATGACAGGAAACCAAAGTAACATAAGTTGAAGCAAGTGAATATGTTTCTTTTTCTCCCATGCAGAAGAGGTCTGGACAGAGCATTTTGGAGCTGGTATGGTGGGCCTGTGATCACTGAGCACAAAGACACCAAGCTTTTAACCTCATGCTCTGTCTTCTCAGTTCCTAATTTCAATCCCTTAAAGACTCCACGTGGCCGAATAAGGTCCTCGGAGCTCCCAGCCATCATGTATGCCTGCATTTCAGACTCTAGGAAGGGGGGAGGCTGGAGGGGCCATGGTGTTTCCTGCAGCTGAATCAGCCCCCTCTAAGGAGCTTCCTCCAAAGTCCCCCTGCCCCGTGACCTCGGCTTGCTTCTGATTGGCCACTTGTACCCACAGAGGAGGCTGGGAGGTGTGATTTTTGAACTGAGTGTGTTGCTGCTTCCCTACCATCCCCCATAATAGAAGCGCTTGGTTAATTTAGAAAACTAGGGGGTGGGGGGTGGGGCAGAAGAGCTCTACCACCATGTGGATCCTTCCCGGTCCTTTTCTACAAATCTATACACACACACACACACATATATACGTATATTGCATGTGTGTATATATGTATATGTACGTCTATATATATAGAAATATATATATAAATATAGTTTAAAAATATTGTGTAAACGGTATCTTGTTTTAGTTAAATATTGAAGTTTACCAATGGGGCGCCTGGGTGGCTCAGTCGTTAAGCGTCTGTCTTAGGCTCAGGTCGTGATCCCGCGGTCTTGGGATCGAGCCCCGCATCGGGCCCCCTGCTCAGCGGGAAGCCTGCTTCTCCCTCTCCCACTCCCCCTGCTTGTGTTCCCTCTCTCCGTGTGTCTCTCTCTGTCAAGTAAATAAAAACCTTTAAAGTTTACCAACCAGATTAAACATTTTATATTAAATGTGTGTTTACTGATTATTGTGGTGTATGCATATCTAAGCTCTTTGCTTATTTGGCTAATTAAAGTCTTGGTTTTCTGGGTCGAGATGAATGAACTGTCAGAATAGAATAGATATTTTAAGCACGTTTGACTTTTTGTCTTATTTGCTGAAAGAATTGCTTCCAGTATACTGTCCTTTTTAGCTTTCATGGATTTTTACTTTTTTGGAAATAAGTTTTCTTTTTTTTTTTTAAAGATTTTATTTATTTGACAGAGAAACACAGCGAGAGAGGGGACACAAGCAGAGGGAATGGTAGCGGGAGAAGCAGGCTTCCCGCAGAGCAGAGAGCCCGATGCGGGGGCTCGATCCCAGGACCCTGGGATCATGACCTGAGCCGAAGGCAGACGCTTAATGACTGAGCCACCCAGGCGCCCCTGGAAATAAGTTTTCTAGACCTGTCCAATATTTACGTATTGAGTGCATCTTCTTCCTTGGGACTTTTCCGTCAGTTCCAGGCTCCAGACAGAGGGTCCCTTTCAAGTGGGCCGCTCCTCCCAGGAGACGCAATCCAATGTTGGTGGCGAGGCCCACTTGGGTCCCACGCTGCACTCTGCTGCTTCCTGCCTGTGTGACCGGAGGCCGGACAGTTCCCTCATCTGAGATCTAGTGTTTCGTGCTGGGGTCTAGTGAAGGGGTTAGACCAGCCCCAGGTTCTCAAAGCCAACTCTGCGTCTGAACCACCAGATGTGCCGTAAATGTCCCATATTCCTGGGCCCCTCTCAGACTCACAGAATCCAAATCTTTGTATCCGGGAATCTGCATTTTATTTTATTTAATTTATTTTAAACTTGGGTTTCACCATATTTCCTTCCCCCCCCCCCCATTTGAGAAAGAGAGAATAGGAGCAGGGCGGAGGGGCAATGGGAGAAGCAGAAGCAGGCTCCCCACTGAGCAAGGAGCCCGATGCGGGGCTCGATCCCAGGACCCAGGGGCCATGACTTGAGCCAAAGGCAGCCGCCTAACCCACTGAGCCACCCAGGCGCCCCGGGACCCTGTATTTTGAAATGCTCCCCAGTGAACCTGATGCGAAGACATCCTTCAGGACCACCGGGCCAGCCGATGTCCGAGACTGCTTCTTGCACTGGGAGTCGGGTCGGGGGCAGCTGCAGCCCTCGGCCTCTGTCACTGCTGCGACCACGTCTTGCCTCTTCCTCTTGGATCAACGCTCCCATTTCACATCCAGCCTGCGCAGCAGCCTCTTCTTCCTTCCTTGGGGCAGGGGATGGATGGCGAGATGATGGGCTCCTGGGGTGGGGCCTGAGTGGCAGTCACAGCAATGCCCGTGGGAGAAGGCCAGTGTCACTTACCAGCTGGGTGACCTTAATGAAGCCACTCACCCTGTGAGCTTCCGTTTCCTCACCTCTGAAGGCAGGGACTGTGCCTTTTTCAAGGAATTTTAAGGTTGGCAATGATGGGTGGATGGGCAGGAAAAGCCCTAGTATAATTCCTGGCAAAAATGCCCATTTGACAAATGTAGTAGTTATTCCTACTAGTGTTTTCATATTAGTATTTACAGTGCCCTGGGCATGCTGGCCCTAAGGAAGATAGGTCCTGAACAGGAATTCCCGGTGCCTGATAAGGCACCTGTCATCTCTCTGTGATGCCGAAACTCGCCTGTAGGTAGCCTTGGAAATATTTTCCTCCCATCGCACTGTAGAACTTGGCCCCTCCCAGTGGCTGGAAGGGTGTGTGCCGCAGGGACATCCTCCAGGGACAGCCTCCAGGCAGCATCGCCCTGGTGGAAGGAAGGGCCCCTCTCTAGATGACTCTTTATACCACCGTCCCTTGCTCTCCCCCCGCAGGTGAGACAGGAATGGCCCCATTCTTCGGGTGGCTGAGCTCTGCGGGGCGGGACACGCAGCTGCCCCCCTGAGCCCTGACACCTAGGGCACACTTTGCTCCCACCTCCTGATTAGTAGGTGTCTTGTGCTGCCCATTGACCTTGGGCCTCCTCACCTCCATTCCTACTTACCGTTCTGACTCAGCCTGGGGCTTCTACTGCCCTCGATCCTGACCAACTTACACAAGCTTCACTTTCTTCGATGACCTTTCTTATTGTGATCACGACCCCAAGGAGAGGCCAAATGCCTCTCTAAGGCTCTTGGCAGCACCAGTGGCAGACAAGCAAGGTCTTGGCTTCTGGAGGTTGCTTTAGATCACTGAAGATGCCCCTCCTCTGAGTCCCCCCGCCCAATTCATGAACAATACAAGTGAGTGATGTAAACTGTCCAGCAGGCAACCCTGATCTTGAACAAGGTTCCAGGGATAATCTAACAATCCTAGTCACACGCCCCCAGCTTCAGCACAGGGTAAAGGCTTCCCTTCTGGGGCCCTGGTGTATGGCCCCATCCCCTGTTCGCTGCTTAATCTCAATCTCAAGGGACCTTACCTTTCTGTGCCTCGGTTTCTTCATCTGTAAAATTGGGGATGCTAATAAGATTCTCCACCTCATTTGATTGTTGTACGCATTCAAGACGTTAGCGTACATAGCTAAAACAACCAACGAAAAATATATAAGTTGGATTTCATCCAATTAAAATTTTTGTGTGTGTCGAAGGACCCCATCAAGGAAGTGAAAGGAAAAACGCACAGAAGGGAAGAAAGTATTTGCAAATCATACATCTGACATCCAGCATCTATAAATAATTCCTATAAATCAATAACAGAAAAGACCCCCAGTGAAAAAAACAGGCAAAAGATGTAAATAGCCATTTCTCCAAAGAAGATACACAAATGACCAAGAAGCGCTTGACATCATTAGATCCGTTAAGGAAATGCAAATCCAAACCACAGTGAGATGCCGTCTCACATCCACGAGGATGGTTATAATTATTCTTGAAAAGGAAATAGCAAGTGTTGGTGAGTTTGCAGAGAAACTGGAACCCTCATACCCTGTTGGTGGGAGTGTAAAATGGTGCAGCTGTAGTGAGAACAAAAAGGCTTGTTTCCTCAAAAATTCAAATGTAGAGCTACCCAGCAATTCCACTCCTGGGCATGTATCTAAGAGAGAGCTGAAAACAAGTTCGCACAAAAGCTCGTACGCAAATGTTCGCAGCAGCATGATTCACAACAGCCACAAAGTGGAAGCAACCCAAACACCTGTCAACTGATGAATGGGTAAATAAAATGCGGTACGTCCATACAGTGAGTATTATTCACCAATAAAAAGAGACGACATGCGGATACGTGCTATGTGGATGAACCTGGATGACACGCTAGGTGAGCGAAACCAGACACACAAGGCCACATACTGTATGATTTCATATGTATGAGATGTCCAAAATAGTGACATCCATAGAGGTAGGTAAGTGTTTGCCAGGGATGGAGGGTGGGGGGCGGGGGGTCAAAGAGTGGGTGCCAATGGATAGAAGGCTTCTTTCTAGGGTCACAGAAATGTTCTGGAACTAGATAGTGGTGATAGTTGCATAACCTTATGAATAGAGTAAAAACCACTGAATTGTACACTTTAAATGGTGAATTTTTTTTTTTTAAAGATTTTATTTTTCCTTGGGGCACCTGGGTAGCTCAGTTGGTTAAGTATCGAACTTTTGGCTTCAACTCGGGTCATGAACTCAGGGTTGTGAGATTGAGCCCTGAGTCTGGCCCCATGCTTAGCGGGGAGTCTGTTTGAGATTCTTTCTCTCCCTTTGCCCTTCCACCCCTGCTCTTCCTCTCTCCCAAATAAATAAATAAATCTAAAAAAACCCACAAAGATTTGGGGGCGCCTGGGTGGCTCAGTCAGTTAAGCGTCTGCCTTCAGCTCAGGTCATGATGCTGGGGTCCTGGGACCGAGCCCCACGTCGCGCTCCCTGCTAAGTGGGGAGCCTGCTTCTCCTTCTCCTTCTGCCCGTCCTTGTGCTTGCTCCCTTGCTCCCGCACTCTCTCTTTCTCAAGTAAATAAATAAAATCTTAAAAAAAAAAAAAAGAAAGATTTTACTTTTCTTTAAGTAATCCCTATGCCCAATGAGGGGCCCAATTTCACAATCCTGAGATCAAGAGTCACAGGCTCCAGGCGCCCCTTAATGGTGAATTCTATGTTATTTGAAGTGTCATGTGAATTTTATCTCAATTAAAAAAAAATTCAGTAGAGCTGAAGTACTTAGAAGGCTCCCCAGGCCACGGTGAGCCCTCAGGGAGGTTAGCTGCCATTTAGCTTAAACTCTGTGGGACTTGTAGAGTGGTCCAGATTGAGCTGATAGAAAAAAAATTCCTAAAAGGCATGTGACCTTTAGAGATTGAATTCACATACTTAATATATGTTAAGTCATTTCTTAGGGCGTCTGGGTGGCTCAATCGGTTAAGCATCTGACTCTTGATACTAGCTCGAGTCCTGATCTCAGGGTCCTGGGATTGAGCCTCGTGTCAGTGTCCCCACTCAGCAGGAAGTCTGCTCATCCCCTGCCCCCTGCTCATGGGCTCTCACTCTCTCTCTCAATGAATAAATAAATCTTAAAAAAAAAAGAGAGAAACATTTCTTAACTTATAGTTTCTTCTTCCCTTTATTTTCGTACTGTTTCGATTTTATATACTTTATACACCTGTTATGTACACATAGAATAGATATAAACATTTATTTGCGTGGTGTTTTAATAAAATTTGATTTTCATGGTGTGCTGGCTGGCTCAGTCAGTACAGCACGTGACTCTTGGTCTCAGGGTCATGAGTTCAATCCCCACGCGTGGGTATGAAGATTACTTTAAAAAAATAAAATAAAATTTGATTTTCATGACCAGTGTAGATATTTTAAGGATGTGAGATGGGCTTCCAAGGCTCAGACTGCCCTTGTTTCTGAAGCCTCCATTGAGTTGGGAGTCCAAGGCTGCTGTGTAACTTGGCCCATCTGCTCAAGGCCAGGCCCTTCACTCTGTCGCTTACGAGCTATGTGACCTGAGACAAGACTAAGGTTCCCAGATTTAGCAAATGAAAATACAGACACTCAGTTACATTTGAAATTCAGATAAGACAATACATTTTTAGTGCATGTTCCAAGTATTCCACGGGACATACTAAAAATACATATGTATATATTTGTGTTTTTTAAATATTTTTTTAAGATTTATTTATTTGATAGAGAGAGAGAGAGATCACAAGTACGCACGCAGAGAGGCAGGCAGAGAGACTGGGGGTGGGGGGCAGGGGGAAGCAGGCTCCCTGCGGAGCAGAGAGCCCGATCCCAGGACCCCGAGATCATGACCCAAGCCAAAGGCAGAGGCTTTAACCCACTGAGCCACCCAGGCACCCCGTGTTTTTTTTTTAAGATTTTATTTATTTATAAGAGAGAGAGGGCACAAGTGGGGTGAGGGGCAGAGGGAAAAGCAGACTCCCGCTGAGTGGGGAGCCTGATGCAGGACTCGATCCCAGGACCCCGGGATCACGACCTCAGTCAAACGCAGACGCTTAACTGACTGAGCCACCCAGATGCCCTGTATATATTTGTTTTATCTGAAATTCTAATTTAACAGGGCATTGTGTATTTTTCTCTAGCAACCTTGAACATGACCCTTATTACCTGGAAAAGGAAAGAGTTTTTGAATGGAATCCCACTTAATTCTTACAACCTATTTTTGCCACAGAACAGATTGGCTCAGAGAGGTTAAGTGACCTAGCTCGAGGTCCCCCAGCCAGAAAATTATTGAGCTCGGATTTGAACTTGGTTGTGTGGAATTTGGATGCTCTGCTAAAACAGGACTCAAGACCAATAAGCCCCGATCCACTTACTGATAACATGGGAGTCATGAACTAACGTGGAAATGACAGAAGTTTTCATGGCCCGAGGAGGAATATTGAAAAACAGTGTTAGAGAATCACATTTGAGGCAACGTCTATATGGCCCTGTCTATACGAATCTCCTGCGGCTGCCGGAATACACCGCCACAAACTTGGAGGCCCAAAACAACACAAACTTCGTATCTTATAGTTTCAGAGGTCACAAGTCTCCAAAATGGCTAAAATCCAGGCATCCACAGAGCTGTGTTCCGCTCCCCCATCCCCCACCCCGGGGCTCTAGGACAAGCTGCTCCTTGCCTTTTCCAGCAACTAAAGCCTATGGCACTTCTTGGCTTGTGGCCACATCGCTCTGACTACCTCCTGCCACCACCTCCTTCCCTGACTCTGACACCCCCCACACCGCCTCTCTTACAAGGAGCCGGTGATTACACTGGGCCCATGGGATAATTCAGGGGGAATCTCCCCTTCTCTCTCCTTCTGCAAATCACATCTGCTAAGTCCCTCTTTGCTGTGTTAAGGTACCAGTTCACAGCTTCTGGTGATGAGGATGTGGAAATCTTTGGGGGAGCCATCCCTCCACCTACCGCACAGTCTAAGAGAGAAACTAGTGGATTGGATCCGGTGCTCTGGGCCTTGACTACAATCCCTTTCCGCCGCAGTTTTCAGAGGACTGACACACAGTGTACTTTTGTTTTCCTCCTTGCACTGATCCTGGGAAGGGGATGAAGGAGGGTGGCAAGGAACCCATTCTGTAAGGGAGGCCGAGGAGGGGAGGCCCAGTGTCTGAGTCACACAGCCAGAGAGAGACTCAGGCTTAGAGCCTTTCGTCAGCATCTTCTCCTCAGGGTCTAGGCGACGAGCCACTAGAACAGCGTTCTCACGGGTGGCCTGGGACAACGCCTCAGGCACCTCCCCCCAATCTAGTGAAGGAAGCCCTCAAGAGGAGCCCGCTCCCTCAGCCCTCATTCTCCCCTCAGCAATCAGCCTTCTCCTGACCAGGACAAGGAGGGAGGGAGCGAGAGAGGGAAGGAACAGGCAGAGAACTCCATCCTCCGCACAGAGCCCCAGACCTCAATGTCCATTCACCTCGGGCATGTCCTTGACAGCGGTCCAGACAGATGGTCCCAGCGATTTCCACACCAGAGGCCAGCTCTGGTTCTTAGAAAAGTCTTACAGCAAACCTCCTGGGAATGTCCCTGTGGTTTATGGTTTTGACTTTGAGTGCTGCTGCCCAGGGGGCCAGGCTCCCTCCCTGCCCCACAGATACTGGAAAGCAGCTCCCAGGAACCTACTGGGGCTTCTCCAGGCTTCCCCCCAGCCCCACCCATTGTCGATGGCTTCCAAGTGCCAGACACTATTCCAGGAACTGGGATCCAGCCGCGAGTCTGACCGTCAAGCTGCCCGCTGCCCTGGCCCTCACGCTTCGGTGGGAGCAGAGCAACGGACTGTGCAGAGGATGGGGTAAGGCTTCTGGGGATAATGAAATGGGATGAGATGACATAGGGTGACAGCAACTCGAGGGCCAGTGCCGTCCGCACTCCAGAGAGGAGAGAGATGGTTTAGGAAGGGCAATGTTGGGATGCTAATCTGCGGTTTACTTCAGAGCTCCCCTTGCTCCTCACCCCTACTCTCTGTAGGCTCCCGAAAGTCTCCCCTTGGGTCCTTCTCCAGGGAGAGCAAGGGCAGTTCGAGCCTGGGGATGGTGCCCGGAGTCTGCACATCCTCCCTGAGGCTGAAGTCGGTCCCTTCTGGAGACAGAGTCCAGCTGGGCCCTGACTTCAGGGCCCAGAAGAATCTAAGATGGCCGCTGAGTGCTGGCTGAGCCACGTTCTGGTGAGGAGGCCAGGAGCGTGATTTGTTGTTTCAGAGGGCGGCGGCCAGATGTGGAGAATGAGCCAGGTGTGTCTGTGGAGGCGAGGTGAGGCAGTGGCCTGACCTGGGGGAAGACAGCCTGAGGTAAGGGTGGGTAGCAAGATGTGAGGGGCTAGAGCACAGGCGGCCCCAGCCTTGGGCCTTGGGAGGGTGGGCTGTCCCTGGGAGGGGACTGTGCAGCCTGTGGAGGAAACACAGTTTCTATTTCGGGAGGCTATTTGGCCTCTGCAAAGAGTGGCTGACGACCTGCCCGGCACCTGGATGGGTGGAAATAAACCGAGACGTAAGGCAGTAATTGAGGTTGTGCCCTTTGTCCACCCAGCCGCCACTTCCTCCCTGGGCTCCAGAAGGTTGCTGGAGGTGGGTGGCGGGGAGTGGGGTGGGGGGTGGGGGGCTGGGGAGACTGTTGCAGCTAAATGATGCTGGTCCCTGCCCCACCCTCCACCCCCGGAGCTTTCTCCTTTTGGGGCCTCAGCTCCTGCTGTGTCCCCACAAGGAGGGCCTGCCGCCTGATCTGTCCGTTGCCTTCTTACCTTCAGTAGCCCACCGCCAGTGAAACCTCCTCCAGGAAGGCTCCCCTGATACACATTCTGCCATTCCCAGGTTGTGATTAATCACTACCCCTGGAGCACATACATTAGAGTTGGAAATCCACTCTGAGATGCCCCAGCTCTGTGTCTAAGGCAAACTGACCTCAGCTCACTCCAGAGACACATGAGTGAACTCCAGGGAGTCCCTGGAATTGAAGGCAAAATCATGCACAAAACCAAATGGTGGATAAACGGAATGTGGTAGAGCCCCGCTGGGGAATATTATTCGGCCGTGGAAAGAACTGGAACACCAATACGTGCCACGACATGGATGAGGCTGGCCATGTGCTGAGCGAAAGCAGGCAGACACAAGAGGCCCAATAGTATGTGATTCCACTTACAGGAAACATCCAGAATACAGACAAATCAATAAAGACAGAAAGGAGACCAGTGGTTGCCTGTGGCCCAGGAGAGTGGGGAATGGGGAGTGACTGCTTGGGGTGGTACAAGATTTCTTTTTGGGTTGATGAAAAAGTTCCAGAACCAGGTAGTGGTGAGGGTTGCACAACCTTGTGAGTGTATGAAATGCCTCTGAATTGCATTTATTAAAATGGTGAATGTTACATGTATTTTACCATAATAATTAAAAAAAAAAATCTAAATGCGCTCATCGGAGAAGCTTCCTAGCTCCGCTTAGATTTTTTCCAAAGGTTAAGCACCTCTGATCTGGTCTGACACCTTCATGAAGCAGATGGTGAGACTAAAGTCCAGAGAGGGAGGGGCGCCTGGGTGGCTCAGTCGTTCAGCGTCTGCCTTCGGCTCAGGTCATGATCCCAGGGTCCTGGGATGAGCCCCTCATCGGGTTCCCTGCTCAGCAGGAAGCCTGCTTCTCCCGCTACCATTCCCTCTGCTTGTGTTCCCTCTCTCGGTGTGTTTCTCTCTGTCAAATAAATAAAATCTTTAAAAAAAAAAAAAAATAAAGTTCAGAGAAGGGATGGGATCTGTCTCAGGTCACTTGGGGGGCGGCAGCAGAGCCCAGCCGGGCTGTGTACCCACCCGCCTAACCAAGCCCCTCTCCCACCCCCTTCTTCTGTCATCCTTTAGCCTCTGCAGAACCCTTCCCAAATGGCCCTCAGGCCTCTGTCTTGCTCCTAACCAGGCTACTCACAAGCTGTGCCATCTCCCGAAGCTAAAAGGCCTTCCAGAAGCTGGGCCCTGGGCATGAGTTTCATGAGTATTTGTCTTTAGTTCTAGAGTGAACTCTGAGCACCCAGAGGGCAAGAGAGAATGTTTTTTATTTTCCTCCATATGTCACAAAGCTCCAGGTTGCTTTCTTCGAGAAAGAACTCCCTGTTTACCTGCAAGGAACACAGTTAGCAGACAGCCTCTAATGAACATCCTTTGCCCCAGTGGTCTACCACTCTGTCGGATACGCCGCAGTCTGAGGCTCTCTCAGCCCAGGTCCTCTTCCTCCCCCTTCATCTTCCCTAGGCCCTATCACACCCCCACTCCTCCAGGCAATAAACATCTTGCACTCCTAAGCCCATCTCAGTGTCTGCTTCCTGGCGAGCCCAGATAACACAGCGATCAGCTTGGTGTTATCATAAGTGCTCCATAAATGTTCATGGAGTGGACTGAACCGGGGACTCTCTGGGGAGGTTCGGGGGTGGTGGTGGAAGGAAGTTGGTGCTTTGGTCCCCAAAGAGCAAAAGAGAGGCTGCCCAGGGAGGATGTTTCAGTCATAAGAGGACTGACTATGTAGAGAGGTCATGAAGAGGCTGTGCCCCCCTGGAAAAGGCAGGGAGACCGGAGACTAACCATGCCCACAGGCATCCTCCCTACTGTTGTCCCTAGACAGGGGAGGAATACAAGCTCGGACATGGCTCAGAAGACAGGGAGTCCTGGCCTTGGATTTGGGAAAACCAGGTTCAAATTGTACTTCTTGCTAGTCCGGTGACTTTGTATCCTCCTCTTCTGTTGACCTCAGTTTTTTCATCTGTAAAATGGGTACGGAGTGTATCTCCCCAACCGTAGCATGATTTTGAGGACTGGGAAGATTCTACAGCTTACGGAAGGATCCTGTAGTGAGTCGTTTAAATGCATACTCTGTTAATCCTTACAACAGCCTGTGGGGGAGGCATTATAACCTTCATTTTATAAGTGAGAAAAGTGTGGGTCAGAGACATCAAAGGGCTGGTGCAAGAACACACAGCTAGCAAGTAGGCAGTCTGGCTCTAAAGCCCCTTTATTACTCCACACTGGTTTGAGTGACTACTAAACTTGGGTTGGGGTGGGGGCAAGTGACAGGCCTGCCATGCTCTTATGGAGTTTACATTCTCACCACAAACTCGACAACGGGCAACCCCCTCAACAAACAGGATAACTGGAGAATGCGTTAGGGCTCTAGGAAAAAAATAAACCGGGTGCAATTATAAAGTTGAGACCACAGAGGGGCTACCTTAAATTAGGGAGTCAACGGCATTATCTCCAAAGACTGAAACCAGCAGAGTGAGAAGGGCCTAGATCGGGGTAAAAGCCTGGTGCATGAACAATAAATCTTGTTTAACACTGAAAAAATAAAATAAACATATTTGGGGGGGAATAAAAGCCTGGATTATTTGGGAAGGGATGGAGAGCCTGTAGTGAGCGCGGGCGGGGGGAGGACACAGGGGCCCGGAAAGGACAGGCAGGAGCCACCGGGTCACTGAAACCCACGGGAAGCCACGCACGGGGGTTCAGCATAGCATGAAAGGAACGGCCTGGCGGCGGCCGCCTCCAAAACCAAAAGGAAAGCCAGAGCCCGGATCCAGCCGCCCCGCCCACCTCCCCCAGCCCTGGGGGGTCTCGCTCCACCCCCGCTGTCGCTGACGTCACGGCGCTCGCCGGCGCCCCTGTGACGCCACGCCCCTGTCCGGACACTGTGCTCGGGATCCACGGGCGGGAAGAGCGGCCCGTGGAGGGCGCGTGGGCGTGGCCGGATGAGAAAGATGGCTGCCAAGCAGTCTCCGCCCAAGCTGATCGGTGGGTGCGCGCCCCCGCGCGGGACGCTGGTTGCTATGGACGCGTTGGCGGCCGCTGGCGGGAGGGCGCGCGCGTGGGGTCGCTGGGGTGCCTCACAGCCTCGTTATCCCGGGTCCCCGGTGCGCAGGGCCACGCTCACAGCGCGGGCGACACCATGAAGTCTCTAAAGAAGGAGTCCCGCCTAAGAATACCTGCAACCAGATTCATGGAGGCCGCAGAAGCCATTAAAGGTTGGCGCTGGCTGCCTTGGGAGCTCAGGAGAACCCGACAGGGGCTGGGGTTCTTGGATGGGATTCACGACACGGGGCCTGGAGGACGGGGGTGACACCAGGATGGAGGTAAAGATCACGGGGGAATGGGGTACGGAACCAGGCGTACCCCATACCTCAGGGATGATGTACAAGGCAGTGACCCACAAAGGGAGGGGGGGTCCAGTGCCCTGGGCCTTGGGAATGGGGACGTGGGAACCCTGACAGAGGCCTCAGGGATCAACTACTGGGGAGATGGCCTTGGGCAGGAAGGCATAGGAGACCTCTATGTCTAACCATATCTTAGTGTGGGAAGAAGGCAAGAGCCCTCCGCTGGGTGGGGTGCAGAAGAGTCAGGAAAGCATTTCAGAAGGGCGGGGAACTGGAGTCCTTGGGAAAAGAAATTCAGGAAAGAATGCAAGAAACATGTGGAGGTGGTGAAATCAACACCTTGGGTGGATTCTTAAGGATGTTCACCTAAGAGTCCTGCTGGAAAAACCCAGAAGAAATGCCCAACTCGGCCAGTTCTGTTTCCCACCACGTACATCCTTTCAGGATGGATGACACCTGTCCCACTTGTTTAACCTGGAGCCCCTTGCCGACATGACTGCTTCCTGGCTGCCTCAGCTATCCTCTGGTTGCAGGTGGCAGGGTCCCAGGGTGTCTGACTGCACACTGACCTCCATGGACATGTTCCCATTTGCAGCCCACCCCGTTTCCATTTACTGAGGGCTTGCTGTATGTGGGCAGCGTGCCGGGCAGCAAAGGCGTCAGTGTTCACTGTGTGCCCCCGGCCCACAAGAAATGCAGAGTCTAGTCAACTGCCGGAGGAGGAACCAGACAAATACCAGTGCTGTGTAACAGGGATCCCTAAGTGTTTCAGGGGGCTCAGAGCACCTGACCCAGGCCTTAGATGCTAGAATCTGGGGGGAAGGTTTTCTGAAGAAGGTGACATCTGTGGCTGGTCTCCTTCCTCCCTTCCCCCCGCAAAAGGCAGTTTGCTCCTCCAGGTCTAGGGAGCAGGGAGCAGTGTGAGCTGAAGACTCGGACACTGGTGGCCAGGGCAGGGGTGGTGGGAGTGGAAGAGAGGGAGGGAGCCAGACAGGGCTGGACAGGTAGGCAGGGGCTAGACCAAGCAGGGGCTTTACTTGCTAGGTCAGAAAGTCTGGACGTGCCCTCTCAGGCCCTGGGGAGACCCAAAGCCAGCCTGAGAGCAGGTGATCAGCTCAGTGTGAGGAGAGGGGCAGGTCTGGCGTCAGCAGGGACCCCTGGGAGGCCTGCTTAGTCAGTATGGCTGGCTTTAAACCCTCTTCATGGTATAAAAGTCCAATTTAGGCTGGGTTGACATGCTGTTTCATGATATAATTTTCTTAAGATTTAGAGACAGCATAAGTGGGTTGGGGAGGGGCTGAGAGAGAGGGAGAAGCAGACTCCCCACTGAGCAAGGAGCCCTCCGACCACATGGGGCTCCATCCCAGGACCCCAAGATCATGACCTGAGCCAAAGGCAGACGTTTAACCGGCTGAGCTACCCAGGCGCCCCTCATGATACAATTCTTAACAGTGGACAGAGAAACAGAAAAAAATAGCTGGGCCCTTTTCCCAAGGGCAGTCAAGGTCTTTCCTAGCTATTGTCTCCTGCATACCTAGTTTCTGGATCTTATCAGATTTGAACTTTATGCTGTAAACAAATCAAGGAACAATTTATCACTACATATTTAAGAAGGGGAAATGTAATTTGTTAAATATCCATGTGAGTTGAGATCATGCATCAGGGTGAGGAGGGAAAACTAGCTGTTTAGTTTACGATGCAAGATACCTTTCCCCCCCTAAATATCTCAGGGGACGTCAGTAATGTAGTAGGACAATACTTTTATTCCTCCATCCCCAATATAATACAGCTAATCAACAAATGTAATCTTATGCTATGTTTCTCCAGGGTCTCTGAATTATAAGTAAAAAGGCAAGCAAATATTGTGACTAGAAATCTGTATAGGGACGTGAGCCCTTTGCCTTCCAGGTTTCTCCCTGTTTTTGTTAAGAAACCGGGAAGACTCTCAGCAGTCTCAGATGCCCCTCCCTGATCAAGTAAGGCTCAGCCCTGGTAGGGTCAGCCTCTCCCTTGGTCCCCCCAGTGCAATCCTGAAGTCAGAAGTTCCCAAAGACCTTGATCAACACTGAGAGGGAATAACGTTTAGATAACACAAGAAACAGAAAACTGGAGGCCAGGTTTCTTCTGCAAGGCTTCCCCCTTTTCCTCCACCCCTACCCCACGGGAGCACCTTGCTTCCAGCTGCCTAGCCTAGCTCCAGCCAAAATGTCACCCACCTGCCACGTGCAAGGGGGCCGGTCGCTGACCCCCTCACGGCTGCCAGGATCAAGGGACAAATGCCAGCTATGGGGCTCATCAGAAGCCCCACTCTGCTTGGGTTTCCAGACCAAAGACCAGGAAATAGCCGAGCCTCCATAGGTTTAGTAGTGAGACACATCTTGACCCTGCCGAGTCTCCCCCCACACAGGTCCTGAAATGACCCCCACGCAATCATCCTTCCTCCCTGCTCTCCCCAACTTGCCTCTCCATACCACCGCCCTCCCCCGCCCAGCCCCCAGTCCACCTGGCTTACCCTCATGGGATGAATCACTCTGAAATGCTGCTTTTACCAACACACTCTCCTGGACCAAACCTCCTTCCTGCCAGCGAGAAGACAGATGCTTCATTCAGCCTTACTTTACCAAGCGGACATGCCCTGATTTTTCTGTCATCCCCAATGGCACCCCCACCTCCCCAACAAGGCTTCTGTGTCACCATGTCCCACGTATGCCATGCTTTGTCCTGCCTCCCCCTTCACTTGGTGACCTCACCTGGAACAGCTCTGTTTGCTGGTCTGCCTGTCCCAAGGCTTCCGGTCCTTCGGGGCCTAAGTCAGCCTCTGACCCCTGGGCCTGCTCTTCTGAACCTTTCTTGTTTTTTGTTTTTTTTTTAATTTTATTTATTTATTTGACAGAAAGAGAGAGTGATCACTAGTAGGCAGAGAGGCAGGTAGAGAAAGAGGGAGAAGCAGGCTCCCTGCTAAGCAGAGAGCCTGATGCGGGGCTCGATCCCAGGACCCCAAGACCAATACCTGAGCCAAAGGCAGAGGTCCCAACCCACTGAGCCACCCAGGTGCCCCTCTTCCGAACCTTTCCTTATAGCCCTAACCTGTAGGATCCACATCCATTTGTTCCTTCTTTGATGCATAACCAAACACCTTGTCTGTGCTACTGACTCGGCCTTATTTGATACTAGTGTGTGTTAGTATCTGCTGCTGTTTTCAGCTCAAGGGAAGGAGCCATATCTTCACCTTTTATACCACTTTCTCTGCAGTTTATAGCACAGAGAAATTGCTTGGTAAATATTCTCTAGAGTGAGTTGAAGTTTAAAATACATATATCATTTTTCTTTTTTTTTTTTTTTAAGATTTTTAAAATTTATTTGACAGAGAGAAGCACAGTGAGAGAGGGAACACAAGCAGAGGGAATGGGAGAGGGAGAAGCAGGCTTCCCACCGAGCAGGGAGCCCGATGTGGGGCTCGATCCCAGGACCCCGGGATCATGACCTGAGCCGAAGGCAGACGCTGAATGACTGAGCCACTCAGGCGCCACTAAAATATATATATCATTTTTCTAAAGACTCCCTTAACTAGAACACACTACTCCCCAACTGTATGCTATACGAGAGCTTTGAACTGCATCCAAGATAACCTCAGAAAAACCTCAGAGCCGAGTGTCACGATTTTGGAAACCTTTCGCAATGTTGAAGGTTTATAAATTTACACATGGTGATTAGACACCCACCAGTAAAAAGCACACATCTGGAGATGTGTAATCCCTTCGGAAGCTGTAGACGCAGCGGAGGTGACAGACTGAGGAAGCAAATGTCCTAGAAAACATAAATAATGCCAAAAGATTTATTTAGGTAAAGTCTATTTATTTATTTACTTAACTCCTATACCCAGAGTGCGGCTCGAACTTGTGACCCCAAGATCGAGAGTCACACATTCCTCCAACTGAACCAGCCAGGCGCCCCCAAGTTCCAAAATGTTTATGGAAGTCGGCCTGCAACTGCTCCGAGTTCTCCCTTGGACGACCTCCAACACGGGCGACTTTGGGGAGAAGGGAGAGAGGAAGTAGAAATGAAAGCCTAAGGCTGCACCTCCATGTGGGGCAGTGGATGGGACCAGAAAGCGGGGTTGAGCCCGTCCATCGTGTGTGTGTGTGTGTGCGCGTGTGCGAGAGCCCTGTGGTTTGGCTGATGAATCCTCCTGGGTGTCTTCTGACCCCATCGCCGAGGAGAGGCCTCTGACTGATGGGCCTCGTTTAGAGTTATGTTGTTGGCATGATTCTGGCTTGGGTGTTTTGGCCTCCACGTGGGTACTTCCTACAAAACATTTAATTTGGGTCGTCCAAACCCCTGCTCTGATGTTTGAGTGATAACGGCCCCTTAAACACTAGAGCACTCTGAGTAGCCGTGGACAAAACCAAGTTTTGGTTCAAAGTCCCAGCAGGCTGGACTTGGGCTTTCTTTTGCGTATCCGGTGTTGGGCCTTACCTGAGAACGTTCTAAAGCAGGGGGCAGCAGACAGGAGGGCCCAAGCCAGAGAAACGAGATGCATTTGAAACTGTAAACTTGCACCTGTGGAAGGAAGGCCGGGAGGGCGTCCTGGCTGGGGAAGGACTCGCTCTGTCCACGAGTTCTCTCGGTGCTGTGCTCCTACCTGCCCGCTCGAGAAAGAGGCTCAGATGTCTCCACTTTCCTCCAGTCCCATGAGCCGCTTTTGTCAAGTCCGTCATTCCCCGAGTAGACTCCCCCCACCTCCGTCTTGCACCTCTTAATCCATTCCTTGCCTTGTTGTGACCCTCGGGGTAAAGACCGAAGCCCTTTACACAGCTCACTAAGCTCTCGGCCACGTGGTGCCTACTTCTGTCCCCAGGCACTGCTTCCTACCCCCTACCTTGCTGCTCTCCAGCTGTTTAAAAAATGGCTTGGAATTCCAGATGCCCACCCATTCTGTTGCCTCTAGGCCTCTTCGTGCTTTTCCCTTTGGAATTCCTGTTCTCGTGTCTAAGTTCCGTCATCTTCAGCTCATAGTTTAAGCATCACCTCCTTGGGAAGCCCTCCCTGACTGCCCCACATACGGGGTTAGGGTGCCCCTGGACGCCCCCACAGTGACCCTAGTTCAGGGACCCTGTTTGACAGTCTTGTCTCCCATGGGCTTTTGCTCTTGGAGGCCTGAGACTCTGCCATATATCCCCAGAACCTAGCATAGTGCCTGGCTAGATGGTTAAACAGTATTCATTAAATGAAAGAACGTGAAATAAATGCTCAGGGGTGAATGTTCTGCTTTGCCCGGAGCATCGGCATTTTAGGCAGTGTCCAAAGAAACCTGACGCCTTCGCCTAGAACAATGCGTCAATGCCACCAATGGGGTGGGCTGAGAAAGCATCTAGTCCACTTGTCCCAAACTCCTATACTGCAGAGCCACCTAGGAAGTTTTTAAAAAATACAGTTCCCTTGACCCTGGCCCCACGAAGTAGCCGGGAAGCTCTACAGTAAAACTCTTCAGAAGACCCTCAGGCAGACATTCGACTAATATTTGGAAACTATTGATTTAGTCCGGCTTTCTCTTTTGATAAAAAGGAAGACGGAGACCAGGAGAAGGTAGGTGATGCACCCAAAGTTGTATAGCTTATAAATGGCACAGCCTGGAGTGGACTATCTTGCGATCTCAACTCCAGCTCCTAAAATTCCAGTCGCTGTAGCAGGCCAAGGGGCACAGGTAGGGGGACCTTCAAGAGAGAACTCCAGGCCGTCTTGGTAGCCTCTGCTGTCTGTCTGCGCGTTGAGCTCTGCCTTCTACCATAAACTCTAGTGTACATAGATATTAGCATTTATATGTTAGAGTATATTATATATCTATATTAGAGTATATACTGTATATCAGAAACATATATACATATTTATATTTCAGCACTGGTACCTTTCTGCTTCTCTTTAGAAAAGAAGCGGGCAAAGGTAGCTGAACAGCCCACACCCCCCATTCAGGAAGAACCTGAGCCCGTTACCAATGTCCTACAAGGGGATGACATTCTGGCCTTAGCCATTAAGAAGGAAGACCTGAAGAAGGTAAGGATAAAGTCCAGGGATCCCTTATTGCGGGAGCATTTCTGCTCTAGAACATTAGCCATGCCCACTGTGTCTCCGCCACCTCCCTACTCAGAGGGAGCGTCTAATTCCATGGTAAAATCGCACATGGATTCTTTGCACTTTTGCATCTAAAGGAATTCACTATGTGCTTTGTTTTAACATCGCTGAACGTCCTAGAGAACCATAGGGAAATGCCATGTTCGTGTCTTGCTTCCCACAGAGGCAAGTTTGCCCGTCATCCCCATTTCACAGAAGGGAAAATGAGTCTGGGGTGTGGATACAGCTGCTAAACCCTAACCCCATGCTTTACCGGGAAGAGTCAGCCGCTTCTCACCTGCAATGTCTGGAGGGTTTAAATGTTACTTCTTCCCTCCTGGACATCACTGAGCCTTCTGTCTGTGGCATAGACATTTCCTCAACACAGCATTTGAACTGAGCTAGAGCAACAAACTTATCAGCCTTCAGGAATTCCACCAAGAATTAGGACCGAGGAGATGGGTGGCGTTTTTCCTCCTCCTGATCTCAAGTGGAATTCTCCTATTTCGTTTTATTTTGTTTTTTTTAGCAACACATTCCTCGCTTGATTGAGACCGATGATCGGCCTGCCGTTACCCAGAAATTTATCATCCGGAAACTCAAACCCAAGGATTCGAAGAGGAAGGTCTGCCACTTAGTAGCACATCCAGCTACCCCAGATGCAGCCACGAAGCCCCTGGACTACTCTGGTAGGGCCCAGCCTTGACCCTGGGGGCCTTGGCCTCTGAGTTCATGGGCCCGGCCTTGGGAGGAAGCTGGGTCACCAGCAGAAAGTAACCGCCTCGAAACATTGACATGAGCTAGTCCTTCCCCCACCCCATCCCCCCAGGCCCAGGCGACAGCTTCCATGGCTGTGACCAGATCCTGCCTCATCACATCTTGGGGAGTCTCCAGGACTTTAAGAGAATTGCAGTTGCTCAAGGGAACACCCAGGTTGGTTTGTAGAGAGCCGTCCCGGTGTTAGCCACCTGGGGGAGCCAAGCAGGACGGAGTGGGGCACTGGGGTTGGGGGGACAGTTCCCTCTCTGGGCCCTGGAATCGGAAGAGCTCGTGACCCTCCCTCCGAAAGAGTGAAACCACCTTAGTCTGGCTTCAGCTGAAGTCAGCAGTTCACTGTGAGGATACAGAGGCGCCCCAAAGCCAGAGCATGTCCGGTTCATTAGACAGGACCCAGAGAGGCATCGGGGCTCGGGGGCCCTGCTCCCCCATGTACCAGTTTCATTAGCCCTCCCCCAAACCCTGGCCTGCTCACCTCTCTGGTGCACGCGGTGGAGGAGGGCAGCTTCTTGCCACTCCTGCGGCCCCATGTCTGTCTGTCTGTCTGTCTGTCTGTCTGACTTGGGTGCTTTGCTCATTCTCAGCTCCTTTGCTTCCTTGGCTCCAGGCAAAACATCTCTGGTGGGTCTGGTGCTAAGAGGCCCAGGGTCATATAAAAATGGCTCTTGTTGCCCTGCAGGTGAAGGTGTCAATTAGCATCCGTTGTCAGGGGGACAGAGAGACTGAGACTTGCCACCGTCTGCCAGCAAAGGTTCCCATCTGAAAGGGAGGGCTCTGACGGGGGCTTCCAAGGCGCCCTGGGTCTGTCACTCGCCATGTCAGGGTCCAGAAGAGGAGGGACTCTGAGCAGAGGGGGAGGACAGCAGGGGGTGAGGCCTGGAGAAGTCTCAGCTCAGCCCCCGCACTCCACGCCTGCTCCTTACCCTCTGCACGCTCTCCCTGTGCTTTTCAGCTGGCTGAGCTGATACACACCCCTCCGGGTCTGGTGACCCTCATGTCGGCGAAAGCAGAGCCAAAGGAGAGAGCCCACAAAGAAGAGAAGGCACATCCCTGGGCCCCACCTCCTCAGCACAACTTTCTCAGAAACTGGCAGCGCCACATCAACTTGCGGAAGAAACAGCAGGAGGCCCTCAGCGGTGAGCACAGTGGACAGGGTTCCCGCGGGGCCTCGGCCACCATTGAGGCTCTGCTGCTGCGTTTTCCTGAGCGTCCGCCTGGCCGAAGCCTAGATGCAGGCTGGTCCTTCGACTCCCAAGTGCTTCTTGCTCTTAGCAGGTCCTGAAATCAGCCCAGCCGCGGGGCCGACCAGGCGCGGGGCCGACCAGGCGCAGGGCTAGGCCCCTGTTCTGAGCTGAGGGAGGGGCTGCATTCTTGGCTCTTGCCTTTCCAGAACGCCTGAAGAAGCCAGTGAGCGAGCTGCTGATGCACACTGGGGAGTCCTACAGACGGATCCAGGAGGAACGGGAGCTCATTGACCGAACGCTGCCGACGCAGCACGATGGGAAGGTAAGGACAGAGTTCCCAAGTGCTCTGCCAGGAAGGGGTTCTGGATCCAAGGATGGCTGCCTCAGGTTACACAGTTAAGAACAAGAAAACCCACTCATTGCAAGGGACTGTGCAGCCCTCGAGGCCTTTACTAAATCCTCTCATTGGTCCTGTTACCAGGCGTCCGGCCGCCCGGCTAGCTAGGTCACTCAGCCTGCGGTGGTCCTCGGTAGTCAGTTTCAGGGGGAAGATATCACGGTGTTGGGATTTTAGAATAGTCTCGGTGTTCTCCTAGAAGTCGAGGCTCCAGCTTTCAGGGGACCTGGGGCAGCGTCCTGAGCCGTGGTTTGTCACTACAGTGCCTCCGTGGGCTCGCGCCGTCCGTCCGGGGCTACAGCACAGCGTCGCGAAAACACAGTGGGTGCTTCTGTCCTGCTCTGGGGGCAGCAGGGAGTCCCTCCCAGGGGGAGCATACGAGGTCTGTGGCACTCTTGTCCCGCCGGGCCCCGCGCCTCCACCAGCCTCTCTCCAAAGTGCCCAGGTGCTCTGACTCCCCCGCCCTTCCTCGCCAGACCTGTGAGGAGACCAGCGGGTTCTGGAGTCGCCTGGAATACTTGGGAGACGAGTTGACGGGTGTGGTGATGACCAAGACGAAAGCTCAGCGAGGCCTCCTGGAACCGGTCACTCACGTCAGGAAACCCCAGTGTGTCCAGGCGGAGATGGGTGCGGAGCGGGCTGGAGACATGAGGGCGGCTGGTGGCTGGCCCAGGAGGGGGGGACGGCGTGGGATGGAGGCCCATAACCCCTGGAGGTCCGGCCCCCCCTGCAGTAAGACAGCTACAGAAGGGGGAGCGGCGTGCGTGGGAGCAGGGGCCGCAGGGCTGCTCTGTCCACGTGGCCACCATGGCCCGTGGTCATCGAGCCCCCGGAACGTGGCTAGCGGGGACTCAGGTGTGCTGTAAGTGTGAACTACACACTGGGTTTCGAAGGTGAGTACTAAAAAAATATACTTTATTCATCGTTTTTCTATTGACTGCTTGTTGAAATGAGACTGTTCTGGGGCTATTGGGCTAAGCTATATTGCTGAAGTGAATTTCACCTGCTTCTCCTCACCTTTTCCGATGTGGCATCTTGAGAACTTTCAGTGACATCAGTGGCTCGCATTCGCGGTTTGCATGCTATTTCTCTGCTGGGTTCGGGCCTCAGCTGTGTTGGGTCTGCGAACCCCAGGGAGTTACTTGAGCTCTCTGGTCCTCCGTTTACCCACCTGTAAAGCACAGTGGGATGCGAGAGTGTTCGGTGAGACAGGGTGTGCGGTAAGAGGTTTGGGCCGATTGTGAAACAGTCAGATATAGCTGCCGTTGTGATTATAACCTGAAGGTTTGCAGGGCTCCACGCTGGTCTTGCAGGAGTCCTGCACGGGGTCGCTGAGGCGGCAGGGATGGGGTGGGAGGACGGGAGTCTAGCCGTACAGGGAGCCATACTCTTCCCTTTCCCAGAAGCGGTGCTGGGGTGGGTGCTCGCAGCGCCCCTGAGAGTGGGTGGGGAAGAGGCCCCCGCAGCCCACTGTGCTGAGGGCCCCTGGACCCCACCGCTCTAGGACTGCAGGCCTGGAAGGAGGCTGGGTACCGCTACACCTGGGATCGGAGTCTGTTTCTGATCTACCGACGCACGGAGCTGCGAAAGCTCATGGCAGAGCTGGATTTCAGCCAGCAGGTCAGTACACCTCGGGGCCGGGTCTCGAGCCCCTCGTGTTGCGCCCGTCTTTGGTCAGCTAATCTTCCCTCTCTCGGTCTCTCCGAGGATATTGATGGCCTGGAGGTGGTGGGCCGAGGGCAGCCGTTCACGACTGTTAAGGTCGAAGACTTCACAGTATTTGATAGGAACCAGGAAAGCTCCTCTGAAGACACGGTGCCCTTGTGAGTGGCCCGGGCCCCAGGGAGAGAGGTCGGAGAGAGTGGCTTCCCCCGGCACCCACAGCATGAAGGGCAGACTCCCCACTCTGAAATCCAGGTGCCTCCGTCCCAGCCTCCCTCTGAGCCCCTTCCAACACCTGCGCCAGCTTTTTCTGTGACCATCTGCTCCCTTCCAGCAACCAGCCCCTAACGGGGATTTCCCTGCCACTCCTTTGCTAGGAAATGCCGTGCGTGCCGCATGGCTGTGCACAGTCTCTGTGTCCAAGTACCCGCCTGTAGGAAGAGAGCAGGACGAAGCGAAGCCCGAGTGGAGCTGAGGGCACCCCATCAGAGGGCCGAGCCGGGCACCTGTCTAGACTTTCTGGCAGCCATTTCCCTGGGCTCCACGGGGCAAGACGGTGGTAGCTTCGGGGGAAGTAAGTCATTGGTCTTTCTTACAGAGACTTGGCCAGTTACCCCGATGTGGTCCCCATGCCTATTCTTGGCCCTTCTCTGCTGTTCTGTGGGAAGCCAGCTTGCTGGATCAGAGGCAGTAACCCACAGGACAAGGTAAAACTGCTTCCACACTCACCCGCCTGCTGGAAGGGCCTCCCTCGGGTGCAGTCCCAGGGTGACTGTGGCAGTCACAAGGAGCCTGGACAGTCACCTCTTTGCATTTTTATCTGGTCTTGCATTCAGCATGTCTGAAAATGGTAACAGCAGTGCTAACCTGCGCCAGAATAAAATCACAAGGCTGAAAAGAGACCGTCACAAGCCACCCAGTTTGTATCTAGCCCCTAAGCACATAAATAAGCAAACCTTCCCAAACAGGTATGGTTTTGGGGCACCTGGATGGCTCAGATGGTTAAGTGTCTGCCTTCAGCTCAGGTCATGATCTCCAGGTCCTGGGATTGAGCCTTGAGTCAGGCTCCCAGCTCAGCAGGGAATCTGCTTCTCCCTCTCCCTCTGCCTCTCACCCTGCTTGTGCTCTCTCTGTCTCCCTTTCAGATGAATAAATAAAATTAAAAAAAAAAAAACAAACCATAACAGATATGGCTTCAAGAAGGTTATAAAATGTTCTTCAGGGGGTGCCTGAGTGGCTCATTCGGTTAAGCACCTAACTCTTGATTTCGGCTCAGGTCATGATCTCATTGTTAGAATGAGCCCCATATC
>CM053619.1:26660999-26700430 GCA_028646535.1 Procyon lotor | reverse complement strand
GATTCTCTCTCCCCTAGGTGCCTGGGTGGCTCATTCAGTTAAGTGTCTGCCTTGGGCTCAGGTCATGATCCCAAGGTCCTGGGATCGAGTCCCCCATTGCGCTCCCTGCTCAGTGGGGCGTCTGCTTCTCCCTCTCCCTATGTTCCTCCCCCCTGCTCATGCCTTCTGTCTCTCTCTCTCTCTCTCAAATAAATAAAGTATTTTTTTTAAGATTTTATTTATTTATTTGAGAGACAGAGAGACAGCGAGAGAGGGAACACAAGCAGGAGGAGTGGGAGAGGGAGAAGCAGGCCTCCCACTGAGCAGGGAGCCCAACAGGGGACTCGATCCCAGGACCCCGGGATTATGACCTGAGCCCAAGGCAGATGCTTAACTGACTGAGCCACCCAGGTGCCCCTAAATAAAGTCTTAAAAAAAAACAACAACAAAAAATGATTCTCTCTCTCCTTCCTCTGCCCCCCCCAAACCCCCTCAGCTCCCCCAACCCTGCTTGCACGCTTGCTCAGCTCTCTCTTTCTCTCTTAAAAAAAAAAAAAATAAGACTTCAGATCTGAGAAGCAGAGCTGCTCATCAGATACAAAGTCTGTTTTCTCTGCCCTTCTTGCAGTGGACGGCAGCCTCCGAGACAGCCACCACTGGAGCACAATGCTGGCGCTCAGAGCCCCCAGGCCCTAGAGGACTGGGACATGGGACTCTCAGCGCCAAACCCAGAAAAGTCGTTTTCAAACCAGGATGAATTGGGCACCATAGGCCAGAGCCTCCCTCAGAGACATTTCTCATACTTCCTCCTTCCCTAGAAGCATGTTGGAATTGCCGTCCGCTTGACCTTTGAAACTCTAGAGGGAGAGAAGACATCTTCGGAACTGACCGTGGTCAATAACGGCACAGTGGCCATTTGGTACAACTGGCGGCGGCGGTCCCAGCCACACTCTTTCCAAGGCCTGAAGAGAAGCAGGATGCAGCGGTTTTATTTTAACAATCGAGAAGGTACCTGGCTACCCCGCTCCCTGCGTTCTGTCCTGGGTCTTTGAGGAGCCGCAGTCTGGCTAACGCTCCTGCAAGGTTGAGCCGCTCTCCCCTGCCTCATCCCTCCCATCTCCTCTCCGAATTGTGTCCTCCCCCAGCCGTTCATGTCTGTTGGGGGAATGGTCGACGTTTTGAGAACACAGAGCCGTGAGTCACCAGGGAGCAGAAACTTGCCAGGGGTTCAATACCTAAATGCTCAGGCCTGAGGCTAGGACTCCCCCCGCCCCGCCCCGATCCCTGTTTGCCTGGGACTTCCCAGTTTTCATATAGAAAGTTCAGAGTCCCACATCCCAGGAGACCCCTCAGTTCTGGGCAAACCAGGATGGTCAGTCGCTCCGCCTGGGGCTCAGTTAACTGTATATGCATAGGCTTAGGGCTCAGTTAACTGTATATGCATAGGCTTAGGGCTCAGTTAACTGTATATGCATAGGCTCAGGGCTCAGTTAACTGTATACATGCAGGCTTGGGGCCCAGCTAGCTCCTATGTGGTGAAAACCTCCATCTCGGTCCCTCTCAGGTGTGATTCTGCCTGGAGAAACGAAAACCTTTACCTTCTTCTTCAAGTCTTTGCATGCTGGGATCTTCAGGGAATATTGGGAGTTTGGAACCCACCCCACCCTACTAGGAGGGGCTCCCCTGCAGGTCAATCTCTACGCAGTCTCCCTGACCCAGGACATTCTTAGGGAAGAAAGGAAGTTACTGAAGGTAAGAGACCCAGGACCTTGGCCCCATGGACACCAGAGAGGTTCTCCAGGACTTCTTCCCGCTGCAGGGCGGGAATCCTGTTTCTCCCAGCCCCAGGGGTGAATGTTTCACAAACAGGCAGCTGGTTTTGCTCCACCCACACTCCCCAGGGCTTTGTGATGTAGCAGGCTCGGAGAGGAGGGCCAGCTTTGTGCCCCATACTGCCTGGAGGCCCCCAGAACTGCGAGAAATACTGTTTGTTCACTGATGTCTGACGCTGTCCCCTGCGGTCAGATTTAACTGGTGAGCCTTTCAAACCAGAGAGAAGTACCTAACTGGTGGGGCTGAGAGAGAGAGAGTGGGGTGGCCAGCCGGGCCGGTGCTTCCAGGCACTCTGTAGAAAGCGGCCCAGTTTCTCCTGTGGCCGCCGGATACGAGCCAACTCCCCAACTCCGCTAGCTGAGGCCCAGCCCACCGTAGGCACAGGGCGACAAGTGCCACTTGTCTGCTTTACTCGCTGACGGTAGGCCCTACCTCGCATGTGAGCCGCCCCTCCACTAGTCCTATGACCCCAAAAGGGTGGTCAAGCCACATTCGCAACAGGCCCACACCATGTGGTCCCTGCTCCTTGCGCTTCTCCCTAACCTGGGGGAAATGCTGACTCTGACATCTCTGGGACTGGCTTCCCCACTACATCCTGTCAGCCTCTTGTAGAGAACAAGGGTATTTGGAGATACCCAGGGGTTTTGAGTCTGGGGGGTGTGTGTGTGTGAGAATGTGTGTGTGTGTGAGAGAGAGAGAGAGACAGACAGACAGACAGAGAGACGGTGGCAGGAGCTCAACTCCTAGGAGGGCATAAAGTCCTGAAGACTCTGGCTCCCTTCAAGGAGGCAACATGGGCTTCCAAAGGCTGAGCCGCCATCTTGTCACCCCTTCTTTTTCCCAGTGCAAGCTGGCCGCCCATGAAGCCGTCACCATCGTGGAGAGTGTGCTGCAGGAGCTGCTGAGTGGGATCCTGACCCCGGAGCGCGCACAGTCCCCTGTGGACGCCTATGTCACGGAGGAGGACCTGTTCCACCATAGGAATCCTCGGGTACAGGCCCAGCGCCGGCCCCTGCGCCCTCACACGCACCCGGGCCCATTCTGAGTGTCTTCCATGAGTAACTCACCTTCTCCTCATAGCAGCCTGGTGGTGGGGGTACTATTTAGATCCTTGCTTTACAGTGAGGAAACTGAGGCCCTGGGTGGTTAAGTCATCGGCCCAGTTACTTAACGTTAAGTGGATGCTTGGCCAGACTAGAGCTTCACAGACTCCTTCATTCAAACCCCATCTTACTCGGAAATGCAAATACAAAAAAAGCTCTAAGTCGGAGACACTCAGGCGGAAAGGGAGGTGAGGAGCCGCTCTGGCCACAGAGGCTCCTGCGGGCTTCTTCCCTAGAGCCGCCATCTGTGCCCTCGGGGGAAAGGGGAAACGGGGGCAGGCTCCCGGGGACTCTGGAGACCCCTCCCCGCCACCTCCCCTTCACGTGGCTTCACTTTGCCTTTGCTGCAGCTGCATTACCAGCACCAAGTGGTGCAAGGCCTGCACAGCCTGTGGCGCCAGTACTTTTCTGTGCCCCCCAAGGCCGAGGAGGCCCGGCCCGGCGAGGAGGAGCATCTCAGCCCCAGGACCCGGCTGGCCGTGCCACCGCCAGCCTCCCTGAACAGGGAGCTGTCAGCACACTCGAAGGGCCCGGTCTCAGAATCCCAGCTGTCCCGGCAGGAGAATCAGGCCCTGAGGGAGTCCCGGGATGCTTTGGGGTCCCAGAAGCCTGAAGCAGGAGCCCGGGCTACTCATCGGAAGAGCATTATGGAGGAGATCCTGGTGGAGGAGAGCCCGGACCTGAGGAACACCAAGAGCCCCTGGGAGCCAGATGGCTTTCCCCCACCTGAGTGGAACCTCTGCTTGGAGGATTTCAGAAAGGTGCTTGCCTGACTCTGCAGGGGTGGGTGGGATAGCGGTCCTGGGGTGGGTGCCAGGGCACGTAGGAGGGCCCTAGCAGGCCCCCTGGCCCCCATGGGCAAAGAGGTCCTTCTGAGGGCCTGGAGGAAGCAGTCTCTTGGGTCTTGGGTCATCTCTTTTGGTCTCCGGTGCCTAGGCCACCAAGGTGCAGTGGGGGGGGGGGTCCCTCTCTGACTCAAGCACATCTTGGAGAAGGGGGGTTCATGGGTACATAGTTCCGGGGAAGGTCCACTCTCCACGGCTGCACCTGCTCCTGGCCGTCTGTCCTCACTGCACCAGGCCCGTCACTAGAGGACGCAGGGACCCTTGGTGTCCCGCACAGGACGGTTGCCCATGGTACCTACGACCCTGCCAGGCAGTGATGGCACTCCCCGAGGAGAACCAGAGGGAAGACGCCCTCATCAGGCTCAACAAAGCAGCCCTGGAGCTGTGCCAGGAGCAGAGGCCCCTGCAGTCTGACTTCCTGCACCAGGTGTGGTAGGTGTCTCCCCCTCAGGCCCCCCTCCAGCCGGCCCTGCCTCCCCACTCTGGCCTCTAGCCCCATCTAGCCTGTGGTCCTGGGCACGCCCCTCGAGCGCAGGCGCAGGAAGGTTCCCCGTCTGGCACCTGCTACAGCAGCGCCCCCAGCTGCCTGCCCCGCTCCAGAGCAGTTAGAACAGAGGGAGCTCTAACTGCAGCCTCTCTCCCACCCTCTCGCCTGGTTCCCTCTCAGTGAGTAGAGGAATGGCCCGAGAAGGAGCCAGAGGGCAGCGAGGAGAGGGGCACAGCGAGGCCATGGAAAGCCTCACTTCTCCCGTGGAACCTGCTTGGCTGTGGGTGGGTGCCCTCGGTGGGGCCCTCGGGAAATCTCATGCAAGTTCTCTCGCTCCTGTTGGGCCGGGCCCAAGTGTAGGCAGGGTCTCAGGCTGGAGCCTAGACTGACCTAGCCACCGTCCCGGGCCACTCTTCCCCCACTGCTGCCCAAGGGAAGCCAGATCCCTATCTGAGCGCTGGCACGGGTGCCGGTGAGGCTGCCAGCCCCCTCCATGGTAGCCCCCGGCACCCCTGTCTCAGAAGGGAAGGACCCAAGCCTCCGCACGTTCAAGACCAAATGAGGGGAGATGGCTTGGGCCAGTATGCCTTGCTCTCTAGTTTGCAGCTGTGGCGGGACGTGATCGATGGCCTGGTGAGCCATTCCCTGTGGCTGAGGGCTCTGCTGGGCCTGCCCGAGAAGGAGACCATTTATTTGGACTTTCCGGAAGAGCAAGGTCAGACTGCAGCCACGCACCGCGTAGCCTCCCCACCCTTGCACGCCCTTCTGGTGGGACCTCCGCCAGGTCGATCCATGGGGTCAGCCTCATTAAACCCTCCTGTCTACTGCCAGGATTTGGGACCTGGAAGCGACCTGAGTGACCACCTTTGTTCAGTCCCCTGGTTTTACAGGTGGAGTCCCAGAGAGGTTGAATGACTTGCCCATGCCATAGATGGGGCGTTGGGGGAGCTGGGACAGGAACCAGGCCTCCCACCCCCGCCCCGCAGCTCACGTGCCTGTACTGAGGGCTCTGCTCCTCTCTGGGGGCACGAAGGGCTCAGGACACTTGGCTTTTCCGTCCCTGCCTGTGGGATCCGTGGGGTCAGGTCACGCTGTCTTCCACTCACCCTCCCTTAGATCGAAAGTCTCCTCTTGGCGCAGAAGTGAAAGTGACTACCACGAAATTTGGGAAAGAGGACCGTAAAGGGGCAGCCCAGGAAAAGAAGCAGCTGGGAATCAAAGAGGACAGAAAAACAGCCAAGCTGCCAGGGAAAGAGGTATGCCGGGACATAGGGTGGGCCAGCAGTGGGGCGGCGTCGGAGGGGCTGGGGTGGGCGGGCGTTCACTCTAGCTTGCCGCCCTGGCTCTCGAGAAAGCCCTGGCCCTCCCCTGGGGGCTCCTGAAGGCTGTGTGTGTCTCTGTCTCTCCAAGCAGGATCGTTTAAATAGCAAGAAGCACAAGGCAAAGGATGACAAGAAACCGATGAAATTGTCAAGTCGGGACAGGCTTTCCTTGGAAGACACTGCCCCTGACAGCACGACCCCTTCTCAGGAGCCCATAGATCCCCTGATCATGGGGAAATACACCAAGAGGCTGCACACAGAGGTGAGGGCCTGAGCCCTGCGCCCAGTCCTCCCCTCACTCACGCCTGCTCTGCGGGCCTTCCTCCCCTCCCTCGTCCATCCTGTTTATTCCACGAGCAATCAATGCCTAGTGTGTCTGTGCTGGAAAGCAGAAGTAGAGCTGCCCTCGTGAAGGGCATCCCAGTGTGCAAGACAGGCCTTGTGCATAAGCTACGCGCCCGATGTATTAGGTGGCAGGCCTTCTGGAAGAGAGAAAGCTAACCCAGGGCCAGGGGCCGGGGGGGCGGGGGGCGCTTCACTGACACGGTGACACTGAGCAGACTTGAAGGGAGGTGCAGGGTAGCCCTGTGGCCCTGGAGGAAGAGTGCCCCAGGCAGAGGGTGCAGCGAATGCAGGGGAGGGAATGGGCCAAGAGGACAGAGGGCAGTGAGGCCACTAAGAGGGAGCAAGTCACAGGCCAGGTGGGGCTCAGTAGGCCACTGTGTGGACTTGGGGTTTTTCTGAGTGAGACGAGAAGTCGGCAGAGGCTTGAATGGAGGAGTGACACATTCTGACTTAGAAGATCACTCGGGCTGTGGTTGGGAAGCCAGAGCAGTAGCCCCTCCCTTTCTGCTGCTCCCACGTCCTGTCTGTGTGAGGTGCGTCTTGGCAGAGGTGACCCTGGGGGAACAGCACATAGAGGCACCAGGCACCATAGAGGGATTTCCAGCACGCTTATGGGTTGTTGCTGCTGTATTCTTAAGCTCCAAGTCCTTAGAGGTTCACCCAAGTATTGTGTTCCATTCTTTGCTATTGTTTCGGAGGAGAGGGCCACAAAGCCACACTCGATGGTCACCCTGTCTAATGGCGGTGCTTTGCCTCGGGTGTGGACAGCTAGTTGGTTGGGATCGTGTCATGTACATTGGGGGTAATGCTCTGGATCACGTTTGAGCAGAAGTTCCATTTGTTGCTGGTGACATCACAGAGATTTCTGAAGGTTGATGGGGTTTATTATTTTTTTTTAAAGATTTTATTTATTTGACAGATCACAAGTGGGCAGAGAGGCAGGCAGAGAGAGAGGGGGAAGCAGGCTACCCACTAAGCAGAGAGCCCGATGCGGGGCTCGATCCCAGGACCCTGAGATCATGACCTGATCAAGGGCCACCCAGGCGCCCTTGATGGGGTTTAGAAAGGAGTCCGAGCGCTCTCTGCAATGAAGAATCAGTTTGCCCAGGCTCATGTGGTCCAGCCCCCCAGGAGGGCACGGTCCTGGAGATACTGCAGTCTGAGGGTCTGTGATCTTCTCAGAAGGAAAGCTCGCCTCTGGGTGGCCGGGGTGGAGCTGGCCCACCACCGGGGGGTAACGGGGCACTGTTCCCTGGAATTACCCCTTTAAGCACTCCAGGCTCTTGTGCCCCGATATGTCCCAAGGGCCTGGTGCATTTCAAACCCCAGACGGTTTGAAAAATAATACTATCTGCAAAGACAAAAGTTCTATAGAAACCCTGCGGGTGTGGTCTTACCCCTTCGGGGGCTCTCCCTTCCTGGCTCACGGGGTGCCCGCGCTCTCCACAGAGCGAACCTCTGCCTGTGATTTCACCCCATTCTTCCAGGTCTATGGACTGCTGGACACCCTAGTGACTGACCTGATGGTCCTGGCCGACGAGCTCAGACCCGGAAAGGATGTGGGGGAGACTTTGCGACTTTGCGCCTGACTCGTGCCCCAGGGGCCTTCTGGGAGACCAGCTCACAAATCAATAAAGAGCCTTCCGGCTCCCACCACTTCTTTAGGCCTTCATGTCTCGAATGTTAGATCTTGATGAGGGCAGCTCACGGCCGGGGTCCCCCGCGTCCCCCCTGCCTCCGATTCCCCCCTCCTAGCTCCTGGAGCCATCCAACAGGAGGAAGGAGAAGCACGCCTGGGAGGCGGTGTGCAGGATGACGAGCAGAAGAGCAGGTTGGTGCCAGGATGAGGGATGAATCAGGTGACGGGAGAGACAGCAGCAGCCCTTGCAACGCTTGCCTCTGACCCTCCTGGGCCCACGCTTCTGGGATTCCGCTTCCTGGAACCAGGTCTCCCCCGGGTGTCCTCACCCAGCATGCCCAAATGTGAGGCCAGAACTGGACCCCACAGGGCCTGGCACCACGAGATCCCCCACTTCAGCTGGGTCAAGGGCCGGGGCCCAGGCCCTGGGGACCACGCTCACCGCACCGTCAGACCCTAAGGCCAGATCCCCATGTCCTGGGCAGCCCGGCTCATCTCTTCCTCACGGCAGGCCAGCCGGCCCCCCCTGGAGGCACTTTTTGCCTTAGAAACAGCCTCTGGACATTCTGCTCGCCCCCTTGCTCAGAGACGTGGGAAGCGGGCAAGAGATGGTTCCTGGAAAGGCAAGTCGGCTGTCAGCTCAGAATGTTAGTTCCCCAATGGCTTTCTGTCCAAAATCCTCATTCTGGGCCAGACCTCGCGTGCCGAGTGGGCTCCAGGCCCCCAGAGTTCGGAGAGCAACTCGGCTAACGCTGGGCTCACGGCTTTTTTTTTTTTTTTAAATTTTATTTATTTATTTGACAGAGAGATCACAAGTAGGCAGAGAGGCAGGCAAAGAGGGAGAAGCAGGCCTCCCGCTCAGCAGAGAGCCCGATGCAGGGCTCGATCCCAGGACCCTGAGATCACGACCTGAGCCGAAGGCAGAGGCTTTAAGCCACTGAGCCACCCAGGCGCCCCTGGGCTCATGGCCTGGGCAGGAGATGGGGCCATGGCCACAGCCTCCCACCGGCTTGGTTTTGCATTTGGCGCTTCTGATGGAAACCTCATGGGCTTCAGCACCCTCCAGTTGAGAGTGGGAGGAGCTTTGGGGAGAGCAGGGCACTCTGTTCCTAGAGAGTCAGAGAGGGGCTATGCCTGGAGCCTGGATGCCCCCTTCAGCGTGGCTGAGGGGGCCAGGGGGAGCCCATAGAAGAAAAATCCATCAAAGGACCCACCCCTTCAGCCTCCCCCCCGCAAAGGTCTTCCTGGCCCAGAGGAGATGGGCAGGAGTGGGGTGGGTGTTGGAGCCCCACACCCCCACCCAATTTCCTGTTGAGGCAGGGGAGGGGTTAACTCGCTGCCGGTGGGAGTGGGCCACCAGCCCCCAGTCTGGGTCTGTACCGCTGGGGGCCAGCCAGGCAGGCAGGCCTCCCACCCCTGAAAGGTGCCGCTTGCCCAGCCAGCAGGAAGGGGTTAACAAGCCCAGCGCTTCCTCCTGTGTCCTGTTACTGCTGAGGCAGACCTGCCCGGCCAGCCGAGCAACTTTTCTCGGAGTGCTGCCTGCCGGCCGGGCGGCTAGAACACCAGCAGGCAAGAGGCAGAGCCGCAGCCCGTTCTGGGGACCCTGCCGCCACCCTTCCAAGGGGTGTGCACCTCCCGGGAGAGGGTGGGCATCTCCAGGACGAGGGTCCATGGTGGATGGCTCTGGGGACGCTCCCGAGGCTGTGCGGGTCGGAAGGTCACTGCAGAGGCTGCTCGCGGTCCCGGGGCTGGGGCCGAGGGGGCCTGCACCAGAGGTAAGCCGGCCCCTCCCCGGCGGTGGCGGCAGTGCCTCTCATGGAAGGCTTGGGGCTCAGTCTCCCTCCCGGGTCCCAGGGAGAGGGGTGAGGAGGGCAGGGCCACGGAGGATCCTGGAGGCTTCCTGCCTGCTGCCCCTCCCTCCCTCCCTCCCTGCAGCCCCCAGGAAGCAGGATTCAAGGGCTGCCTCCCCACCCTGGGGCCAGCATCTTTGGCTGCGTCCCTCAGACTCCCATCCCCCTCTGCCCGCCCCTCCCCCTCAGCCCGCCCCACTCCAGGGTCGGCCACCTCACGACTCAGCCCAAGCTCACACCTGTCCCTCCACTGGCAAGAGTCATTCGCTCCCACCTCCTCGCCCCCCACCCCATGGCTCCCACTGACCCGATGCGAGGCCGGGGCTGGGGCGGCCTTAGCCAAGGATGGGGGGCGCTCCGGGCTGGTTGGCACACTCACACTTTGGCCAAACTCTTTTTGCACGTGACTTAACATATCTAAGCTCTTTCCTTCTCCCTGAATCCCGGCTCCAGGGATGGATGCCCTCTACTTCCTTAGCCCCACACTTTGCCCAGTGCGGAGAAGAGAGGGCCCCCCCTTCCCTGTAAAGTTCTCCTTGGCACCCTCTATAAAGGAGAGAGCGGAGACTTGTGCCCCGTGGCCTGCCCCACCCCCCAGCATAACCCTCCCCACTCTGCCCCCTACCCTCTTGCCTCCGGGCCCCCCCAACCCCCATCTCTGAATGAGCCTCTCGGGCTCTGCCTTCTCAGTGTCCTTCCCTCCACCTGACAGGGTCTGGCTCAAGGTCACTGCAGTAATTCCATACCCGCCCGCCCGGGCTTGCCGCGGCCGCCACTGGCTGCTGGGTTTCTATTTCACTCCCTTTTATTTCTGGGCATATTGTGTTCGATAAAATCCTGGGCTTGTAACACCACTGGCAGGGCTCCCAGCAGCTCCCTCTCGCGTTCCTTCCTTTCCTCCTCCCTCCTTTCCGTGCTCCCTGGGCCTCACCCTGCCCCCCTCTGCCTCCCCACCTTGTCCCTTCTAACTTTAGGGGAGGGAAGTCCAGGCACCTTCCTGGGGCTTCTGGTCCCTCCCTTCCCCTGGCTCCAGCAAAGGTGTGCAGAGAAGGCTCCACCATCCCCTGCTTCTAGAAGGAGAGTCCGGGCAGGGCTGCAGGGTCTGCGCTGAGGGGCCCCTCCCAATACCCCGGGCTGGGCTGGAAGGCCGGGGAAGCCAGGCTCTGGTAGGGCTGCTGGTGGAGTCAGGATGTCGGACTGGTTCTGCTGGTTTCCGTGGCCAGCACTGGGAGGGGCGTGCACTCAGGGCGGGCTGTGGGGCACAATTATTTCTCATCTTGCCTCTTGCCACCCTCCAGCCCACCGGTTGGGGAGGGAAAGACGGGTCTGAGTCACTAGAGAGGGGGAGGACAGGACTTAAACCAGCGTTGGCCGTGGCATCCCCACAGAAGGCCTGCCGGGCTGGACGGACAGACAGCAGACAGAAGGTAGGCGGCCTTTCAGCCAGCATTCCATCCACCTGGTGTTCCCCGGATCCCCTCCTCTGGGCCCAAGCTCTCCCGGGCACCTGGGCCCTGAAGAAGCCTGCCAAGGCCTACTGCCGGCTTTGAACTGAGCCCAGGATTGGCGGGGTGGGGTGGAGGGGAAGTCCAGATGGGGGGGGCAGGGCAGCTTCTGACTCCTGGGGTAGAGCTGAGAGGGGCAATCTCCATGGCTGGTGATATTGGTGGGGGGGGTCACGGGTGGTGGGGCCGCTCTGTGGGTCCAGCCTCTGTGTGTGTGTGTGTGTGTGTGTGTGTGATTTGGGTTTCTAGTAGGGCCCTGGGAGAACCTTTTTCTGTCTTGAACTTGGGTTTCCTTTCCCCAGATGGCCTGGTCCTGAAGTTGGGGGGTGGGAGGGCAGCAGGCTGACCCCATTTCCCCCTCAGCTGAGGCATCAGGGTTCTGCCACGCACCCAGGACCTCAGGTTTGGGGCACTCAGACCAAGCCTTGCTTTCAGGGAGCTTACATTCTGGCTGAGATGAAACTGAGACAGCAAAGCAATCAGATGAATTAATTACAAAACCAGTAACCTTGACAATAAGTATCACATTTGTCTTCTAGAGACCTAGGTGTTAGTCCTAGCTCTGCCCTGCCGCTGTGGGCAGGCCACATCCCCTCCCCGACCTCAGCGCTCTTGTGTGTACCACAGGGATGGCGGTGGCTAGGTCTCTTTGAGAGGCCAGGCCCCACTTTCGGCCCCGGAGTCCTGTCTGGGCTTCTGGCCCAGCTCAAGTATTCCCTCTGAGCTACCCTTCCTCACTCTGCAACTTCCCCCTCCCTTCAGTCCTCCAGCTGTCACCTCCACTGGGAAGTCCCCCATGATTTCCCTGGCTTGGGTGCTCCTGTGCATGCCCATGGTTCACTGAGTCGCCTGTGCTCCTGCAGCTGGATGTGTGGGGGCCAGGACTTGGGCTCCGGGCCTGGCACAATGTCGGGCTCAGAGAAGGCCCCAAGAACTAGATGTTGAATGAATTAAGGTGCACAGACTAGTGCTTTGAGAAAAGAGGAGAGTGGCGGCCGAGGAGCTGGAAAGGGTGGGTCCTAAGCTAGCTCCTGGCAAGCACAGGAGCCATAGATAGCCCAGCAGCAGCAGGGCGGGCAGGCATCCCTGGGGGTGGCCTTTGTGTCTCTCGGTAAGGGCAAGGGCTGGGGGCGTGTGTCCGTCGGGGTAGCTCGGTGAATCTCACTTCCTCGTCTGTGAATGGAGGTAATAATAATCTCGTCTCTGTAGTGCAACTCTGACCAGTAATGACCATGCAAAGCTAGAAGTGCCTGTCAAATAATATGTAAAATAAGAAAAATAAAAATAAACACCTGCCATGGGGACCCCCGGCCAGGCCTTCAGTCCATGGCTGAGTGGCCGTCGAGGCGGGCCATCACCCCTGAGTTCCGTCCCTCTCTCGCTCAGACCAATGTGGAACCCAAGGATGCAGCCACCCTGCTGAGAGCACGGCGGCCTATCTCTGGAGACCGTGACCTCAAGACGGTGGCCCTCGGCCCTCCACCTCCGGCTGGGGCGGGGGCCGCCCATCTCCAAGTCCCCAGCCATGACGACCTCTGCGCTGCGGCGCCAGGTCAAGAACATCGTGCACAACTACTCGGAGGCTGAGATCAAGGTGCGCGAGGCCACCAGTAATGACCCGTGGGGCCCGCCCAGCTCGCTCATGTCCGAGATCGCCGATCTGACCTTCAACACAGTGGCCTTTGCCGAGGTCATGGGCATGCTGTGGCGGCGGCTCAACGACAGCGGCAAGAACTGGCGGCACGTGTACAAGGCGCTGACGCTGCTGGACTACCTGCTCAAGACGGGCTCCGAGCGCGTGGCCCACCAGTGCCGCGAGAACCTCTACACCATCCAGACGCTCAAGGACTTCCAGTACATCGACCGCGATGGCAAGGACCAGGGCGTCAACGTGCGTGAGAAGGTCAAGCAGGTGATGGCCTTGCTCAAGGACGAGGAGCGCCTCCGGCAGGAGCGGACCCACGCCCTCAAGACCAAGGAGCGCATGGCACTGGAGGGCACGGGCATCGGCAGCGGGCAGCTGGGCCTTGGCCGCTCTCGAGGTTCCCCATCCTCCTACAACTGTGAGTGGGCCCCCGGGGCTGGGGCTGGGGGGGTGGCCCGAGTTCTGAGGGCTGTCACCGGCATTCACAGAGATGGGGAATGGAGTCCTGGAAGGCAGGTGCCTGGCACGGCAACTGGCCTGCAAGTTAGCGCAGAGCACAGCGGGATCCTAACTGTGGTCCGGGAGCTGCCCAGGGTGAGAGGTGGCTGCAGCCCAGGCTCTGGGGTCTGGTACATGCCGTATTCTGAGCCTTTCCAGCTGAGTGATCTAGAAAGCCACCTCTCTGAATCTCTGCTTCCTCACCTGAAGTCGGGGAAATCTTATCTACTCCAGTTATTGGATGTGAGAGTTAAGTGAGACCGGGCCCAGGAATGCCCTTGGCCTTGTGCCCAGAGTCATGGCACGTGACTGGGCGCTCCGTCAGGGGCATTCCTTGTGACCCCCTTGCTTGGGGGCACTGTCCTTGAAAACAGGGGTGGCTGCAAAGCCGTTCTCGACTCTTGACTGTGCAGCCTTGACTGACTGACGGGAACCTTGAACCCTCCCCTCACCGGACCCCGGGCAGGATGGAACCCCCTCCCCCACTGGAAGAGTTCAGGAGCTGGAGGAGGGGACTTGGCTTGGAGTCCTACCTCAGGAACCCCGGCCAGGCCACCCTGAGCTGTTGGCACATCTGTAAAGGAGGGACCGGCATCTCTGATGGGGTAGAATGGGCAACCTTACATAAAGCGCCAGGCAGCCTGGCCCCCTGGAGCCCTCCACGGCCCTCTCTGAGCCTTAGCTTCCTCGGGGGGAAGGGGAGGGGAGGCGCGGGCACCTCTGTGGTCACAGGAGCCACGACAGACAGCCGGTGGTGCTCCTTGCAGCCTCCTCCTCATCCCCCCGCTACACCTCGGACTTGGAGCAGGCCCGGCCCCAGACGTCAGGAGAAGAGGAATTGCAGCTGCAGCTGGCCTTGGCCATGAGCCGTGAGGAGGCTGAGAAGGTGAGGCCCCTGGGGCAGCCTGGGGGGGCCCCATAGCTGGGTTGGGGTGGCATGGGGGGTGGACGAGAGAGAGGAAGGGTACCCCGATGCCCCGTGCCCTTGACTCCTAGGCTCCTCTACTCTGGGCCCCAAGACCCCGGTCTGACTCTCAAGGACAGCACGGGGTCTGTCTTTGTCCCTGTGATTGTTCTGGCAAGAACTGCCTCCCTGCCTGCAGTCCCCTCTGGCTGGGTCTAGAAAGGGCAGTGAGTACCTAGAGGGTTGAGGGTACGTGTGTCTTGGGGGCCTGCTGCGACCCTCAAGGGAAGGGAAACAGTGAGTGGGCTGGGAGACACGTTCCTGGGGGACACAGAGATCTACTGACCCCACAACCCCTGCCACCAGCTGTCCTTTTAGGGGGACAGGGATACCCCCCATATCCTCCTCTCTGCCATCACCTCTGTGGATCCAGGTAGACTGGGCGGGCAGCTGGGCCTCACACGGGAGGGCTTGGGGGCGCTCAGAGAACCCAGGAGAAAAGGATCAATCTTCTGGATTTTGAAACTGGTCCCAGATCCAGGCAGGGATAAGGCCGCACCCGCCTTGCTGCCTGGGAGTGGGCTGCTCACCCCAACCCAGGGTGGGCACTTCTTTCTCCACCCCCTTCTCCCTGCCGGGGTATGTTGCTCTCCCACCTGGAAGTGGGAGCACTGGGCCCTGTTCACCCCTCTCTTCCTCCCTCACAGCCCGTCCCCCCAGCCTCCCACAGGGATGAGGATCTGCAGCTGCAGCTGGCTCTGCGTCTGAGCCGGCAGGAGCATGAGAAGGTAGCGGCCGAGCCTCCTGTGCAGGTGCAGGTACAGGTGCAGGTGCTGGTGCAGGTGCTGGCGTAGGAGCAGGTGCTGGTGTAGGAGCAGGTGCAGGTGCTAGTGTAGAAGCAGGTGCTGGTGCAGGTGCCGGTGTAGGAGCAGGTGCAGGTGCAGGAGCAGGTGCAGGGGCTGGTGTAGGAGCAGGTGCAGGTGCCGACGCAGGTGCAGGGGCTACCCAGGCACTAACCAGGCTCCTCCCGCTTCGCCCAGGGGTCCGGCTGTGCCTAACCTCTCTCTCACTGCACTCGTCTCAACTCTAGCTCCAGTCCCCTCCAGTCCAGCCTGGGCCGCTCGTGCTGTCCTCACTCCTCTTGCCTTCTGCAGGAGGTGAGGTCCTGGCGGGGAGATGACTCCCCCACGGCCAATGGTGCTGGGGCCGCGGTGCGCCGTTGGCAAGACAAGGAGCCGGAGAGAGAAGAGAGAAAGGAGGAGGGGAAGCTGAAAACCAGCCAGGTAGGGAGAGGCTGTGGTGCCTGGGCTGACTGAGCCTGCGACACGAACGGAGTTGATATTTGTAGAGTTTAGAACCATGCTTTGTATATAGTAAGCGCGTTTTAGGCATTTATTCAGTGGAGGGGTGTGGCAGTCCCCAATCCCAGACCTCAGGGGCTGATGACTGAGCCGACCGTGAAATGGGATACAAGAATCCTGCTCTGAGGCCCCAGGCGTTGGGTTCTGGATTTACTGCCACTCTGATTGGGGTACATCACTGTGATGGTCTCAGTTTCCCCTTTTGTGAGACAGCTCCACCTCCGGTGTTCTAGGATTACGTGATGCTGTGGATACAGTTGGGGGGTGGGGGGGATACTGACAATATCCTGGGCTCGTACACACTGGCCAAGAATAGGGGAATGGGTAGCTGCTGGGAACAAAGCCACCCTCCAAGTGGTGATGCTACCCCTGGGGTGTCTCTGGCCCCTTTCTGCCCATGTTCACGGTGGCTAGTTTTCTGACCTAGGAAGGCAGACTTGTCATAAAATCTGTCTTTACCACTGATGGGCTGGGGATCAGGACAACTGGGGAGGGGGTCAGGCGGGCTTGGGTTCATCCCAGCCCTGCCTCTCCCCAGCTGTGTGACTTCATGCAAAGCATCTCCCCTCTCTGGGCCTCAGCTGGCGCATCTGTAAAATGGGCACACCACTACCCGCACGACCTACTGCACAGGGTTGTTATGAAAATCAGGCACTAAATGGATGAGGAAACATTTCATAAACTGCAAAGCACTGTACAGAGATGAGGGATCATTAGTAGATGTTTGTGAAATGAATAAAGAATGAGCTGGACTGAGGGAGACAGGCCAGGGACCGCCCTTCCTCTGGTCTTGCCCACATCTGAGCCATGGCTGCCTCTCCCACTCCACAGTCCTCCATCCTGGACTTGGCAGACATCTTCGCACCCACCCCGGCCCCGGTCTCCACTCACTGCTCCGCTGACCCATGGGACATCCCAGGTGGGCACGCAGGGCTGCAAGACGTTCCCAGGCTGGCCCCAGAGAGCCCCTTCCTTTCCAGCCATTTGCTGGCACCCCCTCCCCATAGCTGAGGACCCCTGGGGAAGTCACTCACCCCTCTGAGCATCAGGTTCCACTGGGACATGGGGCTGTAGTGAGGGATGGAAGAGCATGTCTGAAGAGCCCACCTCATGGACAACTCAGAGATGTTCTCTCATTTCCCCTGGTCATCCCGGCTTTGCTGACCCAGCCCATCCCTGACTGGGAAGGTGGCCCTAGCATCCCTAGGAATGCAGGCTCCTGGCATAACTTGGCCAATAGGGGCTCCAGGCCTGGGTCAGGCCTGAGTCAGCATCCCATCGGTGAGACGGGACCCTTAGCCTCCCAACTCTGTCTGGATAACCGGGAAGGGCCTGGACAGGGTATAAAGGTGGACCTGAGGTCATGTCTATGCTGTTCTGTTTTAGGTCTCAGGCCGAACACAGAGCCCAGTGGCTCCTCCTGGGGGCCTTCCGCAGACCCCTGGTCTCCTGTCCCCTCAGGAGGCGCCCTGTCCAGAAGCCAGCCCTGGGACGTGCCCCCTATGCTCTCCTCCTCTGAGCCCTGGGGCCGGACCCCAGTGCTGCCCATGAGACCCCCTTCCACAGACCTCTGGGCACAGAACTCCCCCCAACAGAAACTCCCCAACACTGGGGCTGACCCCTGGGGGGCCTCAGTGGAGATCTCCAATGCACCTGGTAAGCAGAGGGCCAGAGGGTGTGGGTGAGGGGCTGGAGGACTTCTGGGTCCCCTCCTTCCAGTGCCTGCCCTTTTCGCCCACCCACCTCCTCTCTCTCTTCTTCCTTGGCCAGCTCTAGGTGGTTCCTCACCCTTTGACCCATTTGCCAAACCTCCAGTACCCACAGAGACCAAGGAGGGGCCAGAGTGTGCCCAGGCCCTGCCCTTTGGAAAGCCCAGCAGTCCTGTGGGTAAGCAGGAGCCAGGGGATGATACAGCCCTGGGGAATGAGGGGCCAACCCAGAGGTGACCTCTGTCCTCTCCTTCCCACAGAGTGACCATTCCCTCCCCCTACCAATGAGTTCTATCATTTCTGTTCCAGAGCTGGACCTGTTTGGAGACCCCATCCCCAGTTCCAAGCAAAACGGCACCAAGGAGCCAGATGCCTTTGACCTGGGTGTACTGGGGGAAGCGCTAACTGAGCCCAGCCAGGAGGCCCGAGCATGCCGGACTCCAGAGTCTTTCCTGGGCCCTTCAGCCTCCTCTTTGGTCAACCTTGATTCATTAGTCAAGGTGCCCCAGGCTGCAAAGACCCGTAACCCCTTCCTGACAGGTAGGACACCCCTTGTCCCCGCCGGGTCTCAACATTGGGGGCCCCCTGCTCTTTCCATCACTCCTTTCAGAACCCAGCCCCTGCCCTAAAAATCTTATCCTTTTTCCCTACTTCTGAGACTCCAGATCTCGCCTCCACCCCCAACTCCCCCCCCTGCCCCGCATTTAGGGCTGTGTCCCCTGGTGCGCTCCAAGTTCCCCACCCACTCTCATCCCACAGGTCTCAGCGCTCCATCCCCCACCAACCCCTTCGGTGCGGCCGAGCAGGGCAGGCCGACGCTGAACCAGATGCGCACCGGGTCGCCGGCGCTGGGCTTGGCGGCCAGCGGGCCGGTCGGGGCGCCCTTGGGCTCCATGACCTACAGCGCCTCCCTGCCCCTCCCGCTCAGCAGCGTGCCGGCCGGCGTGACCCTCCCCGCCTCCGTGAGCGTCTTCCCGCAGGCGGGCGCCTTCACGCCGCCGCCCTCGAGCCTGCCGCAGCCACTGCTGCCCACGTCGGGCTCCGCCGGGCCGCAGCAGCCGCCCCCGCAGGCCGGCACCAACCCCTTCCTCTGAGCTCAGCGCCGCCCCGCCCCCGCCGCCTGGCGCATGCGCGCGAGGGCCCGAGCCCCACGGGGGCGGGGCGGGGCTATCGCCCCAGGACCCGCCCCGGGAAGCCCGGAACAGCTGAGACTCCGCCCCACGGCCCGCCTAAGAACTCGTCCGGGCCTCTGCAGCCCCTCTGCAGCTCCTGGAGCTTGAGACTGACGACTTCCCGGGGCTGAGAGCACGCCTGCATCGTGAAGCCTGGAGCCCGCTTCCTCAGTTCCCACCGAATGGACTTCTTACGAGGCGTGGCGGCTGGGTCAGGACCACAGCGCGGATCTCCGGCTGCCGTGGAAACGAGTGCTCCGCAGTGTGGGGCGCAAAAATACTCCACATTTCCGTACACTCCCCACAGCCTGGCACCTTCGCTTCCAGATGCTCCCCAGGCTCTCATTCTCTCATTTCATTCATTTACCACAGATCGGCACTGGGGATGATCTCATGGCAGGGAACAATAGGCAGGTGTTCCCAGAACTGCACACTCGTTCTGTGCTAAGCACTTTAGACAGATTATTTAATTTAATCCTTACAACAAACCTGAGGTAGATAATACTATTCCCACTCAAGGCTGGCTACCTAATTTGTGGGGCCCGGGGCAAAATGAGGCGGGGCCCTAGTTCCAAACTGAGAATTTCAAGATGGGGGCAGCAGAGCATAGAACCAAGTGCATAACCCTTGGTCTTACTCTCATTTTAAAGATAAGGAAACGGGCTCAGAGAGGTTAAGCCACATGCTCAAAGTCACAAAGCTTGTACGGACTGGGGCTGGGATTCAGACTGGCTCCACAGCCCTGAGCTCCCAGGCTGGGCCCCAGGTTTCACAGCCCTGAGCTCCCAGGCTGAGCCCCAAGTTTCACAGCCCTGAGCTCCCAGGCTGAGCCCCAAGTGCCCGGCTCACCTGGGAGGGATCCAAGAATTGCTAAGCCCACCGCCTCCAGGAGCTCAGAACTCAGGGGGAGACGAGCTGGGTACTGGAGCCCTGGTGCTCCTTTGTTTTACTGAGTCACCTCAAATCTGGCTCTACCCTCCCCCACCTTCCTTCATCAGGGCAAGAAATTCAATCTCAGCCCTGCCGGAGAGCCTGACCCCTCCCAGGGGGAGTGGGGGGGTTATGTAAGGTCTGAGAAACCAAGGGGAGGGACAGGGCCTGGTACCTTGTCCGGGGGCCACCATGGTCACCCCCATTCCTTTTCTCCTCGATGCCCTCCCACCACTGGACCACCTGACACTGATCCGTCCTTAGTGCTTAGGGTCTGGCCCAGCTACTGGCCGCCACCTCCCTTTTGGGTCACTGAGGGAAAACAGCCTTCCGCAGATCAGAAACACTGAAGTAGGGGGCGGGCTACGATGCTGCTCTCTTTCTTAAGTGGAAGGGGGGTTGGAGAAAGGAGCTGCTTCATTTTTTTTATTTGTTTTGGAGGGAGGGAGGGAGTCCTACCGTGGCTGTGGCAGGCGGGCTGAACAAGAGCGCCTGCTTAGAGGAGTCAGACCGACAGAGTTCAAAACTCTGCTCCAAGATTTGCACTTAATAATAACAAAAATAATAATCACTTAGTAATAAGTGGTTATGCTCCCTGACCTTGAGTAAATTACTTAACCTCCCTATGACTCTGTGCCTCCATTTCCTTACTTGCCAAATGGGAACAAGAGTTCCTTCCTTATGAGGTTGCTGGGCAGCTCCTCCCAGGCCAGCGTCCATTGGTCCAGGGCCCACCCTCTGCAGAGACGACCCGTGAGCAATGAGTCCGTCATACTCCTCATTCCTGGTCTTGCCAGGGAGTGTCCCCATCTGTCTTCTGCCACACACACCTGGGAGGTCTCCATCCTTCTTGGTCGCTGACTTAACCCGTCGCCCCTCCCCTACCTGGGCCCTCCTCTTCTTCCTGGCTCTCCCTTGCCAACTTTACTTTCCTGAGGACTCCCAAGGGGTTCTGTCTGACCCCCACAAAGAAGAGGTTGGTAGCCTTGCTCCCTGTAGCTACTTCCGGACCATCTGCCTCCTGTAAGAGCCTTCCTTCTCAGAGGCCCGGGCGGTCCTGCCTGCTCTCCGCCTGGGGCTGGGCTCCACCTCATTCTCACGACGCTTCAGCCTTGGCTCACAATCTCCTCACCCAGATCTTGCTTAACCCTTCATGACTCCATTATTCAGGAGGCCAACCTTGACCTCTTAGCTACCTTTACCCATGATCACTCTTTTGGGCTTGGCATCACCCTAAATTCTTTCACATTCAAAGCAGGCTTCCTGCTCTCTGATCTTAATCTCATTCCTTCCAGGGAGCACCCACCAGACCCTCCTCCTGCTAACCCTTCTGCCACCCCCCAACCTTCTCAGACATCTCTTCTCTCCTTGATGTCAATTGCCCTCCCTCAACCAAATCCTTCCCCTTGATATTTGCCATAATTAGCTTCATCCATTTTGAAAGTCTTTCTATCTCTCTCCTCATATCAAGTGCCCATGCTATCTCTCTCTGTCCCCTTTCTTGCCCCTCCTCCTGACCCACTCCGGTCGGCTTCTGCGGCCAGCCCCACCGCACTGGAACAGTCCACCAGTCTGCCAGGCCCACCCAGGACCGAGGCTGCTGAGGCCACTAGGACTTTTTCTGTCCCATCCCAGTTGGCTTTTCCAGAATCCAACCATGAGGACCTTTCCTCCTCGCAACTCTCTGTCCTGTTGCCTTTGGGGCACCACCCTCTCCTGCTGTTCCCTTGAACCTCTGGTGGTTGTCTTCCATGGGTGCACCCCTAAGTTCCCTGAGCCCGCTCCTCTCCTCCTGCTGCTCCCTGGATGGGCCCTTCCATGCCTGCCCTGTCTGCACGCTGAACCCCCCACCCAATTCCTCCCAACAACCTCTCCTTGCCACGTTCTCTCCACACATACCTCCAACCAACGTGTCCAAAAACAACCGCACGAAGCCCCCCACTGAGCCTCTCCGTGCCCCGTCCTCAGCAAATGCCTCACCTCCAGCATAACCCTGCTCTGCAAACCAGTCTTGGCACCTCCTTTTCCCTCCTGCCAATCCTGAGGCTGTCTCCTCCTCTACAGGCCTCAAGCCTCTTCTCACGACCTCCGCCCCCTCCGCTGGGTCCTGCCAGGGCCTCCTAATCAATCCTATTTCCACTTGTGCCCTTTTCCAGGGGGCCAAGGGGGTCCATTCTCCACTAGGAAGCCAGGGGGACCTTAACAACATGCAGAGTCACTCCCCTGACCAGGGCCCTTCATTATCTTTCTTCTCTCATCAACAACCAAAACTCCTAACTCACAGTTCTTGAGTCCCTCCAGGACCTGGTCGCCTGGTCTCCTCCAAACTCACGTCATCTCTCCTATCTCTCTTCCCTTTGCTCTCTGCCCTGCAGCCATGCTGGCCTCCTCCAGTTCCTTGGCCCTGACTCACTGCTGTGCCACAGGGCCTTTGCACATCCGTTCCTCCTGCTTCCCCAGCACTCCCCCCAGCACCGCCCTCTCCGGACCCCATCCTCTTATTCTTCCACGGCTGCTACACAAATGTGATTTCCTCAGGGAAGCCTCTCCCACCAGACCAGGCTCCTTGTTAAACTTAGTCATGGCACTTCTCACAGTGGGTGGTTGTACATTCATGTGTGTGGCTGTCAGATTCACTTCTGTCGCCTTCAACAGACTGAGCAACACAGGGGCAGGAGCCTGGTCTCTCTCCGCCCACCATTGTACCTAAGCAGAGTGCCTGGCAGGCAGCTGGCACTCAATAAATATTGGCTGAATGTGGCAAATGAGACAAGTGTATAAAGTACATGATAGGACACGACGTTGGCTCATCCTTATTATTTAGGGAAGCCTCCTTGGAGTGGGTGGGATTTGCGCAGGGCCTTGGGATGGAGCGGCAGAGCCCAAGCTCACTGGCCAGGTGGGTCTGGACAGGCCAGGCCTGCTGCTAACGCCTCATTTCTCATTTGTAAATGGCAAGGATTGGACAAAACGACCGGAGGCTCGGGCATCCCACGGCTCTGACCTCCTCACAACCCTCCATGTTCCTCCCATGAGGGTGATCTTCCCGTGGGGGCAGCTGGTTTAGGTCTAGCTGAGTCCGCCCTATTTTGTGCACAGACTCGCGTCAACCCGAGCCCGGGCGGCCCGGGCTGTCATCCCAGGCCCGGCCACCGGGTGGCGCGCGGAGACCAGCCACGCGGCGGCCGGGAGTCTGGGCGAAGACCCGCCCGCGGCTCGGTGGTGCCCTGGCCCGCCCCTCGAAGCCTGCGGGCCTCGGTCCCGGTCCGCCGCGTCCCGGCCGCGGCTGCTGTACTGCGCCCACGGGCCTGGCTGGGCCGCAGCCTCCTGCTGCCCCGCGCGGGGTCGGGCCTCGCCTTGACCTGCAGGTACCGGCAGGTGAGTGGGCTGCTGCGGCCGGGCCCTGTGCCTGAGGGGCCTCAGGGGTCCTCAGTGCCTGCTGGGGTACCCCTCCTGCCTCCTCCCCATGCCAGTCTGCTCCTGCTACCTGGCCAAGGCAGTAAAGCCCTCTTTTCCCGTCTCCCTGCCCCTTCCTGCTGCAAGGTCAGCTCCCTGGGGACTTTCCTGACACCACCTCCAGGAAGCCTTCCTTGAACCCCAATGCAGGGCCAACGGTCCTCAGCCAGCCGTCACCCTGGGCTGATCTGTCAGTCATTATGGCTGCAGGGGCCTGTCATTTAGGCCTGCCCTGCGACCCCGGGCTCCCAGGCTGAGCCCCTCACCCCCCAGGTATGAGTCAGTTTCTGACTTTAAGGGCGGGGGGTGGGTGGGTGGGGGGGTGGGGGGGTGGTTCTGGCCTCATGGAAGGGCCCAGGGCTGGGTGTTGAGTAAAAAGGCCCTCAGTGTCGACTTTCCTCTCGTTGCCCCTCACCTGGTCCAGTCCCAGATCCACTTCCTGCCCTGTCCAGCCACTAGCAGCAGGCAGCCTCCTGCCCAATCACCAACCCAGGCCTGCCAGAGTTCCGTGGCAGCCATCATGGGGAGGGGCCCTGTTGGGGGAGGGGGGGAGAGAATGGAGACTGAAGGACCATTCTACCCATTGTGACTCACCCTGACCTCACAGTCATCATCCTTCCCACCGCCAGGTCCGAGAGGTTGGGGGAGACTAACCTGGCAGAGAGCCCCCAATGAGCCACCTTTCTTCACCCCCCCCAAAACACAAGGGGGAGCACAAAGGCCACGGTCTCCCCCGTGGTTCAGAAAGGTGGGTTGGGCTGGGAGCCGGAGGTTCCAGGAGAGGGGATGGAAGGCGGGGTAAGGTGGCATGGGCCTCTGGGGTAGGCCCCGGGGGAGGTGGGTGGAAATCCCTCACTTGACCCGCCTGCCCACGTCAGGGGTAGCTCCTCCCGGGACAAGGACCGAAGTGTGACGGTCAGCAGTACAGTGCCCATGCCTGTTGGAGGGAAGGGAAGCCGGACCAGCTGCTCCCCATCCACACTCCAGAAGGTTCCCAACCGCCTGATCAATGAGAAGTCACCGTACCTCTTGCAACATGCTTACAATCCTGTGGACTGGTGAGGCCCACTCCTGATGCTCTTTCCCCTGGGAGGGGGGCAGCTGGGCTCTCAGCCCCTCTTGAACCCCCCTGCACCTCACCCATCCTGGGCTAGTGAGTGATGCCCAACCCTGCTGGGCCTAGGTACCCCTGGGGACAGGAAGCTTTCGACAAGGCCAGGAAAGAAAACAAGCCAATCTTCCTTTCAGGTAAGGGAGTCACCTTCCCTGGGATGGCAGGAAGGGAGCAGTAGTGGATAGGGGAAGGGTCCTCTGGGCCCGGGGCGTCCCAGGAAACCTCCAACCAGTCACTGGTACCCCTCCCTGCCCACCATGGCTCCATTCCAGTGGGGTACTCCACCTGCCACTGGTGCCACATGATGGAGGAGGAATCCTTCCAGAATGAGGAGATTGGCCGCCTGCTCAGTGAGGACTTTGTCAGCGTCAAGGTTGACCGGGAGGAGCGGCCGGATGTGGACAAGGTGTATATGACCTTCGTGCAGGTAAGCGGGCTTCCCGTGTGCCAGGCGGGGGGCTGTCTGTGCACAGGGGGCGGCTGCCCTCACCCTTGCCCTCTCTCTGCCAGGCCACCAGCAGTGGTGGGGGCTGGCCCATGAACGTGTGGTTGACCCCCAACCTCCAGCCCTTTGTGGGGGGCACCTATTTCCCCCCTGAGGATGGCTTGACCCGAGTTGGCTTCCGCACGGTGTTGCTGAGGATACGGGGGCAGGTGGGTGTGCTCCCGGGGAATTGGGGGGGGTTAGGGGGGGGGGGGTCTGTAGGCTGACCTCCAGGCCCGCCCCCACCTCCCACAGTGGAAACAGAACAAGAACACTCTGCTGGAGAACAGCCAGCGTGTCACCACCGCCCTGCTGGCCCGCTCGGAGATCAGCATGGGTGACCGGCAGGTGCCCCCCTCCGCCGCCACCATGAATAGCCGCTGCTTCCAGCAGCTGGACGAGGGCTACGATGAGGAGTACGGTGGCTTTGCGGAGGCTCCCAAGTTCCCCACTCCAGGTCTGTGCCCCACCCCCCAAGGCCTGCCCACCCCCATCCCAGCTCTATGATGCCCATCTCTTCCGACCCCTGGCTGGGTCCTTAACCGCCTGCTCTCCTGACTGGCCAGTGAGCTCCTTCCCCGCACCTGCCAGGAGCTCTCTAGTGAAACCTAACTTCCGGTCTGAGTGGCAACCCCGTGATGCTGACCTGGGTCATGACTTTCTGTCCTCCGCGTTGACCATGGACCTTGAAACCTCCAGGATGTCCCGGGAGACAGCCTGCCGAGTGAACCCCTAAGGCCAGACTGGCCATAAGCTTCCCGATCCCCCAGCTCTGCCCCCCGGTGTCCCCCATGGTCTCACCCAAGCGCTCTTGGTGCCCGCAGTGATCCTGAACTTCCTGTTCTCGTACTGGCTCAGCCATCGGATAACCCAGGATGGCTCTCGGGCCCAACAGATGGCCTTGCACACGCTGAAAATGATGGCCAACGGGGGCATCCGAGACCACGTGGGACAGGTGAGGGGGATTGGGCATTCCCCGGAGGGGGCAGCTGGAGGCAGGGGGCCGGGGGCAGAGGCTGGGGTCGGCCCCCACCCACATCCTGCCTGCCACAGGGTTTCCACCGCTACTCCACGGACCGCCAGTGGCACATCCCCCACTTCGAGAAGATGCTGTATGACCAGGCACAGCTCGCAGTGGCCTATTCGCAGGCCTTCCAGGTGACCCCTGAACCCGGCCCAGAGCAGAGACTTAGCCTGTCCACCCACTTCTGGCTGCCTCTCTAAGGCTTTCTTGGGAACTTGTGGCCCCCTCTGAACTTCAGCCCTCATTCCCTCCCATACGCCCAGGCTCCCTCCCCGCTCTCCTGGGAGAATGCCAGCCGCCCTCTCTGTACCCAGGCCACCCCAGAGACCTCTGTTTACAGCATTCTTCCTCCCGCCTCAGATCTCCGGTGACGAGTTCTACTCCGATGTCGCCAAAGGCATCCTGCAGTATGTGACTCGGAACCTAAGTCATCGGGTGAGTGTCCACTGAGGCAGGCGGGCCCGGCTGCGGGAGCGCTTGGTGCCTCCGCTGCCGGCCAACTCTCCTCTCCCCATAGTCTGGAGGCTTCTACAGTGCGGAGGACGCAGACTCACCCCCAGAGCGGGGCATGCGGCCCAAAGAGGGTGCTTTCTATGTGTGGACGGTCAAAGAGGTACAGCAGCTCCTTCCCGAGCCTGTGCTGGGCGCCACCGAGCCCCTGACCACGGGCCAGCTGCTCATGAAGCACTACGGGCTCACGGAGGCCGGCAATATCAGCCCCAATCAGGTGAGGACGCCTGGGGAGAGGGGAGGGGTCCTGAGGTCCGGCCTGGGAGGGGGCTCCCTCTCACAGGGGCTGTTTGCCTCAGGACCCCAAGGGGGAGCTGCAGGGCCAGAACGTGCTGACTGTTCGGTATTCGCTGGAACTGACCGCTGCCCGCTTTGGCCTGGATGTGGATGCCGTCCGGACCTTGCTCAACACGGGGCTGGAGAAGCTCTTTCAGGCCCGGAAACATCGGCCAAAGCCACACCTGGACAGCAAGATGCTGGCGGCCTGGAACGGTGGGGCTGCAGGGCCCGACGCCCCACCCCCGCTTACAGATTTTCCCTTGGAGACGCCAGGCACCTGCTAGATATCAATTCTCCCTTTATCCGGTTTATCATCCCCAATTTACAGAGGAGCCAACCAAGGCTCAGAGAGCTTAAGCGACCCGCCCCCAGGTCACGCCCAGGGGGCAGGAGCTCTTACCCATTCACCTCATGGCTCCAGAGAGGTGTCGGGGCTGGGGGGGGGGGGGGGCGAGGGGCAGACACACCTGGAAGGGCCCGGCTAGCTTCTCACGACCAGCAGTGTCTCCTCCCTCCAGGACTGATGGTGTCTGGCTACGCCGTGACCGGGGCTGTCCTGGGCCTGGAGAGGCTCATCACCCATGCCATCAATGGTGCCAAGTTCCTGAAGAGGCATATGTTTGACGTGGCCAGCGGCCGCCTGATGCGGACGTGCTATGGGGGCTCCGGGGGAACTGTGGAGCACAGGTCAGGGCCCTCTCCCTGGGCATCCCAGGCCTATCTCTGCCCCTCTCCCTGGCCCTCGGTAGGCTCCAATCCCAGCTCTGCCGTCCGCTCGCCATGAGCTCTTAACTTCCCTGGGCCTAGTTACTCACCTGGGAAATGGGCTCAAGGCACCCACTGAAGAGGTAGATTGTGAGGGTACCAGCAGGGGGCCGCCTCTGGGGAAGCCACTATCTCCCAGGGCCTGACTCCAGCCCCTTCCCTGATGCCTGTCTCACCCCCCGCTCCCGACCCCACCAGCAACCCACCCTGCTGGGGTTTCCTGGAGGACTACGCCTTCGTAGTGCGGGGCCTCCTGGACCTCTACGAGGCCTCGCAGGAGAGCTCCTGGCTCGAGTGGGCTCTGCGGCTGCAGGACACGCAAGACAGGCTTTTCTGGGACTCCCGAGGTGGCGGCTACTTCTGCAGTGAGGCTGAGCTGGGGGCCGGTCTGCCCCTGCGTCTGAAGGACGGTCAGTAGTCGGGGTGGGGCTGGCGAGGACCCCGTCAGGGTTTGGTTTTCTCTGGGGGAGGAGGCCGATGGGAAATGTAATGGGAAAAAGCCAGCATGGCCTCCCATTGCCACCACTTATTAACCAACTAACTTGGAGTTGGTCTCATTACATCCCAAACCCTCAAGTTTCTTAACATGCAAAGCAGAGCTCACATGGGCGCTAACTTACAGGGTGGATAGAGATGAATTTAGCCATTCGGTAGCACACGCTGGGTAGCAGTAACTACCCCAGTAATGCAGGACTGGATTCGCATAGCACACAAGGCTCACCTTCATGAAACACAGTGTAGCAAGAGAAACCCGGGAATAGACAGGAAGGACTAACACAAGAGCATGTGCAGAGATGTGTAGAAAGGACGTGAGTGCCATCAGGAAGTAGGCGCCTGGCCCCTTCCACTTTATTTTGACTCCCCATCACCGGACGCGTCTGGTCTGCTCGTGGTCTCTCTCCCCCAGCTCAAATGTAAGCACCTCAGAAGCAAGACTTTTCCTTTTCCTTCCGCAGCCCAAGTCTAGCGTCGGCCTGGCACATAGCAGGTGCTCCGTAAATGTTAGCCTAAGGAATGAAAGGACCGAGAGAGAGTACAACAGTGGGGCCCAACTCAGCTAGGGGGAGGTCCGATCAAACCTGGGACAGGTTAGGAGAAGCCTGGAGGATGGGGCCGAGGCCAGCGGAGGGGAGGCGTCCATGTGGGCCAAGCTAGATCCCTGCAGGGTCTTACAGGCATGGCAAGGAGTAGACATCTCTGAAGGGTTATAAGTGGGTTGTGATCCGGTCCAGTCAGGTCTAGGCATGTCATTCTGACTGATGGTGGATAAGGGACCTTCAGAAGGGAGCAGGGGAACTGGGTGACCAATTAGGAGGCCGTTAGTGGCATTCAGCCCCGGCGAGGGCTGGCCACGGACAAGTTGGAAGTATGAGATGGAGAGAAATGGTGGGATTTAGGTCTCTTCTGGCCGCAGACCCAGGGGATTCTGGGTGGATTAGAAGTGGGGGGGGGGGGAGGGACGAGGTTGATGGCTCTCCGGCTCGAGCAGCTGGGTGGCTGGATTGAGGAGTCCGCGGTGAGATGGGGGAGCTGCAGGACCAAAAGTTCACCCTGGGGCAAATGGCTGAGAGCAAAAGCTCAGCAAGTGTTGCTGCTGGCCTTCCCGTCGGAGCTGGGGCAGGATTGGGCTGGGGGGTGGACTCTTTTCCAGCCCATCCCCCACCACTGTGGCCACAGTCCGGGGGGCAGGGTCCCGGGACCCAGTGACCCCGGCTCACCACCCCCACCCCACTGGCCCCCCCTGCAGACCAGGACGGTGCGGAGCCCAGTGCCAACTCCGTGTCGGCCCACAACCTGCTTCGGCTGCACGGCTTTACGGGGCACAAAGACTGGATGGACAAGTGTGTGTGCCTGTTGACCGCCTTCTCTGAGCGCATGCGCCGTGTCCCCGTGGCACTGCCCGAGATGGTCCGCGCCCTCTCGGCCCATCAGCAGACCCTCAAGCAGGTGTGTGTGGGGGGGGCGGTGAGGGCACTTGTGCTGGGACCCTGGGTGGGAGGGGCTGCAGTGGGGGATGGGGACGTGGGGTGGGGCTCCTGGAGCTGTCCCCCGGAGCTCAGGTCTGGGAGTGTGTGGCTGTCTAGGAGTGTGTGTGCAGGTGTCTCCGTGGTGACAGCCATAGGAGCCGCTCTACACAGCGGATGTCCCCAAGGGTGTGCGCATCTGGGGAGCTGGGGCTCCCGGTGTGGGGGGTTGGGGCAGGGGCTACTCATGGGTCCCTGCGACTGGCAGGTCTATGTTTATTTGCGTGCAAGTCCCTATCTGCGTTATTGCTGCATGTGCACATCTAAGTGTGTGTGGCCCTGGAGGTGTGTGACTGTTTGTCGCAGGCCTGCTGAGCGTGTGCTGGTGAGTGCTCACCGGTCTGCATTTGCCTGTCTGCACGCGCATGCCCCGTGTTCAGGTGTGCTTGCTTATATTTGCATATTTGCCCGCATATGTCTGTGCATTCGTGTGTGTGTGTGTTGTGCGCTGGAGTCTGCGTCCCCCGGGGTGCTTCTCCCTGTGCTCACATCTCTGCTGCTGTGTAGGACCCCATCACTTTGTGTGTTCACGGGTATGTGTGTCCATGTCCCCACTTGCTGGGCTTGCCTCGGAGGCTGCCTCCTGGCAACTGGTCTGTGTTCCTTCCTGGGGCTACAGTGCGGCATGGAGGGAGGATGGGGGAACCCCCAGGCAGTCTGGGCCAGCTCCCTGCACCTGACCCTGGACTTACCCTTCCGTTCTGGCCAGATCGTGATCTGCGGAGACCCCCAGGCCAAGGACACCAAGGCTCTCTTGCAGTGTGTGCACTCTGTCTACATCCCTAACAAGGTTAGAGGCTGTGAGCCCGGCCCCGGCCTCCAACTCCCCTGCCCGGGCCCCCGCCCCTCTGCACCTCTCCACCATCCCCTCCTCTGGAGGCCTGGGAGCGGAAGGCCAACGTGGGCCCCGCCAGTGTCCCAGCACCTCCCCCAGGGGACCGTCTCCTCTGCTGCTTCTGCAGGTGCTGATATTGGCCAACGGAGACCCCTCCAGCTTCCTGTCCCGCCAACTGCCCTTCCTCAGTACCCTGCGGCGGCTGGAAGACCGGGCCACGGCCTATGTGTGTGAGGACCAAGCCTGCTCGATGCCCATCACGGAGCCCTGCGAGTTACGGAAACTGTTACACCAGTGACTGCCTCGGCCGCCTCAGGTGGGGGCGGGAGGCCGAGCCCCCTGGCTGCCAGGAGACTGCGGCCCGGTAGGGCCCTGCACACGTTGCGGCCGTCCCTGGGCGCCCTGTCACCTGGGGCCCTTGGCCATCCTCACCGCTCCCCCCATGGTCACCCACTCTGGAATAAACCTAACAGTGTCCCGCGGGAACCTCAGGGCCTCCGCCTTGCTTGTGAGAGGGGGGCCTCTAGCTGGCCCCTCCGCCTTCTCCAATGACACTTCCCCTGTCCGAGGTCATTGCAGCTTAAATGAAACTCAGGGCAGGGGGGCCCGTAATGACTACTGGGGGTGGGGATTCGGGTGCGGACTCACCCTGGAGGGGCTGGGCCAATCCTGGCCCTCTGTGGGGTTAGGAAGGGGGCTTGCCCTGCCCTTCCCACTGACTCATGTGTTAAGCTGGGGAAAGGGGCAGGCTTTATATGAGCGTTCAGTTTTCATTTGCATATGCTTTGGTACCTCGCGGGTGCTGCTGTTCTCAGGACCAGAGATGTTTATTTTGGGGTGTCTGTTCAGCCCCCAGCCTTACCTCAGGTTGGAGCCAAGCAAGGCCTCCTTGTGGGAGGTCATACTGTCCATGTCCCTCCTTTCACACAAACCAGTCCAAGGAGGGTTCTCTGCCATTTGGAATATCTCCTGGGTTGGAAGTCCTTCTCCAACTCTGCGTCCTTCCTGCTGCAGGGAAAGCCGATACTTTTCTGTGACCGCCTCCTGTCCCTTCAGATGCTCACAAGTCCTCCCCTTGGCATCCGCCTCTTCACAGATCCCAGAAACCCCTTCTAGTTTCCACCTCGGGGAAGGCACCAGGAAGTGAGCTTCAGGAAGGGCTGGTATAGCGGGATGGGCGTGACAGGTGGGGAACAGGGATCAAGCTGTCTCCCTCCCCACACCCTTCAGGGGTCTGCTGAGCCGGATACCCTCACCGCCCCAGAGCCAAGAAGAGGCTGCTAGAGATGAGACTCCAATGGGGCCACTGCTTGTGGGGATGTCAGCAGCAGGGAGGAGTGGGAGACCGGGCTGTCACTGCAGGGTCTGCGGGCGGTCACACAGCCACACACGGTCAGTGGGACCAGGCTCGGCTTTGACTGGGCAGTTGGGCCCTCGGTGCAAGCCACCGGCCCATCTGGAGGGGATTAGAGCTCTGGCCAACAAGGTCAGGTGGCCCTTTTCTGGCTGGAGCCTGCTCAGCCTCAGGCAGGAAGTCTGAGGCTTGGGCAAGTGGAGCCGGGCCTGGGGGGTGGTGGGGGGGAGGGGGGAGCTGGTGAAACACAGGTGGCCTTTTTGGCAGCACCAGCCGTGGCTCTGGAAAGTCTAGGCGGTTTGCAAAATCCCCCGTCTCCATCTCACTGACCCTCACGAATAAGGCGACGAGGCAGGGGCCTCTGGCCTCCTGAAGGCCCAGAGAGGGTCAGAGACTGGTCTGGGACCACTCAGCACATCTGAGTGGTCCCAGACACCCGGTCTTCAGGGGACAATAAAAACCGCTGAGCCTCCCTCTTCCCCCAGGAGGCACAGGCGCGGCTGTGAAAGGGGGTGCATTTGGTGTGTCCTACCCCTCTTTGGCCAGTCTTTCCTCTGCTCTGTGTCCTCTTTCCCTTCTCCTGGTACCAGGCATGCGCTTGACAAAGGGATTCTGTGAGAAGTTCAAAGGAAGGCATTCAGGCCTTAACGGGTTAGGCTTCCGGGACAGCTAGCATTTTCTGGCGAGGGCAAGGCGTGTGTCTTGCTCAGACACAGGCTGTCAGGTCTGCTGCCTCTCTTCCTTTGGCTGGTCCCTCTTGCGTGGGCTCCCTGCCCTACACAGAGCTGTCCTGGAGGAGCTGGGGGCCGGCGCCAGGGCAGACGGGACCTCCCGGTTGGTGAAGTCACTTCACTAATTTCATCTGTCTGAGCCTCAGTGTTCTTATCTAAAAAATGGGACAACCCCCCCCCCCCCACTCCCAAGGCTTCGAGGTGATGCCAGGGGATAATGAATTCTCGCCGAGCAGAGTGCCTCACAGCTGGGAAGAGTGTCTCGGTTCCTGAGGGAGCCAGCCCGGCTGTGCCGGAGGTGTAAGGGGGAGAGGGTTGGAGGGGGCTGGAGGGGGGCCAGCAGGGCAGGTCCTACATGAAGGCCGTCCCTCAAACCCAGACATCATCTCAGAGAACACTTAGGCCTGACTACTCTGTGAAGAAACAGGGCCCAAGGAACTTCCTGTCTCATCCTCCTCCCTGCCTGAGGTTACTCATTCATCGAACAAAGATTTATGAAGTACCAGCTCCGTGCCAGGCTGGACTGGACTAGGCTCTGAGGTGCAAAATGGACCCTTGCCCTGAGGGAGCAGAGAGCCCAGAGGGGCAGACCATCATTTCCTGACTACACACATGAACAAGTGCTATGAGGTTCCAGAGTCTTGTCTGGCTCAGGACTGTGTCCTCAGCACCTTGGCACATAGTAGGCACCGCGATACTTGCTGAAAAAGGCCGCTCTGCGGAGGCAATGGCAGAGCCGAGGCTTGGAGGGTGGGAGTTAAAGATGGTTTCATCCCTCTTGCTTCTCTATAGCTCCTGCCTCCCTCCTGCCCTTGCCCACCTCAGGCGAAGAGAGCATCTCTGACTGGATGTCGGAGTCCCCTCCCCCCCGTCCCTCCCCCACCTAGAGGTCAGGATGCCTTAGGTGGCAGGTCACCCCAGATCCTGAGGCCGGTGTCGGCCCCACACCCTGGCCCCTCTCTGGGTATGTTCTAGAACAAAGTGCAGCCCAGAGACAGAGGTGGCCTGGATGATGGATGGAGGTGTGGGGCCTGCTGAGCACCAGGAAACCTGACCATCCCAGCTGGGCCAGCCTCTCTGGGCTCATTGTCCCCTGGATGATTAAAGTCACTACCTCCCGGTGTCTGCCCTGGGCCTTCTTGACCCTGTCTGGGAAGGGCAGGCCGACTAGGCAGACTGTGGACCTGCGGGAGGGACCAAGGTATCAGACACGTGCAGTGAACCAGAAATAGGCCCCTCTCCCAGAAGACCGCTGAGAGTTCAGCCTGGCACGGCACACGCGGAATGAGAGCAGACTCCCGCCAGGAGGGAAAGGCACTTAAGGGATCTGCTCATTAGCATGAAATGCAAATGAGCTCGGCCTCATTTACACAACTCTGGTGCCCGGATTTGGGGAAAGGGCAACTCGGGAGGCTGCAGCGGCGTGGCGCCCCCCACTGCACTCCCTGTAAACTGCCCTCGAGGGAGCTGAGACACCCACCCCAGGGGGCCGGTGGCCCGCGGGGGCTGTGGCGCAGCCCCGGGAGTCGGGAGGATGGGGTGGGGGGCAGGTGGAGGGCGGGGGCGGGAGGTCACCCGCTGCCTGCCTCTGCCACTCTGCAGAGGCGTCAGTGCCCCGAAGTCTCGGGACAGAGAATTGACTGACCTGCTTGGTTTCGCCGCCGTGTCTACATTCCCAGATGTGGCAAGTGCTCCCCGACGTCTAATGCTGGATGCCCTCCGCGCCCCATCTCACTCCAGCGCCCCGCCCTCCCGTGGCGCTCTGCTCCGGGCCACCTGCAGCCTTGTGGGGCGGTGGGGAGAGAGGGCTGGAGCTGACGGAGCCCGGGGACTCGGGGAAGTGGGGCGGCGTGAGGCCCGGGCTGTGTACGTGCATGTGGGCGCGTGGACAGCCGCAGACCCTCGAGGATCCGCGCCGGGTAGAGGGGAGGTGTGCGCACGGCCTCCCAGCCATGCTGAAACTCCAAGAAGGAAAAACAGGCACGGAATTGGGGGGTTGGTGAGACTCTGCAGGTCCAAACTCAGAAAGCGCAGCTCCTTGCTTCCACCCCCTCCCACACACTCGAGGCCCCCTCAGGTCCCTTCGCGGGGGCCTCTCTTTGCTCCTCAGCTGCTCTGGGGGCCCTGGGCCCTCGACCCGGCATGACCTGTCTGAGGCCACGTGTTCAAGCACCAAACCCCAGCGAGAGAGCCACAGCCTTCAAAGGATCTATAGCTGCAGAGGGGATGAAGCTCAGGAGTGTTGACGGGAGGTCAGGGTCAGCGGGTCAGGGTGAAGGTCAGGGTCAGAGTAGCTTTAGTGGACCTGGGAGAGGGGTCTACAAGGCCAAGAGGTCGCCAGAACCACGCCCAGACCGTGCTCGCTCCCGAATTCCCTTGGCTCCTCCCATTTCCGCAAGACCGCTCCCCTCCCCCAACCTGAAGCCCTACCCCTGGGACGTCCTGCTCCGCTCCTCCCCTTCTTCGGTCCTGCTCCCAGGTTCGACTCCAGGGTGAGCGATTTAATCAGGTGGAGACCCACGATTTCGCTCTGGGGTCCTGGTCACACCCCACAGCCCGGCCGCCAGCCTCTCTTCTTCTCCAGGCCCTCCCAGGGCTGAGCCCCACCCTCCGGCTGTGGTCCAATTCAGGGGTCGCGGACAAAGGATACCCTGGGTCGGCAGCACTATCCCAGGACCAGGCGCGGAATACTCTGATTCCCCGGGGCTCCCTCCAGGGGAGTCCCAGAGACCCCAGCGGCCAATAGAAAAGTGGGTTCGGTCTGGGTAGCCGTCTAATTGGCTCTGGCCTTCGGGAGCGGACCCAGGGGCAAGGGGAGGGGAGAGGGGCGGTCCTGGGCTTCGGGGTGGGAACCGGATTCCAGCTGTGGTTCTCTCCCCCGGCGCCCCCGCCCGCACTGCCACGGCGGCCCGCCAATGGGCGCGCGGCTCGGGGCCGGCGGCGCTCAGCGATTGGCTGCGAGGCTGGCTGGGGAGAGGCGGGGCCGAGGCTTGAAGTTGGAGTGAGGGATCCAGCTGTGGTGTGCGCCGGGCTCCTCGCCGCCGCTTTCGCTTGCTCGCTCCGCGTCTCGGCCGGAGGAGGAGGCAGTGGCGCCGGCGACAGCTACGGCAGCGGCAGCCACCGCGGCGGCTGCGGCGGCGGCATCTCCGCCTCCACCCCCGCCCGGGACGGCCCCCCACCGTCTCCCCGCCCCTCCCGGACCGTGAGCCCGCCGCGGGGCGGAGGAAGGAGCCGCCCCCCACCCCCTCCAAACCCACCCCCAAAGAGATCCCTCCTCCCCTCCCCCCGCCGCCGCTGGCGCGGAGCCGGGACGATGCTGACCCCTTAGATCCTGCTCCAGCTGCGCCGCGGGAAGAGGGGGGCACCCCTCCCCCGTATCCCCCGCTCTCCGACCCCCTTCTCTCTCCCCCTCTCCCGGCCGCTTCGCCGAAGGTAGCGCCGAATCGGGCGACCGGAGCCTGGGCGCGAAGCGAAGAAGCCGGAACAAAGTGAGGGGGAGCCGGCCGGCTGGCCCGGGGGGCCCCAGGAGCCCTGGGGAAGCGGGACTCGCGCCGGGCGGGGCTTCCCTGCTACCCGGCGCCCCGCGGGCAGCATGCCCCTGCGGGCAGGGGGAGCTGGGCTGAACTGGCCCTCCCGGGGGCTCAGCCTGCATCCTAGAGCCCCCCAGATGCGCCCCCGCCGGGGCCCCCCGGTGGCTTGAGGACACCTCCTCTGAGGGGCGCCGCTCGCCCCTCTCAAGACCGCCTGGGGCCCCGGCTGGCCAGAGGATGGACGAGGAGGAGGATGGAGCGGGCACCGAGGAGTCAGGACAGCCCCGGAGCTTCATGCGGCTCAACGACCTGTCCGGGGCCGGGGGCCGGCCGGGGCCGGGGTCGGCGGAAAAGGACCCGGGCAGCGCGGACTCCGAGGCGGAGGGGCTGCCGTACCCGGCGCTGGCCCCGGTGGTTTTCTTCTACTTGAGCCAGGACAGCCGCCCGCGGAGCTGGTGTCTCCGCACGGTCTGTAACCCATATCCTCCAGGGCACGACGGCCGGGCTGGGGGGGTCCGCAGGGGGGCGGGCCGCGCCGCGGGAGGGGACCGAAAGCCAGGTGAGTCGGAGAAGTGAGCTGGAAGGTGGGCAGTGGAGAGGGGGGCTGCTAAGGGAGGGAGGGGGCTTCAGAGTGGGAGCCAGACGCGAGCAGGTTTGGCTGATGCCCCAGACGAGCCCCACCTCGGTACGCACACCTCAGTCCTCCTTGGGGGGCTGGGATCCAGGCCAGGAAAAGAGAGGAGACGTGCCCCACTGGTTTGTAGCTGGACGCTCTCCAGATGTGGGCAGGGGAGGGTCGTCATCCTCCAGATGTGGGAAGCTTCGGGAGCCTGGGAGCTCTACTCCGCCCGCCGCCTGTTAGCGAGCTGGGTTGGGTTTCCGAGTTTGGGGGGTGGGGTGAGGAGGAAGCTGCGGGGACGGGGGAGGGGGGAGTGCGATCTCCCGGGTTTCCCTTCTGCCCCCGCTCCAAAGTTTGAGGTGGATTCTAGGGTCTGCTCCCCACCCCCAACCTGGTCCTTGAGACCGGGGTTTTTACTGACCCAGAGGGAAATGTTGGGGGGCGGGGACCAGGTCCCAACTCCCCCACCCCCACCCGCGGGTTGGAGGCACAACAAGGAGATTCCGGCGGCGGCTGATGTCAGGGGCGCAGAATGAGAACAAGATGTGGTAAAGGGGAAGCTGTCTGCCCCCAGCGCTGGAGTTGAAACCCTTTCCCCTGGAACCCACTGCCCGGGAGTGCCTCCCTTCTCCCCAATTCTTCATTCAGCTCTGGGTGCTTTGTGTCGGGGTTGGGAGTTTTGTGCTAGATTTTTTTCTTGTGGCCAGAGCTTTGGCCAGCGGGGGATGGGATTAAGCCGGTCCAAGTTACCCTGTCACAAATAGAGAGTGCTCCCGCCTCCCGTCGGGGCAGGTATGCGAGACCGCAACCTCTGAGAAAGTATTGGGGGAACAGTGAGGCTGGGAGCTGGTTGGCTAAGGAAGACTCGAGTCCAGCATCCCAGGGTCTACTCCTTGGCTGGGTTTGTGGAATGCAAGCCCCACGTTCCAGGGAGATAGAATTGGCACTGCCCCCCATCTTCCGCCTGGTCTGGAGAGACAGAGGAGACCCCAGCCCCCTCAGCCCGCTGGTGTCTCCTCTGAGCCCCTAGCACAAAGCACCAGCTTGACTGATGCAGGGTTCCCAGGCTCCGGGGTGGGTCCCGTCACTGCCGGAAGGAAAGGGGGGGGTGCGCTGCCATCGCCGGTCTTGACAGCTTCTCCTGACTCCTTCCTCCCAGCTCAGAGTCTCTATGGGCCCGGGGTGGGAGAACTCAGGTTTCCCTGGCAAACCCTAAGAGCCCAACCGGGACTCTGCTCCCCAGCCGGGAGGTGAGGGGAGCTCGGTGCCGCCCTCACTCTCTGCAGCTTTGCTGCCTCTAGTGCGCAAAGCAGGGATGTGAGCTCAGGTCCCCCCCCAACCCCCACCCTCTACACCCCATGGGTCTTTAGGAAGCTCCCCTCCTTACACCCCCTCTCCATCCCTTATCCCTTCTTCCTTTCTCTCTGAGCTGCAGAAAGAGGGAGGTAGGGGGTCTCAGAGGGCTCTGACTCCTCCCCCACATCCGCACCCCTACCCCCAGGCCCCGTTCTCCATCAGGGAGATGGACACAGGGAACAAATATCTATGAGAAGACTGGTCCTGGGCATCCCTCCTCTCTACCCCTAACCACCTACCCTCTCTATGAATGGCAAAAAGTCCATCCCCCTCCCCATCTCCTCGGGAGTCCCCGGAATGTAGAGAGATCTCTCCCCTTTCCCTCCCCCTGTAAAACAACCAGACCTCTGGGCCAGCACCTTCCCACCTGCCCTTAGCTCTAGGGGCTAGTGGATGGTCTGGGGGCAGATTCCTTCCTTGAGGGGCTCTGAGAGGGAGCAAGTGGAGAGGGCTGGGATGAGGAAAGAGAGGTTGGCCCCCAGTGCTCCTCTTGGGGGTGGAGGAGCAGGCTTCTGTCAGGGGTGGTGGGAGTCTGGGCTGTGGGCCGTCGGCATCACTAGGCCTAGACAAGTCTCTAAGCCTAGGTTGGCTGAGGATGGGTTGAGAACAATTTCTTGGCAAGGGGGCTGCCTAGGCTGGGTCTCACGAATCCCATTACACCTGAGTGTCAAGGGAAACCTGTATTTTCATTGCCGGAGGGGCTCTGAGCTGACTCTTGGACTTCAGTCTTTCCCTTTCTCTCTTTTTGGTACCAGCGAAGCTTCTCTTGGCTCCACAAGGTTCTCTGCACCTCTGAGTCTGAGGGACACAGGGGTACCTCCCCCACTAACTGAAGCTAGTTAGACTTTTGTTGCCATTTTTCTCAGCCCCTCGTCCTGTAGCCGCTAACACACCAGGTTTCCTAGAGAGGAGATCTAGACCCAGGTAGGAAGTAATGTGCGTGGGTGTGAGTGTGTGTGTGAGTGTGTGTGTATGGGGAAAGGGAGGGCAGCAAAAGGAAGAGAGGCTCTGGTACTGGGAAGACCAGGGGTACTCCCATCAGTAGGGTCCCCCTCCGCGGTTATCGGTTATCGGGGAGCCAGTCGGACTTTCCAGTACGCGTTTCTTGAAGTGTGAGGGAGTGCGCCGCCCCTCCCTGGACCGAGATCCTGAGCATTCCCTCTCCGCCTGTTGTGTCACATCTGGAAGTTTGTGTAGGAGTTTCTCCAAGCTCAGAGCCCAGCACAGCTTTTTCTCATTTGGAAATCACAGGCTGGCATTTGGGATGCCGAGAGGGGGAGTGGGAGCGGGGCCAGAGGGGGAGAAGGGAGCCTGCCAGGAGTAGGGGGAGGAGAAGGGGGAGGCCCGAAAGGCAGGAGCCCTAATGGCTTCCAGAAGTGAAGTGAGTGTGCGTGTGTGACTGCGTCACTGTGTGTGCATCTGGGGGGGAGGGGGCGCCAGGGATTTCTGGGGTTTTCCTTGCCGCTGTCCCAGTGCCCCGAGTTTGCCTGGCTCTCTTACCTGGGGAGAAATCTCCATTTTGGTCCTCAGAGGAAACGGGAGGGGGTGTTCTTCCCATGCCCTCACCAATGCCCTCCTCTCATGTTAAAAGCCAAGACTCTCCAGAGGGGGCTCTGAGGAGGAGGGCTGGGGATCTGAACAGGACGGGGGGAGCAGAGCACCCTGTGGCCCTCCTGCCCCAGGCCCACCTTCCTGCTGGGTCGCACACCCGCTCTACTCCGCGGGACTGTTGGGGGACTCCCCATCACCCACAGTGCCAGCTGGAGCCATTCCTGGGATCGCCCCCACCACTCAACCCCCCCGCCCCTCCTCGCTCGCCACAGCCCTCACCCCACCCTGCCTGCCTCAGCCAGGGTGGCGACAGACCCAACTGCTCACACGTGTGTGTGTGCGCGCACACACACACACACACACACACACACACAGAGTCACAGACGTTTGAATCAGATTTCTGGCCTATTTCCCCTTCCAAAGATTCCAGCAGGCCGGCTCTCTTGTGTCTCTGGGTCTCACGTCTCTGTCTCGGGGCGGGGCCGGCTGCCTTTCTTCGGGCTTCAGTTTTGGGTTCAGCTGGAAACCTTTCCCCACACGCCCACAGGCTGGAGAGGAGGAGACCACTGGGAAACAGGCTGTGGGAGTGGGGGCTTGGCTGGGGGAATCCCCCAATCCGCCTCCCCAGCGGCCACATTGCTGAGCCCCTATGGTCTGCCCCACCCCCTGGGA
>CM053619.1:26646540-26660499 GCA_028646535.1 Procyon lotor | reverse complement strand
GGAGTCTTGGGAACAGTGTTTTTTGCCAAGACCTCAAAGGGTCAGTCCAACGTGAGAACCCCATGTCCCCAAGATTGCATTCATCTCTACAGTCTTCTCTGCTCCTAATGGGAAATGGGGAGGGGTGCTCTGAATCTCCGAGGCTGGCCATGGTTAGGGGCGGGGCGTTTGGGAGAAATCCCTGCAGGATACTATTTCGATCAATAACAGTGCCTTGGAATTCCATAGAGCTTGCTTCAAGAGCTTTGCTGTGCGTTCGCTGAATGATCTTGGGCAAATGTCTTGACCTCTCTGAGCCTGTTTCCTTACCTGTCAGATGGAGATTTTAAAAGTATCACCTCTTGAAACCGTTAGAAGGATGCAATGAGATCATGCTGGGACAGTAACGCAGCCCAGCGCCTGGCGGGCGGGTGGGAAGTGCTTGGGATGCGGCGACCGGCCTTTAGGTTGGTTCCCTTTTCTTCAGGACATCTCCTCTTCCTGTCCCCACCCCAACAGGTGGGCTCCTTCTTCATGATCAACCTGTGCCTGGTGGTGATCGCCACACAGTTCTCGGAGACCAAGCAGCGGGAGAGCCAGCTGATGCGGGAGCAGCGCGTGCGGTTCCTGTCCAACGCCAGCACCCTGGCCAGCTTCTCCGAGCCGGGCAGCTGCTACGAGGAGCTGCTCAAGTACCTTGTGTACATTCTCCGGAAAGCGGCGCGTAGGCTGGCCCAGGTCTCCCGGGCGGCGGGCGTGCGGGCCGGGCTGCTGAGCAGCCCAGTGCCCCGCGGAGGCCAGGAGTCCCAGCCCGGCGGGAGCTGCTCTCGCTCCCACCGCCGTCCGTCCGTCCACCACCTGGTGCACCATCACCACCACCACCACCACCACTACCACCTGGGCAACGGGACGCTGAGGGCCCCCCGGGCCAGCCCGGAGATTCAGGACCGGGATGCCGGGGGGTCCCGCCGGCTCATGCTGCCACCGCCCTCGACGCCCGCCCTCTCCGGCGGCCCTCCGGGGGGCGCAGAATCTGTGCACAGCTTCTACCACGCCGACTGCCACCTGGAGCCGGTCCGCTGCCAGGCACCCCCTCCCAGGTCACCGTCTGAGGCGTCAGGCAGGACTGTGGGCAGTGGGAAGGTGTACCCCACGGTGCACGCCAGCCCTCCCCCGGAGATGCTGAAGGAGAGAGCGCTGGTGGAGGTGGCCCCCACCTCTGGACCGCCCACGCTCACCAGCCTCAACATCCCACCCGGGCCCTACAGCTCCATGCACAAGCTGCTGGAGACACAGAGCACAGGTGAGGACTCTGGGGCGGGGGGTGGGGGCATGCTGGGCCCTGGCCTGGGGCCGGGTGGAGTCCCAGAGAGGCCTGGGGGACGTCTGCCCCTGATTCCCATTCTGCCACTCGAGGCCTTGGGACCTTCAGTGAGTCCCGTCGCTTCTTTGAGCCCTGTGTTTCTCATCCGTTCAAATGGGGACCTGGATTCTTGCACTGTCATGAGAAGAATGCCTATCGTGGGATGGACACCTGCTATGAGCCCTCCTCTGCACTCTTTGCAAGAAAACCTAACGGTTATTGACCAAGCGGTCTGTGCCTGCCACGTGCTTCGTAGGCAGAAGCCCATTGGAGCCGCTCAGCAGTTTAGATGATGAGCTTTCTCATCGTCCGCATTGTACCTAGGAGAAAAAGGGGCCTGGAGAGGTGGCTTGACTCAGCTGCCCAAGGCGGTGCCATTAGTGAGGGCTGAACTCAGGGCTGTGTGCCCCCGAGGCCCCGAGGGGAAAGGGTGTGTGACCCTGGCTGGCCTCGCGCCCCACGCTAAGGGGACTCTTGTAAACACGAGTCTCGTTGGCTCCCCACGGGGAGACCGGGGGTGCCTAGAGCATCAAGTCCTCCGGGGGCTGCTGGTCTGGTGGGAGGAGCACCCGGTGTCGCAGGGAAAGTGAGATGCTCACCGCCTGTGGGCATCCCCCACCCCACCCCATCAGACAGGGGTGGTGAGCCCTCCCCCGAGGATAGACACGCTATGGCTGAAGCCCGGGGTTTCAGGAAGGATGCTGTACGTGGGAGCAGTGGGATCCATGTGGGATGTCATGCGGGAATGTGGGCCGGGACAGGAAGGTGCCATCCCAGAACGCCATGCGCGGGGCTCCATACCAGCTTTCCCGCCACCCTGGGGGTGGTGGTGGTGGAAGCCAGTCCCACGCATGTGTGTTTCGGTCCCCTCCTGTGTAGAAGGCAGGGCTGGGGCTGTGGTCATTGCCAGTGAGCGCTCCCTCGTGCACTGTTGGATGAAGGGGACACATTGTTGGATGTTTCCTGGGGGCCGGGCCCTGGGCAAGACGCCTGCACCTCGCCCAACCTTCTTTCTGGGGCGCTCACTGAGCTTCCCTCCAGCGCTCCGGTTCTATGATCCAAGTCGGATCTCAGTGGACACCGGTGTCTTGGGACAGGTCACCGCGTGTGTGAGTGTGTGCCATCTGGTGTGTACGTATGTGCGGATGTGTGCACGAAGGGGTCCAGTGTGTGGAGGGGTGCACATTCACGGGCATGTTTAGCATTTGTGTGTGCGTGTGCGTGCACACATGCATCTGGCGTGTGCAGTTGTTTGTGTGCAGATGCAAGGGTGCTGCTCGGGTCCGTGCACGTGCCCACGTGTGTTTATGCCTAGCACACGTGTCTTATATAACGTGCGTGTGTGTATTCAGTGTACATCGCGTACATCGCACGTGTGTATTCAGCTGTGCAGGTATGCATGGTTCACAAGTGATACGTGTAAAGACATAGTGTGTGTATGCATGTGAGTGTGTGTGTCGGGGTGTGGATGGACAGGAGCACACATCTGTGGGGGTGTGTCTCAAGGATCCCTTGGGAAATGCAGCTCAGCACGGCGTGGGTGCAGGGCTGGCTTTCCTGGGAAGCAGAGCTCTGGGTTCCTTGCTAAAGGCTCCACGGGTGGGGGAGCTGCCCAGGACCTCGGGGAGCGTCAAGGCCAGGGCCCCCAGCGGGGACTGTCAGTGGAATGCTATTGGCATTCAGTGCCCCTGGCCTGCTCAGTGCCCAGCTCCCCTGTCACTAAAAGGACCCCACATTCCCCAACTCATTTTATAGACACTTTAGGGAAGGGCCGCGCCCCGTAAGAAGCTCTGGGGCCTTTAACCTCCACCCTCCCGCCCTAGGCGCCTGCCAGAGCTCTTGCAAGATCTCCAGCCCCTGCTTGAAGGCAGACAGTGGAGCCTGTGGCCCAGACAGCTGCCCCTACTGTGCCCGGGCGGGCGCGGGGCCGGCGGAGGCGACCGGCCACGAGGTGCCCGACTCAGACAGCGAGGTGGTGTATGAGCTCACGCAGGACGCCCAGCACAGCGATCTCCGGGACCCCCACAGCCGGCGCCAACAGAGCCTGGGGCTGGACGGGGAGCCCAACTCCGTGTTGGCCTTCTGGAGGCTGATCTGTGACACTTTCCGGAAGATCGTGGACAGCAAGTACTTCGGCCGGGGAATCATGATCGCTATCCTGGTCAACACGCTAAGCATGGGCATCGAGTACCATGAGCAGGTGGGGCGCGTGGGGGCGCGGTCCCTGTGGCGGGGGGCCTTCTGCCTTCCTCCCCTCCCACCCCTGTTTCCTGTTTCTGCCGCGCGCGCCGCTAGCCTGATGGCGGGGAGGAGGACAGGAGGGAGGTGCACCAGTGCGTGGGGACTCTGGAGGGTGACAAACAGTGAATGTCACGCAGTCTGTGCATATGGAGGTTGCCTGAGGCAGGAGCAGGATCTAAGCCGGGTGCATTCTATCTGGGAAGGCTTCTCAGAGGAAGTGGGCTTTGAAGGATGAGTGAGTGGCGAGCATCGCACGTGGGTAGGGCCTCTCTGGAGGGATAAATCACTGGAAGAGATTCAGGTCTTTGGAGAAGATACAGAGGGGGGAGAAGGTGTTGGGGGATCCCCCGGCCCCCTGATGGGCCCCCTGGCCTTCACCTGACTCGGTCACTGGGTGGGGGGATGGCTGCCCGGAGGTGGGTAGGGGCGAGGAGGAGAGGGTTGGTGGCTGCATCTCGGTGGAGCCGAGGCCTGTCCCGTAGGGAGGGAGGCCATCTGGTCCCGGTTCCGTTCCGGGAGCCTTGCTGTGAGTGTGGCGTCTGGGAAGATGAGAACGCCCAGCATGGTGAAGAGACTTGAAACCATCGCGTTTGAGGAATCGTTCTAAGAACCGGGATGTTTAGTCAGGAGAAGAGGAGGCTCAGCGGGGATAGGCGAGCTGTCTTCAAATATTTGAAGGGCTGTCATGTGGCTTGTTTTGTGGGGCTGATGGCTGCAAGCAGCGGGATCTGGGCTGAGCGGAAGGAGGTTCCTTGCGAGGACATGAAGGGTGGCCTGAGGACCCCACTGCTCCTGGCCCTCCCCACACTGATTGCATGTAGGACCAGACCCCCCCATGGGGCCTCCCAACAGGGTTCCTTCCAGAAGGCAGCCCCTTGCCCCAGTTTGGTCTTCTAGGTCACCCTCTTGGCTGAGTCTTGGAAAAGCTGGGGGGGAGGGGTGCCGTCAGTGCTTGCTGCCGCCACGGGCGTCTGTGCTCTCTCCCGGGTGTTCTAGCCTCCCTGAGGCTCAGGCCGGGGACTGGGCTGCCAGGACTTGACCTTCCGTGGGAGAGAGCTGAGGCGACGCTCTTCCCCAGCCCTGGTGCTACGGCGATGTGGGGGAGCTGGTGGGCGGGGAAGGGGCTGGGCGGTCCTCGTGAGGAAGGACGAAGGAGGGTCTGGGGCGAGGCTGGGGAGCACAGGTCCAAGCCGTGGCCGGAGCCCATGTGAGATGTTCGCTTTTCAGGGTGATCGGAGCCCTCTCCCCCGCCCTGCCGACCTCTGTGGCTTTCATGTCGTGGGCACCCCGGGCCCAGCCCCTCCTCCATCGCTCTCACACCATGTTGGCGCCCCTTCCTCTCACCTCGACGCTCCCCCCACCAGGTGGCTCTGCCCGATTCCCTCCTGTTGGAGGTGAGGCACAGGGAGGGGGAGGACACCAGCCGCGATGCCGGCAGGTGTGGAGCGTGGCGCTGTGGTGAGCGTGTTGTGTCTGAGCGCCTGGGGCGTGGGTGTGTGCGCGCGCCCGCCCGGCCAGCCTCCTGGGGAGAGGTGCGCCACTCTGCCAGGCGGCCACCGGCAGCCTGCTCCATGTGGGGACCCAGCCGGTGGCAGGCCTCACTTCCCATTACCCTGAACCTCAGCCTCGTTTCCCTCTGCCCAGCTCTGGCCGAGGTCAGATGTCCCTCCCCTGGGTGGGGGGCTGCATCCCGCAACCTGTCCCGGCAGAGGCTGCTGGTGGAGGCTTTGGCTGCGCTGGGAAGATGCTGAGTCACAGAGACCGAGGGCCACCGAAGCGGCAGCAAGAAGCCTTTCAGTTAGACCTCAAGAGGGACATCCCCTTGGGGAGGAAGTAAAAGGGGTCGGTCAGTGGTGCCTGCGGCTTCCCCTTGCCCAAGCTCCTGAGGAGGGCAGGGGACATCCTCCCCCAAACCCTCAGCAGCAGGGAGTCCCTGCTCTGTGGTGCTATGGACATCTGCTCCAGTGAGCTGGGCGTCCCAGTCTCTGGTTGCTGCAGGCCCCGCAGGGCTGAGCGGGAGTCCCCAGCAGCCTGGGGACAGATGACTGACTGCTGCCTGGCAGGCTCGGGGGCCAGGGGTGCTCCGAAGCCCCAGGAGCAGCCGTGGCCCTGTGCTCGCAGGCACTGCGGCGTGAACATCCTGCCATCTGCGCCTCGGGATCTGCGCAGGCTGGTGGGGGGGAAGGCCGGGGGGGCAGAGAAGTGGGTGTCGAGAGATAGAGACCCAGAGGAGGAGACGGAGACACGGAGGAAGATAGAGACCAGGAGATGGGGTCCCAGAGGGCAGAGCGAAGACCTTGAGAGAGGCTGGCATAAAGAAGGGGGGACCGAGATGCAGGGACAGGAGGGACGGAGAGAGGGAGGGGGAGATGGACACTCGGGGAGGAGATGGGAGACAGATGGAGGCATGGGGACTTAGGGGTGACGGAGATGGAGGGAAGTGGAGAGGGGGAGCTGAAGACTGAGAACGAGCCCCAGATGCTGATGAGGACATGCTGGGCCAGGCTGGGGATACAGGCTCGGATGGAGCCTCCCAGACACGGGAGGGGGAGCCAGGGGAGGAAAGGGCAGGGGGAGACCCACGGGAGAGTGGCAGCATGTGCCGACAGGTGAGGAGGTGTCCCTGTAGCACCCTGAACGAGGAGATGCTATCCATCAATCCTGGGAGTGTGTCCTTCCCCAGCAAGGAGCCCAGACCTCTCTCCTACCCATCGCTGCTGCCCTCCCCTGGCCTGTCCTCTCCCCTGTCACCTACCTTACTCCTCAGTTTCCCTGCTGAGGATGGTGACAGCCCTCCTGCCCCCTCCACCGGCAGAGGAAGCTCCCATCTTGTCATACCCCGCCCTACCCCGGGGAGGTCCTGCGCGGCTGCACCCTCCTGCTTCCCCCACCCCTTACCCCACTGGCTGGTGAGAACTGGCAAGACTGTTTCTCCCAGAGGGACTCGTGAGGAGGACAAGGACAGGACACCAAGGAGGGAGCAAGCTTGAAGACAGATGTGTGATCTGATGGAGGGCAAACATGTGTGTGCCCCCATCCGTGAGGCAGAACACAAGCAAGGAATTTACTGTGATTTAACCATCCCTCTCTCTCGCCTGCCTTCCTTCCTTCCATCCGTCCATCCACCCATCCATCTTCCTTCCTTCCTTCCTTCTTTCCTTCCATCCGTCCATCCACCCATCCATCTCACACACATTTCCTGCACATCGGAGTTGGGGGAACATGTCCTGATTTGTGGCGTTTAGAGCATTTGCCAATTACCGTGGTGTAAATGCTGTCATCAAGATAGCAACGTGATGTCCTTGAATGTGGGGTTGGGAGGGGAAGCGTGCATACACCGGGCCTAGGACACTGCGTCCTTCCTTTCAGAGAGGTCACCAACAAGCGAACGGTCACATTTACTCACTGCGATAGGTGCTCAAAGAGGGATGTGCGGTGCGGTCTGGGACCTGGCCTGGGGGAGGGGAATTCCGGGAGTTGCCCCTGCAGGATGTGATTTGGGAATTGAGTCTGAAGGAAGAGTGAGGTGTAGCCAGTGAAGGGTGGGGTGGAGAGCACAATATGGGGGAGGGTCAGAGGCACCAGCCACCGAACACCGAAACGGAGAGATTGCTAAGGCGTTGCAAATACGTGGGGCACTGGGTGGGGGCTGGGATGGACAAGTGACAAGAGACAAGAAAAAATTCAGGGCCAGGTCCTGAGAGGCACAGGAAGGAGTGCGGGTTTTTTTCCTGAAGGCGATAGGTTTCCAAAAGAGGTTCTAAGCAGGTCAGTGATACGAGCAGGTTTGTGTTCTATCGAAAGTCCTCTGGAGCCAAGGAGGGGAGACAAGAGGCAGGGAGGCCAACAGGAAGGCTACTGCAGTGGTCCAGACGGCGCCTACATCTCTGCCCCTGGAAGTGGAGGGAAGAGGGCCGGGACGGCTGGCAGGTGGCCGGGTCTGCCGGCCTCCACACCATGGCGATGTGGGGGAAGGAAGCAGCCAGGACGAGACCCAGTTCCTGCTCGGGGTGGGAGCCCCGGGCCTTGAGCCGATTGCGGCTGCAGGACGGTTGAGACAAGGCACCCGTGGGGCATCCTGGGCCATAGCTGGCAGGTTGCTGGAGCTCAGAAGAGAGGCTGCCTCTGCCTGGGTCTGCCCTGGGGCCAGGCTGTTCCAGGAGGAACATTGGGGGTGCGGGAAGAGGGTCCTGGGGACACAGGGGCTTCCTCACCACCCCCCTCCTGGCTCTGGGGTGCTGAGAGCACAGGCCCACGTCATCTAGAAGAGGGACACCAGCGAGAGGTGGAGGAGGGGCACCTGGCCCAGCGGTCTCTTGGGCTGCCGATGACAGAGGGGCAGGGTCCTGAGTGGGCTGCCGCTCAGGGCAGCAGAGGACCGGGCGGGTGACGATGCTGCACGCGGCTCAGGCTCTGGACCCATCCTGTCACTCTAGATACATGTCCAGGGAGGGTTTCTATTTTTAAGTGAGTGAGGTCAGCTGTTCAAGGCAGGGGAAGCTGGGGGCGGAGTGGGGTGGGGGGTAGGGGAGAATCCAGATGTGGCCGGTCTTACCTTTCAGGGCCCTCACAGACCCCTTTGGGATCCTGCTGAAAACTGGGGACACTCTCCCCAGAAAACACACACAGGCACGAACACCCCCCACGCGGCCCTTGAGGACAGGGGTTTATGGACACCTCCCGCCCCAAGCCTAACCCGTGGGCCTTCCAGGAGCTCTTGGCCTCCGGACAGAGGAGCCCTGGCTCCGGCACCGAGGCTGCGGCCAAGAAGGACATTGGGGGAAGATCCTTCTAGAGCTTCCCTGACCCCAGATTTCCAAAGTCGCTCCAGATGTAGGGGGCGGCATGGGTGCTGCTGCGGAGCGGGCTGGCTCGCAGGGCGCTCGCATTCCTTCAGGCACCCTCTGGCCCTAGGCCTCACCAGTTCGGCAAACACCTCCCCTGTGCACGGCGCGTGAGGAGAAAACAGAATGGCAGGGGGCGGGGGACGGAGCCAGACGCACCGGAGAAATTTTGGTTCTAGCTGAAAAGTCCTGCTTCATGGATGATTATGCCACATGTCTTAAGGGAGGCTCCTGGGGACAGAGGAGGGAGGCTCATACCGAGGTAGGGGCTTGAAAGGGCTTTGCAAAGGAGGTGGCTTTTGAGGGGGGGTGGTCCTTGGAAGACAGGTGGGATTGGCAGCTTGGGCAAGGGGCCGAGACGTCTCGGTGGAAGGATGAAGGGGAATTGGGGCAGCCTGGCCTGGAAGGGCCTGGGGGCCATGGGACACTCTGAGGGACAGTCCTTGCCTCCCCCGCCCCCACTGGAGGTGTCTGAGCAGGAGCCACGGGAGTCCAGCAGCGGTGAAGGAAGCCTGAGATTCCAGTGGGTGCCGGCTGGGGTGAGGGAGGGGCCCAGGGGCTATTTCTGTCCTTCAGGTCAGAGGCTGCGAGGCCCCAAGTGTGGTGGTGGTGGAAAGAACGGGGTGAGGGCAGGGTCTGTGGGCCCAGCACCTGCTGTCGGACGGATGAGGGCCCACACGAATCCTAGATAACACCCAGGTTCCAAGACGGAATTCTGGAGGGTGCTGGGGCTGGCCGTCGGGGAAGGGTCAGGTTTGGAAGAGGGCGCGAGAGGGTCTGTTTGGACGCGGGCCACCCGGGGGATGCTATCGGGCTGGCTGGCTCTCTGGGTGAGGAGCCAAAGGCTCGGAGGGAGACTGTTTCGTGTCGTCTGCACCCCAGTGACAGCTGAGGGGTGGGGGTCAGGGAGCTGGGGGGCAAAGGGAGACAGTGGGTCTGACTGAACTGGGGGAAGGAAGGGCAGGGGAAGAGGAACCCTAGATGGGCAGGAGGTGGCGCCCCCACGGAGTCAGGGAAGTCAGGGGCACTGGCAGGTGGGGGGCTTGGAAGAGAGTCTGGAGAGAGCTGGGGTGCTGGGGCCCGGGGCTTGGGGGGCCTGGCCTGCACTCCTGTGGGGGGGGTCTCTGCTCTGAGTCCAGGAAAGGAGATTGGAGGAGTGAGGGGAACAGGGATAAGTGATGGACGGGCCCGGGGTCCGGGGTCCGGGGTCCGGGGCTCGGGGGAGTGGGGTGTGTGTGGAGGGAGAGGGAGGTGCAGGTGGAGGAGGGGAGGAGAGAGGAGGCTGCAGAGCTGTTTGTGGGGAAGGCTGTGGAGCCCCGTGCTGCAGGAGCCAGGTTGGGGGAGGGAGGGGACAGGGTGGGAGGGGGGCGGGGAGAGGGGGAGGGCGTGGAGCAGCTCCAGCTGGGGAGAGGCGGAGCCCCAGCAGCAGAGGGTGGTGAGGGGAGGTGGAGAGCTGCCGTGAGGCCCCCAGCTGGCCTTGCCCTGTCCGGTCTGCACAGGCTCCTGACAGAGCGACGCTCAGCCCTTCCTCAGCCACGGCAGGGGCGGGGGAGGGGGGTGGGAATTGACGCCCCCTAAGGTCTGGGGTTATGAGGGCAGACGTGGTTCTGGCAGGGGAGGGGCGGGCGCCCCAGCTCCAGAGGTTGAGGTCACGGGGGCTTCCGGCTGGCCGTCTCCAGGCTGAGTGAGCGCTGGGGTGCCGTGCCTGCTTGTGTGTTTACTTGGGGGTGGCTTTGAGGAGCTGGCAGAAGGTTGTGGGGGTTGCTGAAGCCACCCCTGGTTAGGGGGCAATGGGGCCCGGGGGCGTGCGGGCCTGGAAGGAGAGCTGCCCAGAGAGTCCCACGCTGGAGAGCTCCCCAGGGTGGCTGCAGAGCAAGGCCGTGATCTGTATGGGGAGCCTGTGGCCTTTCCTGGAAACCACCTGCCATCCAGGGGTCTCCTGACTTCCCCTGGAGGAGGAGGAGGAAGGGAGAGGGCCCAGTGACCCCTACCCCCTCGCCGAAGCCCTGCCCGGACCTCCCCTCCTTCGTGTGGAGCTGCGGCATGCAGGACTGTCAAAAGCCGAGGGGAAGTGAGCCGAGGAGTCAGCACCGGGGAGCAGAGATTTCCAGGTCAGCAGCGCTGTGGGAGCTAAGGACAGGAGGGTGCGGGGGTGCTTGGGCAGGGCTGGGTGGCCCGTGTCGGCCTCTGCTCAGCAGTCGCCCAGCTCGTCCGCCCCTCTCGCCTTCCCTGTGTGCCGGGGCCAACTCCCAGGCCTCCTGCCTGGACCGCTGCAGTATCCTCCTAATTGGTCTCCATCTCTCCGTCTCTCCAAGCCCTCAGCATGCTGCTACCACTGCAGCCAGATTAATCTTCTTAATACACCGCTCTGCACGTCCCTTCCCTTGCCCTGGAAGCCCCAGTGGCAGCGTCGTGGGCAGAGACAAATCCAGCCTGGGTGGTGGAGCAGCGTCAAGGCCATCCTGACTGAGTCAAGGCCGACCCTGCGGCCATGTCCCCCATGGACCCCTCCCACCGTCTGACCTGGGAGAACCCCTAGATCCTTGGTCCCCGTGCATTCCTTGCTCTGCACCTCGGCCCATGCTCCCCTCAGCCGGGGATGCCCTCCGCAGGGTTCATCTCACTGACGCTGGCCTCAGCTGGGTTTGAGCTCCCGGGGTACTCCTGGTGTTTGCCCCCAGCGTGGTGCTCGGTGCAGCCTTGCAGGTGTCCCGTCCTGCCACGTGTGAGGCCTGCTTCTGCTGTCAGTGCCTGTGGGGCTGCCTGAGCGTGGCCCCGGGCTGGGTGTTTTCACAGTCTTTAACTCCTGTGTTCTGCAGAGCAGCCCGGCTGTGAGGTGAGGCCACCCTGCTTAGCAGAAGAGCGCCCTGGGGATCAGAGAGGTTAAGGGACCTGCCCAAGGTCACACAGGTAGAGAGGCTCAGAGTTGGCAGGCCGCCCACACTCTGGTTTCATCCCACGCTTTGATCACAGTGGGCCCGTTAAGGGCTGGTCCTCAGAGGTGTGATGGGCTTCAGGGGAGTCCTGGTGCTGGGAAGTCTGGAGCAGCTTGTGGGGGCTACAGTTTCTCCAAGGTGACAGGCCGAGGGGAGGCGGAGTGTTGGGAGATGGGGCGTTTACAATTAGCATCCTGCCAGAGAAGAGCCTGAGTCCTCACGGGGCAGGGGTGAGGGGTGGGGAGAAGCTCAGGCTGGCCTGAGCTTGGCCTCGACTTCCCAAAGCCCCCACGGGGGCCCTGATGTCTGTGAACAGAAGGGAGGATACCATGCAGACCTGAAAAGGGACTTGCTGGCAGCAGGGGAGAGTCGGGGAGGGGGCTGGCGCCCAGTGAATGGGCCTGTGCGGGCTGCACGGGTTCTCTCGGGGAGGGGGGGTGCGTCGTGAGAAGAAGCAGGAGAAAGTGCCGGCAGCCCCTGCTCTGTACCTTCCTAAGCCAGCTCCATCAGGTCACCGCACCTCTCGGAGCCTCAGTTTACCTGGCTGTCTCAGAGGCCTGGAGGAAATGAAATCCTGGGAGGGCGGGATTAGCCCGTGAGTGCCCGTGCGGAGCCTAGGGAGGGGACTAGCAGAAGCCAGCTCCCTCCCCTCCCCTTTGCTGCCGCAGTGGCTGCGATCACGGCTCTGGTCCCTGGGGCAACCGTGTTGCTAAGATTGTGTCTCCGTGTCCTCATCCTGCATTTGCGGAACATTCCCAGCCTCCAATTTAGCAACTTGGGGAGGAGAGCCTTTTCCCATGGATTGTGAGGGGACCCCGGGGCCCCGGGAGGAAACAGGCATTGCCCTGAGGTGTGTGCAGGGAGCGTGCGCAGGAGCTGGAGGGCAGGCTGAGGGACAGCGCTGGTTCCCCTTTCCCCTTGCCTGGAGGGGTGAGGCGGGGCTCTGGCCTTTGCTGGGACCAATGATGCAGACCTTGGGGGAGCCCTGCACTTTCTTTCCGATGAGGATCCTGCTCGGTGTGCAAGTGTCCATGAGCAAGAGGCCTCAGGGAGGGGCAATTGTGACCCCCTTGGATGCCATCAGGAGTGCCGGGCGAACCCCCTGCATGTGCCCAGTGCTGGGTGTGCTTGTGAGAGTCACCGGTGGAGTCAGTTCGAGAAAACAAAAGCTACTGTGCTTTCAGCTACTTCTTTAAAAAGCGTTTTATTAATTTTTATTTCGGGCCCCCCTTTTTGAGGCATCATTTATGGGCCATGAAATTCACCCATTGTACGTGCACCTCAGCTGTGTTTCACACCAACTTGTTCTTTGTTCATATATCTAAGTTCACGTGAAAGGTAATTTTACATACTCGGGAGGGCAACTATGAGTTCTGTCCCTCTGTGTGTCGGCATTCACGCGCCCCTTGGTGCCCCCCTCGGGAGCTGGGGTTGGGGCCCACTGCCTAGTTGTTCCTGCCCTGTGACTGTGAACCAGGCTTGACCTTTCTGCTCCTCTGTGAAGCGAGGGCGCCGGGGTGGCCGTATGGGTGGCGTGAGGTAAAACGCAGGGTGAGCCCGGACACCTGGCCGGCATGGCACCTGTGTGGTCTGTGCGTACCGCCTTCACCCAGTCCAAGCGTGGACAGCTGGGCGGGTGGCACGGTGACGGGGAGGCAGCCTCGCTGACCACGGCCCCCCAGCAGACGGCACTTGGTGGCAGAGTGGAGATCCGCTTCGTCAGGAGGGGTCTGGGGTCTGAGCCCTGAGGTTTCGCTGCCCTGGCCGTGATCCTTCCCCACCGCCCGTACTGCGCTAATGCTGGAGGGACCCAAGGTCCTATCTCTCTGCGCCCCATGCACTAGGTCAGGTGGCAGTGCCCTTTCCAGCCCCTGCTTGCCATCTGGGGACAAGGATTGGCTCGAGATCTTCTGGACTCGGGCTCCTTGCCACACTGGCCTCTGCAGCTGGCTCTCAGCCCTGCCCGCTGACCCTGGTTCTGCCGTCCAGGGCCGCCTCTGGAAAAGATCCAAGCACAGGCTGAGTGTCTCTCCCTCTGAGTAGCTCTTGACCCCCCAACACGCATCACCTGCCAGTCAGAAGGCCCTTCCTTCCAGGTCTCCCCACCCCCTACCTGTCAGGCCATTAGGGTACGTTTGGTGGTGCCCAGGCCTGGCTCCATGCTTGGGTGACCTCCCTGGGCAGCCTGCCAGGTGAGACAGCTGGGTCAACAGGGAGAGGTGGCCGATGGACCAAGGGCTTCATCTGCTTATTTATTTTAACTTGAACTTCTTCTTTTTTTTTAAGATTTTATTTATTTATTTGACAGAGAGCACAAGTAGGCAGAGAGGCAGGCAGAGAGGGGGGGGAGCAAGCTCCCCCCTGAGCAGAGATGCAGGGCTCAATCCCAGGACCCTGAAATCATGACCTGAGCTGAAGGCAGAGGCTTTAACCTACCAAGCCACCCAGGCGCCCCTTAACTCGAACTTCTTTTTTTTAAATGTTTTTTTGTTTGTTTTTTTGTTTTTTTTTTAGATTTTATTTATTTGACAGAGAGAAACACAGCGAGAGAGGGAACACAAGCAGAGGGAATGGTAGCGGGAGAAGCAGGCTTCCC
>CM053619.1:26611522-26646440 GCA_028646535.1 Procyon lotor | reverse complement strand
TTAGGGGATCAAGACAGTGGGCTCTATTGAGCCAACAAGGTCTCCCCTCGCAGCTCCAGCCCTCAGCCTAGCCCTGCCTCTCTCTTTGTCCCCAAACCTGGCTCATTCCTTGCGCTCTGCCCCGTGACGCCTTCTGCGCCCCTCTGGCTGGAGACACCCCACGTACCCTTCAGAGTCCATTTCAAGTGCTGCCTCCTGACTGAGGCTTTCCCAGAGTGTTCCTCCCTCACCGTCTGTCCCTTAGGCTCTTGGATTTACAGTCTGGGTAATTTATTTTGGCATCTAAGGATCTCAGGCCACTTGGGGTTATTTGGCGATTTTGTGCACAACCCATTTCCAGAGAGACTTCCTGCCCCGGGAGGCAGGAGGCACAGCGGACGTGTTTCTGCAGCTCTTTTATTATCTAATGCATTGCTAGGCATACAGCAGGCACTTCATATTGACAGGAGGAAGGGGCAGGGAGGTGACTAGTGAGCTGAAATGGCAGAAGTTTGTCATTTCTGATGATCTCTCCAGGATGCGTCCTTGGTCCCAATCTCAGACCCTGGGTAGAAGCGTAGAAGTAATGCCCACCAGTGTTTTACATCTGGCCAGAGAGGTTGAGAATTTTGCTGTAGGTCACACAGTGAGTCGACGGGGGATAGGCTGGGAATTAACCCAGGTGTCCTAGCCTCAGGTGGCTCCCGGTGCCTCCTTGTCTGTGACAACCCTTCTTCTGCCCATCAGCGTGTTTGCACGCACCTGCGTGTGCCTGTGTGTTCGCGTTTTTGTGAGCGTGCGTGTTTGTGCAGCATGTGGGGCTGTGCAGTGTATGCATGTGTCTGGAAGGAAGCAGCGTAGCCAACAGTTGTCCAGGAGAAGGCTGCCAAGTCCACGGAGTAATCGTAGAGCACGTGTGACTTCCCGTGTGGCTGTGTGCTTGGGTAGGCGTGTGGGACCTTGGCAATTACCCTCTGACATCGGCCAGCGTCACCGTGCTGCTGGTCGTGGCCTGCCAAGCTGGCAGGGCAGCGCGGGACAAGACGGGTCTCGGGGGTCCTAGTGGGAGGTGGGCACAACCCACAGCTCAGGCTTCCCGCCCGCTTGCAGTCCCGGGATCTGAGAGCCAGAGCTGGGATTTTGTGTGGCAGCCGCCCGTGAGTGCATTTCCTCATAGACCCTTAAGGGGAGGGTCTTCCCCCAGAGCCTGAGCGGCCCACACCACCGTTGCCCCCCTGCTCACCTACCCAGCCCCAGCTTGCTACTCCTGTGACTCCCCTCCCGGTGGCCCTCTGCTAGGGAGGACAGAGGGGATGAAGGGGCTCGGGGATGAGCGCGGGCTGCTTCATTCCCCACCCTGCCCTCCAGCCCGAGGAGCTGACCAACGCCCTGGAAATCAGCAACATCGTCTTCACCAGCCTCTTTGCCCTGGAGATGCTGCTGAAGCTGCTGGTATACGGTCCCTTTGGCTACATCAAGAACCCCTACAACATCTTCGATGGGGTCATCGTTGTCATCAGGTAGGAGTGCCCCTTCGGCGCCACCCACCGGGAGGAATGCCCACGGGGTGGCTGGGGTGAGAAGCCGTGCAGCCTGTCCCTCTGGGGTGGAGGGGTCTGCAGTCAGGGCCCCCCGACCCACAGCCCTGCTGCTCCCCCAGTAGAAGGTGATCCCCTCCCGCCTCTCTCGGCCCTACCTTGCTCAGGCTGAACTTGGCCTCGTGTCTCCTTTGGCCAGACCCCTGTGTGGTCTCCCCTCTCATCTCTCCACTTCTTGCCCTTGACCTCATGCAGGCCTGGGGTGAGTGAGGACTGGGGAGTCGGCTTTGCAGGGGACTTGAAGGAGGTGCGGGGCCCAGCCAGCTGTCCCTGCTTGCAAAGTGCTTGGAAACCGTCTCAGACCCCCGCCACTTGCTTTAGGGTTTCCAAGACCCTGGGAAAGTGCTCCTTCCCCCTAGGCCCTGGGGCCAGGAGAGGTGCCTTATTGCTTTCTGGAATCGGCTTTTGATTTCATTAGAAGAGAACAAAGCAAACATTCCGTAACTGGATGCTGCGGCATTGGCCGGAATTTGGGAGAGGGCTCTCAGCGGCCCGGGTGTGATCTCAGGCCTGGCAGGTGGAAAGGGCTGGAGCTGTCCCCTCCGCCCCCCTCAGCGGCTCCTGTCTGGAGGCCCCGGGGGCCCACCTGTGTCCCACTTGCTCACACCACGCGGGCCGGTCCGGGCCTCCGATGCTGCCAGGCCCTCTCTGAGGGAGGGGCAGGGGGGAGGGAGAGCACGCAGGGGCTCAGGCTCCCTGCCCTCCTTGCAGCGTGTGGGAGATCGTGGGCCAGCAGGGGGGTGGCCTGTCGGTGCTGCGGACCTTCCGCCTGATGCGGGTGCTGAAGCTGGTGCGCTTCCTGCCGGCACTGCAGCGGCAGCTCGTGGTGCTCATGAAGACCATGGACAACGTGGCTACCTTCTGCATGCTTCTCATGCTCTTCATCTTCATCTTCAGGTGAGGGCAGGTGCGGCGCCCGTGCCGGCGATGGGGGTGGGGGGGCCGAGGGGCGGGGAGGTGGCTGCTGCCCTGACCCCCGTCTTGTGGCTCCCGTGTCCTCAGCATCCTGGGCATGCATCTCTTTGGCTGCAAGTTTGCATCGGAGCGGGACGGCGACACGCTGCCGGACCGGAAGAATTTCGACTCCCTGCTCTGGGCCATCGTCACCGTCTTTCAGGTGCCAGGGTAACCAGGCAGGGCTGGACGGAGCTGGGGAGGGGGCGGGGCCAGGGGAGGTGCCCCCGGGCAAAGGCGCTGAACCCCAGCCTCTGCCCGCAGATCCTGACCCAGGAGGACTGGAACAAGGTGCTCTACAATGGCATGGCCTCCACGTCATCCTGGGCTGCTCTTTATTTCATTGCCCTCATGACCTTTGGCAACTACGTGCTCTTCAATCTGCTCGTCGCCATTCTGGTGGAGGGCTTCCAGGCGGAGGTAACCCCCTGCCCGTGGCAGTCAGCTGCGGTGGCCTGGGAGGTCTCGCAAAAAACGCCCATCGGGCTGGGTATTGGGGTAGGGGTGGAGGGCTAGGGCAGAAGGCTCCGGGTCTCTGCCCTGGGGGCACAGGGGGGCTGTGGGGGAACCCCGGGGCCCAGGTCAGCTGCTGAGTGGGCTTCGGCATCCAAGTCGGTTGGACCCTTCCCCGGGGAGCTGGAGAAGTTTGCCGAGGGTGCAGCTGGATCCCGAGCACCGATGCTCTCGGGGACCTCCGGAGGGGACCCATCTGAGCCGAGGGGTGGGGGGAGGCGCGTGTGAGAGTCATCTGAGCTCCAGCTGAGCTAACGAAGATGTTGCGAGGGCCCGGGCAGGGCTAAGCTGCCCAGGGTGAGAAATGAGCCCAATTAGCGGCAGGCATGGCAGAGATGAGCGTCCTATTTCCAGCCCAGGCTCCGTCACCTTCGTCACAGGCAGCGTCATCAATTCATATTGATTTGCATTGATCCTGCCCTTGCTGTGCCCCGGCTCAGCTTCTGCCCGAAAGGCGGAGCACCGTCCCTCTCCGCCGGCTCTGCCCCTCTCCCCTGAGCTCCGGGCCGGCGCAGCCCAGCCTCCGGGGATCTTTCCCAGGCAGGTTGACCCAACCTAGAAATGCTCCAGGTTAGGCGTAGAGAAGCTCTTGGTCCAGTTCTCTCCGGGTGACCCGGATGGAAACTCCCGCTGAGGCCTGGTCTATAAATACTCGGCACACGGTGGAAAAACAAAAATCTATTTTCCGACTCTCCCAGCCTGGCGAGGGCGGGCCGCTCCCCGTAGGCCGGCTGGGCTGGTGGGGCGCGGGCGCATCTGGCCCCCGCCGGCCTTCTCCTGCTGCCAGCCGCACACATTCTGTAGTGATCCGGGATGGCATCTTCTCCCACGGGGTGGCAGCGAGGGCAGCTGGTGGGGGAGCGCGGCCTGCCTTTGGGGACGGCTGGGTCTCTGGTGCGGTGAGGCCCAAAGCACTTATTTGGGGGTTCCCTGGGGCCTGAAAAGTTAAAGGGTGCCACGGTGCTCCCCTAAGAACCAGGGTCTCTTTGAACACCCCCTGCTCTCAGCCACGGCCCTCAGCCTTTGGGAAGAGGGACTGAGCCGGGATAGGGGTCCTGGACCCCCTTCCAAACCACCGTTCCTGATGGCTAAGATGTCCTCAGAAAAATTCCTGAGGATGTCCATGGAGGGACATGGAAAACATCCCAAGGCTACACACCCCTCCCCTCAGCTGGCCCTGTGCAGACAGCCCCCTTCCCACTGCTGCCCCTTTCGGCAAACACCTTGGTAAATAGAGTGCCGGGGAGCTGGCCTGGTTGCTAGGCAGCGGCGTAAGTCTTCTGCGGGGAAGGGAGGCAGGTCACTCTGGCCCTGCTGGGGGCCTGTGGCTGTCCCAGCCTGAGAGGGGTAGGGTAGGGGCTGGGGCCACGGCCTAACCAACCAGCCCAGCACAGGGGCCTGTAGGGGAGGGTCCAACTCAGGGCTTGGTGCTTCAGGTCTAGGGCGAGATGGAGAAAAGAGGTCCAGACCCACCCCCCACCGGGGACTGGGGGTAGAGGAGGCTGTGGCCTGGCTCTGGAATGCCCACAAGAGGGGCAGGCCCAGCTGCCCACTGTCCTGCATACAGTGGGCCACCGCCTGGGTGGGGGAGGGGAGGGTCAGTCACTCACTGTCCCTGGCCAGTGACCTGGGCGCCTCCAGAAACACCTGCCCTCTCGTGTACAAGTTTCGGGGGGGTTGCACGTGTCACTTTGAGGGAGCCCCGTAATCTGGCGGGAGAGGCTGCTTTTTTGCTATTGTGATGGCCGGCTTTTACAAACGAGGCACCCCCACCTTGGTGGAGGAGGTGGCCACCCCCATTTTGTGGGGCGTCACTAGCAGGAGGGCTCAAGGGTAGCCCCCAGCTGGCCATGCCACCCGGCCGAGAGGTAAGAGGGAGGAGCTCCAGGGGGCTGGGCCGGCTCCGCTGATGATTTCCCGACTTGCCGGGGGGCCGTGCCCTGAATCCCTGTATATTCATCATCCACACACTTAATTAAATGAACAGGCGGCAGGCCCTGTGTGAGGCCACTAATTGATATTAAACAACATCATAGCTGTCATCCCAGTGTTACTTGTCACATGCTGTCCCAATGGAAGCAGCTGGACCCGGTCTGATTTGGAGGGACGCAGGCCGAGCGTGTGGGAGCGGGGAAGCCTGCAGGAGCTCCCCGCCCTCAGCCTCCTCCCAGCCTCTGCCTCCATCCCCTCCTCCTTCCCACCCTCTCTGCCCGTTCCCCGAGCCCCCTGTCCATGCGGGGCTGGTAAAGGGTGAGCTGGAGACGCAGGGGCGAGGCCCAGATGTACCTCTTACTCTCTGCGCGCCTGGGGGCAGTTGTCTTAGCTTCTCCAAACCTCGGGGGCCTCCCGTAAGGTGACATTGGTGGAACTTCCTTCCCACCTTGCGAGAGGTGAACTGGTGGTACCAGTAAGGCAGTTTCGGGAGGGCTGGCTCGCCCCCCAGTGAATGGTTGTTGTCGTTGATAGGATTATCGGTGGGGGTGGGGGCTCAGTCTCCTTCGCTGCCCTTTTCCCCATCTTCCTGGCCTCTGCCCTCACCCTTCAGATTCATTCTGGCCGGAGGGCCTGTGGTTGAATTCTGGAAGGCCATTCCGTCCCCTGTCCCCTTTCTCCTCGGTGTCTCGTCCCCCTCCCACCCCCGCCGGTTTGCACCGCCCTTTTCTTCATCCTCTTTCGACACCGCTGATGTCTGAAAGCCCGAGCGCCTGTGACCAGCGCCCGTCCCCTGCCTCCCCGTCTCCCTGTAGGAAATCAGCAAACGGGAAGATGCGAGTGGACAGTTGAGCTGTATTCAGCTGCCTGTCGACTCCCAGGGGGTAGGTACGCGATCACGAGTCGGCATGCCCCCCTTCCCCGCGCCCTGTGCCCCTCCACTCTGCCTCCCCGTCTCTGTGCTCGTGTTCACGCTCAGCTGCTGTGCGACTGTGGTAGCTGTGATGGTCATTGGTGTCGTGAGGTTTGCTTCAGTTTTAAGTCCCTTCCCCCTCCACCCCCCTGCGAGGACGTTGAGAGGAGGAGCCTCTTTGCCTCTGCCCCCATCAACCTGCCAAGGGCACCGTTCCCGTCCCCCACTGAACCGGTGGAGGGGTGGGAGAAGGAAGGGACTTAGAATCGTCTGTGTGCACGTGTGGGGGACACCGCGTGTGCGTGCCTACGCTGAGGTCCCCGAGGAGTCCCAGTCCTCGGACCTCCGTGGACTCGGGATCCGTGGCCGCAGACCGTGTTCCCCCATCTCTCTCCCCTCTCCCTTGACCTGAGCCCCTATTGGAGACCCCCACAAGCTGCCTCAGCTCGGGACAAGTCTTTGGAGGATGTGAGGGTGGAGGTGCCTCTTGCCGGAAGGTACCGGAATTTTAAATCCACTTCCGAGTCTCTGGTCGCCTGACCGCCTGGGAGGCCCAGCAGGTATTTGGGGACACGCTCCACCTCTGGCGCCCGCGCCGAGCCTTCGCTCCGCCGCTTCCCGCACAGGCACGGGAATTGCGGGCCGGAGCCAGGATCCCTGCGGGACCCCACGGTGCTGTGTATCCCGAGCAGCCCCCTGGAGATCCCGCTCGATAATTAAAGGCCTCGTTAGGGATGTAAACCGAGTTAATGAAAATGATCCCCTGAGATGCCAATTACGCAATATTTATGTCCTTATCAAAAGTAGCAATCAAGTATTTCTTAATAACTTCTTAAGGAGAAGTGCGTAATTACTGGGGAACCTACTGACCTGCTAAGAAGGAGAAACTGCCCCAGAGACAGGGACGGAGGTACAAATGGGGCCAGGGGAAGGGGCAGGGTCTCGGGGAAGACGAGGGGACGAAGCAGAGGGCCTGCAGTAGCCTCCTGGGGCTGAGTTGCTCTGTCTGGGGTCTTTCAATCGCCTTCTGGGGTCCTCGGGTCTGAGGCCCAGGGGAGGGCAGCCAAGGAAGGAAAGCAGAGGGCACAGATTGGAATTTAGGCTCTAGTGACCATTTCACTGAGGTCCCCAGCTCCCTCTGGCCTCTGCTGCCCGCCCGCCCGCCCGGCTCACTCTCCCTTCTCTCCTGTGCCCTTCCTGGAGCCAGTCCCGGCCGAGCTGGTTGTGCCGTGGGCTCCGGGGTGAGCCGTGGCCTTCTCTGAGGCGTGGCTGGTGGGAGGCAGGGGTGTCGGGGGCCCTGAGGAGCCCTGGGCCCCACGCCTGTGTGGTCTGGCCTGTGCCAGTGCATGTCTCGTGTCGTGGTTGCTGGTTCCCGTGGCCTGTATGTGGTGTGTGCGTGTGGACACAGAAGGCCTCAGTCCCTCCCACTAACCCCTGCCCGACCGGGACCCTAATGGCCCGCTGCTCCCCGACCCTAGGGAGACGCCACCAAGTCCGAGTCGGAGCCTGATTTCTTCTCACCCAGCCTGGATGGCAATGGGGACAGGAAGAAGCACTTGGCCTGTGAGTATCTCTCCTGGGGGAGCAGCCCTTGGCCCTGGCCAGCCTCGGGTGCACTCAGGGTCTCTCCCTCTCTCCCCCCAGCAGTGGTGTCCCTGGGGGAGCCCCCAGAGCTGCGGAGGAACCTGCTGCCGCCTCTCATCATCCACACGGCTGCCACACCCATGTCGCTCCCCAAGAGCTCCAGCACGGGCCTGGCCGAGGTGCTGGGCCCCGCCTCCCGCCGCACCAGCAGCAGCGGGTCTGCTGAGCCCGGGGCGGCCCACGAGATGAAGTCACCGGTACGGGGTGCTTGTGGGTGCTGGGAAGTGGGAGATGCGCAGACATCTGGAGGGAACAGAGGAAGGCAGAGGACGGGGCCGAGGGGACGGCCTCCGAGCCCCAGGCTCGACAAGCCCCAGGGAAGTCAGTAGGCCTGGTAACACAGACAGGCGGAGAGCTGTGGCCTCCGGGGGCAGAGGAGCTGTGTTCTAATCCTACTCTTCCGTCCCTTAACCTTGTGTGAAACTCAGCTTCCAAGTTCCATTTTGGATGGGGAGGGCGGTCCTTATCTTCTTCTTTTTTTTAAGATTTTATTTATTTATTTGACAGTGAGAGAGAGAGCGGGAACACAAGTAGGGGGAGTGGGAGAGGGAGAAGCAGGCTTCCCATTGAGCAGGGAGCCCGATGCGGGGCTCGATCCCAGGACCCTGGGATCACGACCTGAGCCGCAGGCAGATGCTCAATGACTGAGCCCCTGAGGCACCCCTGGACCAGGCACTGTTCTAAGACACCACTCATAAAAGTTCTAAGTGCATTGACTCCTCATCCCAACCTTATGAGGGAGGTATCTTCATTATCCCCATTTTAGAGATGCAATCTGAGTCTCAGATTGCCAAACTCATTTGTGGGACGCTCTGCCTCCTGCGAGCAGGTGACAGCCAGCCCTTCCATCCAGGAGCCAAGGTCAGGGCCCGTGCTCCTGCCGTCTTTTTATACTGCCAGTCAACTAAATGAGAAATAGGTCTTAGGGTCGTATCTCACGTGCAGACGAGGAACAGAGGCACAGAGAGGTTTAGTAACTTGCCAAAGGTCACACAGCTGGTTGGAGTAAGTAATCGGAACCCAGGGCTCCTGCTCACACCTCGATGCGTGGTGTGATGCCGGGCAGGCTTCTAGGACGTCGTGTGTGTGGGAGGGGGTGCAGAGCTGGGAGGTCTTGGTGGCAACCACCCTCTTCTTGACTCCCTCCCCCCGCAGCCGAGCGCCCGCAGCTCTCCACACAGCCCCTGGAGCGCAGCCAGCAGCTGGACCAGCAGGCGCTCCAGCCGGAACAGCCTGGGCCGCGCCCCCAGCCTGAAGCGGAGGAGCCCGAGTGGGGAGCGGAGGTCCCTGTTGTCGGGCGAGGGCCGGGAGAGCCAGGACGAGGAGGAGAGCTCTGAGGAGGAGAGGGCCAGCCCGGCGGGCAGCGACCGGCGCCACGGGGGCTCCCTGGAGCGGGAGGCCAAGAACTCCTTTGACCTGCCGGACACGCTGCAGGTGCCTGCGCTGCACCGCACGGCCAGCGGCCGCAGCTCGACCTCTGAGCACCAGGACTGCAATGGGAAGTCGGCCTCGGGGCGCCTGGCCCGGGCCCTGCGGCCCGACGACCCCCCACTGGACGGGGACGATGGCGATGACGAGGGCAACCTGGTGAGGCCCCTGGGGGCGCAGGGACCTCTCACCCCTGACCTTGAGCGAGGGGAGCTGGACAAGCCCGTCCCGGCTCTGAGGCATTCAGGGAGTTGCCGTCACACCCCCTCACGCCCCGGGGATCTCAAGGGGGGGGGGCTGGCCCTGAAGCCGAGCGCCAAACAGCCCCTTCCCTCCCGACGCCTGCCCCACCAAGCCCCAGATCCTCGTCATCCGCAGGGCTGGTGGATATGGATGGTTTCGGGCAGATGTGTATGAATCTTTCATGGCCCTCCCCCTGTGACTCAGAGATACCCATCACTCATCTCTCCAAACCCATGCCCTCCCCGCCCCCCTCTCCCATCTCGACCTCATCACCAGCCCTGACTTCACACCCGCCCTTACCCACTCACCCCCTCCTTGGGCCCCTCATCACCACCTTTAACCCCAGGGATGGGCCACAGGGACCCAGGACCTCAGGGTTAGCACGCGAGGAGAAGGACCAGTGTCTCCTGGTCCCAGGTGTGTCTTTAAACAGACAGCTGTGATGGGGACAATGTTTGATAATCGATACAGCTTCCAAGCCCCGTGGGGAAAGAAAAAGGGAGGCAGACAGGCGGGGCCGGGCTAGAGACAGAGAAGGTAAGAGCCGAGAGCCCGGGAGAAGGGGTGCAGGGGAGGAGTGGGGAGATGACCGAAGTGAGTGATGCTCAGGGGATGAGAGGGGGCTTAGAGGGAGCTGGGGTCTTAGGGATAAAGGAAGAGTATGGCAGAGGCTGGGCAGGCTGTGAGGGCCACGGGGCTGCCGACGAGCAGGGCGGGCTATGGGACCTTGGGGGCCCGGCCGTGCACACGAGTCCCCTGACCTTTCTACAGAGCAGAGGGGAGCGGGTGAGGGCGTGGATCCGAGCCCGGCTGCCTGCCTGCTGCCGCGAGCGAGACTCCTGGTCGGCGTACATCTTCCCTCCTCAGTCGAGGTGAGCAGGGGGTCCCTGATCTCTCCTCCTGGGGAGTGAGCCCGTGACCCCGTCTTGGGGATGCCAGAGGTGTGCCCTGACCTAGGGGCAAGTGAGAGAGAGGCCTTGGGCTGGGAGGACCCAGGAGCGCGAGGCCTCTCACCCTGTCTTGCTCGCCCCCTGCCTAGCATTTGCCTGTCTTCCAGCAGGTTCCGCCTCTTATGTCACCGAATCATCACCCACAAGATGTTCGACCATGTGGTCCTCGTCATCATCTTCCTCAACTGCATCACCATCGCCATGGAGCGTCCCAAGATCGACCCCCACAGTGCTGTGAGTCACCAGAGACTAAAGCCGGGGGTTGTTGAGTGCCGGCTCGGTGCCGGCCCCCTCCCGGGTTAGTGCTCCCAGAGCCAGCCAGGTGGGCTGGGAGGCCCAGACAGACGTGGAGGGAGGGGGCCAGGAGTCCCCTGCAAGCCTCCCTGGCACCCAACACCCTGGGCTGCCTCCTGTGGCCCTCTCCTGCCTCTGCCTCCGTTTCCCTTCTGTGCTGCAGCAGCCCAGCTGGGGGGTGGCGGCTCCTTACCTGGGTGAAAAGTGAGCCCCATTGCCTCCCGGCTATTTGCAGACAGCGCGTGCTCAGGAGCCAGAGACCTGGGGGGCCCAGGGGTGAGTCGGCGAGTGTTGGGGTGATGCAAATAGCAAGAGGGGCCCCAGTGGGGCTGAGTGGTCTCACTTCCCCTGCTCCTTCGCAAAGGGTCTGGGTTTTGCCCTTGACCTCTGTGACAGGGGGAGACGTCCTGCCCGGCCCACCCCACGGGCAATGGAGAGTGGGGGAGAGGGACATATGCCCTTTGCATCTCTTGGCCCTGCCAGGTCACAAACAAGTAGCCTTTCTGGCGCGGCTGATTCTGGCCGCTGTGTCTCCCCAGCCGGGCATCACGGGCCCCTTCCCCAGACGTGTTTGCCCCTCATGGCCTCTTAACCCACTTGCTCAGAGTGGCCCCCCCCACCCCTCCCCACTGTGCCCGACTCTGCCATTCGGATTTCGGTGCTCCTGGGCTTCTAGTCTCCATGAGGGTGGGCTCCAGGCAGGTCAGGGTGGGGACGGAGGGACCCTTTTGAATGGAGGGCTGGCCTGGGAATGGGTGGGGGAGGGGACCCCTACCGCTGGGGCTTGTGTGGGATGGAGCAAGGGCGGCTGGTCACACGGTCTCTGTGTCTGCCACCTGCCCCAGGCCTTCCTGCAGGGCCCTCTGCCTCTGTTGCCACATCTCACCCCCCAGTCTCCCCCTCGGCCCCTCCACCTCTCGCTCTGCCGTGTGCCGGCTTCTCTCTCTCCCTTCGTCCGTTTCTGTCTCTGACACTCACGCGCCGCCTGCTGCCTCTCCAGTCCTCTCCACCCCTCTCCTGGCCACCCAGGGATGGACTCTGCTTGCAGACATCAGGGGACCGGGTCACCTTCTTTCCTGCCCCGCCCCCACCCATGCCCCCATAAATCTGCCGCCAAGGGAGGCCCAGGCTGTAGTCAAGCTCCTTGCTCGCCCTGTGGCCCCATTTCTGGGCCACACAGCAGGAAAGCAAGTGCGGGGAGGAGGGCGGAGAGGAGGAAGAGGGGGGTCAGAGATCAAGGTAAACCCTGCTCCAGTTCTGAAGGTTTCCAAGATACGGGGCTCAGATGACAGCACTGTTGGGGGAGCGTTTCTCCTTCCAGGGCATTCGGGGGGCGGGGCGGGAGGCAGTGCTGTTCAGACTGTCCACAGAGCTGCAAGTGAGTCAGGCGGCCTGGCGCTGGCTGGGTGTGAGTGGGGGGTGGTCTGGGGAGAGGATGTCGTCTGCCTTTTGGGGGAAGGTGGGGTCATTTTCCTGAGTCAAATGTTGGAGGCGGTTCCTGACTTCTGTCTGCAGAGCAGCCCCGGCCCGCAGAGGGGGGTCCTAGAGGGCAATACCTGCTGCTGTCTTTTGCAGGAACGCATCTTCCTGACCCTCTCCAATTACATCTTTACCGCAGTCTTTCTGGCAGAGATGACCGTGAAGGTAATGGGGCGGGGGGTGTCGGTGTTGCTTTGGGGCTCTCTGGTTCCTGGGATGGAGGGGGTTGGAGAGATTGACCCCCATCGGAGGACAGGGCTGGGGACCGCAGGGAGGCGGCGGCGACAGTGATGCCGCGGGCGTCCCCAGGTGGTAGCGCTGGGCTGGTGCTTCGGGGAGCAGGCGTACCTGCGTAGCAGCTGGAACGTTCTCGACGGGCTGCTGGTGCTCATCTCCGTCATCGACATCCTGGTGTCCATGGTCTCCGACAGCGGCACCAAGATCCTGGGCATGTTGAGGGTCCTACGGCTGCTGCGGACCCTGCGCCCGCTCAGGTGCACCCCTGGCTGCATGCCCTCCTCGGGGACAGTTCCAACAAACCCACAGCTCGAGCCCCTGCTTCCTGCCCGTGACCCCCCCGCAGGGAACCTTGGCGTTACTTGGCTCAAACCGTGGCCCCAGGAGTTTCCCTCCTTGAGCGCGTCCCCACTGTGACTCTCCCCACAGGACAGACTGCTCGGGGCTACCGTGCCCCTGACCTTGGGCAGGCCCTCCTAGCCTTCAGCTGAAGCTCTCCCTTGGGTGGCACTGTTGCGGGTGACCGTCCTCCCTGGGGAGGCGACACTCCTCTGCCCGCCTTCACACACCTGAGGGACCACCCACCAGCTGACCCCTATAGCGGGGAATCTGGTCTCTCAGGAGACCCTCCCACGATCCCCCCAACCCCACCCCCCACTCCCATGTGGGAGAACTTCCCACGGATGGGGACAATACCGGCTAACTAGGGATGACCAACCTCCCGCCCCCTCTCCCTCCTTGCCTGCACCTTCCATGGGCCCTACAGTTCAGCCTCCCTGTCCCTGTAGCACACTGCCTCCCTGGGTCCCACCTCCTGAAGCTGAGTCCCCGCTCCAGCCCCATCGGGTTATATACTCTGGCATCTGGGAGTGGGTGGGGGGGGAGGTAGGCGTGTCTGCATCTCCTTTGGAGAGATTGGGGCAGGAGTATCCTGCACGTGGAGCCCAGAAAGCCAGAGCCCAGGATGAGGACCAGTGAGCCCAGATGGGGGTTTGGAGGCAGCAGGGCAAGGGACAAGGGAGCTTCCGAGCTGAGGGAACCCCTCTTATTCCCCTCTGTCCCTCCCCAGGGTCATCAGCCGGGCCCAGGGGCTGAAGCTGGTGGTGGAAACACTGATGTCCTCACTGAAACCCATCGGCAACATCGTGGTCATCTGTTGTGCCTTCTTCATCATTTTTGGCATCCTGGGGGTGCAGGTTTGTGGGGGCCCGGGGGCGAGGTTTGCAGTGGAAACCCAAGGTGTGACCTTCCTCTTGGCCCTTGGAGGCTGAGGCTCGAGCTGCTGCTGCGGCCTTGATTCCAGGAGGGAATAAACAGGGACACTTCCCTCGAGGCCCTAGGCCTCAGACCCCTTTACTTCCTGCGCATTTTGCAGAAAACTCAGAGCCTAGAAGAGGTCGCCAGAGGGGACGCCAAAGGGCCTCAGAGGGGCCGCTGACCCCTGGCAGCTGCAGAGCGCTCCTCCGGCCCCTTCTCCCACACCGCACGCTGGAGGACAGATGCAGCCCCGGCCCCGTCTGCTCCGGGATCCCTTCCCCTCCCTCTCTGCTCGAGCTGAGCAGGCAGCAGGCCAGGCCTGGGGATCCAGGGCCCAGGCAGCCGGGCCAGGTTAGCGGCAAGCTGGCAGGCAGGAGGGTGCAGACCCCAGACGAGGCAGGAAGTGCTGGGGAAACTGGGCCTCTGGCCCAGGGAGGAAACCGTTTTGGGAGGAAAAAAAGATCAGGAGCTGCCTGCGGGATTCAGCAGGCGCCCCCGGGAGCCGGGGAACGCCCCCCCCCCCACTCCAGCCTTCCAGAACCCCCTGGCTCTAGCTGTTTCGGCTTCAGGGCAGACAGCCGGCTGTCTGGGCGGCGGAGGAGCTCCTGGGTGGCTAGTGCCCCTCCCGTTCCTGTCCTTCGGCTTCCTGGAGTGTCCTCCTTGCCCTGGGGAGAGGGCTGTTCGTGCTTTGCTAGCATTCTCCAGCCCCAGGGCCCAGGCTGGAGTGGAGCCTCTCGGCACACCCAGTGCCCCTTCCCCTTCCTGCACGTCCCGGCCGGCTTCCAGCCAGCTTGGATGGGCAGAGGGAACCATTGGGAGCCCGGTCCTGGGCTTTTCCAGGGACTTAGGTCCATCCTCAGTGGGCCGCCCAGGCCTCCTGGTCTTCCCGGCCCCCCTTCCCTTCCCCACCCCCAGTCAGAGCCTGGTCTGTTCCGAAACAAGGGGGAACTTTCCAGTCGGAAATACCTGAGCTCAAGGCCCCTTTCTGCCACCTACTGGTTATTCGCCCTTACTTGAATATGAATTGACTTCCTGAGCCTCCGTTTTCCTCATCCGTGAAGTGGAGCCGATAATTCTTAGCCTGCCCCGCCCTTAAACCAGGTCGCTCGGCCCCTTCCCCAAAGCCTCGGATTCAGTGGGTCTAGTCTCAGGGTGGGCCCTGAGAGTTTGCCTTTCTAGCATGTTCTCAGATGATGCCGATGCTGCCGGTCCAGGGACCCCACTCGGAGAACCACTGGCTTCACCCTCTGTAGAAAACCCTCTGTTCCTCTGTCCTTCCCCAGCACCTGCTCCGCCGCCCTTCTCTCCTTCTCTAGGGTCTCTGCTCCCAGGAGCCCAGAGGAAGGGGTGCCTGCAGGGGGGGTTCCCGTCGGTGTTCCCCTGACTCGACCGCTCTGGGTCCTCAGGCAGGGTGTGCCCGGAGCTCTCAGGCCCCAGGGCTCGTGTGGGAGAGGTGGGGCTGGGGAGCTCAGGGCTTCCTATGGCCACAGCTCACTCGGCTCCGTCTCCCGCGTCACGCACGTCTAGCTCTTCAAAGGGAAGTTCTTCGTGTGCCAAGGCGAGGACACCAGGAACATCACCAACAAGTCCGACTGTGCCGAGGCCAGTTACCGCTGGGTCCGGCACAAGTACAACTTCGACAACCTCGGCCAGGTGAGCTCCATGCTCCGAGGTGCGGGTGGGGGTGGCGGTCGCGGGCGCCCTGAGAGGACCCAGGTCCATGCGTCACGATGCGTGTGGGACAGCTGACTTGCCAGGGCCTCCGCCTCGTCGGCGGGTACGTGGGTCATCCGGGTATTTCCGTGGAGTGTCATGGGAAGGGCACCACGAGATGATGTGTGTGTCTGCTTAGTGTGGGGCAGGGCACGTTTATACTGTCGAGGCAATGCCTTGTGTTCCATGGTCGCAAACACAGAGCCATGTAGAAAACAAAATTGCTCATTCACTTTTGCTGGTTTGCTTCCCAGACCCGGCCTGGTTTTGCTTTCTGGATTTCCAGGGCTCTGGGGCCCCTTGCTCCACCTGGCCAAGGTCAGAGGCCTCGATCATCTCCCGGGGCTCCTCTGGCTTCACACCAGCCACGAAGCTCGGGGATAGATAGCTCCTGTGGGGCCCACAGTGTGACTCAGGCCTGACCTCTGAAAGGCGAGGGGCCCCTGAGCTGCTGCCAGGAGGTACTCTGGGGACACGTGGGTGGGTGGCTCTGCCACACAGCCTAGGTTTCGATGGTTTCTCCTTCTTCCCTCCTGCAAGGCCCTGATGTCCCTGTTCGTGCTGGCCTCCAAGGATGGCTGGGTAGACATCATGTACGACGGGCTGGATGCTGTGGGTGTGGACCAGCAGGTAGGGCCACGGTGGGCAGGATCCACCTTTGGGCTCAAGCCTCTCTAGGCATGATGGGGTGCGGGCCCTGGACAGAAAGAGGGAGGCTGATTGACAGAATGCCATGGAGGAGGCATCACCCTTTGCAGCAGAGGCTTTTTGACTGGTAGCCTGCAGGCCAAATCCTGGCATGTTTTGCTGGATTGCAACATGTTTACACTTTCTTGGATAGTGGTAAACATGTGAACATTGGTGGATTTCACTTGCAAATCCAGAACTGGGCCTGTGTAGGATTAGTCTAAGGATCCGGGAACATGAGGCTTGCGTTCCTTCAGGGCAGGAGTTACTGGAGTTAGGAAGCAGCTGCCCCTTTTGGTAGAATACCTATGCCTCTACTTTGCCGCAGTCCTCACCCCTCCCTTCCGCCTAACACCAAAGCCACATCACTCATGTAGATCTCCTGCTGGGGCCCTGTAGCTAACCCCATCTGCAGAGCATGCCTTAAGGAGCGCAGGCTGTGGGGGCAGCACCTGAGGCAGCCGGGTCTGTCGCCTCCTCGGGCTGATGCCTCCACCTGTCCTTCCTGATCCCTACCAGCCCATCATGAACCACAACCCCTGGATGCTGCTCTACTTCATCTCGTTCCTGCTCATTGTGGCCTTCTTTGTCCTGAACATGTTTGTGGGCGTGGTGGTGGAGAACTTCCACAAGTGTCGGCAGCACCAGGAGGAGGAGGAGGCTCGGCGGCGGGAGGAGAAGCGTCTACGGAGACTGGAGAAAAAGAGAAGGAGTAAGGAGAAGCAGATGGCTGGTCGGTAGTCTTTCCACATCTCTCTGAGTGGTGCTTGACCTTGGCCTTGTGACTGCAGGGGACCAGGGGCTGGGGAGGGGGGGTGCCGGAAGAAGGCGCTCCCCCCTCCCCCCCTCCTCACCTCCTTTCCCCTCAAGAGCATGTCAGCCTTTAGAGCACGCATGAAGCAGACCAGTCCAGCCCCACAGGGGAGGGGGAGCGACCCCCACCCTGCGGGGCTCCCCAGGTCTCAGCATCACACTCCTCAGAGGATGCCGGGAGGAAGGTGATGCATGACCCCTCCCAGCTCGCCTCACAGAGGAGCCTCATGGGACTGAGAATCCTGCTGCTTTGGGGCCTGCTGGTGTCCAGACACCCAGGGACTGGCCGAGGTGCCAGACTCGCCTGCCCCGGGGTTGGGGAGCGAGCACCTTGAACCTCTGCCTGCCTAGGGTCTGTAGTTGCTGAGCAAGACCAAGCAGAACCTACAAATGGACGATGCGTGAGAGAACCCCAGACCCACTCTCTCTCCCTATCTTCAGCAAAAGCCCCTGGCTTCTTGGCTGTCTTTTTTTTTTTTTTTTTTTTGCCAAGCTGGGGTAAGGGGGGTGTGGAAATCTCTCAAGGCAGGTGTGTGAGGTTATAGGAACTCTAAGCTCATGACTCTCTGGCCTTAGAACCCTCAGCTCCTTCCCGTCCCTGCTCACGCTTTTATGCCAGGGGTGGGCCAGCACTAAGGGAAAAGACACAGATTCCAGGAAGGATGCGAGAGAAGGAACAGGCGCTGGCGCCCCTTTGTTTCTTCAGGGGTGTCTGCACCTGTCTCCCTGTCTTCAGGGTCCCTGTCTGGTACTCGATAATCTCTGCGACTCTCTCTCAGTCACGGCCCACGTCTCGCTGAGTATCTTTCTGCGTGGGTTTCTCTAAGACCTTCTGTGTCTGTCTGTGTTTGGTCTGCGGGGTTCCCTTCCCTCCGCCCTTCCATAAACCTTCTTCCTCACGCCAGTAAGATGTGTGCGGTGCTCTGAGTTTTCCCTTTGGTTTGTTGAAATGTGAGTACCAACAAAGGGGTTAGGGGCTGCGGTGCCCCTCCCGCCTCTCTGCCCCCGGCCCTATCTCCTGCTACCGGTGGGGGGCACCTGGATCACCTAGAGCGAGGGGAGGGGGTGGGGGAGGTGGGGCTGGGTGGCGGAGGGACCTGACCGGAGCTCCCTGTTGAGGGGGAGGACCCGTGGCAATGGTGAGGAGATACTGTCCTCTGGGCCGGGGCGGGTGGTGCGGTTCCCCACATCCCACACCCTCAGCGCCCGTGCCTCCTGCTTGACTCTGGGGTGGGGCCCCACCTGGGCTCTCCCCGTGGGTGTCTGAAGCTAAACAAGGGCACCACCCCCAGCAGCCATGCTCCCACCCCTGCCCCGTCCGCCCCACCCCTCCTTGCCCGTCTGCCTTCTCAGCAGCGGGGCCTCTCCAGATGGAATGCTTTTGGCAGGAGGTGCTTGTGGCCCTGCCTGACCAGCTGGCTCCCCTTCTGGGGTCTGGAGCTCTCTCAAGTGCTGCCCCGGCCGGCTGAGGCGCGGGTAGGAGTGGACATCAGTCCTGATGACAGGAGGCCTGCCCCTCCCCATGCCTCCGTCTCCCCGCCCCCATGACCCTGAGGAGCAGGCCCAGTGGCTCACCTCCCTCAAGTGCCCTGGGCCCGGAGTTTGGGGCTGGACGCTCAGGACCGGCCGCCCGTGCTCGTGCTCCGGGCACCCCATTCATAGGCGGAGTGAGGGCTGGAGGCGAGGGGGAGCGCGCTGCTTAGAGGGGGCCCCGCCCAGCCCACCTGGTCCGGCCAGTGACCAATGTCGTGTTTCGTTCTTTTAGATCTAATGCTGGACGATGTAATTGCTTCCGGCAGCAACTCCAGCGCGGCGCCAGGTACTGCGACTGGGGTCGTGGGTTCCAGGGCGAGGCCCGGGGGCGGTCAGGCCCCACCTGCCCCCAGGCCCGCCTCACGCGTGCCGCGAGGTCCTCTTTGCTTCCCCGTCCTTGGCTCATTGATCCTGTCCTCTTGGGGTGAGGGACTGAGGGTCCCTGGGGCACCGGGCTCTGCGTCAGTCATCCTCTAGGCCTGTGCTACGCCGGACCGGGAGGTGAGGGTCTTGCACGCTCCTTCCTCCCACATCTCCGGGAGGGGGCCCTCCTTCTCCCTGCAGGGCTTCCGAGGGCCCAGCTGCCCAGCCCCCTGCTGCCCGTTCCCCACTCCTGCTCCTCCCCCTCGTGTCACACCGTTGGGTTATTAGAGCTGCAAATCTCACCCATCTCCCTTGGTCTGAAGGGGAGACTTTGATCCAAGCAAGCGGGAGGAGAGGAGCAGAAAGGGAAAGGATTTGTTTTAGAAATGTAACAATGAATAATTGAACAGACTCATTAATAGTCAAGTAATCGCAGTGGCCATGTCATCGCTACAAACAGCAGGATGGAGAATCGAGGCCTGAGTTAGCCGCCAGCTTCTCCCCCGCCACCCCCCAAAAACCAGAGATTCGGTCGGGGCTGAGTTGGGTCCCTGTCTTTGAGAGCCGTGTCCCTGGGAACGCTCCGGTCCTGCTTGTCCTTCCCCGGTCCTCCGGCTGCTGCTGCCCCCAGACAAGGCCCCCAGGCACCAGGCAGGGGGTCAGAGGCTCAGGGAGCCTGTGACAGGGCTGCAGGGCCTCGGTCCACCCTCCGATGTCTTCGCCCAGTGGTTCCCAATCTGTTCATCCCCAAGGGCGCCCCTTATCGCCTCCTCCAGCAGACCCCACGATCTGAGAGCCTGCCTTTGACGTTAGGTGCACCTCCATAATGACTTTTTTCACTGCTTTTGCTAATCAAAGACACATCTGATTGCTACCCAGGGCTTCTGTGCTGCGGAAGGTTTCGCCCAGAACCATAGCAAAGAAGGACCCTTTTGCCATTAAATCAGTCTGTGGGGTCTTAACGTGAGCCTAGGTCTGATTTCTTTTAAGCTCTTAGAAATATTGAAAAGAACGTAAGCACCCCCATATGGCTGCCTTCTTGGGCTGAGGAGGACTCGGGACTTCAGGCTGGGGACCACTGGGCTGTCTTTCCCCTCTCTTCTGTGCTTCCCCAGAAGCCAGACGCTGACCTCTGGGTGTTGGGCTGCCTGGTCTGTGGGGGCTCAGGGAACCCCCAAGCCTCGATTTGGGAGGCCATCCCTGAGGATTGGCGTCTCCTGTCCCCCTGGTGCCGAGCTCTGGTGTTCGGCATTGAGCGACCATGTACCTGTCTGGGGCCCACGAGGCGCCGGCAGGTTCGTGTCTGGATTGCCGGGGTCCCAAGCCTCTGTGTCAGGCTATACTGCCGATTCCGGATGTGTTGGGGGGAGGAGAGTGGGGAGGAAATGGCTTTGGCTCTTCCCTTATGGGGTCACCTGGTCTGCAGCCTGGAGCGCCCACATGGACACATTTCCCCCAATACCGCCCTAGCACGGGGCTGGCCCGCAGAGGCTTGTCCGCCGGAAACGAACACACTCAGGCTCTCTTGGCCCCGAGGTCTCGTCCCAAGACACCCGCTCAGTGTCCCGCCTCTGTGTCACCCTCACGCTGCACCCCCATTCTGGGCGCAATCCACCGTGCTCCCCTTGGCACTTACAGGCCCGTCCCCTGATGACAGTGGTGTGTCTTCTTACCTCTCCAGCTGGTGATGGAGACTCAGAGACCCCTCTTGGGCTCAGACCAGTCCAGACCCCTTTCCCAAACCTGCTGTGGTGTGTGGTCTCTAGTAGAGCTTTTCACACTGCAGTGCACATAAGCATCACCTGAAAAACAGAATAAAACACAGGTTCCTGAGCCCCGCCCTGGAAATTCGCCCGGCCGGCTCTCTGGGAGGACCGGCACATCCGCATTTCCATCCCAGCTGTGTGATGGGTACGAAGTCGCACCGCCTAGTCTGGGGCGGCTAGAATGAACCCCCAGCCCCCCAACCCCGTGTACCACACCTCCCAGCCAGCTCTACGCCCACTCTGTGCCTCTCCCAGAGGAGGGGGCCAGCCAGACCCCGGGGAAAGGCAGAAGGAAAGACTCACTGATTATCAAGGGAAGGGGCCTGACAGGACACCTGAGTCCAGCCCAGCCTCAGACGAAGGGAGGGACCGGGGTCACCGGCCGATCAGGGGCGCTCCTGTCGGCCACCTGTGGTGCCTATGTCCACTCACCCGGAACCCCGTGATCAGGCCTGGCCACGGCAGCTGAAGGTGTGGCCTCTGCCATCGGGGTCTGCGTCCCTGGGAGTGACCCTTGCCTTCCGTCTCCTGCCTGTCACTCTTCTTTGCAAACCCTCTGCCCCGGCTGTGCCTTGGGCTCTACTAACCCCCCGCACCTGCTGCCCTCACTCATAGCCGTGCTGCCCCCTGTCCTCTCCTGGCTCCTGCCCCTGGCTGGGGGCTGGGCAGTCCCAGGGGTGCCCTTCCCCCTCCTGACCAGCTCTGCCAGTTCTCCAAGGCAGCTCATATTGGTGGGGGGCAGGGAGATGGGCTATGGCCCGAACCCTCGGAGCAGCAGTCCTGTCCATTGCTACTCCGGGAGGTCTCCACTTCTCTGAGCTCAGGGGCTTGCTTGTAGAACCCAGGCCTCGGGAGCCACGGGGAGTGGCATCATGCAAAGTTTAACAGTGAGAGCCTTTGGGTGAATTCTCCGAACTGCCTCTCTGGGGCAAGGCTGCAAGGCTGCAAGGCCTTGTGTCTAAACCCACTGGGCAGCTGGCGAGAGAGGCGGGCTGGGAGTTTGGGTCCTGACTCTATCATGGCCTCGCAACATGTGGCCAACTCACCTGTGTGGGCCTCGTTCTCTCCCTCGGTAAAACCAAGGGGTCGGTCAAGGGCATGCTGATCAGACTGGCCGTGGGGCCCTCTGGACCTGTGCTCTGAAGGGGGATTTCTGGCAGCCTCGGCACCTGCTGGTCTGGGGCGGGGGCCGGGGTCGGAGGGGCAGACCCCCAGGGCCCGGCCCCTGTCACTCTGAGCAAGAGACCCTCCCTCTGCCCTGCCGCCCAATTTCCTCCGGGCTTCCTGGAGGAGGGTCCCAGGCTAATCCCAGCCTGCCTCCCCGCAGACAGAGCGAGGCTGGGAGGCAGAGGCAGTAGCCACAGCTCTGTCTGGCCTGGGGCCGCCTCCACCCGCAGACTAGGGGGACAGGGGAGGGGGGGACTCTCCCCACCCCTCTTCCGCATTATCTCAGCTAATAATGGGGCTCATAAGGAGCCACTTTTCCTAACCTAATTGTATTCAAACATTTTAGTTAATTCTCCATTCATATTTTAGCATAATGGGATCGGGTGCTCTCGGCACTTACGCAAATTAATGCTGAGACAGAGTTCCAGCTGCTAAGGCAACGCGGGGCGAGTAGCGCCCTCTGGTTCTCGTGGGTACCGAAGGAAGGAAGGAAGAGGCCCGGCTCGCCTGGTCCACCTCCACAATCGCAGTGTGGATGACCCGTGGCCTCATGTTGTCCCCCTGGTCCCGTGCCTCTCGACTGCCCCCGCCCTGGGGAGCAGAGGGCCGTCTGAGCCGACGAAGCCAGAGCCGGCTGGCCCATCTCTGAAAACAAAATTGATGGCCTCACGCATTGTACAGGGCACCAGAACATTCGGGACTTTCTGCCTCTTGGTTATCCACACCTCAAGGCTGATGCTGGAGAGTGGCATCCGGTGAGACGGCACATGGAGCTCTCGGGCGCTCTTCTTCCTTCGGCCTTTGGTGGGGACCCCTCCCCCCAGGCCACTCCCTGCCTCAGTTTACCTCTCTGTTCCATCGTCCTCTGCATGGGGAAGGACACTTATATCTGAGCTGGCCTGGCCCCCGAGCTTCCTGCTGCCCCTGAGCCAGCCAGCCCTGCCTGGCACGGGCCTCAGAGGCGGCAGCCCTTGCTGGCTGGCTTCCGCCCTAGACTTTCCAAGGGGGAAGGGCTGTCTGGGACCTGAGGCTGCCCCAAGCCTCCCCGTGGGGAGCCTCTTCTTTCTCTGACCCATCTGTCAACCGCCTCCAGTTGACATCCCTCCCCAACTTGGCCTGGCCTTCACTCAGCACCTGGAGGAGGGGCCCCCTGCCATCTCCTGCCCCCAGATTCATTCTGCCTGCTTAGCAGGCCAACCTTCTGGCACCATGATCTTATAACTAAGTGGTTCGCTAATTACAAGAGAAATATGCCTCTGACAGATCTCAGACAGTGCTTCTAGCCCGGCCTGTAGTGTGACATCGCCCTGATCCCCAGGAGCAGGCGGGGCATGGCCTCATTAGAAACTGGGTGAGTCCTTCAGGTGGAACCCCCCTCCCCAGATGAATTTGGGAAGCGCAGAGCCCTGTGGCCTCCCCTCTGCACCCCGCCCCCCGCCATGAGGGCCCTCCGGAGGCCCTCAGGGTGGGTCCGTGCGGCCAGCCAAGAAGATGTCCGGTTTCCAATCTCTGGGGTTATCCCCAAATCCCAGCTCTGTGTAATCCGCTCTGCTCCCCTCCCCGCCACGGGGCTGAGCGTGGCGAAGGAGCGGGGGCCTGAGCCTCTCTGTTGATGGGCCGCCTCTGAGCCTGGTAAGACCGGCTGTTTTCCATCTGATTGATCTGGCCTTACTGCGAAACACCAAGTCGAGGGCTTTCTGAGGGGCTGGTGGATTCTGGAGGCTGCTCCGGGCACGGGGCTCACCTGGTGTCTAATGTGGGCAGGGAGCTCTGCATGTCCTGAGCCCCTCTGCACCCCACTGTAGCCCGTAGAACGGATGCTTGGAGGGCAGACGCCGAGGGAGCCCCCCGGGCCCCCCGAGAAAGGCAGCGTGTGGAGGGTGAGGATGCGGAGGACTCTGGAATGTTGCGGCTGTGGCGTTAGGGGCTGGCGGCCGCGAGGGGCTCGGGTGGTGGGGGCGCCGTGGGCAGGGGCCCGATGGCTGCTCTGCTCTTCCCCCTGCCCCCCAGAGGCCCAGTGCAAACCCTACTACTCAGACTACTCCCGCTTCCGGCTCCTCGTCCATCACTTGTGCACCAGCCATTACCTGGACCTCTTCATCACGGGCGTCATCGGGCTGAACGTGGTCACCATGGCCATGGAGCACTACCAGCAGCCCCAGGTAGGAGCGAGGGGCCGGGTCTCGGGGCCCCGCGTCCAGCCGGGGGGCTGCAGAGGGAAGGCCAGGCCCTCTGCTGGGGTGCCTCGGGCGGGTCCTGGGTCCCCGACAGGAGTGCCTTGTGCACACCTCGCCGCGACTCTTGGAAGTGGGTCTCATTTTGGCTTTACGGATAAGGATGCTGAGGCTCAGAGAACTTCTGTGACTGGACCAAGTTCCTATGGCTAGGAAGCAGAGGAGCTGACTTCTTCACCCAACAAATATTTATTGAGTGCCCACCAGGGGCCTCTTTATCCTTTGAGAGTAAAGAAGGCAGACCAGCGAAGACCAGTGTCCGCCCTCTCAGGGTTTCGGTTCTAGTGAATGTCTAGCTCCCAACTCACCAACGGTCTTGCCACTCCTCAGATCGGCCACCGTCAGCTGTCCTCCACTCCTCAGGCTCCCCATCTGTAAAAGGGGGATGTTGAATTAGTAATGCACAAGGCCCTTTCCAGACTCTAGCCTTCTGCGCCTTCCAGCACATTCTCATGTGGTCTCCTCCCCGTCCCTCAAGGAGAGAGACCTTTTAACACGAAGTCTGCATCATGCGTGGGGACCCTCTTCTATCCTGGTGCGGTAGCCAGTGGTCAACCGTCATGGCTGGGACAGAAAAGAAAGGTCCCCTTAGACTCACCTGTCGCCCAGATCTGGGAGCGTGGGGGAGGGGAAGGCATGCCCCCCACCCCCGGGCCTTAGGAGACCCTGCATAGACCGCCCCCCATCCCTGCCAGATCCTGGACGAGGCCTTGAAGATCTGCAACTATATCTTCACCGTCATCTTTGTCTTGGAGTCAGTTTTTAAACTCGTGGCCTTTGGCTTCCGTCGGTTCTTCCAAGACAGGTACCAGAGGGGGGTGGGGGAAAGGACGTGTCTTCCGGGGAAATACCAGAAAACCTTTCTGGACTCCTGAGGTTCAGCCTCCGCTCCAGGACCCGCCGAGGGCTGATGGCGAGGGGGAGTCGGGGGGCCTCCAGGGCCTGGGGGACACAGGCAGCTGGAAATCGATGTGGCCCAGGCTGGGGTTTCCGAGCACAGAGCCTGGAGCCGGGCTTCCTGGACCAGATTTGGATCCTGGCTCCACCACGTAGAAGCTGGTGATCTTGGGGAAGTGACTTCACTTGTCCTTGTGTTGGTTTCCTTATCTATAAAAGGAGAAATACTACTGTGAAGATGGTGAGATCCTGTTTGTAAAGCCCTTAAAACGGTGCTCGGTGCCTGGTAAACAGCATATAAGTGCCACATTTTTTAAAAATTAATGAGTGAATACAAACGAGAAGCGGAGGTCCTTGAGCTCAAGTCTTAGTCCAGCCTGGGCCTTGGTGACGGGAGTCAAGCCGTGCCTCCTCTGCAGGGAGGAGCAGGGGGGGACCGGCCGACCTCCACCTCCCTTTCTGTTGTCACTTGCGTTGCCACGACTGTCCCCTCTGCCGCCGTGCCCCTCCCCCCCCCTCAGGGAGCTGTGTCCTGGGCTTTCCAGGTGGAACCAGCTGGACCTGGCCATCGTGCTGCTGTCCATCATGGGCATCACGCTGGAGGAGATCGAGGTCAATGCCTCGCTGCCCATCAACCCCACCATCATCCGCATCATGAGGGTGCTACGCATTGCCCGAGGTCAGTGCCCAGCTGCTCGCCTAGCCCTCACCTGCCCAGGGGGAAGTGGCCAGGGGTCGGGGGACTCTGGCTGGCCAGGGACTTCGTGCGTGTGTTTTCCCACAGGTCTCTCTCTCTCGGCTCTAGGGTCTGCCAGAGGAGAGGGCTGGGGGATGGCGGGTGGCGGGCCGAGGGCAGGGGTGGAGCGGGGCGGGTGGGGGCGGTGCTCACCGCTCGGTCCTGTCCCGCAGTGCTGAAGCTGTTGAAGATGGCTGTAGGCATGCGGGCGCTGCTGGACACGGTCATGCAGGCCCTGCCCCAGGTAGCTGGGGGTGGGGGGCGGGTGGGAGGGGTCCTCTCGGGGAGAAGGGACGGGCAGCAGGGAGCTCCGGGAAGCTGGCTGGGAAACCCAGTGGCACCTTTCCCATTTCTTTTCCTCTCTTCCAGGTAGGGAACCTGGGACTTCTCTTCATGTTGTTGTTTTTCATCTTTGCAGCTTTGGGTGTGGAGCTCTTTGGAGACCTGGGTGAGTCGGGGTGGGGAGGGCGGACGAGTCAGGGCTGGAGGTCCAGGGGCTCCCGCGCTAACTCCTGCCTCTCTCTCCTGCCCTCCTCCTCTAGAGTGTGACGAGACGCACCCCTGCGAGGGCCTGGGCCGGCATGCCACCTTCCGGAACTTCGGCATGGCCTTCCTGACCCTCTTCCGAGTCTCCACGGGTGACAACTGGAACGGCATCATGAAGGTGAGTGCCCCCGGCCGCCAGCCCCCTGCCCCCGGGGCTGGCCCTGGCTCCAGGGGTGCAGATCCACCCCTTGAACCCCGATTCCTTGGCCAGGTGAGTGGCCATGAATAAAAGCGTGTGATTCCGCCACGCAGGAACCCTCCAGAACGCCCTGTCCCCAGGACAGCGTGTAATGCTTTTGCTGCTCGCAGGACACCCTCCGGGACTGTGACCAGGAGTCCACCTGCTACAATACGGTCATCTCCCCCATCTACTTCGTGTCCTTCGTGCTGACGGCCCAGTTCGTGCTGGTCAATGTGGTGATCGCCGTGCTGATGAAGCACTTGGAGGAAAGCAACAAGGAGGCCAAAGAGGAGGCCGAGCTAGAGGCCGAGCTGGAGCTGGAAATGAAGACGCTTAGCCCGCAGCCCCACTCACCACTGGGCAGCCCCTTCCTCTGGCCGGGGGTCGAGGGCCCCGACAGCCCCGACAGCCCCAAGCCTGGGGCCCCGCACACCACGGCCCACGCCGGTGGGGCCTCGCGCTTCTCCCTGGAGCACCCCACGGTGAGCAGACGGCCACCTCTGCAGAGAGGGGCGTGGGACTGGCGGCCGGCGGCTCGGTGGGTGGTGTACCGGCAGACCTCAGGGCCCTGCCTGGATCCTTTTGCCCCTTCTGCCCGGATGCCGAGGGGTGAGCTGTCCCCCCGCCCGTCCCCAGCGATGGCTGCCCGCCCTCGCAGCCCAGGGCCACCCCAGCGAGCCACGGGTCCGTGTGCTGGTTTGTCCACGCCCTCCGCCTCCAGCCCAGTCGGCCTCCCCTTCTCGGCTCTTGGGTTCAAGGCTAAGTTTTCTGTTTTCCTTCCTGTTTCTTTCTCACCCTTGCCCGATCACCAAACCTCTTTCCTTCTCACCCTTCAACCCGCCTGGTTCCATCTCTCAATCCTTTCCTTACCTGCGTTTTCCCTCTCCCTCTCTCCCTATGAGCTCTTCTCATCTCCGGCTCCCATTCTCCCTCCCACACCTCTCTCTCCTCTGTCCTGTCTTCTTCTCCTTCTCCTGTCTCTTTGTGGCTGGTGTGTGTGTGTGTGTGTGTGTGCGCGCGCATGCACGCATGTGCCTATGTGTGTGCGCGTGACCTCCTCCTCTTTCTCCCTCTGTCACTTTGTCAATCCCCTGCCACCGTGATACTTCCCCTCACTGCCCCTCTGCACCCCGCTCCCCTGCCCCTCCGGCTCCCCTCCTGGGCCGGTCCTCCCCAGGACAGACAACTGTTTGACACCATATCCCTGCTGATCCAGGGCTCCCTGGAAGGGGAGCTGAAGCTGATGGACGAGCTGGCAGGCCCCGGGGGCCAGCCCTCTGCCTTCCCTCCCGCCCGCAGCCCGGGCGGCTCCGACCCACAGGTTACTGTGCCCCCGTGCTGTGCCGGGCTGTGCCATGCGGTGCCGTGCTTCTGGGGCGGTGGGGGTGTTTCCTGCCCGCTGGGTAGCTGGAGAAGGAATAGCCTCGGGACCTCGGTTGAGCTTTGGGCTTTGCAGGAGACAGCCGGGGCTTCTTACAAGCTGAGATCAACCCTTGGAAGACATACTTGGAAGGTAGGGACGCTGAGGTTGCATTTCCAGCGCAGAAGGATGAATGGTGGAGGGGTTTACGGAGGGCCTTTGCCAGAAAGAACCTGGACAAGAAAAGGATGGGGCAGAAGACAAGTTGGCAGAGGGACCTTAGTGGGTTGAGGAAGTGAGGCACCACATCCGGGGGAAAGGGGCTTTTGGGGTTAGTGCAGGTGGCCAGGGGATCCATGGAGGGAGACGTCTTAGGCCACCGTCGGCTTCTTCCCTCTGTCCAGCACCCATCCCCAAAACCCCTGTTTGGTGGCTTTTTTAGCGGTGGAGCCCACTAGACGTGATGAGTGCTCTCAGTAGTCGGTGCTTTCTGACCTGGTCTTGGGAGGGAATGGAAGGTTCCAGCCAGAGTGGATTCTGGGGACCTGCCTTTGAAACGAGACTAGGTGTCCCCCGTAAGCCCAGTCCCTTCCCACCACTCAGCTCTGCATATTTTTCTCCCCCAGTCCCATCTAAACGCAGCTCTTCAGCTTTCTGGGGTTCTCCTGCCCACCTCTTCCCCCCCTGTGACCTGTCTGGCTATCCTTGACCCCCTCTGTTTGGCAGGGCCCCCTGCCATCTCTCCCAGGCCAGGCCCTGCAGGGAAGTGCCCAGGAGGCCTGGAGTAGAGGCAAGGAAACGGGTGTTAGTGGGAGAGAGGAAAGCCTACGGTTCCACAGGCCCTGTTGAGTGGAGGGGAGAGAGGCAGCTCCCCACCCAGGGACACCCGTAGCCTGATCCGAAGGAATAGGTAGTGACCCTCACATAGGAAGGGACCCTGCCTCTAGGGATCCTGACCTCTTGAAACTCCTCTTGGAATTCAATCTCAGAGAGGCTATAGGGACTTCCACCTGGCAATGACCTGGAATGATCCACGAGAGAGCACATCCCTTCCCGAAGCCTCCCATCCTGAAGGAGGCTCACGGGGGTGGGGGCGGGGGCGCAGGTGCAGGGAGAGAAGAGGACATGATGGGGCAATCACGCAGATAGCTCCTAGGGAGGCTCTCCCCTCCCCCCACCTGGGGTGTTGTCGGCACTGAAGTCCCCCCGCAGAGCCCTGGTGAGGCCGCCAGCGTGCGTGGCGGCCCACCCCGGGGCGCTCCGTTCAGAATGGCGACAGGAGGAGAGCGTCTCCCAGAACCCAAGCTAAAGAGGGCGGGCAGGCTGCCGGCAGGCGGAGGAGGGCCCAGGAGGGGAGAAGCCAGAATCTGGGGGCAGGCCAAGTCCTGCCAGGCTTTTGGAAGCAGAGAGAATAGGCAGAAAACAGTCATCAGATTGGCGGCTTTGTCCCCAGCGCCCCCCACGCTGCTCTGTCTGTGCAGAGAGGCGCTTTGCTGGCCTTTCTTCATTTTTTTTTTTTTGTCTGGTCTCATCTTTCTGAAAGCCCTCCCTGCTCCCTGCTTCCTCCCTGGGTGGTAGTAGTGTGGGAGGGGGCCCTTTAGGTTCCTGGGGTATCTTTAGAATAAGTTCTGTTCGCTCAGGCTCTTTGGCGCCTGCCGCAGCCTCTCTGATCAGAGGAGGGGCTTGGAGGGGGGCGGGGAGATGCTGTGGGTTGACTCGGGAGAGAGGGGTGGGGAGAGAGAAGAGAGGCCTCCCCCCACCCTGCCGTGCTTCGTGGAAAGGGGGACAGGGGAGGGTTCTGTGTGTGCGCACGCGCGTGAGTGCGCGTGCATGTGTGCGGGCACGCGCTGTCCTGGTTTCTCATGCCTGATCATCTCTCTCCCTGTCTAGATCCCTCTAGCTGAGATGGAGGCTCTGTCTCTGACGTCAGAGATTGTGTCTGAACCGTCCTGCTCTCTAGCTCTGACGGATGACTCTTTGCCTGATGATACTCACACACTCTTACTTAGTGCCCTGGAGAGCAATGTACTTACACCTGGCCCCTTACTGCTCCCCCAGCCTCCCCAGGGGCCGGGCTGGCTGCAGGGCTCCAGACCCCTCCCCTCCTCCCTCCCTCTCCCTTTCTCTCTCTCTCCCTCTCTCTGCCACCGTGGCCCACCCAGAGGCACCAACCAGCAGGCACTCGGTGCCCCAGGCTTCCCTAGGTCTTTCCAGTGGCCCACCGCGGACAAAGAAATGAGTAAAGATTAAATCGGGGTCTCAAGGGCCCAGGGGCGCAGTTGTGAAAGACTTCATGTAGACATCCAGGAGTAACGCAGCCCCAAACAGAGGTGGCATCAGGCAGCTGACCAAGGGGCCTGCCTGGATGCGGAGTCCGTCTCTGTATTTGGAGCCTGTGCAAGCCAGCCCTTCCCCTCCCCGCCCCCTTCCTTCCCACCTCCTCGCCACATGAGCCATCCCCCCCCTCTGCCACATAGTGGGTGAGAGCTCCCTCTTTGCTGCTACCACTGTGCCCTTCTGCCTGGGGGGGCTGTCCATGTCTCCTCTGTCGCTGTCCCTGTGTGTCCCCATGTCCTGGTGATGGGGGTGTCTTTGTGTTTGGGACAGCTTCTCCACCCTTGCCCAGCACCCCTTCCCTTGGGTCTGCGAGCAGCCCCCTCTGCCCTGCCTTCCCCCTCCTATGCGGACTTAAGAGACAGAGGTCCCTTCCTCACAGCAGGGCTCAGCTGGGGTTAGGGCCTTGACCACGGGCTGGGGGTCCCTAGGGGTCTTGGGGTGGTTGGCTGAAGTGGAGGCGGGGCTGAGAGGGGGAGCAAAGGCTCTAGACTCTTCCAACAGCCCCTACTGGGGCCGCTTAACCAGCTGGGCCTGTGTGGGGACGCAGACCCTCCAGCCTCTCTGAGAACTAGGAGCGGAGGATACAGGGGACCCCCAAGGAGGAAGGGGGTCACGGGCAAGAAGGAGAAATCTTTTGGGAGCAAACCTTGTCTCCTTCCAATGGGATCAAAGGCTGATAACTGCTTTTCTTTGAAACAAATTCAAAAAACTCCGTCCGGCCCCCAGTCTGTCCAGTAAGGGAGACCCTGAGGCCGTGGTAATCAAGATATTCAGACCTTGCCCCCCACCTCCCATTTGCCCCCTGCCAGAGTCACTGAGTAACCAAAAGAGGTGGGGGGAGACAGGCGGGTGAGTCAGCTGTTACTCCCCAGTGGTCACCTGTCCCTGAGCCCACAGTAACCCAGCTCATGCCCAGTGCTGGAGCTTGGGGCTGTCTTAAGGCGCGGGGTAGTGAGGGGGCCTCTGCTCTTGGGCAGGCCCTGATCACGGGGTGGGTCCTCCCCGTTCCCCGCCCCACCCCCACAGCCCCAGCACAGGGATGGGGGCTGCTTTTAGCTTTCCGTCCTCCGCTGTGCTGCTTCAGAGCCTCTTAATGGGGCCCCTGGGAATCATCTCTTGAACCACCTGCTGGGCTGCTCTGCCTTTCTTGGACACCTTCTCAGGTGGCTGGGGGGGGGGGGCGGGGGGAGGCGATGCAGTATTGGGCAGCTTTACTGGGGCAGGGACTCCTCCCACGTGCTTCCTTGCTGTGCTGGAGGGCTCATCCGTGTGTCTGCCTCCTTTTCCCCCACCGACTAACTCATCCCATTACCGCTCTGGTGGGGGGGGGGGGAGGGGACCAGAGCTTGGGGGTGGGTGGGGGCTTCTGGTTTCCAGGGTCCAGCTCTGCCTCAGTTAGCCAATCCGGATGCCCCCTCTTTTTCCCACCTCCCTCCGCCGTTCCTTTTGCAGATGGAGCCCCACCCCGAGGGGATGCCCCTCTCACTAGGACCCGACCTGCTGACCGTGCGGAAGTCCGGGGTCAGCCGGACGCACTCCCTGCCCAACGACAGCTACATGTGCCGGGATGGAAGAACTGCCGAGGGGTCCCTAGGTCACAGAAGCTGGGGGCTCCCCAAAGCTCAGTCAGGTAGCCCGGCTCAGGCAGGTGGCTCCACTCACACAGGGACACCCCATCCATGCCTCAGCCCAGTCCTGGCCTGGGGGAGGGAGGCCCCTAAGACAGGGAGAGAGGTCTCTCTGACCTCCAAGGGACCCCCAGCCCGTGGAGAGTGGCTTTCGAGCCAGGATGAGAGGTCTGTGGGGAGGGTAGAGACCCTGGGGCCGGGGGGGGGGGCAGGGGGCAGTAGAGGAGAGGGACGAGAGTCAGACCACTGACCTTCTAGTTCTTCTCTCTCCTCCTCCTCCTCCTCGCCCTGCCCGAAGGCTCGGTCCTGTCCATTCACTCCCAGCCGGCGGACACCAGCTACATCCCGCAGCTTCCCAAAGACACACCTCACCTGCTCCAGCCCCACGGCGCTCCCACCTGGGGCATCGTCCCCAAGCTGCCCCCACCAGGCCGCTCCCCTCTGGCTCAGAGGCCCCTCCGGCGTCAGGTGAGCAGGTGTGGAGAGGCGGGCTGGGGCCCAGCGCTGGCCCCTCTGCTGGGAACCCTAGGCTCTTGGTGACGACCACGGCTGCCACGTCCATTCTGCCAGCCAATGCGTGTCCTGTGCGCTGCCCACGTGCCAGAGGCAGTTCTAGGTACTGGGGACACAGTACCAAGCAAAGCAGAAGTGGTCTGGGCCCTTTTTGGTGTTTCTTTGCCTCTCCCCTTCTTTCACCGAGGAGGCCTGGAGACCAGGCCACGGTTGCTCAGGGACACAGGGCGACTTGGCCGGAGAGCCCACATCACTGGCCTCCCTTTCCCTGGCCCAGAGGGGCCTCCCAGTTCTTTTCTGTACTTCTAGACGTAGCTAAGGGACACAAGGCATGTTTTAGGGACCTCTGCCTTTGGCCAAGGCTGGGGCCCACCTTCCAGGGACACAGAGCTGAGGCTTGGGCAGCCAGGGGAGGCTTGTCTGCCCCCACGGTGACAAGGCCACAGCCCACGCCCTGTTGTGCCCTCATGTGGGATCGAGGCCGTGTGAGAATCTGTTTGACGCCACACACTTGAGGGCGCAGGCCCAGTCCTCGTCCATTTTACAAAGATTCACACAGCCGATTCTGTGTGCCGGGCACAGGGGGATGCAGCCCCTGCCCTCTGGAGCTCACAGGCTAACCAGAGACCTGAGTGCCATCAGACCTTTGCAGCCATAGGGGCATGGGATGCTCATGTGTGTGGAGCAGCAGGGAGCAAAGGGGGTCATTTTAACTTGGGGATAGAGGCTGTCAGGCACCGAGTCACAGAGAACCCGAGCCCATAAAGTTGAGGGGTACTTGTCATTCAAGAAGGGTATTCGAGGCCAAAGAAATAGCCTGTGCGTAGTGCTGGGAGAACTGGCCCGGTGCTTTCTTGTGCCCCAGGGGCTGGGCTCTTGAGAGAGCCATTCCTGCCAGTGTGGGGGGAACGGGGACAGGGGTGGGGAGTCAGGCAGCATGCGGCCCCCCTCTCCCAGCAAGACCAAGTACTGACATTCCTGCTTGGGGTGGGCCTGCAGGGGGAGGATGGAGGGTGGGGGAACGCAGACAGAGGGGCACGGAAGCCCCCTGGCTGAGCTCTCCCCCGACCTCCCACAGGCAGCAATAAGGACCGACTCCCTGGATATGCAGGGCCTGGGCAGCCGGGACGACCTGCTGTCCGAGGCGAGTGGGCCCTCCCCGCCTCTGGTCCGGGCCTCCTCCTTCTGGGGCCACCTGGGCTCCCAGGTAGAGCAGCAGCCCCGCCGACAGAGCAAGATCTCGAAGCACATGCCCCCGCCAGCCCCTTGCCCAGGCTCAGAACCCACCTGGAGCAAAGGCCCTCCAGAGACCAGGAGCAGCTTAGAGCTGGACACGGAGCTGAGCTGGATTTCAGGAGACCTCCTGACGGTGGGCAGCCAGGAGGAGCCCCCGTGCCCACGGGACCTGAAGAAATGTTTCAGCGTGGAGGCCCGGAGCTGCCGGCGCGGGCCCGCATCCTGGCTGGATGAGCAGAGGAGACACTCCATCGCGGTCAGCTGCCTGGACAGCGGCTCCCAACCCAGCCTGGGCTCTGACCCCTCGAGCCTCCGGGGCCAGCCTCTTGGGGGGCCTGGAAGCCGGCCCAAGAAAAAACTCAGCCCACCTAGTATCTCCATAGACCCCCCAGAGAGCCAGGGCCCTCGGCCCCCACCCAGCCCTGGTGTCTGCCTCCGGCGGAGGGCTCCGTCCAGCGACTCCAAGGATCCCTCGGCCTCTGGCCCCCCTGACAGCATGGCTGCCTCGCCCCCCCCAAAGAAAGACGTGCTGAGTCTCTCCGGTTTAGCCTCTGACCCAGCAGACCTGGCGCCCTGAGTCCTGCCCCACTCCCCCACTCCCCTTTCTCCACTGGGTGCCAAATCCTAGCTCCTCCTCCTGGGCTGTGTTCCCGAAAAACGCTCCATGAGGACTCCAAGGGGGTGCTCCTCCCCTCCTCAGTGGGGCTGGGAACCAACAAGCAGAGCGTTCGGAGCAGCAGCCCCGGCCATCCTGGGCCCAGGCAGAAAGAGAGCGGCCCAGGGCTGAGGTTCCCAACACCAGGAGCTACTGGGAGAAAGCAATACGTTTGTGCAGAATCTCTATGTATATTCTATTTTATTAAATTAATTGAATCTAGTATACGCGGGATGTACGACATTTTGTGACTGAAGAGACTTGTTTCCTTCTACTTGTATGTGTCTCAGAATATTTTTGAGGCGAAGGCGTCTGTCTCTTGGCTATTTTAACCTAAAATAACCAGTCTAGTTATATTCCCTCTTCTTGCAAAGTACGAGCTGGGACCGAGAGTGCATTTCGGCCCTGCCGGTGGCCCATCTTCAGAGGAGAGCAGAGAACCACCTTGGAAACTGTAATGTAACTTATTTTCTCCTTTAACCTCGCCATCGTTTTCTGTAGGAAAAAAAAAAAAAAGAGAAAAAGAGAAAAATAAGATTTTACAAATGAAATGGAACCTTTTTATATATATATACGTACATACCTATCTATATCTATAATAAAGTAATTTTCCAAAATAAAAAGTTAATCCCGGTCCAGAGTAAAAGCACAAGGGACAGAGTTAGGCATTTCCAGGAGGCCCTGGAGAAAGGCCCTCAGAGCTGGGGAGGGGGCAGCGGGCAGGGAGGGGGTCGGCGCTGCCTCTGTGTGCATGAGTGTGCGCGTCTGTCTGTCCAGGGGAGAGAGAACCTGACCCTGTCCCGGGAGGGCTGCCACCTTACAGCCTCACCCCCCCACGTGGCAGGAGGGGCAAGGGCGGAGGGCAAGTTCCCCGCTGGCCGGAAGGCTAGGCAAGCAGGGGCTACTGCTTCTACCCAAGCTTTCTCGCTTCCTCCCCGCCAGGCAGCCCTGTGAATGTAATTCCAGATTAACTCTTATTTCTGCTGACAGCTATCAGCCGCACACTGAAAGCTGGAAATTGGCATAATGAAGCTGTTTTGGTTCATGGGGCCGACGGAGACTGGGGGAAGCGGCCTCAGCTGCCGCCGCTGGAATCTGTGGCTCGGTGGGGGCGGGGGCCGGTGCTGCTGGG
>CM053619.1:26584998-26611022 GCA_028646535.1 Procyon lotor | reverse complement strand
TTTTTTTTTTTTTTAAAGATTTTATTTATTCGACAGAGAGAAACACAGCGAGAGAGGGAACACAAGCAGAGGGAATGGTAGCGGGAGAAGCAGGCTTCCTGCCGGGCAGGAAGCCCGATGCGGGGCTCGATCCCAGGCCCCTGGGATCATGACCTGAGCCGAAGGCAGACGCTCAACGACTGAGCCACCCAGGCGCCCCCTTTCCTGGGTTTCTAAGCCATATTGCCCTTTCCTATCATTCCGGTGGAGATCTTTGTGCACGCATGACTCCACCATCAGACTAGGAGCCTGCTGTGGGTGCAGATCACTTACTTCTTTCCGTTTCCCTAGATCCTCACCCAGGGCACAGCACACCGAATTGATGATTCATTCAACTTGATTTAGTGAACACCTACTATGTGCCGGCAGATAATGATGAACTTGAACCCAAACAAGGCCCCAGCCAGCATGAAGCTGACAGTCTAAGGGGGGAGGCAGATAGGAAGCAGTTACCTGAGTTAATGTGTAATGAATTGGTGTGTGTATTCTTTTTTTTTTTTTTTTTTAAGATTTGTTTATTTGAGAGAGAGAGAGAGTGCTGGGGGGTGGGTAGAGAATAGAAGGAGAAGGAGAGAGAGACGCTCTAGCAGACTCGCTGTTGAGGGAGCAAGGAGCCTGATGTGGGGGCTCCATCCATGACCCTGAGATTCTGACCTGAGCGGAAATCAAGAATCGGATGCTTAGCCATGAGCCACCCAGGCGCCCCATATGCACATTCTGAAGGGAAACAAGATTCTGTGAGAGAGTAATGGGGTGGGGACTGGGAAACCAGAGTTCATGCTGGGTAAGAAAGGGGAGGAGTGAGCAGGCAAGGAAGGGATGAGGTGGGTCCCGGGGAACAGTGGGTGGGGTGGCCCAGAGATACGCAGAGCATGGCCAGAGCGGCTGCCCGTCAGCCATACCCCAGGGGGCAAGGGCTGGCAATGAGCAGGGGCCTGGAGCGCGGTCAGAGGGGGTTTGGCATTTATTCTACATGCGGTGTAGACGCTGCTAAGTATTTGCAAATAAAGGACTAGACGGCTGGCTCTTCACACTGGGCACAGCGTGCTGGGAGAAGGCTCTCATGAGACCGAAAGACGGCCATTGCACTCAGGAAGCAAGGCAACCGAGGGGCCCCAGGCTAGTGCAGGGCCTCCCCCCAGGGCAGCGGCCAGGTGCTCCGGGCAGGAGCCACAAACCCATGAGCACCCTTACCTGGAAAGCACGCATCTTCATGGCCACGGCTCCATTGAGCGGGATCAGCAAGACCATGAGAGCCACCCCAGCCAGGACGGAGGGACCCAGGTTCTGAGGAGGCACAGGCAGATGGAGAAGACAGATAACTAAAGTAAGCGCCCAGAATCCCACAGACAGAAGCCTATTGATCAGAGACACACGGGGCTGGGCAGCAAGCAAAAGATGGTAGTCAGCCAAATGGATGGTGAAAAGCAGATACACAGAGAGAGCCCAAATGCTGAGAACACGGGCAGAAGCTGCCAGCCATCAGATAACGACAGCAGACGGGGACAAAGAGGCAAACATGGAAGGGTGTCCAGACACACGGGAAGGCAAGTACAGACTGATCGACAGTGACGGCCAGACTCACACCCACCCTGCCTCCAAGTCCCTCCTTCCTTCCCTGGGATCTGTGAGAAGGCTAACTGCAGAGGCCGGAAAGACTCAGTTGTGCACACTGGCATCCTCGCCCGTCCTGTCCCTGACCCAAATAACTAGGGAAGTCCTTGTGTCCATTATGCAGCCCTCTGCTGACCCGGATTTGCCCTCTCCTGTCCTTTCTTAGCAGCATCGAAGTCAGAGGAAGGGGGTGGAGGCCGGAGCTCAAGAGTCACCTGCCAGAGGAAGTAGATTGCTAGGACGACCTGCAGGGGCACGGACCACACCAGGTTGAGGAAGGGAACAGTATCCACGAAGCGCTGGGCGTCCACAGACATGAGGTTGATGATTTCTCCCACCGAGGACTCCCGTTTGGCAGAATTGGTGATAACCAGAGCCTGCGTGTGGACAGCAGGGTGATGGACTGGGCCCCCAGCCTCTCCAACGGGCCCCGAGCTGGCCTTTAGGGCCCCCCTCCCCCGTTGCTCTGTCCCAGCCGACCTTCCTATAGAGGACACCTATGATCACCAAACGAAGCTTCAGCGCCTTCACAAAGATGAAGTAGTAATACTGCTGTAAGACCAGGGTCTGCATCATGGAGCACGCAAACATCAGCCCGGCCACCAGGAAGCCCCACCAGGTGGGGGCCGCGGGGCTGGAGATGAACCTGATCAGGGTGCTGTAAGGACGGGGGTGAGGCATGAGGGTGAGGAGACCCCCCAGGCGGCTCCCTCTACGGCCGCCCTCCCCGTCCGCCCTCAGCCTCCACTTGGGGCTGCCTCCGAAACCTCCCGGGAGGGGGCTGCTGGCCCCCCACACCCCCAATCAGACCACCCCCACAGCCAGACTCAGCCCAGGGCTGCCTTGAGAGCCTGACCCTCCAACTTTCCTCCCTTCTGCCCTCCCTGCTATGGCTCGGCCGCCCGCCCCTTCCATCGCACTCAGGACCAGCCTTCCCGTCTGCCTTTCTCGCCTCTTGGACCGCACGGCAGGGAAGAAATGCCACATGTCCACAGATCAGACCTTCCTGCATCCTCTCCTTGGCTGCTGAGGGGCTCTAGAGCCTACCACGTGACCGCACAGGCTTTCCCCCACTCAAATCCCAAATCTACCCTCTCCAACATCAGCAGCGCCCCAGGTGCTACCCAGTGACCTTCCCCAGGGCCCCAATCCACCTCTTGTCCCCCAGCTCGCCTCTGTTCTCTTACCTTCTCACTGCCCCCACTCCCCATCCCGCTCCAGAGCTCCCCACTTATGTCTTGCCACTTAATCACCCAGTGAGAACTTCCTGTCAGCGACAGCCTTCCCTCCGAGCACTGGCTCGTTCTCTTCTGCCTCCGGGGAGCAGGTGTCCCTCCGGCTTTCCAAGCCCGGTCCTGGCCCGCTGAGCCCTGACCCCCGTGCACCTGCTCAGGACCGTGCTCCACCGTTGCTCCCCTTTCTCCTGATTGTCCATAAAGCCATCTCTGCTGGTGGCTCTGTCCCTTCACCTGTTGGCATGCCCAAGTCTCTTTGGTGTTGGGACAAACTTCCCTCTACCCCAGGGAGCTACACCCATAGCTTAAGCCTCTTCTCCTGCTGTGTGTTGATTGTGAAAAGATGTTCCAGTGCTAACCTCTAGCACCTGTGAATGTGACCTTATTTAAAGCAGGCTCTTTGCAGATGTAATCAAGTCAAAATGAGGTTATCCTGGAGTAGGGTGAGCTCTAATCCAGGAACTGGTGTCTTAACAAGAGAAGAAAGGGATTTGCACAGACACAGATGGGAGTGTGCGCGCGCGTGCACACACACACACACACACACACACACACACGGGAAAATGCTGGAGGCAGAGATTGGAGTGACATGTCTACAAGCCTAGGGATACCAAGGATTGCCAACAACCACCAGGAACTAGGAGGCGTGGTACAGAGTCTCATTCAGAGCCTCCAGAAGGAGGGGCGCCTGGGTGGCTTAGTTGTTGGGCTTCTGCCTTCAGCTCAGGTTAAGAACCCAGGGTCCTGGGATCGAGCCCCGCATTGGGCTCCCTGCTTAGCGGGAAGCCTGCTTCTCCCTCTCCCTTTCCTCCTGCTTGTGTTCCCTCTCTCGCTGCATCTCTCTCTGTCAAATAAATAAAATTAAAAAAAAAAAAAAAGAACTTCCAGAAGGAGCCGACGTGCCAACAGCTTGATTTCAGACTTCTGGTGTCCAGAACTATGAGAGAATACATTTCTCCTTTAATCCCCCTAGTTTGTGGCTATTTGTTCTGGCGGCCACAGAAAATGAATACGTGTCCTTTACAGGAGATCTCCACGGCTCCCGCTCTCCAAGGCAGACCCCCTGCTCTAGGCCCTTCCCCTCTGCCTCAGCCTCCATTCTTGGCGCTCGCTAACAGATCCACGTCGCCTGCCTCGGGCTCTGTTTACTGGTCGACTTGCTGTCCTGAAGGTCATACCTTGTCCCAGAAACCTTCTCCGAGTTCTGCTCCACAATCCGCTCTTTCCCCAGATGCGGCCCTTCCGAGCCAGTCTTCTGCTCGCCCCTCACCTGTCACGATTCCCTAGGGCTCCGTCTGGAGCCCCTACATGAGCCCCCCGGGAGAGCCCAGCCACAGATACGGGACCCTGGGCTTCTACCCGATGGCCCTGAAAACGTGGTGCCCAGCTAGCTGGGAATGTCCCCTTGGGGGCCCCCCTGCACCTCGGCCCCAGTGTAGCCAAGACCCAGCTCTCCACCTTGCCTGGTGCCCAGCCCCTTCCTTCTAGAGCCTTCAACATCCCAGGGAGATTCATCGTCCTCCACTTATCCAGATCAGAGCCCAGGCGGCACCTGACCCCTCCCTCACCCCGGCCCGCACCCGGTGCCCAGAAGCAGCTGAGTCCTAGCTCATTCCTGGCCTGATCAGACCGGACCTCATCAGCCCCCTTCCATCCAACCACCCCCCGCATGATGGGCAGGGAGATCCTTCTGAAACACACACCAGATGCCCTTCCAGGGCTTCAACTCCTCTAAGGATTTCCTCAGCTCTCCCTCTCTCCCCCCTGCCTCTGGTCACCCTTTCCTCCAAAATTCCGAAATACCTGGAGTTCTTGAGTCATGCCAGTGGAGGCCTTCATGATTTGGCATATGGGCTTGCACACAAGCCCTCCTTCCTCACCTAGTCAACTAACACCTGCCTGTCCTTCTGCACTTGATGACCTCCCCGGCTAGTAGGGGCGTCCCTGCTTCTTCCCAGGCTGGCTTCCCTGCCCCTCCCGGGGATTTCCAGGCACCTGACTACACCTCAGCCTGCACTCCACTCTAACGGCTTTGCAGGTTGGTTTCTCCTGTAAGACTCTAAGACCCTGTCTTATTTATCTCTGTGTCCCTCGTGGCTGGCACCATTCAGGTACACAGGGGGCTCAATGAGTGGGTTTTTTTTTTTTTTTTAATTTTTATTTATTTGACAGAGAGAAACACAGCGAGAGAGGGAACACAAGCAGAGGGAATGGTAGCGGGAGAAGCAGGCTTCCTGCTGAGCAAGGAGCCCGATGTGGGGCTCGATCCCAGGACTCTGGGATCATGACCTGGGCCGAAGGCAGACGCTTAATGACTGAGCCACCCAGGCGCCCCTCAATGAGTGTTTTTTGAATGAGAATGCAGACACGCCTGAATGTAGGGACAAGGTGTTGGGGGGCTCAGCTGCTAGGCAGCTCTCCTTCTTACCCCCTCATTTAAGAGCTCCTCCCAGGCCAAGCCACCCATGCGACAGACGACAGAGCCGACCAACGGGGAAGAACACCGCAGCTGGAGTTCAGAGCCCTGGACTCCAATCTTTCCTAACCAGCTGTGTGCCCTGGGGTCAGTTCGCCTCTCTGATTTTCTGCTTCCTCCTGTGTTTGCTCTGCTTTGAGTTTTCCTGCTTCCTCTCTTGTAAAATTGGAAGAGGGCCACATGCCCGTAGGATCATTGGGGGGATTTAAGGACAGTTTTGTTTCGATGTGAATTGGGAAACTGCACTTGCCAAAGGTCACCCAGCGAGTGGGGACAGGCCCTTCAGTCCTGCTCCAGGACTACGTGTGGTCCCTCTGGTCTCAGTCCTCAGGGACATCCAGTCAGCCCCCACTACCCAGGGGAGGGTGGCAGCCGGAGCGCATGTGGTCAGACCTGAGCAGCTGTGGATTGATGAAGGAGAGCAGGTCCTGGGTCACCTTGAGGCATATGCTGATGAGGAGGCTGGAGCGGAAGGTGGCCAGCAGGGCCCGCAGGAAGGAGGGCTGCTGGGGCCTGGGCCGGCCCCCCAGCAGCATCTCATCCTCACCGGATGCCCCCGCAGCCTTGCATCTAGTTCGGGGATGAAGGAGCCGTGGGTAGAAACGGGCACATGTGCCCCAGGAGCCAAGCACAGTTGGGGCTGGAGAGCAAAGCTGCCCGCGGGAGCTCCCTTCAGCTAGAGAGTCCTCTCCTCCAGCCCCTGCCTCCAAACAGGAGGAGGCAGGATTGATAGGAGAGGCTGGTTCGGCATTCTTCCCCTGGCTGCTTCCCCTTCCGAGGGAAGTCGCTGGAAACCAGCTTTCAGGCCGGGCAGGGTAGGCCCGGACTCCGGGGTGTAATGACAGCTCTGCCACCAGCCACTAGCGGGCGCTGGGGGGCATCGTCCCACCTTCATTCCTGCAGGGCTGTTAGAGATTGGGTTCATCTCCCCGTTTGGGGCCTTGCCTGGGACATGCTAAGGGCCACAAAAGTGTCAGCCGCTTTCTGGAGTCAGTAGAGCAGGGGAGAGCTGGCCGCACTCCGGCCGAAGTGTCCCAGCTCGGGGATGCCCCTGCCCCTGCTCTTCTCCCCACCCCGACCCCTGTGATCGCGGCAGGGCTGGCGGGCTCCCCTGCAGGAGACTTGGGGGGTATGTAGTGGGGTGGGGGGGGATGTGGGGACCCCAGGGAGGGCCTCACCGCACGGCGGGCTTCTGGAGCTTCTTCCAGGCCTCCAGCAGCTCATGCACCACCTTCTGCGAGCAGTCTTCCTCCTTCAGGGACCAGAGGTCCTGCTCCTCCAGCGGGCGCCGGTGGCCAAGGATGGCCATCCTGGGCGGGCAGCAGCCCCACACAGGGGCAAAGCTTAGCAGCCTGGAGCTGGGGACCAGGGTCTCCAGAGCCCCAGGGCCTCCAGAGGAGGGTGTCCCTAAGGTGCTGTGGCCAAGGGCGGTGTGTCCTTTATTCCCCCAGGGAGCAGGCTGAAGGTCACTGCCTCCCATGTCAAGTTTTTACCTCGGCCCCTCCCCCCCTCCTCCCCAGATGCTCCGTTGACCCTGGGAGTCTGGCGATGAACTTCACACTGACTGGGGCCCCGGGAGAGGACAAAGCCCGGTGGATGGAGGCCCAGACCCAGGTGCCTCCTCAGTGCGGTGTGGCTAATGAGCTGTCACCCAGGTCACAGACACAATTATCCTGCTCGGAGGGGCGGCCAAGGAAATGACAAGCCGCAGGCTTATCCTGGACTGAAGAGCTGGGAACTAATTACAGGTCCTCCCCAGCCCCCGGGCCTGTTCCTGTGATGTAACAGATGCGGGGCTGGCCTATGACCTGGGATCGGAGCTGGGTCAGCCCGGCCTCCGCACTCAGCCTCCCGCCCAAAGAGACGGGTTTCCCCATCCTCGCCTGCCCGCAGGGCCCTCTGGAGTCAGGGTTTGGGTAGCAGAAAGAGCCAGGCTCGACTTCTGACCTGCTCCCCTTCCTCCCCACCTCTTGTCACCTCCCTCTGGCCCAGGCTGGAGGAAGAGCCAACTCACTTTGTGAACCACCAGAAACACAGGCGGGAGAGGAAGCCAGCACTGAGTTCCGGGCTGGGATTCTAGAAGATGAGATGGAAGGAAGGGAAAAATCCTCTCAAAGCAGAGCAGAGGGAGCAGGAGCCCTTGTTCCTTCCAGCCCTCAGCCCCAGGGGTGCAGATGACACGGGGATGGAAGGAACTAGAAGGGAGGGATGGGGGCTGTTGGTCAGGGGCTGGGCTGAGCCGTGGGCCGTGGAACCCCCACTACCACCCAGCCTCCATGGAAAACTCACAGGGTTGACATTCTTTGGGGAGAAAAATGGAGGCTTCTCCCTGAAGCAGGACAGGATGAGAGCAAAGAGCACCAGGGCGAAGTAGATGTAGAAAGTGGTGAAGCGGAAGGGGTCCAAGATCTTGCCCTAGGGGGAGAGTGGGATGGGATCTCAGAGGTGCACGGTCTCCAGTCATGCCCTGAGGCGTCCTCTGGGGCGTCAGGTGCCTCAGGGGTAGGAGGCAGCTCCCAGGCGGCACCCAGGTCTCCCACATCGCGGGTTCTGAGAGATGGGGAAAGGTCCCAGGGGGGCCACCATTCAGTGAGGACTTGCCAAGCACCCACCTCCATCACGTTGCCCAACCCTCCCTACGAGGTAGGAAATCTTATGATATCCCGTTTGCAGACGAGGAAATGAGCTTCCAAAAGGCTGAGCAACTTCCCCAGGGTCACCCAGACAGTAAGCGGAGGGTCCCGAGCCTGCCCTTCCGACAGCCACATTTGACTGCCTCCCCTTGGCACGGCACCCCATCACCGCAGTGAAGGTCAAGACGAAGCCCAGACAACTGAGGGGGAAGGGAAGAATGGCGAGAGCAGGATAATGGGACTTCCAGGTAGGACGCAACTCCTCCCGCGTGTCTGCCCCCACGTGCTCCTTACCCAGACTGGCGGACACAGCGTCACACACCGCACTCGGTGGCAGCGGTTGTGGCTGAGGACAGCCCCTTGCATGCCCGTGAACATCCCACAAGGGATGTGTCCGGCCCCATTGCCCCGTGTTACATGGCCCTCACCCCCGGACCCCCAGCCTGCTTCCCGGCAGAGATGCGATAAGTAGGGGACGATACGGAAAGGACTGAACAGAAGGGGAGGTCTTGGGAGCAGGGGACGGGCAGTGACCTTGGGCCCTGAGGCCATCACCCACACAGGGTTGCCCCCGGCAGGTTCCCCCTCCCTCCCCTTACCTGTGCCATGGCCGACAGGATCCTGGAGCGGAAGGGGACGATGGCACAGACCACACATAGAAACCAGAAGATGATGAGGACCCCCGAGGACTGTACCCCCCGTAGCCGGTCATACTGGATTAGCAGCGTGGCCAGCAGCTGTGTAGGGAGGGCGAGGAAGGCTGGGCCAGAGCACCCACATCTGGACCTGCCTCTGAGCTCCCCACCCGACATGGCCAGATGTTTTGGCGGTCACCCCATCCTTTTCCCACTGCTATGGGGTCCAGCGCTCTCCCGAGAGCCCACTGTTTCCCCAGCACAGCCCCACAACTCACTGGAGACCCTCCCGCATCTGCTTCCTGGGCCCCACACTGACCATGGTGATCCCCACCACCAAGGGGGTGAAAAAGAAGATGGGGGCGGGGGCCCCGCCGTGGACCAGGCCATGGAAGGAGTAGAAGAGGTCAGCCCAGGAGACGCACCACAGCAGGATGCCCGAGACCTACGAACAAGGCACGCATTGGGGACCCCATCTCCAAAAGGAGGGACAGTTCCCACCGGAGAAGGGCCTTTTATTTTGAAACCACCAGACCTGCCCTGGGTCTGGCCCCGGAAGCTAGGCTGGGCACCTGCCAGAAACTTCCCAAGGGTGGGGAGAACATTGCCAGAGAACTTTCCTGAACTTCCGCAAGCAGAGACTATCTCCTTTGACTGCAGACCCAGTTGGCAGGCTGCCAAGGCCCTGAGCAGCCGGGCAGGTGTCACTGGGAAACCCTGTCCAACCACCGATGGTGGTCTGGCAGAGCGTGGAGGAAAACGGTGAAAACGAGAACCTTCCAGGGGCCAGCCCCGCCCGCCGGAGATCCCTGGGCCCCTGACCGTCTTGAGCCTGGAGAGGCGGGAGAGGACGATGTAGCCTCGGCGGTGATGTTCCCGATAGAGCAGGTAGCAGGGCAGGGTGGCCCACAGGTAGAAGCAGGGTGCCCAGGCCAGCAGAGAATTCTGGAAGCAAGGAGTGAGGTCCGGGCTGTCGGTGTGCATGGACAGATTGGAGTCCTGGGGACAGAGAGAACAGCTCAGAGCTGGGGCAGCTGGGGCAGCTGTGGCTGCAGAATGGGGCCCCTCCCTCAAGGAAGGGGATGGGGTCCAGGAGGTGCTCCCCCCTCCCCGAGGTCCAGGGGTCAGAAGGCAGGTGACAATGACAGATTGTCATCGTGCAAATGAGCAGGAGCTGGCGGCATGCACACTTGCCCGCAGGGCCCCAGACGTCCCTGTTTCCCCATTTTCTACCCTCTCTGATTGAGGTATCATTTAAGTACAATAAACTGCGCCCGTGTAAAGGGCATGATCCGAGGGCTTTGGCGGTTGTACGTGTTCCAAAGCCGTCGCCGCAGGTCAGATACAGAACATTTTCATCATCCCAGTCCCTTGTGTCCCTTTGCAGCCCGACCCTCCCAGGCAACCACTGCTCCGCTTACTGTCATTCTAGATTTCCACTCTTTTATTTTTTTTAATCGGTGTTTTATTTTATCCACGTAATCAATTGATGAATATGGCTGAAGAGCCCACTTCCCTCAGCCTCCCCCTGGGAAGGGATAGGGAGCTTCTCTGAGCTTTATTTGCTTCTCCTTTAAATTCAGGAAGGCCATCCATCACCCACCTACCTCACTGGCTAGGCTGAGCTCAAAGAAGCAAAGGATAAAGGGAGAGCTTTGTAAATCACAAAGCCTCAGGTGACCAACCAACCCCCCCCCCCCCCCCCCCCCCCCCCCCCCCCCCCCCCCCCCCCGCACTGTCCTGGTTTGAGCAGGGAAAGTCTCCCTCCTGAGAGGGGTCTCATCTCTGAATACAACTCCACTCACTGAGCCTTTCAGAAGGAGATGGGGGAATACATTCAAACATGCATTTTGGTGAGATTGTTTCCTCCAAGGCCACAAATGAACTGACCTTTTAGTCCCCTCTCGAAAAGCACGGGCTGTACTTTCCAGAAAGCTCCGAAAATATAAGTAACAACAACAACAAAAAAAACTCACCCACAATCTCATCCACACGGGGCAACAGTCAAAACGGGAGGGTATAAAACTCTCCACTTCCTAACTGCCAATTTAAATAATTGCCATGTTTATTTTTGTCCAGATTATACCTTCACATAACTTAAAAAGTCAAACCATAAAAAAGAAAACGGTACCCCACCTCATCACTCCCCACCCCAAGTCCATTTTCCCGCGGTAAATACGTCCAACTTGCTAACTTCGTCCTGACATCTACTTCCAGAGTTTAAAGCAATTTGTTCTTACTATTTTTGCTGGATTTACACATTGTTTGATAACGAGCCTGTACCTGTCCTGTCCTTCCCATCGGAGTGACCTCATCCTCCCAGGGTGGAAACACCATTGGCTTTTGTTAAAAGAATATTCAGAGTTGACACTTTTTTTTGACTCTGTCAATGTTTGCTACAAGCTCTGTGTCTATGGAAACATGCTTCACCTTTGCCTCTCTGGGCCTTGGTTTCTTTGAGGGTAACGTTGGGATGAGATCATCTCCCCCTTGGGCCCTCCTATCCAGCTGGCATACCACACCCTCACTTCTTCCTGGGCACTTTCCATGGGGTTCTGGTCCCTTCCCTTCTGTGTCCTGGGAGCCCAGATCCCTGCCCACACAAGGGGTCTTTCCCTTCTTCCTGGCTGAATCCCCTTCTTGGTGTGGGAGTGCCCAGGGCTGTTCCTCCCTCTTCACCATCGGCACTACCCCCTCCCCCCTGCCCCTGCCCCCGCCGCCATCCAGTCCCTTCCCTGCGCAAGGGACTCCCCTTACCTTCTCTGCTCTTTCTTTTCTCTATAGCACCTGCCACCTCTAACATGTGACATAAGTCACTGGCCTATTATGTTTTCTCTCATCTCTTCCTGCCAGCACGTAATCTTTCCTTCATTTACTGATGGGTCTAAGTACTTAGAACAATGCCAAGCACCTAGCGGGTGCTTGGAACAAATTGTGGTTAAATAAGTTAAAGGAAATATTTGTTGAATAAGTGAATGAACAAAAGGATAATCTTCTATCTTCCCTTTAACCTTCAGCAGTGCCTGAAAGCCTAAAAGACAAAGTCCGACCCTGTTACTATGGCCCTTGAGGCTCCCAGCTGGCCTTGAACCATTGGTCCACGTGAACTGCTGAACTAGGCAGGCCCTTCAGTTCTCCCACCTGAAGCACACCCTGCCTCCCCTTTCTCAGCCCCTTCTACTCTTGACTTCCACCTGAGTCAGCCCTCTGAGCTCCAATGCCCCTGCCAGTAGCCGAGAGAGAACTTTTCCTGAAAGGCTGCTTTGGACCCCTTGATCATGCCCATGAACTTGCACCCCACGGGCTTTTCTTCCCGACTCCTTTCCCCTGCTGCCAGCTCCCTTGACTCTCAATCTGCTCCGAGAGGCCCACTTCTACACCTTGGCTCAATCCGCTTTCTCTCTCTCCCTCCTGTCAAAATCCCGATAACTACAGGGAAGGGGTGGGGGGCCAGGCTTAGGAGCCCGTGTCTCCCCTGGGGAACGCCCTTCTTCTTCTGAAGTCAGCCCCTAGGGAGGGACCCGTGTTCCTGGGGCATCAGTTTTCCACTCGATGAGGCTTTGTCGAGGGTGTGCTGAGTCAGACGTGGGGCTAGGCGCCCCTATGCGCACTGCCTGGGGGTATGACATTCAAGCCCCCTGGGCAAGTTCCTCCCATACATCTCGCACCCTAGAGCCCTGCATCCCATAGTCCCTCAAGCAATGTGAGCTAAGGAACCACGAGCTCTTGCTGAGCGGTAGGCGTGCTGGCCCAGGGCTGGGTGCTGGGTCACAAGGCTGGGCGCCCCTTAGGCCTGGTCAGGCACCCCAGGGGGAGGGGAGGCTGAAACGTCTAATCCATCCCTTTTCTCTTTTTAAAACACTTCCTGGGGTGCTCAGTGGCTCAGTCAGTTATGGGTCTGACTCTTGATTTCGGCTCAGGTCACGATCCCAGGGTCCTGGGATTGAGCCCCGCATCGGGCTCCCTGCTCAGTGGGGAGCCTGCTTCTCCCTCTGCCTACTGCTCCCCCTGCTTGTGCTCTCTCTCTCTGATAAGTAATTAAATAAATAAATAAATAAATAAATAAATAAAATCTTTAAAAAAAAACCCCACTTATCCAATTTACAGAACACACATTATAAAATTACAGAAAAGCGCATGCATTTTAAGTACACACTTTGGTGGATTTTCATACACGGAACACACCTGGGCAACCAGGAAACCCAAATCAAGAAATAAGACATTGCTGGCGCCGAGCCACCCTGTCCTCAGCCTCCCTCCCAGCCGTGGGGATGCTGTCATGGCTTCTAATAACGGGGACCGCTTGCCCATTTGGGGTCGTCCTATAAAGGAAATGATACCGTATGGATCTTTCAAGTCTAGCTTCTTTGTGGGTGTCACTCTTGGGATGGGAGCGTGAGGGGGCTTGGATGTCATACCCCCAGGCAGAGTATCCCAGGACCTCGTGCTCTCCAAAGGCAGGGACCAGTCCTCATCTCTGCCTGGTGGGCCTTTCATACGATGGATTTATCCATTCCGTGGCCCACCCTGTTTTAAACTTAGCAAGTCCTTTAAACCCCTCCACTCAGTCCCCATCCAGACAGCCTGCCCCAGGCCTCCCACTGGGAGATCCAGTCTGAGCTCCTTTCCCTTTTCCCACCTCCGCACAGCCCCCTCCAGGGGCAGGGGGCATCTTTCATACCCGTGTCCCTAGACCATTCACGGCAGAGCCCTTGCTAGGACACGGAAGGGTCCAGAACTAAGCTCCGGCCCATCCCCTCCTCAGCAGCCCGCCCACCAGGATGGAGGGCCACTGCTTCCCTCTCCCAGGTCGAAATCCTTAGGGTCCTCCTTGATTCTTCTCCTCCTCTCACACCCCACACCCAACCCTTGAGCAAATCCTGTCCACTTCACCTTCAGATCACTAGGCTGAACTAGATGGAAACACTCCATTCGACCATTTGTAGCTACAAAATGGCAACAGCTCCCCCTGATAGGTCCCAAATCCAACCACTTGTCCCCACCCCCCCCCTCGCCTTGATTATTGCCTTAGCTCCCTCTAGGGTCATCCTGCTCCCACCCCCGCCACTTGCCCTGGCAGACTTTTCCAGAAATCCAAGTCAGACCCCACTACCACGTTGCTCTCGCGGTGCGAACCTGCCGAAGGCTCTCCATTTCCCTCAGAGTGAAAGCCAGAGTCCTACGTGGCCCTCAGAACCCTCTTGTCTGCCTCCCCATGTCTCTGACTTCGTGTCCCCCACTGCCCTCTGTCACTCTGCCCTCAAGGTGGCTGTCCGATGCCTCGTGCCCTCAAGACCCGTGAGTGCTCCTTCTCATGGAGGTCCACCCTGACCTTCCTAAGGGAGGCTGTAACTCACCCCACCCCCATGCTGTCCCCGCACCCCAACCCTCTTAGCCCGTCCCATTCCTCGTAGCCCCGATCCCCATCCAGCATACTCTAGAAGCAAGTGATGTATTGTGTCTATTGCTTCGCTGTCTGCTCCCCCTGGAGCACGGACTCCACAAGGACGAGGGTGTCCCCTCAGCCCAGAGCAGTGCTTGGCACAGAGGAGGTGCTCACATGCCTCTGGTGAACCCGAGAATGAGCGAGGGACAAAGGAATGAAGGGCGTCCTCTGAAGCTCAGATGCTGCTCCTGGGTGCCCGGGAGCACCGTCCTCTCTCTCCCTGACACCAAGGCCACGGCTCTTGGCACCCAAACAAAGTCAAGTGCAAAGGACAGGGTGGGGGGAGGCCATCGACTACATGGACTGGACTTCATGATGCTCCTTGCGGCCCTGCTGGGTGGGATGGATAATCCCCTCTCGAACCACTACCACTCAGCCATTCCCATTGGGAAGATGAGCGCCGGCTGGGCCGGGCTGGGAGCACGGCCCCACTGCCCCTCCCTCGCTGTCACCACAGTTTCCATGGTGACAATAGCTTCCTTAATAATGCGATTCAACAGCTGGACAGGGCTGATAAGGTCTGACACCCGGAAGGGACCGCACAGGGGAAGGCCTCTCCGTGGGCACGGAGGCTGACGTCCCCGGGGACCCAAGCAGGGGACAGGTGGGCAGGAGGATGGCCCCGGCTGGGTCACAGTGCTGTCAGGGACTTTCTCCAGCACACACCCCCCCCCCTCGGGGCCCAGGCTTGTCGACAGCCTCCGTGGTGGGAAGAGTAATTACTTCCTTAATCCTGTGCAGGAGGGAGGAGGGGGGATGAAGGGATCAACTGACAAGTTCATTTATCTCCACGGAAATGGAGGTGCGGAAGGGGCAAGGGCCTGCTCCGCTCCCAGTTCTCGATCACTGCCCTACTGCCGCTGGCTTTGCAAGGGCCTCAGGTGGGGGCGAGGCCGGCCGCGGGGGGTGGGGGGGACCAGGCCCCGCCGCTGCTGAAGGTGGGGCGTGGCTGTCACCAGCGACTTTGATTATTTGAGCACCCCCATGCCGGGGGATTATCACCTCACATTCACAACAGCTGAGGCCCACGGCCAGCTGGGGAGTGACCGACCCGGTTCCCGTGGGCCGGGCCCAGCGCTCGGACTCGGGCACCCTACTCCAGAGTCGGAGTGCTGCCCAGCTCTATGGTGCTTCCTCTACACCCTGTAGGGCTGCGACGTGATATCCCACAGGCGTCCAGATCCGCTGAAACGTTAAAAATCCCCTTCCCGCTAGTGCAGCCCACCCCCCTGAGTCACCCCTTTGCTGCGCTCTTCTCATGGAGCTGAGGGGGAGGGGCTGCGGTTCTGGGAGCCACTGGGCTAAAACCTGAATGCTCAGTGAGAAGGAGAGTGATCCAATCCAAGGGTTGGGCCTTTCTTAGCACGCCCAGCACTCCCTCCTGGCCCTGGTCCTGGAAACAGGAACGGCTCTAGGCGGGGCAGGGAGAGGCCTAGCCCCCCAGCAGGGCACACCTGAGTGTCACCCCCTCTCAGGGATCCTGCTCCACCTGCCGTCCGGGGGCAGCCCCAGCAAGGAGACGAGACCCAGGCCCTCTGATGCCGTCTCCCGCATGGGTCGGCTGGCAGGGCCTGTGGGCCCCCTCTCCCTGGGGAAGCCGGCCCTGGGCTCTAAGACCATTTCTCAGTCTGGGGGCCAGCGGACAGCGGGGCAAAGTTCCCTCCCAAATGCTACTTCTGACCTTCTTCCTTCCCTAAATGTCTGGCCCTCAAGACCCAGGTCCAGGGGCTGTCGGGGAATCGCAGGGATGGGAGAAGCCAACCAAGGGTCACAAGGGACCACAGATCCTGCCACAGGAGCCAGGAGCTCAGGGGCTCAAAACGGTCCAGGCCCGCTTTGCTGCCCCGCAGCTGGGATGCAGGGAGGGGTGTCTAGAGGCCCCCACCTGGCGGGGAGGACTGGGTTTGGAACCGGAAGTGCTGGGGCTCAGTAGGCTGGGGGGTGCCCACCTCCCACCCACCTGCTTACCTCACAGCTTTGCAAGTCACTACCTTCATTTGGGAGTCAAAGTACATTGAAATCAGAGTCAGTTACCCCCGTGCTCTGGTAATCACCTCCTCTGCTGGGCAAAGACCCAAGAAAAAGCTGGAGATTCTAATACCCGCTAGTTCGGAGGGCTCTAATCCTGGCCCCGGCCCTGAGCCGAAGGATCGGCCTCCCAGACTCAGCACTGGGAAACTGGGCCTGAAGGGGGCCCCAGAGCGCACCTAAGCTCAGATGGAGCCCAGAGAGGGTGAGCGACCTGCCAAAAGTCACAGAGTTAGCGATGGAAGGAGCTGGACCAGAGCAGGAGACACAGGGAACGGAGCCTCCGTAGGTTGAGGGCTCTGCCTCTCCCTCGGGTGGCAGACAGCCGAGGGAGCAGTGAAGGTCCCGGTGCCTGACCAGTGGCTGACTCACAGGTCTTCACCAAGAGCTGCTGCTAAGCAAACTCCACGTCTGAAGTGGAGAGAGAGCCCGAGAAAGAGAGGTCAGGAAATCTCAGAGAAGGAACCCATAAATCTTCGCCGGCTATATCTTCCCTCGTCCCAGGCTGGGACCCCAACTCCTTCCTTGGCTTGAATCCTCTCTCCAGCATCCCTACCCAAGTGGTCACTCACCATGTACTTACATACCCTCAGTCTCGGGGAGCTCACTACTTTTCAGGCCATCAGTGCCATTGCTCCCGTTCTCATGGTCAGGACCTTCAGATTTCTGAGCCCACATCAGCTCCCCCAGAGCTTCCTGGGACATCAGATTAAGGCTAATTCTGCAAACAGGTCACGACCTCCTGAGGCACTTGTACTCTCTTTACCACTTGACTGCACACTCATCACAGAAGGTAATTCTCAATGGACCAGCAAAGAAAGGGACATTACCCCCTCTTTATTCTAGAAGCATCTTTTGCTTTAGCCTCATTAGCCCTGGGCCCTTTGCTTATAGTTCATTCATGCAGACTTTATTTCCACAAAAACTCCCAAGGCACGCTCAGGGATGCTGATGATCTACCCCAATGTGGCAGACGTGAGAGAGTGAAAGAGAGAGATCGTTCACCCAGGGAATTTAGTGCGTGGGCCCCCGGGTCTCTGTGCACAAGTCGAGGGGCTCACGGACCCCCAGGAGTCTCCTGCTCTCTGACTTAGCTGGGACTGAGGCCGATGGATTCCGACACAAGATCCCCAGCAAAGAGCTGAAACAGGAGCCCCTCACTCCACAGCCCTGTCATCCCCTCTTGTCTAGGCCTTCCCAGCCCGAACTGCCGCTTCGAACCTCATTTCCCTTTGCTTCCCTCATTTCCGGGAGTATCAGGACCTGTCAGTCACCTACAGAAAGTTTGGTCGTTCTCAAAACCGTCTCACCTTCCCTACTCGTGTGATCTCCACAGCAGTCTTGGGAGGTGCTTAGGAGATGGGTTATTCCCCCATTTCAAAGGTGGAGAAACTGAGGCTGTGTGGGTAACTCAAAAGGCTTGGCAAACAAGCGGCCCCACAGGCCTGAACCATACTGGGTCCCTCCACTCCAGGCTCAGGGACTGCCCTGCTTCCCACAGGGTGGGTCACCCCCAGGCCCCTGAGATAAAAGATTCGGGGACAGGTCTACCCAAATAACATACAATCCAAATGAGATGCAAACTAATCCACCATGAATGTTGGCACCCAGAACTCCAGGCCTCAGGCCCTCCCTGGTCTCAGTGCTGCAAACTTCCAGCGGAGGGGCTGGGAGCCTTCCTGCCTTCTCCCTACCCCACCTCCTGACTCCAGCCACGCTGGGTTAGGTACAGCCTGGCACGACTTTCAGGAGCCAGAAGGTCATGTGGAAGATGGAAGGTAAACACTGGGAGGAGGAAGAGGAGTGATCTCCCTGTCCTTTGAGGTATCCAAGCAGAGACCACCACAAGGAGTTCATCTCTCGGACCTAAAATAGATAAACGTACTCCCATGGATCCCACGGTCCTCAGAGGAAGTACATACAGCTCATGAGCAGTGAGGAATCTCAGGACAAGGGGCCTGGAAGCCCAAGGATGTACGTCAGACAGTGGCCAAGTTGGAACCATATCTCAGGGGTCCTGCTTCCCAGTCCAGCGCTCGGCCGCATACTGTTGTGTGACCTTGACAAGTCCATTTCCTCCCTGGCTCTCAGCTTTCCAAGCTCTGCAGTAAGGGGCTGGTCTAGCTGCTTCAAGCCCCCAAGTTCGTGGAATCTCCTAGATTCTGCGATGTCATGGAAGGGTAGAGCCAAAGGACCTCTAAGTGAGGACCAAGAAGGAAGTCAGGAGTTTCTCACCCCAACTTCCTCAAAGCCTGCCTCTGGGCGGCCCTAGGCTCTTGGGATTTCCTATCCACCCAGGCACCAGGTGCCTTTGCACTTGAGGCTTGGGCCTCTCTGCCCCTTTGATTTGCATATGCTCTGAGACATCCTGACCTCGCTCTGGGTATGCCAGCCAGGCTCCATTGAGCTATGAAACAGACTCCCGAGCCTCAGGCACAACCTCTGGACTTGGCAATCAGTGAGGAGTCCAAGCTAGATGACGGATGCGTGTTTCCGTGCGGGTGGGTGAGATGGTGGTACCATCTCTGATTAGTGACCCAGAGGGAGAAAGAGATTCTGAAAGATACCGTTTTATAGGGACTCCATTTCACAGGTCCCAAGTTTCAAACAGCTGGAGAACAGGGTTCCTATGGGATACACACACTATGTACACACGCAGGCATGCACGCCCACACAGAACACACCCACTGGGCACACACACATTGGGCACATAGGTACAGATACTTGCAATGGGAGAAAGGTTTAGAGATTGAAAAATCAGAGGTCCGTGGGGTGCCTGGGTGACTCAGTCAGTTAAGCGTCTGCCTTCAGCTCAGGTGGTGATCCCGGGGTCCTGGGATTGAGCCCCATATCCACTCCCTGCTCAGCGGGGAGTCTGCTTCTTTCTCTCCCTCTGCCCTGCCCCCACCCACCGCTCTCTCTCTCAAATAAACAAACAAAATCTTCAGGGGAAAAAAAAACAGAGGCCCTGGATTTGAGGTCAGCCTATGCCGGGCATCTCTCGCACGACCACGGACAAGCCCCTTGAATCTGAGACCATCTGTTTTCTGAGCTATGTATTCTTCTAACTGGGTGACTTTGAGCAAGTCCCTTCCTCTCTCTGGGCCTCCCTTTCCCCATCTATAAAAGGAGAGCGTTGGGGGACCCAGGTGGCTCAGTCGGTTAGGCGGCAGCTTTTGGCTCAGGTCCTGGTCCCAGGGTCCTGGGATCCAGTCCTGCATGGGGCTCCCTGCTCAGGGGGGAGCCTGCTTCCCCCTCTGCCCCTCACTCACTTGCTTTCTCTCCCTCTCCCTCTCTCGCAAATAAATAAATAAGTAATAAGTAAGTAAGTAAGTAAATAAATAAATAAATAAATAAGAGGGTTGGAGGGGGACTCCCTGCTTCCTAGCAGCTCTTAACACCAGAAAAAAGAAGGTGGCAGGATTGTTTTCCAAGAAGACCAGAGCCAGCTTCCCAAACGACCACTGGCCTGGTTGAACAGGCAGGCACTCTGGATGCGAGAAAGGGAGGGGGCGTAAAGGTGGACAACCGAGCCCTAGCCCATGTGGGGGCATCTTCTGATTCGTGCCCCGCTTTCCCAGGCTCTTTCTGCGTCGGGGAGGGCAGGACAGGTCCCGGACGTCCCCAGGACCCCGGCTCAGGGTGGCTATGGCCAGACCTCCTCCCAGAGTCGCGCCGCGACACCCCCTCCTTAGGGCCCTCGCCGGGGCTCACCTGCGCGCGCCCTGGGTCCCGGGACACCTCCTTACCCAGAACTTGGAGCCGCACAGGGCGTCCATGGGGCCCAGAGGCTGCGGCCAGGAAGGCGACCGCGGCAGCCTGCCCAGCCCAGACTCAGCAGCACCCGGAGCTGCCTCCAGCCCCCGCCCCGTTCCGCCCCATCCCCGCTCCGCCCCGCCGCCCCGCCGAGCTGTGCCTTTGGCTCTTTGGGTGGAATCTCAAGTCCTGGCGAATTGCGACAGAGCCTCCCCAGACTGCGGTTCCCCGGAGGGACTCTGGGTCAGGGGGGTGGGGAGCCACTGATACAGTGACAACTTCGAGTGGCCAGTGGGCGGCGCCGGAGAGATGCCCCTTCAGATACTGAGGCTGATGGGGCTGGAGCAGGGTCTGCGTCCAACCGGCATAACTCTGCCAGGCCCCTAAGTCACAGAGACGTTGAAAGTGATTCAGCAAGACTTCCTCCGTGAATACATCCCCGATGTACATGAGGTCAAGGTCGCCTCCGGACCTCAGTCTTCTCATCCCTGAAACGGGAATGCTTACATGCCCAGCCGATCAGGAAGTCTACCCTCTCTGCCCCCTGGTTACTTGGGAACTGGCAGAAACCAACACAAGACCAGCTGGTGCGTGCAGTGCCTAAGGGGGCGGGAGGGTAGCCTGGCATCGGGCGGATGGTGGCTTCCCGTGGTTCTCTTAAAGTGCTGCCTTCCCGAGGTTCTGTGGCTCCCTGATCTTGCACCTGTTGCGTCAGCGCCACTCTGTGCCTCTACTTTTGCTTCTGAAAAACAGGAAGAATCCTAGGTCCTAGGCTTACTACTCTGAGGGGTAACCAGCACCAAGTGCGTCGCCTGGCCCACTTTGCAGGCACCCGTAGGGGTAAATTTCCTCCGCTCAGGCCCCGTGGGGAGAGGGATGGGCAGGCGAGGCCCCAGAAAGAGCCCCCCATCAGCACGCTGCTAAGGCTAAGTCTTCACACGCTTCATCAGATTTGGGGTCAGCGGTCTTCTCCTGGCTGCCCCGGCTTGACCACGTTGTGCCCCCTCCATCCTTCTATCTCTCGCTCCCCCAACAGGATCACCGAAGCCAATTCACTGCCCCTTTTTGGGGCTGAGAAGGAATCCCCACCCCCGCCCTGACTGCCCCCTCCACCCTTTATCCCCGCCCCATCCCTCTCCTGCCCTCCACCTCCCCAACCCTGTGGTCTTGGCTCTGTCTTCTGGGTCCTCCCGGTTCACTCCGTGGTCCCTTCCCTGGCACTTGTTCTCAAGAGGTGTCTCCTTCCCTGGCTGCCTGGCAGCAGGCGTGGGTGGGCCAGTAAGACGACACAGAAGTAGCCAGCCACCGCCTGTCCCTCTGGCAGGAAGTGACCAGAAGGAAGTCCGTGTCACGAGCTGTGGGAACAGAGATCTGAGCTGCACTGGATAGAGCGGGTTGGACAAGTCTCCCCCTTGCCAGGCAGAGGGATGAGGGGACATCCACTTCCCCTCCGTGGGGCAAGCCCTCTCGGCCGTCTGTCTTCCCCCTCCCCTCTACTGACCCAGTCACCCTCCACCCCGCCCCTATCTCTGAGCCCAAGACCTCCCAGCACTCTCACATCCTGTCACAGAGTGCCTTGGGTTATATTTAGTTGTGAGGAGTCTGTCTTCCCTGCCAGTCTGAGAGGTCCCCAAGGGCAAGGATTGACTGAGTCACCTCCAAGCCCCTCCCCGCCTCGGGCAGTAACTTTTGTATACCGTGTGACCTCAACAAGGCCCTTGAGGTCTCTGGGATGCGGTTTCTTGAACAACTCGGACAAAATGCCATCTAAGGTCTCTTCCAGCCCTGGTGATCCAGGCTTCTGTGGTGAGCAACTGAGGCTCCTCCTCCAACCCGTCCTCTATCTCGGGGCCAGGACCCTTGGGATTGAAGCACTGGCCCTTTGGCACCGTCCCATCCTGCCACTAGAGAGCCCTTCCCGGGCTCACAGCTTTGGGTGGCAGCCTCTGGGATCATGGGAAGGGACCTAGCAACCCTCCAGCTCTCCCATCTCTCTTGAGGAACTAACTGGGGTTTTGCCATTTCTGGCCCCTCTTGGATAGTGATCCGTTCTGTACAGCCCTTGAATAAAAACCATCAGACTCCTAGGACATGATTGTTTTGGCTCCAGCAGAGCAAGAAAACGGAGGTCCTGAGATGTCTTATCCTGGCAGATGTGGGAGGAGTGCCCCATCTTCTGAGTGCTGGGCTGTTTCCATGCACTGCTTTGGGCAGGAGGCATTTCTAGTTTCCCGAGCTGTTGCATTTGTGCCCAACCCCCGCCTGCCCCACCTTCAAGGCTACTGGGCACAGTCCCCTCCCGACACCTCACCTCCCTTTCTGCACCTGGCAAACTCGATCCTTCCTTGAAGATTTCACTTAAGCCCCACAGCACCCCCAAAATCTTCCATGAACCTCCCTCGCCTCCATCCTGGGCCAGGGACCCTTCTTCTGCACCATCTCCCCCCTCACCCGATTGTGCTCACTGATTGTCTTACCCATCTCCCCCCAGGAGACTGTGTACCCCTTCAGAATAGGGACCAAGCGCACTTATTTATTGCTGTGTCCTCAGCACCTGGAACAGTGCCTGGGAAAGTCCAGCCTCAGGAAATGTTTGTTGACTCACTAAAAAAGCATCTCCTGTCCTCAGAAGAGGTTATAAGTAGTGAGTGGTCTTGGGGCACCTGGGTGGCTCAGTCGTTAAGCATCTGCCTTCGGCTCAGGTCATGATCCCAGAGTCCTGGGATCGAGCCCCACATCAGGCTCCTTGCTCTGCAGGAAGCCTGCTTCTCCCGCTACCATTCCCTCTGCTTGTGTTCCCTCTCTCGCTGTGTTTCTCTCTGTGAAATAAATAAAATCTTTAAAAAAAAAAAGTAGTGAGTGGTCTCAGCTACAGTCTCAGCAGTGGGCATCCCCTCTGTTCTCACCTTTCCAGCTGGAGGCTCCTGAGAACAGCCGGGCTGCAGCACAGACAGGGGCTGCACACCCCGCCCCCAGCTTTGTGGCCCCAACCCCATCCTTCCCTCCAACTGACTGCAGCTCCAGGAGGGATGGACCGAGTGTGTGCTGCACCTCCCCCAGCGGTAAGCATCCCGGGGGAACCCAGCGGAGATTTCCTGGCAAGGAGATGGAAAGATAAGATAATTGTAAGGTACCGCTCTGAGCGGGAATGATAACAGAGGGAAGAAGAAAGCAGAGTGAGGCGGGGACGGGGAGACCCAGGGACAGGAAATGCTGTGAATGGGGAGAGTCAGGTGGGGGCTAGGGCAGGGAGGGGTGTGGAATAGCAAAGGCTGTTCTGGTTCTCCCCTTCACTCCCTGCCTGAGTCTTCTGAGCCCCTTGTGGCTCCTGGAAGGCCTGGAGCACCCCCAACGCAGATCCAGCTCCCCAACTGCAGCCTCGCCCTTCTCTCCTCCCAAGTGGTGGGGCGGAAGCTGTTTTGTCCGGATTCCAGCCTGGTGGGGGCCACGCAGAGCCCCCTCGTGGCCTCTGCACCCCACACTTGATCTGATTTGGCTGCTGTGTCCGATTCAGGAATTTTCAAAGCAAGATTTAGTTAGCTCCGTGGGCCACAGTCAGCAGCTCCCACACCTGGACTGGGGCTCTGACAGAGTTCTGAAGTTCTTAGCAGATTTCCCTCCGTGAATTTGCTGGAGCTGCCACCTCCTCGACCTGCCTCGCTGTGTCCTCAGAGTAGGGAGCCAGTCCACAACTGAACTGGCTCCTGGCAGCCACTGTCCTGGATTAGTCCTGGGTCCCCCGGCCTTAGGTGGGGATCACTGGGGCTCCGTGGGCTCAGCACTCCCATGGCTGGGATTCTCTGGGCGCAGATGAGTCCTTCACTGGGCCCGCGAGCGTGTTTCCTCCTTTGGAGGGCTATGCAGAATATCCATCTGTAGAAGGTGTCGGTCAATGTGGTGTCTTCTCCTTGGCTAGGTCCTTTGCAGAAGGGGCATGTGGGGGCGGGGCTGAGTGCAGGCAGGTGAAGCTGCTCTGTGCTGCCACCTGGTGTCCAAAGTCTGCACTGCACCGTGGTGCCCAGCCTCCAGGTCCGTGGGCTCAGCCGCCAGTTGAGGGGAGGAGAGGAGGTCATGGGGCACCAGGTTGTGATGGGTGGAGACTAGGGGTGACGATGGAGGTAAAAGCTGTTTGGAAAGTGGGAGAGGCCTGGGTGGGGCACGGGGAAAGGACAGGAAGGACAAGGGGGTGGGAGTGGGGAGCGGTGCTCTGTGGTTCAAAGACAGCGTTATGCCAGAGAAAGCTGATGCCTGGGATTTGCAGAGACAGGCTTGGGCCAGCTCTTGGACACGCACCTGGAGCTGAGGGATGCCTTCTCTCGTGGTTAAACGTCCCTCCTCACGCAAGGCGAAGGACTGTGGGTTCCTTTAAGCTTCTGAGTATGCTGAGCGGGGAGCCCATTTCTATGAACACATAGCCAGCCATTCCGTGACCAGGACTCCTTGCCCCACGCCCCATTCCCTCCACAATGAGAAGAGGCCGGCTTGTCTGAAGCCAGTGGGCTAGGGGTTGGCCAGACCTAGGATGAAATCCCAACTCTGCCATTTCCTGCCTGTGTGATCTTGGGCAGGTCGCTAAACCTCTCTGAACCCATTGCCTGGTGAAAAAATGCAAGACACCGTATCCTCCTCGTTTGGGTGTGTAAGTGAGACATCGCAGGGGGGACTCAGATTCGTTTTTAGCACAGCTCAGTTCTGTTCTCTTCCTGGTCCCCACCCCCCACCCCCAGGCAGACCTTTTCCCAGAGTCTTGGGGTTGAGGAAGCAGAAGCAGACGAGCCCGAGGTGGGGGCTGGCCACTGTTGACACAGTTTCCTCTGAACCCCCAAGGAGAAGGCTGAGAGCAGAAGTGCCAGGGTAGCTGTTCTTACCTCCAAAGACGCCCCACTCCCCTGAAGCTCCTGGCCGCTTCTAACCCTGCCCCACCTCCCCACCTCACCCCCACTCCCCTCCCCATCCCAGCCTCCTTCAGACTCCTCCAGACGACTGTCATGAGGTTTGCATCATCATCATTATTACTACTGTTGGTAAGAATCAGCAGTGTTATTATTTCCACTTGATTTTTTTATTTGTTAAGATTTTTAAATTATTTTTATTTTTTTTGTATTTTTAAATTTTTTAAGATTAAGCGGCGGGGGAGAGAGACTTTGTGCAAGGAGAGGGGAGGGGCAGAGGGAGAGAGAGGATCTCAAGCAGACTCCCCGCTGAGCGCTGAGCACACAGCCGAGTTGGTGCTGGATTTCATGACCTTGAGATCATGACCTGAGCTGAAATGAAGAGTGGGACGCTTAACCCACTAAGCCACCCAGGCGGCCCTATTTCCACTTTTAATGAGACACAACAGTTTCCATCACTGATAAAGATTTTACATGGTTGGGGGAGAGACCACGATTCTGTCCCTTAAAATATCTACTTTGACTCCGGGGGTTCCTGGGGGCAGGGGTAGGAGGGAAGCCTGGGTTGGAGGAGAGGGGCTTATACCCAAACTCTCTAGTTTTATCTTGACCCAGAATCCTCCAACTAGAAGAAATCCCCCAATTAGAAGAAAAAGGACCCCAGAGCTCCCTCCCCAACTCTCACACCCTCGTTAGGGAATAGACAGCAAGAGAAATCTACAAAAATACAAAAGCTTAGGGGCGCCTGGGTGGCTCAGTGGGTTAAAGCCTCTGCCTTCAGCTCAGGTCATGATCTCAGGGTCTTGGGATCGAGCCCCCCATCGGGTTCTCTGCTTGGCGGGGAGCCTGCTTCCCCCGCCGTCTCTGCCTGCCTCTCTGCCTACCTGTGATCCCTCTCTCTGTCAAATAAATAAATAAAATCTTTAAAAAAAATACAAAAGCTTAATCTGCAGACCCAGGTGAACAAAACTCTAGGAATTTTGTACAGCTTTGCTTTTTTTTTTTAAAGACAAACCAGCTCCTACAAGCACCCCCTCTCTCTACCCAAGGAGGCCAGAGGAAAAAGAGTTCCACGCTGTTGCACACCCCAAGAGGATAAAGCCAGGTGTTTGCTTCAAGGAGAAGTATATTTCTGTCCAGAAGAACAATTAGAAAAACTTTCACCAGTTTAAAAAACAGGGTGGGACCAGGCCTCCAGGTCCATCTGCCCCCCAGCCTGGCACCGCCCCCCCTTCCCAGGCTCATCCTAAGTTCGGAGAAGGGTTGGGGC
>CM053619.1:26550959-26584498 GCA_028646535.1 Procyon lotor | reverse complement strand
GCGCCTGGGTGGCTCAGTCGTTGAGCGTCTGCCTTCGGCTCAGGTCATGATCCCAGGGGCCTGGGATCGAGCCCCGCATCGGGCTTCCTGCCCGGCAGGAAGCCTGCTTCTCCCGCTACCATTCCCTCTGCTTGTGTTCCCTCTCTCGCTGTGTTTCTCTCTGTCGAATAAATAAAATCTTTAAAAAAAAAAAAAAAAGAAACCCAGGAAAGGTGGCAGAGGATGCAGCCTGGTGGGGGGGAGGGGCGGTCAGGGATAGAGGCGTGGAGGCTGGAGCTGGGCGCGTGCGCAGAGAAGGGCACCCCGGGCCTGAGGGGCAGCCCCAGCCCTGTGGGAGGAGGGAGGAGGCATGGGAGCCATCTGAGTGGCCTCAGGGCATTGTGAGTGCACGGAAGGTGGGAGCCCCTGGGGGCGGGGGCCTAGGAAGGGGAGCAGGGCACCCCACTGCCACTCTTTCCACAGGCAGAGCAAATGAAGTTCAAAGACTCACGCATCAAGCTGATGAGTGAGATCCTGGCTGGCATCAAGGTGCTGAAGCTCTATGCGTGGGAGCCCAGTTTCTTGCAGAAGGTGGAGGGCATCCGGGAGGACGAGCTCCGGCTGCTGCGCAAGTCCGCCTACCTCCAAGCCATCTCCACCTTCACCTGGGTCTGCACCCCCTTCCTGGTGAGGCTCTCCCGCCGGGGGCAGGCTTCCCACCTGCCACCTGGCCAGCCCAGCCCAGCCCTCTGGGCCCCCACAGACTCCATTCTGACGCCCACCTCCACCCCCTTCCCAGGTGACCCTGACCACGCTTGGGGTGTACGTGTCCGTGGACCCAAACAATGTGCTGGACGCCGAGAAGGCCTTCGTGTCCATGTCCCTGTTTAACATTTTAAAGATTCCCCTCAACATGCTGCCTCAGTTAATCAGCAACCTGATCCAGGTGAGCCCAGGTAGGGCTGGGCGTTCCACTAGCGTTCGGACAGGTCATTAGGGTCAGGGGATACTCAAGGAGCGTCCCTGGAATTGAGGGGGTGGGTATTTGGCACGAGGCCATCAAAATCGGGGGTCATTTGGAGTCAGAGGGGGACAGGTGAGGTCCCCAGAAACCTGAGCTCTGAAGACAACCTCCTCTTACCAACTAGAGCCTGACTTTGGCAGGGGGAGCCAGAGAAGTCACAGTCATGGGAGGGGCCCCAGCACCCCATCTGGGGCCTGAGGATGTCCTGCCTCTCCCAGGAAGTCGGGGAGGGGTGGGGGAGGCTAGAGGAAGTGGGGGTGGGGGAGGAGCCAGCTTCCAGGGCTGACTCCCTCTCCTGCAGACCAGTGTGTCTTTGAAACGGATCCAGCATTTCCTGAGCCAAGATGAACTTGACCCCCAGTGTGTGGAAAGAAAGACCATCACTCCAGGTGCAGACACCCTTTACCTGGGCTGCCCTTGTCCCACCCCTGCTCCAGAAAGTCTTCTGTTCCGGGGGCCTGGGGAGCTCAGGGGGTTAAAGCCTCTGCCTTCAGCTCAGGTCGTGATCTCAGGGTCCTGGGATGGAGCCCCACATCGGGCTCTCTGCTTGGCGGAGAGCCTGCTTCCCCCCTCTCTGCCTGCCTCTCTGCCTGCTTGTGATCTCTCTCTCTCTGTCAAATCAATAAATAAAATCTTTAAAAAAAAAAAAAAAGTCCTCTGTTCTAAGCTTCTGACTTGTCTCTTGTGACTGCCGTTTCCTCTTCCCCTTTTCCCACCAGTGCCACTTTCTCCCTCTTCCGGGCTCTTCCTGCAGTCTACTTCATCCCTCCCCAGGCCTCCCCCACTTTTCTTCCTTTCCTAGGGCTCCCTGCCCCTGCCCCTGGACTTCCCGCCCCTCCCCTGGGATCCCTCCCCCCAGGGATCCGCCCGATCTTGCCCTGCACCCCTGACCCTGACCCTGTACACCTTGGACCTGCCAGGCTATGCCATCACCATACACAATGGCACCTTCACCTGGGCCCAGGACCTGCCCCCCACACTGCACAGGTACCAGCGTCTCCTGTCCCCTCCCAGCTACCTGAAGCAAGCTGAAATTCAGATCAGTAGCAGGACCCAATTCCCGCCCCCCACTCCTCCCAAACCCCCATCTTTGACCTGGAAAGCAGGGAGAGCCTCCTCTTGTCAGAGTCTGAAAGGGAGGAGGGCTTGGGTCTCTGGGTGGAAGGTCGGGACCGGAATCCTGATCCCTACCTCTGACTGGGCCCCTGGCCTCCTTGCCCTCAGCCTAGACATCCGGGTGCCAAAAGGGGCGCTGGTGGCCGTGGTGGGGCCTGTGGGCTGTGGGAAGTCCTCCCTGGTGTCTGCCCTGCTGGGAGAGATGGAAAAACTGGAAGGCACGGTGTGCGTCAAGGTGAGAGAGGGCAGGACTCCCGGCAATGGCCGCGCAGCCGGGCCTTGCGTGGACCCTGAGGTAACTTCTCCTCTGGCCAGGGCTCCGTGGCTTACGTGCCCCAGCAGGCATGGATCCAGAATTGCACGCTTCAGGAAAATGTACTGTTCGGCCGAGCCCTGGACCCCAAGCGGTACCACCGGGCTCTGGAAGCCTGTGCCTTGCTAGCGGACCTGGAGATGTTGCCCGGTGGGGACCAGACGGAGATTGGAGAGAAGGTACAGGGCTCCCTCCCATCCTCCAGGGGGTCGGCTCGGGTCTACGTATGCGTCCCTCCTTCCCACCTTCCCACATCCGTGTGAACCACTCAGCTTCCACCCAGTGATGGAAAGCCTTTGAAGGTGTGAGCCAAGGAATGATGAGTGCACCTGCATTCTGGGGTGACGTGGTGTAACGGGACGTTGGGAAGAGGTGGGGACAGGGCAAGTCAGATCCCTAAAGACCTTGGTTAAGGTTTTGGGCTTTGCCCTAAAAACTGTGGGGCGTCACTGAAAGGTTTTGTTTTTAAATCAATTTATTTTTTATTGTTGCCAAACGCATAGGCCATAAACTCGCCATCTTAACCGTTTGTAATTGTACAGGTCAGGAGTGTTAAGTATATTCCAATGTCGTGGAACCACCAATCTCCAGAACTCTTTTCATCTTGCAAAACTGAAACCCTGTACCCATTAAACAACTCCCCATCTGCCCCCCAGGACTCCCCCTACCCCCTGGCAACTGCTACTCTCTTTCCTGTCCCTAAGAAGTTGAACTTCTCCAGGTACCTCATATAAATGGAATCAGACAATATCTGGATTATTTTGTGACTGGCTCGTTTCACTTGGTATCGTATCTTCAAGGTTCATCCATGTTTTTGCATGAGTCAGAATTCTTTTCCTTTTTAAAGTTGAATAATATTTTATTATGTTTATTTACATTTTTTAAAGATTTTATTTATTTATTTGACAGAGAGAGATCACAAGTAGGCAGAGAGACAGGCAGAGAGAGAGAGTGGGGGAAGCAGGCTCCCCGCTGAGCAGAGAGCCCGATGCGGGGCTCAATCCCAGGACCCTGAGCCGAAGGCAGAGGCTTTAACCCACTGAGCCACCCAGGAGCCCCTAGATCATGTTTTTTTATGCTCTCACCTGTCAGTGGACATTTGGGTTTCTTCCAACATGGTAGCTGTTGTGAATAAGACTCCCATGAACCTGGGTGTGCAAATATCTCTTAGACACTCTGCTTTCATGTCTTTTGAGCATACACTCAGAAACGAAATTGCTCAATCCCATGGGAATTCTTTTTTTTTTTTTTTTTTTGAGGAAATGCCATGCTGTTTTCCATCATGGCTGCGCCATTTTAAATTCCCACCAACAGTGCACAAGGCTTCCACCGTCTACACATCCTCGCCAACATGGTTCTTTTCTTGGGGGAGGAGGCTTTGGGTTTTGAGAGCAACCATTCTGATGGGTGTGAGGGGATATTTCATTGAGGGTTTGGTCTGCATTTCCCTAATGAGGAATGATGCTGAGCATCTTTTCCTAGCTTTATTGGCCATTTGTGTATTTTCTTTGGAGAAATGTCTATCCAAGTCTTTGCTCATTTTTTAATCCAGTTGTTTGATTTTTTTGTTGATGACTTATAGGCATTCCTTATATACACTGGATATTAACCCCTTATGAAATATACAAGTTGCAAATATTTGCTCCTATTCTGAAGGTTGCCTTTTCACCCTGTTGATAGTGTCCTTTAATGCACAAAAGTTTTCAAATTTGGGGCACCTAGGGCATGTGACTCTTGATCTTGGGGTTTTGAGTTTGAGCCCCATATTGAGTGTAGAGATTACTTAGAAATAAAATCTTTATTTTTAAAAAAGATTTTTTAAAATTTATTGATTTGACAGAGACAGCGAGAGAGGGAACACAAGCAGGGGGAATGGGAGAGGGAGAAGCAGACTCCTCACAGAACAGGGAGCCTCATATGGGGCTTGATTTCAGGACCCTGGGATCATGACCTGAGCTGAAGGCAGACACTTAACGACTGAGCCACCCAGGCACCCCAAAAATAAAGTCTTAAAAAAAAAACTTTCGGGGCGCCTGGGTGGCTCAGTGGGTTAAAGCCTCTGCCTTCAGCTCAGGTCATGATCTCAGGGTCCTGGGATCAAGCCCTGCATCGGGCTCTCTGCTCAGCAGGGAGCCTGCTCCCCCCTCCCCCGCCTGCCTCTCTGCCTACTTGTGATCTTTCTCTCTGTCAAATAAATAAATAAAATCTTTAAAAAAAAAAAAAAGCTTTCAACTTCAATGTAATCCATTATATCTTTTTTTTACTTTTGTTGCCTGTGCATTTAATGTCATATCCAAAAAATAATTGCCAAATCTGATGAAAACTTTCCCCCTGTGTTTTCTTCTGAGAGTTTTGTAGTTTCAGCTCTTCGGGTTTTTTGTTTTTTTTTTAACACTAATGACTTTGGGGCGTATTTCCTCAAGACCGGCATTCTCTAGTGTGACTCCAGTCAAATTATCAAAATCAGGAAACTTAACATTGACACAATATTATTGAATTCAATGTTTGTATTCACATGTCATCGTTTGTTCCAGTAAATGTCTTTTTTTCGCTCTTCTCTTTCCCGGGCGAGGATCCAATCCAAGATCATGAGTTGCAATTACTTGTCACATTTCTTTATCCTCTGTCAATCTGAATAATTCCTCAGGCTTTGTCTTTCAGGACCTTGGCACTTTTGAAGAGTACAGGCAGGCCAGCTATTCTGTAGACTATCTCTCAATTTGAACAGTTTCGTGCCCAGCACGTAGTAGGCAGTCAGGGCTGGTTGGTTGAATGAAGACATGCTCACGTGCCTCAGTCTCTCCAGCCGCACACCCACCCTCTGCTTCTCCCCAGCAGCTCCTCCCCATCCCACACTTGCTACCTACCCACCCCACTCCAGGCTCAGTTGCTCGGGGTACCTGAAAAAGCTGGGCCCTATTCCAGAGGGAAGGAGGGAAGCTGGAGGTAGGAAAGCAGGCTGTGTCTCTGCGGTCTGCTTTCTGGGTCCAGCCCTGCTGCGAGGTGCCTCAGTTTCCCTATGATGGATGTAAGGAGAGATCTTGCCTCTCCTCTGGCTCCTGAACCATCTCAGGGGCGAATTTTGGGATTGGTGCTGGGTTTCCATCCTTGCTTCTTCCCTGAATAGTTCAGGACCTTGGACAAAGCCATTAACATCTTGGGCTCTGATTTCTTCTCCTAGAAAGTGGGGCTGATGATACCTCCCTGAAAGGACTGACACGAGGATCAAATGGGATCAGTGTTATGAAAGTCATCTGCAAACTGGTCGGGCGATGGGAGATTAAAAGGCCTATTAAGGATCCCCTGGGGATTTCCAGCCTTTCAGGGTATAAAGGCAGCAGGCAGGGAAACCAGCTGGGCAGGGTAGTGGAGCGAAAGGAGCAGGATGTCCTCACCTGCCCCGGGAGGATTCTGGGGAGCCACCACCCCTTCCTCTGTGGCCTCAGACCTTCCCAGGGACAAGACCAGGCATATCAAACGAGAATTTTGAGGTCTGCCTTGTTGAGTGACGGTGACAGGGCCCTTGTCCCCTTGTGCCTGTCTGACCCCCTTCTACCCAATACCCACCTCCCACCTCTCTCCTCCGCCCAGGGCATTAACCTGTCTGGGGGCCAGCGACAGCGGGTCAGTCTGGCCCGAGCTGTTTACAGTGAAGCTGATCTTTTTTTACTGGATGACCCGCTGTCAGCCGTGGACTCTCATGTGGCCAAGCATATCTTTGACCAAGTCATCGGGCCAGAAGGTTTGCTGGCAGGCAAGGTGAGGCCTCCAGGAGGTTGAGGGGGCGCTAAAGTGAGATCTAGGACCCTAGGAGAGACCTGGTGGGAGGTCAAGGGGTGTGGAGGAGACCTAGAAGAGTAGGAGGGCTGAAAAGCAGGAATGTTGGTTGGGTGGCGGGGGGAACCATCCTGGAGGCACTGAGCCCAAGGCAGTGAGCATGGGATGAGCCACCGATGTGCTTGGCCATGCTCCCTGGCACATGGGCACCTTACACCCTCTCCATGGCCCTGTGCCCGTGCCAGGGGTATGTGCTAAGGATGGTGGAAACGGTAGCCTGCTGTCCTCTCCCCAGACACGGGTGCTGGTGACACACAGCATCAGCTTCCTGCCCCAGATGGACGTCATCATAGTGCTGGCTGACGGGCAGGTGTCCGAGGTGGGCTCCTACCCAGACCTGCTGCGACGCAATAGCTCCTTTGCCAACTTTCTCTGCAACTACGCGCCTGAGGACAACAAGGAGAGCCTGAAGGAAGACAGCAGGGCCGGTATCCACCATCCCTGACCCTCCGCATTCCCGTGCCCTCCCAGCATCTCCCCTGTCTTGGGGGCCTCTGCGTGTCTCTGGATGGGCCCGCTGTCATACAAGGGAGGTTCTCAGGAACTTGGGCCATCTGTGCGGCAGTCCGACATCACCCAGCACCTCCCCCTCCTCTCCCTTAACGGTGTGATGGGCGGCTCAGGCCTCAGGGCCCCACGCTTTCCGTGTGTCTGAAGGGCATAAAGGCCTAGGCCCAGTCTGTAGGCAAGACTGTTTCACAGATAAGTCATTTGGTAAATGAGCAAGTGCTTGGAAAGGTCGTTTTGTTATCAACAAAGATGAACTGAGTAATTACTATGTCCTAGCTTTACTCTCGGCCCTGAGAGATGGCAGCGAACAAACAGAAAATTCCCTGTCCTCATGGAGCATTTTGTTTTGTTTTGTTTTAAGATTTTATCTATTTATTTGAGAGAGAGAGAGAGAATGAGAAAGAGAATGAGAGAGGAGAGGTCAGAGGGAGAAGCAGACTCCCCACTGAGCAGGGAGCCCGATGTGGGACTCGATCCCGGGACTCCAGGACAATCACTTAACCAACTGGCACAGGACAGCCACTTAACCAGCTGGTGCCCAACCAACCACCGAGGCACCCCATGGAGCGTTTTGAAGTCTCTGGGCCCCTAAGACCTCCCTTGTTGTCCAGTCCCGGTCTTCAACCTCACAGACCTCTGCCCGAGTCTTCCTGCCTACTGCTGCATAGACGGCTGTCATGTGTTGGACATATTACCAAGGGCTGTGCCCCTTGCTAAGCACTTGACACACATTCTTTCCTTTAATCCTCACAATGACGGTGACACCACCAAGCGGGTACTATTATTATCCCCACTTTACATGCCTGCCTAAAGCCATGCAGGGAGGAAGTGGTATTTGAGCTCAGCCGGTGTGCCCCCAGAGCCCAAGCTCCTGACCCTTATATTGGAGACCTTCTCCTTGTCTAAACTAAGTCTTTCTTGCTGCCTTTTTTTCCCCCAGCACAAAATTGGTCGTTTATTTTTGTTCTTGTTCTTGCTGTTCTTTCATGCCTCTCGTGTTCTCTCCTGCATGTCCACTGGGCCATCTTCGCTGGCGTGGGGACTGGGGAACACCGGCGGCTTGCAGGGCGAGCTAGCCTGGCGCTCCTCCTTTCTACCACCCTGCTGCAGCCTTCGAGAACACAGAGGATGAGGAGCTGCTGCTGATTGAAGACACGCTGAGCAATCACACAGACCTGACAGACAACGAGCCGGTCCTATATGAGGTCCAGAAGCAGTTTATGAGGTGAGCCCCTGAGCACTCCCGGCGCCGTCCCCAAGCCCCGCCACGTGGGGCACAGCCTGGGCGTCCAGCTACAGCCTGAACCCCTGGGGCTCTGGCCTGTGGGTGTGTGGAGACCACCTCCCTGGGCCTGACCAGCCGCTTCCACAGACAGCTGAGTGTCATGTCCTCGGAAGGCGAGGGCCAAGGCCGGCCTGTGCCTCGGAAGCGCCTGGGTTCAGCAGAGAAGGCAGTGCAGGCAGCGGAGGCGAAGACGAGGGGGGTGCTGATCCAGGAGGAGAAGGCAGCGATGGGCACTGTGAGTAGGACGGACAAGGAAGGCTGGGGAGGGTGGGCAGGCCCCCAGCCATCCCGGGGCTCACGAGAGTCCTCTGTCCTTGACTGCCGTGGCACGCAGGTGAAGCTGAGTGTGTTCTGGGATTACGCCAAGGCCATGGGGCTCTATACCACAGTGGCTATCTGTGTCCTCTACCCATGTCAAACTGCGGCTGCCATTGGGGCCAACGTGTGGCTCAGCGCCTGGACCAATGATGCCACAGCCGACAGCCGACAGAATAGCACCTCCTCGAGGCTGGGTGTCTATGCTGCCTTGGGAATTCTGCAAGGTGAGCGGCAGAGATCGATGGAAGGTCTTTTCCTTACCTCTGGGCCGCTGGATCCCCCAAACCATGCCCTTGCCTCTGAGTCTTCCTCCGTCATGGACGCCACTGCCCTCCCCCAGTGCCTCCCTCGCCCACCCTAGCAGTCCACCTGCCTCTGGGCATCTCGAGCTCATCCCCGCGAAGAGGCTCCGTCTCTGCTGGCCGCATGGCGGCCATCGCCTATCTCCTTACCTGCCCGCCCAGAGCCCTGCGTGCCCCCCACCCGCCCCAGTGAACGAACACCCCTCTGCCTCCTCCAACAGGGCTCCTGGTGATGCTGGGGGCCGTCACGCTGACGGTGGGCAGCGTCCACGCGGCACGCTCGCTTCACCAGGCGCTGCTGCACAACAAGATGCGCTCGCCACAGTCCTTCTTCGACACGACGCCCTCAGGCCGTATCCTCAACCGCTTCTCCAAAGATGTCTATGTCATCGATGAGGTTCTGGCCCCCTCTATCCTCATGCTGCTGAATTCCTTCTACAACTCCCTCGCCACCCTGGTGGTCATCGTGGCCAGCACGCCGCTCTTCACTGTGGTCACCTTGCCCCTGGGGGTTTTCTATGTCTTGATGCAGGTCCGTAGCCAGTGGGGGGGGAGGGCCTGGGAAAGAGGGGGCGCTAGGTGCTGGTGTGGGCGGGGCTCCCTGGGGGCGGGGCTCCCTGGGGGCGGGGCTCCCTGTAGGCCTGGTGCTAATGCCAGCGGGGGCTCTTGTGTGATCAGTGACCTGGGTTGGGACTTAGGGAGGTCAGACTATGGTTCACAACTGGATTCGGATAGGGACAGTAGTCAGTTACTTCACATCTTTGAACCTCATGTTCCTCACTTGTAAAATAAAATCCTAGAACCTAGGGGCGCCTGGGTGGCTCAGTAGGTTAAAGCCCCTGCCTTTGGCTCAGGTCATGATCTTAGGGTCCTGGGATCGAGCCCCGCATTGGGCTCTCTGCTCAGCGGGGAGCCTGCTTCCCCCTCTCTCTCTGCCTGCCTCTCTGCCTACTTGTGATCTCTCTCTGTCAAGAAAATAAATAAAATCTTTAAAAAAAAAAAATCCTAGAACCTACCTCGGCGGTTGCTACGAGAAAATGAAATCCTTGTAAATTGTGGTTGACTCTGGAACTCCTTCTTGATGCCTATTTTTTAAAAGAGTTTATTTATTTGTTTGTTTGTTTGTTTGTTTGTTTGACAGAAAAAGAGCCAGAGAGCACAAGCAGGGGGAATGGCAGACATCCCACCGAGCAGGGAGCCCAATGGGGGGCTCAATTCTAGGCCCCTGGGGTCGTGACCTGAGCCAAAGCAGATGCTTAACCCACTGAACCACTCAGGCACCCCTTGCTGCTTATTTTTAAATAAAATACTGTTAACAGTGTGAGACACATTATCCTTCCCTTCCTTTATACATATCTAAACATATATGTGCATGTATGTTTTTAACATAGATGACTTGGTAACATTCCGATACATGTCAGAGGCTCGGTGGGCCGTCTGCCATTCCCCCTGCTTGTGTTGCTGAGCCCCTGTCCTGCCATGAGTTTGATCAGTTGCTGAAAGTAATCCACAAGGTGGCGGGAAGCTCAGGTGATCTGGGCTGTGCTCTGTGCAGGGCCAGGGGACCCTCAGATACCCATCCTGTAAGGCCCTGGCCATCTCGGGGCCCACAGGCCAGAGGATGGAAGCTGGAGGCAGAACTGTGTTTTTGTGGGGCTGAAGACTAAACAAAACTGGGGGTGAGGTGGGGAGAGGCTGTTTAAGAGAAAGAATACAAAATTATCTTATTTTTGCAAATTTTGTGACATTCTGACTGTGTAAGCATATTGCTGGGGCACCTCAGAGGAGCGAGACATAGTCACTGATTGAGGAGGCCAAGCAAAGTGGGTACTGTAATCCAGGCCCCTACAGGGGGTGAGGGGGTCAGGAGCTGAGAGGGAATCAGGAAAGGCTTCATGGAGGAAGCGGCCTGGAAGACCCAGCAGGAGATGACCAGGGGGAAAGGGTGGAAGGAGTTCATGGAGACGCGTCAGGTAGAGAGAAAGGAAGCAGAGTCCTATGGGGGCGTGGGGCTGGCTGAGAGGAAGCCCAGATGGGATCAGAGGGCATGCAGGACTAAGTTAGGGGCCCACGGTGCTGACCTCAAGCTCCTTCTCCATCCTCTGCCAGCGCTTCTATGTGGCAACGTCGCGGCAACTGAAGAGGCTGGAATCCGTCAGCCGCTCGCCTATTTACTCCCACTTTTCGGAGACAGTGACAGGCTCCAGTGTCATTCGGGCCTACGGCCGCAGCCAAAACTTCCAGGCCATCAGTGATGCAAAGACGGACACCAACCAGAGGAGCTGCTATGCCCACATTGTCGCCAACAGGTCAGAAGCCTCCTCCCTCGCCCCCTGCCCCTCTGGGCGTCCCCACGAGGATCCCTGTGGGAGAGACTCCGAAGTTCTGGGTCCCACTTCCTCCTTCCCCCTTCACGGGAAATTGCCTCCTTCCCGCACCTGCTCTACCTCCTCCTTGTCTTGTCCCCGCAGGTGGCTGGGGGTCCAAGTGGAGTGCGTGGGCAACTGTATTGTGTTCTTTGCGGCACTCTTTGCTGTGATCGGGAGAAACAGCCTGAGTCCGGGCCTGGTGGGCCTGTCTGTGTCCTACGCCCTACAGGTAGGTCCCCCAGGCAGGACCGGACTGAGGCAGAGGCCACCCAGGGGTCACAGGCATCTCCAGGGCATTTGCTCTGCCCAGTATGGGGACTGGCCACAGGTTCTGCCCCCCAGGACTGCGAGCTCCCAGTCGAGCACAGAGAAGACAGTCCCACCAATAGGGGATCATAACACAGGGTGAACAGGTCTTTGTGGAGGAAAGACCAAAACGTGGTAAGAACCCAGAAGAGAGTCTCCACCTTGGGTTTTGGTGCTGGGGAAATTATCTTGGTGCTTGGCCTCAAAAGACAAACAGAACTTGTCCTGCCTGTGAGCAGGCTTGAGAAGGTCAACTCTAACAGTGGCCTGGGCCAGGGAGGTGCAGGGCCGGAGTACAGCTCATTTCCTGGGCCTGTGGAGAAAGTACCCAGGGAAGCCAGGGCTGGAGGGCGGGCCGGTCACCCCGATATCAGCCTGTATTGTCAAAGGCTTAAATGATTACACATGGCATTTTTGTGACTCAGATCACATTTTCAAGGCCACGGAGGGCTCAAGCCTTGAATGCTTTGGTAAACAAAAGACAACCTGAATGGATGAGTCTTCTCAAACTTTCCCATGCTACGGAGTCAACTGGAGATCTTGTGAAAACGTGGTTTCTGATACAGCAGGGCGAGGAGGGTGCGCAAGGTTCTGCTGGCCTAACAGGACCCCTTGGTACACAGTGTGGTCCGGGGACTGGTTGCATCAACATCACCTGGAAGCTTGTTAAAAGTACAGAATCTCCAGGAAGCCCAGGTGGCTTAGTCAAGCGTCTGCCTTCAACTCAGGTCCTATGATCTCAGGGTCCTGGGATCAAGTTCTGCATCGGGCTCCCTGCTCAACGGGGAGCCTGCTTCTTCCTCTGCCTGCCGCTCCCCCTGCTTACACTCTCTCTCTGACAAATAAAATCTTTTTTTATAAAAAGATTCTATTTATTTATTTGACACAGAGAGATCACAGGTAGGCAGAGAGGCAGGCAGAGAGAGGGGAAGCAGGCTCCCCGCTGAGCAGAGAGCCCGATGCGGGGCTCGATTCTAGGACCCTGAGATCATGACTTGAGCCGAAGGCAGAGGCTTTAACCCACTGAGCCACCCAGGTGCCCCACACAAATAAAATCTTTTTTAAAAAAAATGCAGACTCTCAAGTCCCATCACAGACCTACTGAATCAGAAGCCACATTTTAACAAGATTCCCTGGGAAGTCTTTCTTAAATAGATCAAAATTTGAGACCCATGGAAGCTAGGTGGTCCTGGGTCAAGTGTGCGAGGTCACTGCCTGAGATACAGTTGTGATTAGAGCCCCAGGTGGCTTGCCCAGGCCCACCTGCTTTGTAGAGGCAAGGAGCATTGTCAGGGAGTCAGAAGTCCTCCCACAGCTGTTGTGGGGGAAGGGGAGATTACCGTGTCCGTAATCCAGTCCCTTTGGCCAGATAACAGTGAGTCTCAATTGGATGATCCGGATGATGTCCGACCTGGAGTCTAACATCGTGGCCGTAGAGAGAGTCAAGGAGTACTCCAAGACAGAGACCGAGGTGGGTAGTGGGATGAGCCTGCGGCAGGGTGATTCTGGAATAGCTGGGGAAGGGTGCGTGCTGACCCATGGTCCCTACATTCCACGGCCAGCTCTTCATTTGGGGGGGCTCTTCATTCATTCATCCATCCATCCACTCATGCATGGCCTTATTGAGCATCAGCCAGAGGTCTGTCCCAGCAAAGCAGGGTCTATCCTCAAGCAGACTCTGATGCCGTGGGCGAGGTAAGACAGGGTTCTCCCCTGGAAGACAAGAGTTCTGGGGTGATGCACCCAAAGAAGGCAGACAGGAGAATCATCCAGCTGGGGTGATCGGCTGGAGGGTGAGAATTCCAGCCAGAGGTCTGCCTGGTTGAAGAAGGAGCAGGGGTGGGGAAGCATGCCCTTTGTTAGGGAAAGGGAGTGTCCCCTACTGGGGGGGGGGTGCAGGCTTTTGTCCCCTTACTTCTTCCCATGGTCACACCCCAGACCTCTTCAAGCCCAGAAGCTGCACCATCTCTGAGATCTCAAACCAGGCTTTTAGACCACCCTTCCCAGCCCTCCCAGCTCGCTTGCCCCAAACCCTCTGCTGTCTCAGAACTCTGTCCTCATTGGGACTCCCATTCCTGTGACCGACCTTTGTCCCTCTGTCCACTAGCTCATCTAGCCTGGATTCCATGCTCCACGGGTGCCAACGCTCTCGCCTCCCTTGCCTTCCCCTCTCTCAGGGGACCTCCCCTACAGAACCCTTCTCCGGTCAGGCCCCTCTGCCTACCTTCTACATGCTAGCTCTCAGCAGCTAAGACATTGCTGGAGAAAAATCACTGATTTTACTTCAAGTTTCTGCGTATTCCCATTTTGCTTCCCCAAGAAGCCTGTGTTCCCACTTCCAGAAAGATCTGTTTTGAACCTTCTTTCTTCCAACCCCCTTCTCCTCCCCTTTGCTCAGCTGTGGACCTTGCGTGACTGGCCAGTGAGAAAACAGGGTATGAGATAAGAACTCCCTCAACCTTCCTGCCTCCAGACTTTCCATCGTGCCTGTGGCCTGCTCGCCTTCTTCCTTCCTCTTTTAGCAGGAAGCGTCCCTCCTCCGATCAAAATCCACCCCTTCAGAATTCACCTCCCTAATTACACCCTCTCACTCCTACAGCCTGCTCCTTGTGTTAGATGATTCCCATCCACGGGCAAACATAAGCTCTTGTAGCTTCCATTCTAGACACACAAACCAACCTCCCCTCCCCCTATGTTTCTCCGCTCTCCTTTGTCTTGAAGCCTGTTTAAAACCCACATGCTCTCCCCACTTCCCTATCACCTCTTATCACATCTGCCTCCCACAGTCTGGTTTCTGGCCCTGTCACTCCACTGATGACCTGCCCGGTTCCAAACCCAGGGGACACATTTCTGTTCTCATCTAATTCAGCCTCTCAGCGACGTTCAGAATCACTGACCCCTGCCTTCTTCTTGGAAGGCTCTCCTTCCTAGCTTCTGTGACCCGGGCTCTTGCTCTGTCAGTCTCCACTGAGCCCCTGACCTGCCCGTTCCTCCCAGTCTGGCCCCCCTCCCCTCCCCCTACCTTCCCCAGGCGTCTCCTGTCACACCCTCACCCCCCACTGTCTGGGATCTTCAAATTCTCCCCCTTCACATTTCCCCCATCCATACCCACCATCCTGTCTCCGTAGCCTGAGAAGTTCTGTCCCAAACCCTCCTGCCTGTTCTTAGGATATGGTCTCGAGAAAATGGTCTATACTGGCTGTTTTGCTTTTTGACCTGTGGCAGTCTGGCTTCCCCTGTCACAAAGCAGGGCCAGCTTCCCGTGACCCACACAGTCACATAGGTCCCCACACTTAGAAGGGCCTTACGTTTGGTTTAATGTTATGCTGTCACCGCTTGGACATTCTTCATAATTACCGAATGAGAGACCCCACATCTCCATTCTGCCCTGTACCTCCCAAATGGTAGCCAGTCCTGTGCAAAGCCACCATCATCTTATGCCCAATTTATTTTAAGAATTTCCTCTCTAGCTTCCCTGTTTTCCATCATCTCTGCTCCCTTCTCCTCTTAGCAGCCAGAGGGATCCTTTAAAAACACATCAGACCATGTCATTGCTTTGATGGCTCTGCATCTTCGAGTAAAAAACCATAGTCCTGAAACTGACCTGCAGAGCCCTTCGTGATGGGGCCACCCACTCTCTGTGTCCTACCTGTCACCTTCGTTCCTCTGCTCCAGAACACACCTGGGCGGGCATTTGCAGTTTCTGTTCCCTCTGCCTGGCATGCTGTTCCCCCAGACATTTACTTGGCTTGTCTCCTCACATCCTTCCCGTCTTTATTTAAACATTGCCTCCTCCAGGAAGCCTTCACTGACCATCCTGTACCGCTATAACACCAAGCATTTCTCAGCACTTATCACTTTCCTAGTACATTTGTTTATTTGTTGATGGTAGGCACCGCCCCCCCTCCCCATACTAAATGTAAGCCTCACAAGGAGGCAAAGACTTTGTCTCGTTCCCCACTGTGATCCCGGTAGCCACTCAATGGGAAGGTTTCCGAGCTCTGCAGGGAATAAAGGCAGAGAGAGAAAGGATTCATTGGACCACGGGGTTGGGCCCCAGGGGACCCCAGGGACTCTCCCCCAGGGACCCTGATGGGGGAGTGGAGAGGGGGGGCCCCCCCGGGGAGAGAGGCAGACTGAAGAGGGAGAGAGCCAAGCTGGGGAGGAGGGGCCACCCTGATGCAGACCCATCTCCCCCTCCCGGCCAGGCCCCTTGGGTGGTGGAGGGCAGCCGTCCCCCCGTGGGCTGGCCCCCGCAGGGCGAGGTGGAGTTCCGCAATTACTCGGTACGCTACCGGCCAGGACTGGAGCTGGTGCTGAAGAACCTGAGTCTGCGCGTGCGCGGCGGCGAGAAGGTGCGCGTGGGCCGGGGGTGTGCGTGGGACGCGGCCGGGACCTGTGGGTGAGCAGGTGTGATGCCCCCACGGACTCCTCCACACTTCCTGACGGCCCCCCTCGCTCCCTCCAGGTGGGGATCGTGGGCCGCACGGGGGCCGGCAAATCGTCCATGACCCTGTGCCTGTTCCGAATCCTGGAGGCGGCGGAGGGTGAAATCCGCATCGACGGCCTCAATGTGGCAGACATCGGCCTGCACGACCTGCGTTCTCAGCTGACCATCATCCCCCAGGTCTGAGGCTGACACCGGCCGAGGCTGACCCACAGTCCTGGGGGGTGGGAGGCAGGCCCCACCCTGCTCTGTAGCTTGGGGTCCTGGCCCGGGGCACCTGACCCCCAGCGGGAGCAGAGCCACAGAGGCCCCCCACCCCGTCATGGATCCGAAAGGGTCCAGCGCGTCCTGGGCCCGTCCGCCTCTGCCCTCCGACCCCCTGGGCCGCCAGTTGAGACCAGGATCACAGGACCCTTCAAGCCCCCGTCCCTCTGAGAGGCCCTGCCCTGGTGTCCCTGCCCCACGGCTGGGAATTACATATCACTCTTTCAGGCTCCTCTGGAGCTGTTGGTTTTGTTTTGTTTTGTTTTGTTTTCCTGCTGACTGGACACTCTGGAGTCAGATTAGCGGCTCCACTTTCTGCTTTGGTGGAGGACTTCGTGATTGGCAAAGCTGAGGTTTATCCCTTCCCCATAGGCATGTATCTGGCCACGGCCTCCCACCTGGAGGGCCGGGGACAGAATGGGAGTCCTGCCACATAATCCCTGGTTTTTCCCTGGCCCTGGGGCCCATGGCTCCTCATGGGGCCTGAGCTGCCCTCCTCTGAGGCCTTGTCGTGTCTCCAGGACCCCATCCTGTTCTCTGCATCCCTGCGTGCGAACCTGGACCCCTTTGGGCGTTACTCGGAGGAAGATATATGGCAAGCCTTGGAGCTCTCCCACCTGCACACCTTCGTGAGCTCACAGCCGGCAGGCCTGGAATTCCAGTGCTCCGAGGGAGGGGAGAATCTCAGGTAACGGCTGGGATTGGGTAGGTCAGGAACAGCACCCCGAGGAGCTAGACGATCTAGCCTCAGATGACCCAGAATCCGGGCCGGCCCCCTCCGGCCCTCCCCACCCCCGTCTCAGCCTGGGTGTGCTTAGAGAATGTTGTTTCATATTGAGCATATACTGTGTGCTCCATCTCTCTCACTCCTCACACAAGCCCCAGATGTGGTGATGGCCTCACTTTGCAGATGAGGAAACTGAGGCAGAGCCAAGGTCACCTAGCGGAGAGAAGGCGTGCTTGGGATTTGAGCCATCCAGGAGATTCCAAAGCCCAGTTCGGTCCCGTCCTGTGAGGTAGTCAGTGCTGGGCTTGGCCTAGGGTGGGGGATCAGTACTAAGCCTGTGGATCAGAGGAAGAGGAAGTCTAGGGAGATCATCGATATTTCCCAGGATGGCGCTGTGCTTCATCTGTAGCTTAGGACTGAACAAAGCACCCCAGCTCCTGTGTCTGGCCCGCACCCTGCTCCAGGCCCTTCTTTGCTTTCTTATAGCCCCCACGTTATATCCCCAGCCACTCTTACTAAGTCTAAATTAGGCTTGATATTCTGCTACCTGTGTTAGCTGTGTGACTTGGGGCAAGTTGCTTAACCTCTCTGTTCTACCTCTGCCTTCACTTTAAAATGGGGGCAATAACAGTCCCCTACCTCTTTGCACCATGCTGCCCACTAAAAATACGATGGGAGCCATATATATGTAATTAAAGTTTTTTCCAGTAGGCAAGTTAAAAAAAGAAAAAGAAGCAGGTGAAATAAACTTGAATAGTGTATTTGATTTAGCCCAATACACCTGGAAGAGTGTTATTTCTACAAGTAGTTGATACAAAAATTGTTAGAGATATTTTGCGGTTTTTTTCATGCTAAGTTTGAACTCCCGTGTGTGTTTTCACATTTACGGTACCTCCCAATTTAGACTAGCCATATTTCAAGTGTTCAATAGCCACATGTGGCCAATGGCTAGCATTTGGATTGAACGGTGTTTAGGTCATTGTGATGAAATAGAGAGCACTTAGCCTGGATGCACTCCTGCGGTATTTAGCTATTCTTATTTGTATTTGTATTATTCTGCGCGGTCCACGCCCTTGGACTCGCTCCAGACCTCAGAAACAAAAACAAAACCTTTACATTTGCTCAGCACTTCATAGTGTTCAAAGCACTTAGGGATTCATGATCTTGTTTAATCTTCTTTGCAGTCCTGTGGGTCAGAAACAAGGCTCCAAAGTATAAAATTATTGTCCAAAGCTACTCAGCTAGCAAAGGGAGGGGCAGGGGCTCAGGGGAGCAGGGGACTTTGCCCTAAACCCTTCCTCGCTGCATCACAGCCTTGGGTGGGATGCCCCCCAAACCACCACTCCCCTGCCCCGCCCCAGGTAGTCCTGGGAGACTGTGTATGCCCTTCAGCTGGATTTCCCTTCCACAGCTATGTTGGGGTGGCTGGTGGACATGCACAAGCTTCCAGACCCTGCGCTCCATAGCCGGTTTTGCTCCATTTTCCTACCCCTGCTTGCTAGCTGCCCCTCTCCGAGAGATTTCCTCCATTGCCATAGAGGCCAGGGTCTGAGCCAGTTTGGTTCCCCTCCTCCCTCCCTGAGCTTGGAGTCACTTTAATAATTTTTTTAAAGATTTTATTTATTTGGCACAGAGAGACACAGCGAAAGAGGGAACACAAGCAGGGGAATGGGAGAGGGAGCATCAGGCTCCCCGCTGAGTAGGGAGCCCGATGTGGGACTCGATCCCAGGACCCCGGGATCATGACCTGAACTGAAGGCAGACGCTTAATGACTGAGCCACCCAGACGCCCTTTGGAGCCACTTTAATAAGCATAACCTGCATCCTGTGCCAGTCCTACCATAAATCAGCCCTGAGTTCTAGCTGGAGGCTCCCTCCGCTGCCAGAACCTTCATTAGCTGCGGGAATGGGCCAGGGAGAGAGCCTGGCCTTCACTTGCGAGGTGGTGACTCACCCCTTTGGGAAAGGCTGAGGTATTTGTCCTTGAGTGTGGGGACACAGCCGCCTCTGTGGTTGGGAACACAGCCTTGCTTTGTTCGCTAGCTCTGGCTTCCAAGGCAAGAGGTGGAAGGTATGCTTCCCTCCTCTTCTCCACCTCCCCAGTGACCAGACCCAGGAGTCCTCATGTCCTCCCCGGCCCTGGCCCTTCCTGTCCCCACCACAGAGCCCTGGACTGCATTTCCCCATGGGGCTGGGAGATGACGGTCTGAATTGTGTGATACTGAGCACAGCAAGATGGCGTAACGCGTGCAAATATCCAGGAAACGCCATCTCAGTGTGTTCTCTCTAGAGTGTAAATGACTGATAGACTAAAGCAGAGAAAGATCGTGGAACTAGCTGAGGAGCGAGGACAGGGGGAAAAAGGCACAGAGAGAGGAGGCCGAGGGTGCCAGACACAGATGGAATTTCACAATGTTGTTGAGCACTGGCTCTACCCCAGGCCCCTCATCATCGCTGTGGGGTCCAGTCCTTGATGACCCTGTGTTCCGGGAGGACTGGGCTGAGGCAGAAATGGGAGAGGTTAGACAGAAAGCCGGTCCTGGGCCATTGGGAAGAAATAGAGACGGAGGCAGTTCGGGGATTGAGGCCTGGGTGGGGTGGGGGCAGGTGGGGGCGTCGGGCTCTAGATGCCTGCCTTCTCCGTTCCCAGTGTGGGCCAGCGCCAGCTCGTGTGCCTGGCCCGAGCCCTGCTCCGCAAGAGCCGGATCCTGGTTTTAGACGAGGCCACGGCAGCCATCGACCTGGAGACGGACGACTTCATCCAGGCCACCATCCGCACCCAGTTTGAGAACTGCACGGTGCTGACCATCGCCCACCGGCTCAACACCATCATGGACTACACCAGGTGGGGCACCAGAACCCAGCCAGGGGGAGCCTGGTGGCGTCATCTGGGCCACCGGGAAGGTAGACAGAGGTGATCTGGACACAGGAGAGCTCATGGGATTGTCTAGGGTCCTGGGGCGGGGAGGGGGGACAAGCAGGGCTTCCGAAGTTATGGGTAAGGGGCAGGACAGTGGAGTCATCTGCACGTGGGGGCCCAGTGACATTTTCTGAGACAGGGGACACTTTCAGATTACCAGCGTGCAGGGAAGGGGCACACTGGGGCTCCCTGGGCATTGCAAATTGTGCCCAGGCCACCCCCCTCCAGCCTTCTGTGAAGGCCATGAGGCGGGGCTGGAGCCTTCCTGACCACACCCTCACTCCCTGAGCCCCTGGGTCCATGGCCTGCATTCTCTGTTCCTACCTCGCTCCCGCAATCCGAGCTGGGCGTACAGATGAGGAAGCCACTGAGAGAAGTGTGCGATGCTTGGGTCCCTGTCTTGGGGGGCTGGACCCCGACAGCACTGTGAGAGCCAGATGCTCTGTGGTGAGAGAGAGCAGGGGGTGGGGGTGGGGCTGGGGCTGAGTTCCAGCCCCTGCAGCTGCTGGTGGCCCTGTGACCTTGGCCAAACCTCTCTCTCAGGGTTGTTGTAGGGAATCAATGAAATGAAGAGTTTCAAGTGCCTGTGAGCCTGTTAAGTGCTTGTTTGCCCCCAGCCCTTTTCTGTAACCCTCCCTGGCTCCGGGTCATCCAAGGATTAGGAAAGGGGCCTTGCCTTTGAGACCTTACACCTTCCCTGGGGAGGCAGACACTCAGCCAAGAGGAAAATCTGGGACCTGTTCCCTCATTGCATCCAGTGTTAAGGTTCGGTGCTGGAGGACAGTGTGAGGGGCTGGGGGGTCAGAAGCCTCACGGAAGTGACCCGGCACTGGCCAGGCGGGCTGGCCCCCTTGGAGGCGTGGGAGCTCCGAGAGACGAAGGGGAGGAAGCTGCAGCCGATCTGTGGTGAAGGAGTCGGGGGGGGAGCACAGCCACAGGCCTTCATTCACAACCTAAACCCCCAGAGCAGGGGGACATGGGGAGGACACCACGGACTGGGCGATGGGGCAGACCTTGTCCCTGTCTCGGACGTGTCCCCACACAGCCCTCAGGGGCTTAAGGACCGAGCTGAGCATGCCGGATGCTGCTATCTGTCCATCCCATCCGTCTCCCGCTCTCATCCAGCACCCCACGGAGAGAAGAGAGGGTGGGCAGGAGGTGCAAGGCCCTGGGTCCAGACAAGGGACAAGGGTGAGCTGAGAGAATCTGTCCCCAGGCCTAACTGAAAATGGTGTCCAGCAGCAGCCTTGAGGGTAGACGGCTCAAACCGACCTTGGAGGTTGGGGGTTCATTCATTCTGTTGGGACCGGTAGAAGTGAATCAATCATGCTATCCATCGTGTAACTAGAGCCTGGAGGAAGGAAGTAGGGGTCCGTGTGTGTAGATGGGAGGAAGCAAATCTGACTGGGCAGCCAGGACACTCTCCTAAGGAGAGGAAGTATCAACCGGGCCCTAAAGGATGAGTAAGAGTTGGGGAGTGGGTAAAGTGGGGTACGGACACAAGTGTCAGGCAAAGGATACAACACATGCAAGGGCCCTGGGGTAGGAAGGCACGTGAGGCTGGAGTGTGCAGGGTGAAGGGGGCAGTAGAACCAAGCAGAGGAGGTGAGAGGGACAAGCCCCATTATGCCGCACTTCGGGGACCGTGGTAAAGCCGTCCATCCTTACCCTAAGAACAGTGAGAAACCACTGAAGGGAGGAAGGGCAATCTCTGGGGCTCCGGTTCAGGCAGAGATGTGCTCAGACACGCTCCTCCCCAGGACAAGTTTTCAGGAGTCCTGTAGGTAAGGAAGCGGAGTACGGCCAGGCCCTCCCATCGAGGGGCATCTCCCCAGGGTTCAGGAGAGCCCTTTCCGCTCCTGCCCTCCCCACGCCCCACCGCTGGGAACCAGGCTGCTGATCCCACCCCAGGTGCACCCTGTGCTTCCTCGGCAGGGGATTCCAGTCCCAGGCCCAGGCCTGACTCTGTGTATGCACCCACACAAGCACTGTGTGTGTGTGTGTGTGTGTGTGTGTGTGTGTGTGTGTGTGTGTAGATCCACCCATCTGTAGCAACCAGATTTTCAGCCAAAGTCCCAGATTCCAGGGTCAGGCCTCAGCGCAGCCTGGTCTCCCGCTGTGTGCCTTTGTGAGTTGGCACAAAGCAGATGGAAGCGCATGGGGCCCAGCACACCACCCGTGGCTCCCTGTGCACGGTCCTGCGACCCCAGCGAGGGAAGGGCTCACTAACGAAGCTTTTCGGAGCCCCGACTAGCAGAGATGAATAGCAACCTCATGTTTGATCCCAGAAGCCACCTCCTCTGCCAGGAGAGCAAAGGGAGCGGCTAAAATAACCAGCCTTACAAACGTGCACGTGTGGCTCTGCGGCCGTGTTGGGAGGGTCACCTGAAGCAGGAGGCTTGGCCTGTCACTGCAGGGCCTGGGCAGTCCCCAGAAGGGGCGGGGTGGACTTGAAGGCCAGGTCTAGGTTGATGGAGCCCTGACTTCTTCTCTCTGGCTAGGGTCCTGGTCCTGGACAAGGGGACGATAGCTGAATTTGATTCTCCGGCCAACCTCATTGCAGCCAGAGGCATCTTCTATGGGATGGCCAGAGACGCTGGACTTGCCTAAAATACATTCCCAGGACTTCTCCTGGCCATTCCTGGTTTTCCAAGTATGTCTGCAGGATGGACTTCACGGCAGACGCTGGGGCGTTTGTTGGGAGTCTTGCCCCATTGGGTGTCGCCCGGAGTAATTGTGCTTAAATGCTTGAGATGCGGGAAGCGGGGCCCTAGAGGTGACTGATGCGCCTGAGGTCAGGGCTGACTGAAGGCAGAGCCCAGACGGGTGCCCGGGGCTCCTGATTCCCAACCTGGTGTTATTTCCACACTGTGCTGTTCTCAGTCATCTCATGGAATGACCTCTCTACTCTGTATGATTTTTCATATTTTCTACTCTGAAGAATTTTTTTTAAGTAAAGCTTTTTCCTCCTGGAACAGCAGACTGCCGGGTCAGGGCGTCCTCGGGAATGGAGTCCTGTACTCTGGGGTGCTGGCCTGAATCCATTAAAAATGCGGCACTGACGAAATAAAGCTACGTGGTCAACAATACGTATGCCCCGATGTTGCCTTCCTCTGCCTGTTCACAAGGTTTGGGGCTTAGGACCTTTGGGGGAGAGGTGATGGTAGACTTGATACATATTCACATGGCTAGAATTATCTGAAAACATCAGGCTCGAGAGCTTTTGGCTAGCAATATCGTCTTCACAGCCAAAATTCACGGGGTAATTGCCAGGAGTTCCTGCTCTGCTGGGCAGATACTGTAAAAAGGCGAGAAGTAAAGCCCCTGAAATCTGACCCAAGGCCTCCTGGGAAGGCAGCCGTGAACACTTTCACGTTCGTGTCATCTCTCAGACCTCCAAGCCTGCTCCTCTGGGGGCCGAGGCAGGCGTGGGGCTTTGTTTCCTTGCTCCTTTAGAATGTTCCAGACAGGTCCCCACAAGCAGCGAGGCCTCCGAGCCACTCCTGTCCCCGTCTGGCCCAAGCTGAATATGGGGGCAAAGAGCAGCCCCGGGGACCGCCCGCCCTCCCCGCCCCCGCCAGTCCCAGGCTGGTAAATACATCTTGAGGGGTAAATTAAATTTGGTCCGAGCAAGCCAACAGACGGCTCATTTTCTGCAGGTCAGAGTCCATCTGGCGTAAGGCCTTCTATTTGGAGCGGATCTCTCTTCTTTGTTACCTTACACAGTTCTCTCCTCTGACTCTCACTCCTTTGACCTTTCTGCTCTGCCTGATGGTACTGGTTGGAGGTGACGGTTTGTCTTTCTTCCTTAATGGTTTGCAGTAGGTGCAGAGATGGCTCCTTTGATCTGGTTTTCCTCTACGTGTCGGGTCGGCCTGTGCTGCGGGACCATTTGTTAAAGGTTAATCACATTTTTTTTGGCAGCCTCTTTCTGCCCAGGATGTTTATGAGTGTATGGAAGAAAACTTCCATCGTTGTGATAAAGCAAGTATGAAAGCACAAATGCTCAAATTATTCTGCCTCTCCTTGGTGCTAAGGAAAGGTCTCTGCTGTGCTCCCTGATTTATTAGGCCAATTTGGCATGACGTCTGCTTTGTGAGGCTCCGGCCACCCTAAGCCAACAGAAACGCAGATTCACTGGGCCAGCGAGCTCGGCTGAAGATCTGAAGGTATAAGGCTGCGTTTCCTCTCCTGCCTTGGGAGTTGGCTTCTGAGCTCGCGGAGGCCCTGACAGGTGCTGACAGCCCAGAGGAGAGGCTCAGTTGTGTAAAGTAAATAGGATAATCAAAAGCTGTGGTTAACAGAGGATGACCTCCATCTAGCTGGCACAGCCACTCCAGGGAGGTGAGGCTCACCGCTGCGAACCCGGAGGAGAGGCACCGCACAAAATACCCGTCTCAGCTGCCACTGACAGGCCATGGTGCCACAGCAGCCGCAGCAGGGAGGCGGCTCAGCTGGGGGAACGCTCGCTTCTCTTTTTCCTCCAGAGCATCGTGTCCCAGGGACTGTCCAGGAATTTGAACCCCCTGGGATTAGAAGTGCCGTGCTGCTCAGGAGGCCGAAACGAAAGAAGATGGGCTCAGTCCGTTAATATCTGATTTTAATAATACTTGTTATGTTTGAACAGTCGGCAATGCACAAAGAAAAAAGTTTTCAGTGAATGTTTACACATAGTGTGAACACATGCTTTAAATATGCAGTGGAGGAGGGGTGAATTCACAGTTAACAAAGCTAAAAAAAAAAAGTCCTTGTTATAAATTACACAAAGCATATAAAAATATTTCTCTGGATGCATAGATTAAGACTTTAAACTCACCTACCATCAACTGTGCAGTCTCATCCCACCACCAGATGCAGGAGTCAGCTGACTACAGAAGACTCGATAAAGGAGAAGAGAGGCCAGCGGGGGGCTCGGCCCTCCCCTGAGATGCCAAGCCCCTTCCTTGCCCTCACCTCCGCCTCTAACCTCCGTTTCTAAGCCTGGGGGTGTGGTGGGGGGAGGACCCTGGAGAGAGTCCTCCAAAGACCACCTCCGGGCCACCTCCGGGCCAGGGACCTCTCCTGCCTCTGAGTCTCTCACTGATCTCGATGGCTACGAGGGTTTTTACCCCAGTGATTTAGACATAAATTAATACTGGACTTATTTCCTCTGGGACAGAACTAGCCTTCGTGTTATCAGTAAATTGTAACTTTTCCCAAAGAGAAGGAAAAAAGGTTAGCAGGTCTAGGTAAACTAGCTTCCGATTGGTTGAAACACAAGGGAGGTTTCCTCTTTAAAGCACTTCAGAGAAGGGATAGTAAGTAACCTTTACTCAGTGATGCAAACACTGTACAAGGGTGAGTAAGTCTCCATCAGTAACTGGTGGGAGACAGGTAAGTCACGGGACACAGGGACTCCGTGAGGCTGGCCTGGCGGGAGGCCATTTGCTTAGCACAACTTTCCATTGACATCTTCTGCGTGTTCTCGCTCGATCAGTCGCAGCGTTCCAATAAAATTAACACAGTTAGGAAGTTCAGTTTCTTTGGAAACTATAGGCACTATGGGGAAAAGCTTCTTAAGACAGCAGGGATGCTCTCCAACAGCTGGCTTCGAACCCCGGCCCTCCTGTTTGTCCAAGTGTGCTCGTTCGTGTTTCTAAAGTTAAGCTGTTTGTCTCAACAAGACAGTGGCTCTTTTACCATTAATGACACGGAAGGAGAGGAAAAGCATTCTTGAATGCGCTCTTTAAAAAAACGTTTGTATGCCATGCTCCAGAGTTTAATCAGGTGTCCTCCAGAACCAAGCCCGGGGAGCTCACAGCTGGCTTTGCCAAGTGGACCGGTGGTGGGGTGGGGGAGCCCTAAGAGCAAACAATTTGTTTACAAAAGCAACAGGCTTCAGAGTTGTGTAAAAATCCTAATAATTTCAAAATAACCTTTATCTTTGATACAAAAATAAAGATGCTAACTCCTTTAGCTCAGTTTCCCACAGTCGCCTTTAAAACAGCAACCGATTCAGTTTTAAAAATTGCTTTTTCACGTCTAGTGGGAAATGAAAGCGGGGAACACGGGCCGGCCACGGTTGTGCTCTTCTCAGACGGTGCAATTAAACACGGAGAGGACAGGAACCGCTTCAGAGATGGGGGGGGAGGGGGGGGCAAAAAAAAAAAAAAAAAAAAAAGCGGTTGCTCTTTCGGAAAGCATCAGAGAGCCCTCTGGCGGCCACACAGTTAATGCAGCGAGGACTGTCCAGGCGACGGCGCCTACAGACACAGAAGCAGTCTAGAGGGCTCTCGCAGGAGGGGGGAGGGGCAGCTCTTTTGGTTAACAGCATACTTACAACTGGGAAACTGAATTCGTCAATACTTTGAACCTGAGTAACATTTATAAATAGGGTATGTGAAACCTCACGGCCACCGGTCACACTGAAATTCTTTTGCCCGGTACCTGTGCCCCAATGTCCTCTGTGGCCAGCTCCTGCTTCAGGAGAGGCCTGAGGGAGCGACACCAAGCGAGCACGTCCAGCCGCCCTGCAGGTGCCCCTGGGAACAGGCCGCACGCTCTCGGCGCCTGTGTAGACAGATCCCGGACACATGGCACACGGAATGGTGGATTCTGGCCGGTCGGCCGCTGTCTCTCCAGACCACTTCTCAGCTGTTCACAGCTTCAAGCAATAGGTTTATTGTGCACCAAGAGGCTTGGAAGAGTGGCACCGCTGCTGGGGGCGGGGGGTTGGGGCTTCCTACCTGGGCAGAACGATGTTAGTGTATGCTACACAGTGGCGCCCAAGGCATTGCCATCCACGGCTGGTCCTTGGCCCAGAGGGGACGCGCACTGTCACAATACTCAGCGAGAAAAGTCCCTGCTGCATTAGTAAGTCAGTTTGGAAGCTCTCCTGTTGTAGCACGGTCTTTCGGTCAGTGTGGACGCAGCATTTCTGAACAGAAAATTGTTCTCACTTATCATCAGAACCAGTTCCAGCTCCTGGAAATCTTGGAGTCGAGCAACGTCTTTGTCCTAAAACAAAATAGGTTGAGGGCATTAAGCGCAGTCACTTCTCTCTATATGTTTGGTGTGTTGTGTGGATCCCCTTATCTCAGCTCATTTTAAAGCGAGGAAGAAAAAGGAGGAGGAGAAGGAGAGGAGGAGTGGGAGGAAGAGAAGGAAGGGAAGGAGAAGAGGACGATCCCAGTGGCAGGCAGGGGGTGACAGTGCAGGAGTCTCCGGGGGTGTGAGCTGGGTTGGCACGGAGCCAGAAGCCCTTAACAGCAGCCGCTCTGGGCTAAGCACCCCCTGAAGCGAGGCCGTTCAGATCTGTTTTCCCCAGGTGCCCTGAGAAGCCATGGATGCTGGGGGGACCACACACGTAGCCATGTTGATTTGCCCTATCATTTAACCAGGATCATGCCCTGATTCTTAACACAGGCCGGACCTGATTGTGCACTAAAGTGACCCTTACATGTCACTACACATACAACCAAAGATAGGTACACGGGAATGGTAATTCAGAACATTCTCTCTGGTACCCTACAACTTTTGAAAATGTCACGTCCCTGTAGACGCAGTAGAGGGAAAGAAAGCTCAATGACAGCGGCTGGAAAACCACCCTTTGCTCCTTTTCCAGTCTCTTTTCAGTTCTCAACTACAATTCACACAGCCAAGGAGGAAGCTGGGTATTTTCCAAACGCAAGAAACCACCAACCACTTGTGCTTAACAGACCTTCCTTACCTTTCTTACCAGAGTATTGGGTAACTTTCTGATCTTCTCCACCTGGTCTGGATTAACGCCCAGCTCACAGCAACTCACTCTGAGCAATTCCTGATAGGTGAGCTCCTGTCGGTCCAGTTCAATTTCAATGAAATCATTTTCTCGAAGAGATGGGTTCTGAATCCTCACCTTGAGTACGAGCTCTAGGAAAAAAGAGAGAGAAATGTTCATGGATCGGGCCTGCACCGTCGGCCGGTGTAATTTAAGATCTTTTCCAGACGATGGTTCTACATGACCAGGCCGTGTGCCCAAGGCCTGCACCATCCCGTGAGAGAATCCGGCCCCACTTCCAGCTCTGCCGCCCCTTTCCTGCACTGCTGGCCCTGCACCGAAGACTGCAGTTCACAAAGCAAAAGGGGGGAGTGTCGGCGGGAAGACAACCATCCAGCGTGGAGGACAATTTACTTCTGCTGCTGGAGCTCAGGAGGTGAAGGTGTACGGATGGCTCTGGGTATCACACCACACAGGAGCAGGGCAGGGGAGGAGCTGAAAGGAAGACACAGGCAAGGTACGGGAGAGGAGTGACTCTAAAAGGACTTAATAATTGTGGCTCTAAAGTTATCTATGAATGATGACATTCCTTGCAACGGACACAGTAAGACAGCAGAAAGATAAGCTACTAATAAAAAAGACAGTCTAACTGTGATCTGAATGCAGTATACCTCAGCACAGAAAGAATCTGGGCTCTGGGAGTCTGCCTTCGGCTCAAGTCGTGATCCCAGGGTCCTGGGATCGAGACCCACATCAGGCTCCCTGCTCCGCGGGATGCCTGCTTCTCCCTCTCCTGCTACTGGTGTTCCCTCTCTCACTGTGTCCCTCTCTCTGTCAAATAAATAAATAAAATCTTTTAAAAAATAAAATAAATAAATTCTGAGCCTGGCTGCCAAGATGGCCCGTGCCAAGCCCCTACGTGGGTTTGTGGGTTCTGCTTTGCTCTTTACGTATGAATCCCTCCTGGCACCCTAGGCCACGGCTATCAGCACCTAAGTATATCTCCTTCCTAGCTCTGTCCTCCGTGTAGGCCTAGAAGGCATGACACAGCCGAAGTCTAAGTGCACCCAGTGTCCACAGCCTCATGTCTGAACACCACTCTCTGCCAGAAGGAACCAGGGCTCCTTGGAGAAACGCCTGCCTCTGGGGCTGGGGCGGGGAAAGTTATACGGGAATCTGGACCTCCTTTCCGCACCAGAAAGGACACACTCCAAGAATGACAGGACATGTCCAAGCGACACGAGAACTGGCTCCCTCTGGACAGATCTGGTGTCATTTGAACATCAAGATAATGCTAGTAATGAATTATAACCTGATGTAAAGAATCTACGAGTTCATACTGATAAAAAGTATGGAGGCAAAGGGAAGGTCCTTCTCTACAGTAGAATGGCAACTGGTATGTCGAGAAAGATGATAGGGGGTCATATTACCCAATACCGGGCCTGGACTCTTCAAAAACACTGAGGTCCAAAATGATAGAGAAAGGCTGAGGAACCTTCCAGGTGAAAGGAAAATGGAACAACAGCATAATCAAACACAACGGGTGACTCTGGGCAGGGGGCAGGGGTGGAGGGCGAGCAGAGAGCTGCAGAGGGCACCATGGAGATGACTGACAACATCGAAATATGGCCTGGATTAGAGAATGGTAATGCAGCAAGGTTACATTTCCTAAACTTGATCACTGGACTGTGGTTATGTAAGAGACCATCCTCGTTCTTAGAAAATGCACACTTAACTATTTCAAGGTAAAAGGGCAAAAGGTAAACAATTTGTGAATCTGAGTAAAGAGAGCTCCTTATGCTAGTCTTGCAGAATTTCTGTAAGTCTGTGGTTAGATTCTCAATACCTACATAAATCCCACATCGCCCACTCCCCTGGCCCTGCCCCGCACCCACAACCAGGAAGTGCCTCGCTAGACCTCTGGACACTGGCTGCTTCTACGCAGGCTTACCTTGCATATTAAATGGAAATGCCCCCGTGAAGAAGAAGGGCTGGAATGCTGGCGTCGGGCCTGCATATGTCCCATTTTGAGGCTCCAGAGACACTGGTGGCTTGGACGGGACGGAAGAGAACAGCGAGCGGCTCTGACTCACTGGTGGCTGACAGACAGGACCCGGTTTTGTGCTTTCTGGTGTTCTGAGTATGGCAGAGGGGGCAGACACATCCCGGTTCTGAACCAGTGCCAGAGAGGTGTGGTCCCGTGGAAAGGCCCCGGCCAGGGGAGGCTCCCCTGTGGGGAGCAATGGAGGAGAGCCATCCGCAGCGGGCGATGCTGGCGGTGTGGACGGACCCCCGTTCTGTAGCTGGCCCGGATCCTCTGCCACAGGGGTGTAGATGAAAGGGAAGGCTGGGTTGGCCAAATAGTTGGGAACAAAGGGCAGTTCTGACTCCTTCTTCAGCTGGGGGAGGCTGTCGGCACCATCATCTTCTTCCACTTACAAAGAAGAAAACGCGTAACATTTACACAGTCCTTTAAAAATCACCAGGGAAAGAGTGTCTCGTGAAAGCTAGCGTCCTTTGCTATGTGACATATTTTGTTCAATGTTTACCGCCTCTTCAAACCAGAAGAGAAAAAAGCATTTCATCAGGCTTATGATCACCATTTTTATCACCTTCAATTTTACAGATTAAAAAAATAAAACCTGATAACGCCGACTTGTCTGGAAACCACACGGAATTGCTATGTTGGCACAGTAATATTACCTTCACTTTTAAAAACAGATTTGTGGTTTGACTGGCATCGAGAACGTGGCCAATAACACCACGAGTCTTGAATCAGTTTGACAAAATCAGAGGTTGCCCCTAAACACAGACTCACCTCCCATGATCTTCCTGATTTCTCTCCTTGATGTCAATTGCACTGGCATTTCTCCTTTTGTGGTAAGAATCTCTTTGTCAGCTCCTGATTGTAGTAAGTAAGAGACCACCTGACCATGATTGCGCTTACATGCCCAGTGTAAACAGGTCCTGTCCCAAGAAAAGAAAAAAAGAGGGAGTTAAAAGGGGAGAGGGGATTTGGGATTTCAAATTCCACGCACTAGTCAAGAAATATCTGCAAGCCCATGACGAGTCCAGGCAGAAGTGGGAAGCCAGGCTGGCAACCTCAACTTTTCTTTTCAGAAAGCAGGTGCTTGAAATGTATTTCTAAATTTCATTCTGGGCCCTTGGGAGAAACTAATTTATCTAGGAGCTTTCATGTCAATGGCTTCCAAGAGGCCGGCCAGCCGGCTAACTCTAATGGTACTGCTAAGTGGTCTTCCATCAGTAACGCTCATTAGACTGTCCCAGTCTCTTTTAAATGTTTTTATAGTGCCACCTTCCTTTTAAGGGACAATGGCAACTTGCTTCATAGGCACCAAATGACTCATGAAGATTAAATATTATCGGGTTAATAATCATCTGCAGCTTGCTCTGCTGCTAAAATTATTGCTATCGGAGATATTCCCGGCTGAAACTCTGAATCTTGGTCGCTCACTCTTTTCCTTTTCCTTTTCTTTCCTTCACACACACACGGTTTTGAAATTTCCATTTCTGAAAAAGTTGGCTTCTCTAGTTCTCTCCAGAAGGCACATCTGCTTAAACGTAGAGCACTGCACATAGACTTTTAATTCCTAAGGCACTTTAAAAATGTACATCAAGGACCAAAATTTTCAAGATCAAACTCTTCTAACATATTAGACTCATTTAAGTAAAACTAGTTATTTACTATTGTACCCATAGGAAGGGGTTATGCAGGGCTATTATTTTAACACTGCACAGAAATATAATTAGCACACCAGTTAAAAACCTAATCTTAACAGAAATGAAAGGGTTCAGAATTACTAAATTCATCCCCAGTTGCCAAAGCAGAATGATATTAAAGAAGGAAGATATTTTTTCCCCTCTGTTCTGAAATGTCCTCATTCACTCTAATTGAACAGAGGTAAATATCTTCAGAGCTTATAGCCAAATACAATATGGTAAAGAACAGAAAAATATGTTCAGGAGTGAGGGGTCGGTCACTAACCCAGAGGTGTAACTATCCAGAAAGTTCCTTTGGTTCCAGGGAGATGTTGATTTGCCCTGGCCTCGTAAAGATTTCTGACTTACAGAAAGCAAGCTTGGCTGGCTGGCCGGGAGCCACTCCACTAATATTTCAGAGTGATATCCCACACTATTATTCCTTAGAATTAGATTATCTGGGTACCTTTAGGATATACTCTATAAAGAGAAGATTGTCAATTTGGGAGAAATAAAGGAAGAGGCTTGATCTCTGAAGAGGCTTCTGAAATAGAAGCTCATGAAGATAAGGAAGTGTCTGCTTGGACATACAGGTACTTAACCACCAGACACATGAACCAAGAACTAGGTGGACACTACTCGGAGTAGAAGGATCCAAAACATCCTTGATTGTGGGCAAACTGCAGCTGAGAGTGAGTGTGTGTGCGTGTGCGTGTGTGTGTGTCTGTGGCACAGACTTGAAGAGTGAATAATGATAACGATAAGCGAGCATTCAAAAATGAATGGAGCATGATGAGAAAAATACGTCCCCTTTTGGAAATAAAGTACTCACTTGCTGGTAGTAAATCACTTGTTCATGACAAGCTTGAGACTGAAGAAGCTAATTTACTGCCAGTGGGTCGGAGACACTCTGGGAACACCAACTAGCTAAAGCATCACCATGTAAAGTGGGGTTAGGTCAAGGTGGCATGAGCCCCACAACCCCATGCCCTAAGTGATCATCACTTACAGCCCAGACTTGCATGGCTCTGGGCAGCCATAACTCAGCCAGGGAGCACTTTCAACTTTTTCACAAGCCATTATACTTGTTCTTTAAAGCCAAGGGGGTATGCACACTCTTGAATTACAACTGCTGTGGGAACCCTATCTCTGAACTTAAACTCTTTAGGCTTTAAATTTGCAGTCAGAATACCCGGTTAGTCTGGGGCAAGTATTTCAGACCAGAGGCACTGGCCTATCATTCATCGGTGCTGAAATTGTGGCTATTGAATGACTACAAATTGAAAGCAGTAACCATTTTGCTTTTCTATGGTAGAGGCTACGTTTTCTGAGGGTAACCTTTATATCCCATTACCCAGCACGCTGCTTAATGAGAAGGAAACAAGTTAACACATGTAATGCTTTTTATACGGGGGACACTGTTCTAAAGACTTCACATCCATTAACTCATTCAATCTCTGAACAGCCTATGAGTTAAGTGCTGTTATCAACATTCCCTCATTTTCCAGAAGAGGAAACAGTGGCAGTCAGCAAATAAGTGAGCCCAACAGGACCCTAGGTGGTGATTAAGCGTTACAGGGACAATAAAACAAGGGATTAGGGAGTGCCAGAGGCAGAGGGAGGGGCCTGGTGCCATTTTAAATCAAGGGCCAAGGAGAGGCTCACTGAGGTGACTCAGTGAGTCAGCAGGTATCCGCTGATACCTGCAGGAGGTGAGGGAGCAAAACCATTTTAGACTTAGAGGGAAGAAGGAACACAAAGGCCTTGAATCAGGGCCCTGCCTGGTGTTTCAGGAAAAGCCAAGAGGCCAGGGGAGCAGAATGAGGGGAGCAAGGGGGCAAATCCAGAGATGAGGCATAGAGGTGACGAGGGAGACAGGAAGTAGAAACTCTAGGACTGCAGGCTTTTACTCAGAGCGGGATGACAGCCATTAGAGGGTTCTGAGCAGAGTGGGAAGATCCGACTTACGACTTATGTTTTACATCAGGATCCCTTTGGCTGCTGTGCTGAGAAAAGATTGCAGGGTATTAAGTAAGGGTAGGAGCAAGGAGATGAGTTGGGGGGGCTGCCGCAAGAACCCAGGCAACAGGATGATGGTGGCTGTGTCCCAGAGATGTAGAGGTAGAGCTAGTGAGCAATGGTCCAATTCTGACCACAGCTGTAGGTAAAGCTGGCAGAATTAGCCTATGGGCCGGATGTGGAATATGAGGGAAAGACAGGAGGCAAGAAGGGCACCAAGAGGGCGCCTGGGTGGCTCAGTGGGTTAAAGCCTCTACCTTCAGCTCAGGTCATGATCTTTAGGTCCTGGGATAGAGCCCCACATCTGGTTCTCTGCTCAGCAGGGAGCCTGCTTCTCCCCCCCCC
>CM053619.1:26500025-26550859 GCA_028646535.1 Procyon lotor | reverse complement strand
TGGATGAGGAGCCTTTTCAGATTCAGCTTATATATACTGAGCTCCTACTATGGGCAGGCATTGTGAGTAGGAAAGTAGGGTCTGGAGTCAGATGCTGGCTTCCTTTCTAGTAAATTCTATGACCTTGGGGGAAATTACTTAATCTTGCTGGGCCTCAGTTTCCTCATCTGTAAAACGGAGAGAGTGACATCTATGTTCTTGAGTAGTTGTGAATGAGATAATGAGGCAAAGCTCTCAGAGCCTTGTTTATGTCACGAACTCAATAAATATTAGTGATTCCTACGATGCTTCCTCCCCTCCGGTGGTCACAACACTCTTCTCAGTGACTCAGGCAAGGTTGTATTGGCTAAAGCAGGGAAGGGAAAAGAACCTGCGGGAAAGACCAGGCTCCTTCTTCTACACGACACTGCCTCCCACTGCCAAAACAGTGAGTCACAGCTTGTGAACCACAGCCCTACAGAAAAGGTACACACAGAATAGCAAGCTTGTTTGCAAACACTTTTAAAGACAACAAAACACAATGGGAGTAGCTACTGTTTCCTGGCCTTCTGACAGCTATCCAGGTGGTTCTCCTTAGAGGTAGGTAACTTTGTGAGCGAGTCGGGAGATGTTGGGTGTGGTCCCGGCTATCTTATTAATAGCTGTGTGACCTAGGGCAGGTTATTTTCTGTGGTTGGACCTACCACCCATCTCCGATGTCCCTCTCAGTTCCAAAGTGTATGATTCCACTTTAAAAAAATAAAGCCTTGGGGCGCCTGGGTGGCTCAGTGGGTTAAAGCCTCTGCCTTCCGCTCAGGTCATGATCTCAGGGTCCTGGGATCCAGCCCCGCATCAGGCTCTCTGCTCTGCGGGGAGCCTGCTTTCCCCTGTCTCTACCTGCCTCTGCCTACTTGTGATCCCTCTCTCTCTGTCGGATAAATAAATAAAATCTTTAAAAAATATAAAGCCTTTCCGAGCTCCCTTTAAGCTGGCAAAATAGGCTAGTTAAGGGTCAAATAAAAATTTAAAATTTAAGGGGCGCCTGGATGGCTCAGTCGTTAAGCGGCTGCCTTCGGTCCAGGTCAAATCCCAGGGGCCTGGGATCGAGCCCCGCATCGGGCTCTCCGCTCTGCGGGAAGCCTGCTTCTCCAGCTACCATCCCCTCTGCTTGTGTTCCTTCCCTCGCTGTGTTTCTCTCTGTCAAATAAATAAAATCTTTAAAAAATAAAAAATTTAAAATTTAAGTGTGAGAAGGACAGAATGACACCACATTTGGGAACTTAACACTAAAAATCTGACCAGCACATCCTAAAATGAGACTCCCTATTTAATTGGGAAAGACTCAGTCTACAGGCAGTCATCTAGTCTTGATTCAAATTCTATATTTAAGACTGTAAAAAGAAAATAAATCTAAACACTCCATGGGATAAACGGGTAAGTCTTTCCTCAACAGGCAGCTGTAGGCAGAATAGTGATGCAAGTGATTGGTTTGTTTGTTTTTTTTCTTCCGGCCTTGGGAGAAAAAATCGTGCTAATTTATAAGATTCATATTTGCTCGGTTGCTTATGCTTTTTTTGCTCTGTACAGGCGTGTTCTCCAGAAACTCCTAGGGCAAAACAATTCAACACTCGAAGTGGGGTGAGCTCCATACGAGCGTGCGGATCAATGGAATCGTGGCGGCCAGCGTTCCCGCCCTGCGAGCCAGGGGCGCGGGGGTGGGGTGCGGGGCTCGACGCGGCGGGAGGGGGGGCTACCAAGGCTCGGGTGGGCGCTGCCCCCGGAGGACCACGTGGGCGGGGATTGGGGCCGACGGCACGGCGCAGGTGGGGGGGCCCGGGCCGGCCCGGCGAGCGCCCGGCCTCGGAGGCCCCGGCGCCGGGCCACGCCTTGGCGGGCGTCCGCGGGCAGCGCCGGGCCTCGGTCGCGGGCGCCCGCCCGGGACCTAGGCCTCCCCCGCTCCCCACTTACCAGCCGTTGACCTCATTTTGGGAGTTCACATCCACCCCGCTCTCCACCAGTTTCTGCACCTCCCGAATGTCCCCCAAGGCCGCGGCCTCCCGCAGCCTCTCCTGCTGCTCCTTCTGCTCTAGGAGAGCGCTCATCTTCCCCCTCGGGCCCGGGCCCCCGCCCGGCCGCCCGCCCCGCCCCGCCCCGGGCCCGTCAGCGCCGCCGCCGCCGCGGCCCGCTCCCCGCCATGGGGAGAGCGCGGGGCTCGCCCGCCCTGCTCGCGCCCGGCCCGGGGCTGCAGCTCCCGCCCGCCGCCCCCCGGCTGCTCCCGGCCGGCCGCAGGGCCCAGCCTCCGCCCCGGCCGCGCCTCCCGCGGGCCGACTCCGGGGGACCCTATTCGGAGTGACAACCCTGACCCAGATAATTTCCGTTCCTACCCTCGGCCCGGGCGCCCGGCTGGCTGTTTATGTAACCGCTGCACAACATGACCCGCCGTGATTCATGGACTATTTTTAGACCTCTCCGCCCGGCAGCTTCAGGGGAGGAGGACAGACACAGGGAGAGAGAAGAAAGCATAGCTGAGAGCCAGAAAAGCCTTATCCTCTGGCGCAGGCTGTTTACCAGGCATCAAAAATAATTGGTGTTTCTTCGCCACCGCCACCCCCCACGTCTGTTTGGCTCTTTTTCCTTATCTGAGTCAACGCTTGCCCAGCAGGACGGGGAAACGGGCTGAAAACGATCCTGCTATTATATGCCCATAATTGCAGAGGTAGATTACGCTGCTCTTTCTTCTCCTGACAGTGCTTGGGACCATCCGGTTCGACTACTTATTTCAATCGCTGTTGTTTTCCATCTCGTTTTAGAGATTTCCTCTAACTCGGCTTGCAGGGAAAATATTTATATTATGCCCGGAGTCTCTAAACTGTAATTTATTACCGCTTATAAATCATGATGAATTACTCTCCATGAAGGCCATGTAAGGATAAAAGAGAGCAAAGAAGGTGCTCTTTTTTTATCCTGGCCCTGACGCCGGGATCTCTGGGGGGGGGGGGGCGGACCTAGGGTGTGTGTCCGCGCAGCATTTTGCCTGACTCCTGCCTGATCAATCCAACGAGGCTCAGAGCCTGGATTGGCACTGGTTTGCTACCCAGTGGGAGAAACATTGGGAGAAAACAGAACATGGTTTTGCTAAGCCCAGGTGCCTCGGAGAGATCTTCCAAAGTGGCACCGCTCAGGGTCTCACAGATGGGGTCAGGAGGATTAAGGAAATTACCCTGGGGTGGAAAGGAGGAAGGCCTGAACAAAGAGAGGAGATTAAATAGGAAGGGACAAACGTAGGCACTGAGTTTTCATTTCCCTCTCTTGGGGCTGCCCAGGGTCTGCACAGCAAGTATTTTTCTTGCTACTGTTTAAGAAAAACCCATGTCTGTTTATTATGACCCAGTAATTCACACAGCACTCAGTGCACACCAGGCATTGCTGATTATAAACTGACTGCGCACTTCAGTTGACCCCAAGGCAAATTGGAGCCCAGCTTGAGCTTACATTTTTATTTGTCCCCCAATTTAAATTTTAATTCTCAGATCCAGCATGATTCTCCAACTGAAGCTAATGTGCACAGCTCCGGAATGGGGTCCTTTAAACATCATTTGAGTGACATGGGCGTAGGTAGTGGCCTCTTTAAAAGAAAAAAAGCAGTTTTAAAAAATGAAAAAAATAACAAATGGGTAGTGACTGCACAACAAAGTCTGTGAATCCTTCCTTAAAAGGATTACAGCACGTGCCCTACAACAACTGTGAAATCAGTGGCTATTAATATCTTCTTAAGGTCAACCTCTGCTTAATCTTTGATTTCAATCTTCTCCTTGTTATCCTCACATTAAAAAAAAAAAAAAAGGCCAGGGGTGGGGAGCACCTGGGTGGCTCAGTTGGTTAAGCCACCGCCTTTGCTCAGGTCATGATCCTGGAGTCCCCGGCTGAGTCCAGCATGGGGCTCCCGGCTTGGTGGGGAGTATGCTTCTCCCTCCGACCTTCCCCCTCTCGTGCTCTCTCTCTCTCTCTCTCTCTCTCATTCTCTCTCTCTCTCTCATTCTCTCCCTCTCAAATAAATAAAATCTTGGGGGGAAAAAAAATCTAAGGAAAAAAAGGAAAGGAATGAGAAGAAAAAACAAAAACAACTTTGTCCACAGACAAAATCTCTGGCCATAAATGAATGTAACCTGATGGCTATTCTTTCTTTTTTTTTTTTTTTTTTTTAAAGATTTTATTTATTTGCCAGAGAGAAACACAGCGAGAGAGGGAACACAAGCAGAGGGAATGGTAGCGGGAGAAGCAGGCTTCCCGCAGAGCAGGGAGCCCGATGCGGGGCTCGATCCCAGGACCCTGGGATCATGACCTGAGCCGAAGGCAGACGCTTAACGACTGAGCCACCCAGGCGCCCCTGGCTATTCTTTCACCTCTATCTGTTTATACATTTTTTGTCTCTCACTGGGTGTATTAAGCGTGCATTGTTTGCCAGGCACTATTCTGATCACCAAAGGTGTTACTACAAACAAATCAAGAGTCCCTGATTTTAAGAACAGAGTCTGGCCGGGGGGAGGAGACCAACCATGGAATGTGATAAGTATCACAATAGAAGCAGTGGGGCGCCTGGCTCCAGGTTTGTGAGCATGAAGGTTAAAAGCAGACTACGCGGGTTTGCGTCCCAGCTTTTGCCACTCATATAATCTTAGATGAATTACTTACCCCTTCTGTGCCTCAAATTCTGCATCTGCAAAATAGAGGGGGTAATAATTGCACCTATTTCGCAGAACTGTTCTATGGACCAGATGAATGTGTCAAGTCTGGGCATCCAGAAGGCTCGGGAGATTGTAGGTAGACTGCAAAGTCAGTCAAGGATGAGCCCCCGACAGAATGGGAAGGCAGCGGTGGTCAGGAGAGGATAACCCCCAGGTTTCCTGCTGGGGAGATAATGGTGCCATTTACTGGGATTCTAGTCAAAAGAGGAAGAAAAGGTTTCAGGCATGAGGATGAATTGACTTTTGAATCTGCTGAGTTGAGCCTTCGGAAGACCTTTCATTACTGCTTCTTCCAACCTTTATTCATTGCCAGGCACGACCGTAAGTGCCGTACCTGGGTTGGCTCATTTGATTCTCACAGCTACCCTGTAAGGTAGAGCCATCATTACCATCTGAAGCTCAGACAGGTAGGTCACTTGCCCAACACCGCACAGCTTAGTGATAGAGCGAGGCTTTGCACTTGAGCAGTTTGACTCCAGAGCCCGTGCTTTCTTTTCTGATTTTCATGTAAGTAGAGATGCCCGTAAAGGGTTGTGTATATGGGTGTGGCACTTAGAAAGGACTTCTGGGCTGGTGATGGGGATTTGGTAGTCATCGGTAAAAGGTGCTAGCTGAAGTCATGGGCATAGCAGGGGTAGCCCCAATGGAGTGTGTTGAATGCTGAGAGAAGACCGCTAAATACAGAAGCCCAAAGAACACCCAACGTTTTAATGATGGACAGAAGAGAAATCCACAAATGAAATTGAAGGGGAGCAGCTGGAACAGTAGGAGGAAAAGCAAAAGAACGGGAAAATTTGGAGAAAAGAGAGTGACACACGGTCAAATGCTGCAGAAAGGGCAAGAAAGGACTGGAAAGTATAGAATGGACTTAGCCACAAGGTGGTGGTGCTGGTGACTTTGGAGAAAGAAGTTGCTGCAGAGCCGTAGGGATGGCGGCCAGACTGTCATGGGGTTAGGAGGGAATGGGAGCCACCTGCTGTGTATTAGATACTGTGTGGGAATCTGGGAGTACAGGGATGAATAAGAAATGGCATATGACTGGAAAAGAACTTTCATTTTATTTATTTAAAAAATTTTATTTTTTTTAAATTAGAGAGAATAAGCAGTGGGAGGGACAGAGGGAGAGGGAGAAGCAGGCTCCCAGCTGAGCAGGGAGCCTGACGTGGGACTGGATCCCTGGACCCTGGGCTCATGACCCAAGCAGAAGGCAGACGCTCAACCTACTGAACCACCCAGGCACCCCTATTTATTTATTGTTTAAAGATTTTATTTATTTATTTGAGAAAAAGAGAGAGAGAGAGCATGCATGAGCAAGAGAGCACAAGAGAGAAAACATGAGCGATGTGGATGGGGGAGAGGGAAAGAGAGAAGCAGACTCTCCCCTGAGTAAAGAGCCCGATGCAGGGCTTGATCCCAGGACTCAGGGATCATGAGCTGAGCCAAAAGCAGTCACTTTTTTTTTTTTTTTTTTTTAAGATTTTATTTATTTATTTGACAGAGAGAGATCACAAGTATGCAGAGAGGCAGGCCGGGGTGGAGGGTGGAAGCAGGCTCCCTGCTGAGCAGAGAGCCTGATATGGGGCTCGATCCCAGGACCCTGAGATCATGATCTGGGCCAAAGGCAGAGGCTTTAACCCACTGAGCCACCCAGGCGCCCCCCAAAGGCAGTCACTTAACCAAGTGAGCCACCCAGACGCCCCAGGAACTTTCATTTTAAATTAAGGGAAAGACTCATATTTGCAATATTGTGTGACCAGCCCCAAAATGTGTGCATTTGTTTAAGGTAAAATTGTGGTACAGAGAGAGGGTGATCAGTTGTGTGTGGCTGGTGGACAGTGAAAGTCTGAGTTGGCTTCATAGAGCTGGTGATGCTTCAGCTAGAAGGTAGGGGTGGTAGTCGCTGGAGTGAGGGAAGAGCATCCCGTTCCTGGAGCAGTGGAACGTAGTGTAATGTGGTAGGAAACCCGGGCTTAGAGGATGTAGGGGACCAGTAGCAGATGAAGTTAGAAAGGCAGGTCAGATCGTGGGTGACCTTGTGGTTTTTGAATTTTAGAGTGAGGGCTGATGGGAAGCCATTGAAGGGTTTCAAGCAGGAAAAAGATTATCATTTATCAAGATGGTTGAGGCAGCAAAGCCGATGGAGGATGGAGTAATGGGGGCCATGCTGGAAACTGAGAAGTAGTTAGGAGACCTGTAGTACCTATGGTTTCTTTTCTATATTAGCTCGCTAGAGCTGCCATAATGAAATACCATAGATTGGGTGATTTAAAAACAGAAATTTATTTTCTTATAGTTCTGGAAATGAAAAGTCCAAGATCAAGGTGTCAGCAGGTTTGGTTTCTCCTGGGGCCTCTCCTTGGCTTGCAAATGGCTGTCTTCCCTCTGTGTATGAGCCTCCCTGGTGTCTCTTTGTGCATCCAAATCTCCTTTTCTTAGAAGGACACCAGTTATATCTGATTTTTTTTTTAAAAGTAGGCTCTATGCCCAGCTTAAGTCTTGAGATCAAGATCTGAGCTGAGATCAAGAGTTGGATGCTTAACCAACTGAGACACTCAGGTGATTAATCACCTCTTTTAAAGGCCCTATCTCCAAATATAGTCACATTCTGAGATCCTGGGGATTAGAATTTCAACATATGAATTTGAGGGGAGAGGGGACACAATTCAGTCCATTAATAGTTTGCATTAGTAACATGTATGGAATGGGGTCTGGAGGCCACTGGCTGATAAGATTAAGTCGCTTCCCTTCATCATTGGGAAACAACAAATTCATATAATCTGTAGAAGTTAACGGTAAACTGGATATTGTGATGTTAATACTTTTATTTCTGAATCTCTGATGTCCAGCAGAGTCTGACACAGATGATACTGGTGCTCGTTGAATTAATATAGAAGAGATGAGGGGCGCCTGGGTGGCTCAGTGGGTTAAAGCCCCTGCCTTCAGCTCAGGTCATGATCTCAGGGTCCTGGGATCGAGCCCCACATTGGGCTCTCTGCTCAGCGGGGAGCCTGCTTCCCCCTCTCTCTGCCTGTCTCTCTGCCTGCTTGTGATCTTTCTCTCTGTCAAAAAAATAAACAAATAAAATCTTTAAAAAAAAATATAGAAGAGATGAATGAATCCATTATCTGCCTCATAATACACATGGAATTATGTCTGCTCATAGAGTCTCGGGAAAGGAGAGTTGCAGTGTTAAGACTTACTGAGGGTGTGACTGGATAAGATCCAAAGGCATTTAGTATTTTCATTTCATTTCAAGTTATTGTTCCATTTTGTTTGTCTTCCTGTGATCAGGAGCTCCCGGGGAGAGGGTCTTACACAACCGACTTAGCATTCCTGGCCACTAATCCAGTTCCTGGCACAGAGCACAGATCCTGGCATGGAACTTGTAGACCAGTGAAGTTTGTGGAATGGATGAGGGAATTAGATTAAAGTTTTAGTGAGTAGAAGCTGTAACTTCGCATTCAGGTTTTATAACTCTTGGCAGTTCAAGACATATAATTTTTTTGCCCTTTTTGGTGGTAGTGGCACTGGTGAACCTTCAAAAAATGCTTCATTGAGCAAAGAGTAGCCTAGCCATCAGCTGAGAACTCTTCCATCTCACTGCTTCATCTACAAATTGATGTCTTTTTTCCTTTCTCCTCTCAGTGGAGAAAGATCCTTTCTTGTAGCAAAAAGCAATAGCTACAAATATGCCCTGAAGCCTATACCACCATTATCTAACTGTTCTTATTTTTTCTTTTTTAAAAATAATAAAGTTTGGGGCGCTTGGATGGCTCAGTCGGTTAAGTATCTGCCTTCAGCCCAGCCCATGGTCTCGGGGTCCTGGAATCGAGCCCCAAATTGGGAATCCCTGCTCTGCAGGAAGTCTGCTTCTCTCTCTCCCTCTGCTGCTCCCCCAATTGCCTGCTCATACTCTCTCCCTCTCTCTTAAATAAATAAAATCTTAACTAACACTACTACTAAAGCTTGGCTACCCTACGTTCTCCTGCAAATGGACCTTGGGAGCTTGTTTGGAGGTTCTAGCAGGGGACCACAGCTACTCTTATAACCTTGACCAAAGCAAGGTCTTCCTCTTTCAGGGAAGGTCGTCCTTTTTGACCAAACACGTAACTTCAGGGTGGAGGGGGATGCACATGGAGTGGTAAGGGTGGTATGGGACATCCGCCTGGCCTGCCAGATCAGCTGAATCAACACTGGCGCTTGATGGGGCGACAGATGTCGCTGTCAGATCACCCTAACATCCTTCTTTTTTAAATTTGAAGATCTAATTGGCTTTATTAAATGATTGATGAATTGGGCAGCATCCCGTCTAGAAGACAGAGAGGAGCTCTACACCACCTTCCTAAGAACTTACAACTTTTGGGGCCCCTGGCTGGCTCAGTCGGAAAAGCATGTGGCTCTTGATCTCAGGGTTGTGAGTTCCAGCCCCACGCTGGGAGTAGAGATTACTTAAAAATAAAACTTAAAAAAAAAAGAACTTACAACTTTTATCTTCTACCTCTTCCTCTGACGTTGAACATATCCTAATTTCCTATTTAAAAAATGGGACCCTTGACCCATACCTCCTTCTTCCCCTTATCATTATAACAGCTAATGATTAAAGGAACTTAAAATGTGTTGGGCCTGTTCTACAGGTCTTGGTTGAATCAATCCATTTAACCATCACAATAACAGTGTGTAGGGGACTGTGAAAAAAAACACAACGAAATTCAACTAGTAAATTTAAAGACCTAATTGGCTGTATGACAAGGATTCATGAATGGGGTAGCATCCCATCCAGCAAGTAGACAGGAGCTCTGAGGAGCTGTACAAAATGGAAGGATTTTATGGGACAAGGAAATAAGAGTGGATTGTTTCAGGCAAAGTTACCTTCAGGTAGGGAAAGACAGGGTTCTTATCATGCAGATGACCTCATTACACTTGATCAGAAAATTTCAGATTTATTGGTTTAAATTCTACTCCTGGGAGAGGCTAAAACTGCAAATAGGTTACATATTAAGTCTTAGTGGGGTTTATTTATTTAAACCCTTAGTAGGGTGTATTTATACAGTTTGACTCAGATCCGGGCCTGTTACTTCTTTTTACCAGGACCGTTACCATAAATCCCATTTTTCTGATGGGGAAAAATAAGGCACAGGGTGGCAGAAACAGGATTACCAAACCAGGCTGATCTGGTTTTAGAGTCCATCCCCTTAACTCTGATGGAGAACTTTACCACAATTTATGTCGATAGATTTCATTTTATTTCTTTAGGGACCGTCAAACTTCAAGAGCTTACCAGGCACACGGTAAATAGTCGTGGAATAGATGAATAATTAAAAAAATTGACTAATTTGAATAATTAAAAAAAAATCTCCTCACTCTGCCTGACCTTGTAGAAACCGTGTTATCTCTCTCTCCCTGCTGGATTTCCCACCCAGTGAATCAGGGGAATTGGGGTGGGAGGACCGCTGGGTAGAAGAGGAGGCGAGCGCAAGTGACTAGGAACAGGGGGTCGGAACGCGGAATTAGGAGTGCAGATCTTCAGCTTCCTCCACTGGAAGATGGTACCGACTGCACCGCGTGGTGTGAAGGGTTACACTGCCCCTTCTTCACTTCCGAGCGGAGTCCAAGCTTCCACCGGGAAGCTCCCGGTAAAAGTGCTCGGGGAAGACTCGCGCCTGGGGAGGCAGGCGTGCAGCGTTAAGAGCCGCGTGGCCCTGGGTTCCGCCGAGCGCGGAATAGGGCGGTGCCACCCGGCGCTGGCAGAATCCGAGCCTGGCCACGGCTGGCCCCGCCCCCGGGCCGGCGGAAGCGGGCCTGTCCTCACCTCCCAGACCTGGGCGTGTCCCCGCGGGCGCACGCGCGCGCACGGCATGCTGGGAAGGCGCCCGCGCGGCGGCCATTTTGTCTTATCGGCTCCTCTCTAGAGGAGGCTTTTCGGCCTGCGAGCGGGCCAAAGGGGTTGGCGACTGTGTCGCCGGCGTTTTCTTTGGCGGGTGCCGGGGCAGGTGGGAGCAGCCGCCCGAGAAAAGCACCATGATTTCGGCCGCGCAATTGTTGGATGAGTTAATGGGCCGGGACCGAAACCTCGCCCCGGACGAGAAGCGCAGCAACGTGCGGTGGGACCACGAGAGCGTAAGTCCCGCGGGCCTTGGGTCTGTGCCCGGGCGCCGTGGGGGAGGGGAGCGGCGCGGGCTGGGGCCAGTCCGGCGCTCGGCGCGATTTGGGGCGCGGGCGCGCATCGAGTGTCTGATCCTGTGGCGGGAGGGAGGAGCCCGCCCGGGTCCGGGGATGAGAGATGATTTGTTTTTGTTGTTGTTTTAGTATCGAGGAAGTCTGAGAGGGCCCTTGGCAGAATTGAAAAGCACCTTAAAGAGGCAGGGAAACGCGGGAAACGATTTTATTACATCTAGCGGTTCTGGAGTTTTTAACCTCGTTATGAGATAGAGAAGAAGCAAATTCTTCCGTTATTTGGGTTGAGCGTCGTATTTAGACCGAAATTTCTGGCCAGGGTTAGTGGTAAAAATCGTGGCACCGTATTATTTCAAGAATGGCTCCATTTCGACGCTTATATGAGGAAATAAAATTTTAAGAGGTCATAACTTGGTAGGGTTTCCCGTGATGATTTACAGATACTGTTTGATTGCAGTACGTTTTAGTAAGCTCTTGTAGATGGTTGTCATGTTTTTTTCTTTCACTATAAGACTCCTTTGATAAGAGTACAGGTATCTTGATGAGCACAGAGAAACGTATAGAATTGTTGAATCATTATATTGTACACCTGAAACTAATAAAATACTGTTAATTATATTTGAATGAAAACTCATTTGGTGATTTTTACCTTATGAGCAAGGGTAATTATAACCCCAGTTTCACAGATTAGACTTGAGAGGCTACCCAAGGTCTCCTGGCAAGTTAAGTGGCAAAACTAAACTTAATCTTTGTAGTCCTGTTCACTTTCCACAATTCTATCAAACTGACTTCTCTGCAGATACCAGTGCATTTCAAGTGTTTTGAACGTGCAGTGTTACGTTTATGTTACGTCTTAACCTGAAGAACAGATGTAGATTTTAATTTTACTTTGCTTGCAGTTATAATCAAACATGGTGATTTAAAGGCAGTTACTAATCAAAGTAGGTATAGTTGGACAAATAGGCTTTCTTTTTTTTACAAATAGGCTTTCTAAAAAAGTTGTGTGTGTTTGTTTTTAAGATTTATTTATTTGACAGAGAGATCACAAATAGGCAGAGTCAGGCAGAGGGGGGGAAGCAGGCTCCCTGCGAAGCAGAGAGCCAGATGAGGGCCTCAATCCCAGGAATCTGAGATCATGATCTGAGCCACCCAGGCATCCCTGGTTTGTTTGTTTGTTTGTTTGTTTTTTATGTATGTTTTGGTCAGGGTAAAATTTCTTTTTTGCAGTGCAGGAAAATAAGCGGGTGCTAGATGAGTCCTTTCAGTATCTTAAGTGGCCAAAGCTGGATTGGGGTGTTTGTTGTTTGATTCCAAAGTAGCATGAAGGGTTATTGTAGAATTTACTGTGTGGAATCAAATTCACACGTTTGTCTGTGCTTTGACTTCAGGAGAGGGGAAGCATTTTGAAAGCCTTTTTTTTTTCCTCTTCTTTCTGACATAAGGGTTTTTTCCCTGCTTGCTAAATAGGAAGCTCAGTAACTTTGTTACTTGTTTTGATCTTTTTTTCTAGGCATTTGACACAATGAAGTCAGTTTTTCTTTTACTACTTAAGAATCTTTCCATCTTGCCTTGCAAAAAAAAAAAAAAAAGAGAGAGAGAGAGAACATTATGATTTAGTTGATGTGCTAATAGGAAGGACATTTGGACATAATGTATTTTGGGTTAAAGAGAAAATTGCTTTTGATTGCCTGCTTATCAACTGGAGCAATCTAAAGTCTATGCCTCCTTGGTTTTGAACATGTGTTGTGAAGAAACTTTGTTTTCCTGCCAGTATTCTATTGCCACATTGCTTTCTATACCATGTGTTTACAGTTGGCAATGGGACTCTTGGAATTGCAACTTAGGTCTTAATGTCATCTCAGCTCTAATCTTTAACTAACCGTGTTTCTCATTGATTTAAACTCTCGGTGCTCGTCACCAAGATTCTTTATGCCTTTAATGACAGGTTGTACTTCATCCCCAATCAAGGGATTTGAAAGTCAAATTACTGGTGTTTCAGATTTCATGTCTGCTGAGGCCGGGATGGTGGTGGGGTGGGGGGGAGACATGGTTGATGTTGACCTGGAACAAAGCACATGGCCCCTTTTAATAAGACTGAATTGCTCTGGGGTACAATAAATCTGTGGAAGCTCATGACATCACTTCCGGGTTATTTGCATATTCTTAGGCTGTTGGTTGTTAGTGGTAAAATCTTGGGGGAAAAAAGGGTAACCCCAACATATACTGTAAGGGTTTCAGGATCATTGCACCCTGATGTTTCAAATATTTTTACATTCCTATTCTATGTGGAAAATGTTCTTTGCTACCTTTACACTGGTGGGAAAAGCTGTTTCAGCTGGGTGGGGTTCTTTTGTTTAACAATTGAAATGGAAACTTTATTTTAGTGGTAAAGGTAGTTCTCCATTGTCCGATTGTCCTCACCGACTTGTGGGATTTGTTTTAAATGCAGATTTCTTTACTTTGCGGGAAGAGATTCTGATCTGTAGGTCTGAGGGTAGGCCCTGGAAATCTGGGTTTTCTTTAAACGGTCTCTTAAACATTCTAAAGCTTGTGAACTGTAACTTCCTGACCCACCTGATTAGTCTTGGATTTTTAATTGTGAGCAAGTAGCACTTGAAGCTCCTTTTTAGGTGAAGTATGCAAATTACTGACCTTTCCTTTGTTTGTAATGGTTTATGTGTGATCCCTATCCTGGGTTGAATCTTGGAAAGTGCTGTACTGGGATTTTACAGCATTTCCAACTTCTTTGTAGATTTCTGTCTCAATGTGAGAGAAAGTAGTTTTTTCAGCTAAAGTCAGATTAGTTTTAGTACCATCCCAGGGATTCATTCATATATCCTACTGCCTCGCCTATTAATATTTTACAGTTCCTTGATGTTAGTATTTTGTATTAAGCAGTTTGTTTGCTCTGCTCTGTTAATTCTAAACAACCACAGTAACGAAAGCATATGATTTTTAGCTGCCTAGCTTGAGCACCTTTCAGTTAGTGTCCACATGGGGAGGTTTCAGTCTTTTGTTAGAGAAGGCATAAATAGCCTTTTCATTATCTGAATAGTTTAGATTGTAGGGAATCTCCCCTTCCCTAATTTATTTATTTAAGAGGGGGGAGGGGCTGAGGGAGAGAAAATTTTAAGCCGGTTCCACTCCCAGGGCAGAGCCCAGCATGGAGCGTAGTGCAGAACTGCATCTCAGAACCATAGGATCATGTCCTGTGCTAAAATCAAGAGTCGGACACTTAACCACCTAAGCCACCCAGGTGCCCCCTGTTGAATTTTTTTTTTTTTAAGATTTTATTTATTTATTTGACAGATCACAAGTAGAGAGAGGAGCGGGAAGCAGGCTCTCTGCTAAGCAGAGAGCCCATGCGGGGCTCCATCCCAGGACCCTGAGATCATGACCTGACCTGAAGGCAGAGGCTTTTAAACCACTGAGCTACCCAGGCGCTTCCCCGCCCTCCCGCTCCCCCACCCCCGTTTAATTTTTTGTAGGAGATTTTAAAGTTTGGTCTAGAGTTTTCATTATCTTTTATATAACAAGAACTTTATAGTTCAAATTGAGGTTTTTACATGTAGATCTGAACCCAGAAATGACATTACTTAACTGATTCTAATATCCAAAATGAGATTTCTTTCATAATTTATCAAATTCAAGTATGCCACCTGTTCACTGAAGGTTTAATAATTTATGGAGGGAGTTGAACTAAATGTTCTTTTCTAAAATCTTCAGAATGTTAACGGATATCTTCATTGACACTGAAAGCTGTTTGGAAAAGAAAAGTTAAAGTTCTGTCCACATTATTACTTGTAAACTTGGGAAACAAAAATTAATTTTGTTAGTGCATGACATAGTGCATGACATCTAATCTAAGTATTTTACTGGATAGTTTTAGTTCATAGTCACTCAGATGTTCTTTCTGACAGAAATGTAGGCATTTCCAGTTCTGTTCCATAGTATGTAGTAAGTGTTGGGCTTCTCCAGATTGGCAGCAGTCTATGTATTGTATGTGTACATAACTGCCTTTTCCTTCTTTCCAAAATATATACAGAAGTAGAATGAATTCTCTATGTACCCACACCTAATGCAATATTATCAACACGTTGCGAGTATTATTTCTATATTCCCTATCCTTTTCTTTATTTTGAAGCAATTCTATCATTTAAGCTTTAAATACATTATTATATATTTTTAAAATATAAGGACTTCAGGAAGGCGTAACCACAATATTACCATCACAATGAAAATATTAAGGTATTTAGTATTTATTTGATTGCTTTAGGGAAAATGTGTATCATTAGAGTTGATTTCATAAGAGAAAGTAGTTTAGTAATAGTGCTTTATTGTTTTATGAAATATGCTTAATTTTCTCATCATTTCTCTCTCCTTTTTAAAAAAAGATTTATTTGGGTGCCTGGGTGGCTCAGTTGGTTGAGCACCTGCCTTCGGCTCAGGTCATGATCCTGGAGTCCTGGGATCGAGTCCTGCATCAGGCTCCCAGCTCCACGGGGCGTCTGCTTCTCCCTCTGACCTTCTCCCCTCTCATGCTCTCTCTCACTGTCTCTATCTCAAATAAATAAATAAATAAAATCTTTAAAAAAATAAAAAGGTTTATTTTGGGGGGGGGAGAGGGAGAGAGTCTTAAGCAGACCCTGTGCAGAGCACATCACTGGGCTCCATCACATTACCCTGAGATCACCGACTGAGTGGAAATCAAGAGTCAGCTGCGTAACTGAATGCACCAACCAGGTGCCCCAGTTTTCTCATAATTTCTTAGTTGTAATTTGGGGAAATTTCCTGTATTTATTCAACAAAAATGTAGCACTGTGGGGCGCCTGGGTGGCTCAGTCGTTAGGCGTCTGCCTTTGGCCCAGGTCAGATCCCGGGGGCCTGGGATCGAGCCCCGCATCGGGCTCTCTGCTCTGCGGGAAGCCTGCTTCTCCCGCTACTGTTCCCTCTCTCTCTCTGTTTCTCTGTCAAATAAATAAAATCTTTAAAAAAAAAAAATGTAGCTCTGTGATAAGGTACTTGGCCTGAGAGAACCATTAGTCTGGTGGCAGATATAAAGGAGTAAACGTGGTTTTGTAACACAATTTGGTATGTACCACAGTAGGACATGTATAGGGTCTAGAAAAGCACATATGAGGGGCGCCTGGGTGGCTCAGTCGTTAAGCGTCTGCCTTCGGCTCAGGTCATGATCCCACCAGGGTCCTGTGATGGAGCCCCGCATCGGGCTCCTTGCTCAGCAGGAAGCCTGCTTCTCCCTCCACCATTCCCTCTGCTTGTGTTCCCTCTCTCGCTGTGTTTCTCTCTGTCAAATAAATAAAATCTTAAAAAAAAAAAAAAAAAAAAAGAAAAGCACATATGAGAGGGGTATCTAATAAGTTAGACTGGGGTACTTGGGAAAGGCCTCTTAAAGTGGCCCTTCAGGGGCACCTGGGTGGCTCAGTGGGTTAAAGCCTCTGCCTTCAGCTCAGGTCATGATCCCAGGGTCCTGGAATCCATTCCCACAACTGGCTCCCCCTGCTTGTGTTCTCTAGCTCATGCTCTCTCTCTAACAAATAAAATCTTTTAAAAAAAAAAAGTTGGGACTAAAATTACAGTGGGAAACTGAACTGAAATTTGAAGGTTTCTAAGTAGATCGAATATCAGATTGACTGTTGCCAACATGATGAATTTTAAATGCCAGTATTTAGATGACCAGAAAAAAATTAAATTCTTTTTACGAATTGTTTATAAAATGGACTTGTTACCTTGTGGAACCAAAAATGTATCCAAGGTTGTTAGTAACTTAGAATATCAAAGAAACTCAGTTGTCTCTAAAGACATTAGTATGTCCTTTAATGATTTGAAGGCTTTACTCTCTAAGTAGTAATTGGCTGGCCTGTTGGGGTGAGAAACAACTAGGAATTCAACTGACTTAGGGAAAGCAATTCAACAAAAATAATGCAGGTGGCTTTGAAAATATTTGATAAGCTCAAGGAAGAATTCTCTTACTGTTTGATTCAAGTGGGTGTAGAAAAAAATCAATAAGGTATTCTTAATGTACTTTTCTGATTGGAAGTGGTCTAAATGGATCACCAGAGTAAATTGTGCCTTGAAGAAGTGAATAGTGAATGCTAAAAAAATAGGACTGTTTTTGTTAAGGTGGATGTCTCATCATGTTTTGAGTTAGATATTTATACTTGATTAAGTCTCACAGCATGTGTGTTAAGTCTTCTTTGCATTAAATAATGTTCTTTTCTTTAAAGATTAATTCCATTAATATATTGGAAATTGATTTTATTATGTTTTCCCTCTGAGTTTAGCACCATTAAAATTATTTTTGTACCAAAGGAGACATGCTTGCTGTAAAATATTAAAATTTAACATAGACATAGATAGTAAGTCTGTCCTTGCCTTTCCTCCCCATTGCCAAATTCCTCTGGAAAACTTAAAAATTGGTATGTTTCAGCCTTTCCTAAAAGCTTACACATATATACATTAAGTGAAAGTTATAGGTAGCTTAATGCAATATAATGTATATTTAGAAACTTTCATTTCATTTTTTTTAAAAAGATTTTTAAAATTATTTATTTGACAGATCACAAGTCTGCAGAGAGGCAGGCGGGGGCAGGGGGGGAAGCAGGCTCCCTGCTGAGCAGAGAGCCTGATGTGGGCCTTGATCCCAGGACCCCGAGACCATGACCCAAGCCAAAGGCAGAGGCTTAACCCACTGAGCCACTTAGGCACTCCCGCAACCTTCATTTCTATTGTGGCATCTTTCCTTGTTGGTACATATAAATCTACCTTAGTTGGGGCACCTGGCTGGCTCAGTAGAGCATGATCTTGGGTTGTGAGTTTGAGCCCCACGTTGGGTGTAGAGATTACTTTAAAAATAAAAAAGTCTTAAAAAAAATAATAAAGGGACATCTGGGTGGCTCAGTCAGTTAAGCGTCTGCCTTCAGGTTGGGTCATAATCCCAAGGTTTGGGATGGAGCCCTGCATTGAGCTCCCTGCTCAGCAAGGAGCCAGCTTCTCTCTCCTCCTTTGCCTGCTGACTCCCCCTCCCCCCACCCTGCTCTTGCTTGCTCAAGTCGTTTTCTTTCTTTTTTTGTTTTAAAGATTTTATTTATTTATTAAAGATTTTTATTTATTTGACAGAGAGAAACACAGCTGGGGATGGAACACAAGCAGAGGGGATGGTAGCGGGAGAAGCAGGCTCCCTGCTGAGCAAAGAGCCCGATGCGGGGCTCAATCCCAGGACCCTGGGATCATGACCTGAGCCGAAGGCAGATGCTCAACGACTGAGCCACCCAGGCGCCCCAGGATTTTATTTATTTTTTTTGAGAGAGCACAAGAGAGGAGAGGGTCAGAGGGAGAAACAGACTCCCCCCTGAGCAGGGAGCCCTATGTGGGACTCAGTCCTGAGACTCCAGTATCATGACCTGAACCAAAGGCAGCTGATCAACCAACTGAGCCAGACAGGCACCCCAAGTAAATGAAGTCTTTTAAAAAATAAAGGATAATGTACTTCAATTTTTTTAAAACTTTTTGTTCTCTAGGAGATATATAGAATATATCTAATTCTTTTCCCATTACCAGCCAAGCTACAGTGAACATTCTAGTACATAAAGCTGAGTCACTTGTAGAATGGGTTCCTAGAAGGTTAATGGCTAAGGTGAATGCACATTTTACATTTTGATGATGCTGCCAGTTGTCCCACAGCCCTCTAGTATTGTTTGGAGTGTCATTTTCCCAGCACTATTTCACAGGCCAGATAATCATTTTAATTTTTGACAGTTTGACTTTGTTTAATATGATAGTAACTTGCAATTGAAATTTTTGAGCCAGATTTCTTTTTTTTAAAGGTATTTATTTATTTGACACAGAGAGAGATTACAAGTAGGCAGAGGGAGGGGGGAAGCAGGTTCCCTGCTGAGCAGAGAGCCCGAAGTGGGCCTTGATCCCAGGACCCTGACTGAGATCATGACCTGAGCTGAAGGCAGAGGCTTTAACCTACTGAGCCACCCTTGAGTTAGATTTCTAAGATTGATTGTACTTCTGCTTTTTTTTTTTTTTTTTTTTTAAGATTTTATTTATTTGACAGAAACAGTGAGAGGGGGAACACAAGCAGAGAGGGAATGGTAGCAGGAGAAGCAGGCTTCCTGCTGAACAGGGAGCCCGATGCGGGGCTCGATCCCAGGACCCTGAGACCACGGCAGAGGCAGAGGCTTAACCCACTGAGCCACCCAGGGGCCCCTCTATTTTGTTTTAATGATGAGCCTTTTTTGAAGATCATAGAGATTGACTCAGTTTTTTTTTTTTTTTTTTTTTTTTTTAAAGATTTTATTTATTTGACAGCGAGAAACACAGTGAGAGAGGGAACACAAGCAGAGGGAATGGGAGCGGGAGAAGCAGGCTCCCTGCCGAACAGAGAGCCCGATGCGGGGCTCGATCCCAGGACCCTGGGATCATGACCTGAGCCGAAGGCAGACGCTTAACGACTGAGCCACCCAGGCACCCCCTCAGTTTTTTTTTTTTAATAGAAATGTTATTCTTTGTTTTTTTAAAGAATAAAAAATCTTTTTTTTTTTTTTAAAGATTTTATTAATTTATTTGACAGAGAGATCCCAAATGGTCAGAGAGGCAGGCCAAGAGAGTGGGGGAAGCAGGCTCCCCACTGAGCAGAAAGCCTGCTGCGGGGCTCAATCCCAGGACCCTGAGACCATGACCTGAGCTGAAGGCAGAGGCTTTAACCCCACTGAGCCACCCAGGCACCCCCCCATTAAAAAAAAAAAAAAAAAGATTTATTTATTTGACAGAAGGATCACAAGTAGGCAGAAAGGCAGGCAGAGAGAGAGAGAGGGAAGCAGGCTCCCTGCTGAGCAGAGACCCCGAAGTGGGCCTTGATCCCAGGACCCTGAGATCATGACCTGAGCTGAAGGCAGAGGCTTTAACCCATTGAGCCACCCAGGCGCCCTGAGATTGACTCAGTTTAAACAAAGAACAGTAGTCTTATGTTTTATTAGTTATGATGATAAATAGAAATTTTATTTATTAGAAACAAAGATGCACAATAGTCAAGTTTCATACATATGAGTGCTGCATACTAAATTTAGTTTTAAATTATTATATAACTACAACTTTTAGATGTAAATAATGGTAAATGCTGCCAGTAACTATTACTAAGCTATTACCTGTAATTATTACAGTTATTGGAAATTTGTTAAATTTTTGAGGCCTTGGAACCAGGGCTAATGGTCTTTGTCTCCCTCCTCCTTCCCTCAAATAAATTCCTAAATATTTTTATAATTGAGTGTTGGCATTGGTACTTTATTGTGATAGACTTAATATGGATACCAATGTAACAGACTTTTTTTTTTTTTTAAAGATCTTATTTATTTATTTGACAGAGAGAAATCCCAAGTAGGCAGAGAGGCAGACAGAGAGGGGGGAAAGCAGGCTCCCTGCCGAGCAGAGAGCCGGATGCAGGGCTGAGCCACCCAGGCGCCCCTGGATACCAGTGTAACAAATCTGACTTTTTGATAATTAGAAAAGTATATAACATTTTAAGATGTTATATAACAGCGCTGAAAATTTGGAAATAATTTGAAAAAACAACTGTTGTGAGCCTATAGGAGTCTTTTTAGTAATTTATTTGTAAGAATAATGTTTAAGTTGCAAAGAATTTTTAAAATTTAGTATTTAGCAGTACTTCTTTTAAAAAAATATATATATTTTATTTATTTATTTAATAGAGACAGCAAGAGAGGGAACACAAGCAGAGGGAGTGGGAGAGGGAGAAGGAGGTTTCCCTCAGAGCAGGGAGCCCAGTGCGGGGCTTGATCCCAGGACCCCAGGATCACGACCTGAGCCGAAGGCAGAGGCTTAACGACTGAGCCACCCAGGAGCCCCAGAAGTACTTCTAAAGAAAAGAAAATGATACAAAGATACTCTGACTGACATATGGCTATGTATGACAGGTTAATATATTTTTTTATAAGGAGTTAATATTGATATAAAACTTAAATCTTGTTTAGATATTTTTGAATTTTTTTTTCTTTTTTTTTTTAATTTTTGAATCTTAATTGTTCTTTATGACTTTGATTCTTCTGGGCAACGTGTTTGGAACCATATTACTTCAAGTGTGAAACAGTTGATCTTTGGGGTGCCTGGCTGGCTGGTAGAGCATACAACTCTTGATCTCAGAGTCGTGAGTTTGAGCTCCACACTAGGTATAGAGATTGTTTGTAATCTCTACTCGATTTAAAACTAGTCTCTAGGGGCGCCTGGGTGGCTCAGTCATTAAGCAGCTGCTTTTGGCTCAGGTCATGATCCCTGGGTCTTGGGATTGAGTCCCTTGAGGCCCCCACCCAGTCCTACTTCTGGCTCCTTGCTCAGTGGGAAGTCTGCTTCTCCCTTTGCCTGTTCTACCGGCCACTTCCTCTGCTTGTGCTCAGTTCTCTCTCTGACAAATAAAGTCTTTTAAAAAGAAAAGAAAAAAATCTTTAAGGGAGAAAGTAATTGATTTCAAATTTAACATCTATCCTAAGTATCTACAAAAAACTTTCATGGAGTCTTAAATTTAATATACCATTTCTTCTCATATACAGTAACAATGAAGTATTACAAGAAAGATACTTTGGAAGCATAACGGGATTTGGTTTTCAGTGTATAGAATTAAATATCAGAGCAGTCTTTTTTTTTTTTTTTAAAGATTTTATTCATTTGACAGAAACACAGAGAGGGAACACAAGCAGAGAGAATGGTAGTGGGAGAAGCAGGCTTCCTGCGGAGCAAGGATCCCGATGCGGGGCTCGATCCCAGAACTCTGGGATCATGACCTGAGTCGAAGGCAGACGCTTAACGACTGAGCCACCCAGGCGCCCCTGGAGCGGTCTTGAAATATGTCTGAAGGAGTTAATACAAGTACTGATGGAGAGAATTAAAAGTTTGTTTCAAATTAATAGTCTTTGTTCATACCATAGGAGCCCATCAGGAGTTGCTCAGTAAAGTGCTGGTGGTGTATGTGAAAATATCCAGTACATTTTAGAACCAGTTAAAGGATCTCTTAAGGGAAGCCACCTACAGGTACTAGAAAAGACTTTGCTGGGGTGCCTGGGTGGCTCAGTCGTTAAGTGGCTTCCTTCGGCTCAGGTCGTGATCCCAGGGTTCTGGGATTGAGCCCCACATCAGGCTCCCTGCTCAGCAGGAAGCCTGTTTCTCCCTCTCCCACTCCCCCTGCTTGTATTCCCTCTCTTGCTGTTTCTCTGTTAAATAAATAAAATCTAAAAAAAAAAAGAAGCAGCAGCTACCGATCCAGATTGCTTTAAATGAATGTTATTTGTAATTTAGACAGTGATTCCCTAATCCTAATCTATAAATTGGTTCTGGTCTTTAACAAAGTTAGAATGGTAATAGTTTAGGGTTTTTGTTTTTATTTTAATAAAATTAAAATTTGTTCTTCTGGTTATCTCTCCCATATTGTTGCTATGTGGAGAGAGTGGTGATTAAAAGTAGATAGAATGAAATACTAGTATCTCTGTCCTGCACATTTTTTACTGAAATCTCAGAGTTGTAAAGTCACTAATTTAACTAATGTGGTTTAACAAATAAAATTGTCCTTATTTGGTTGAAAGATGAAGGTTAAGAAATGAGAAAATAGTTTGGCACCCTTTTCCAATACAGTTTTAAAGCTGAACAATTTTTAAAAGTTAAGTACCTTTGTTTTTCTTCACTAGGTTTGTAAATATTATCTCTGTGGTTTTTGTCCTGCGGAATTGTTCACAAACACTCGTTCTGATCTAGGTAAGTGAATTTTCTTTGTAGCTTTTATCAAATTGTGATTTAAAATAAAAACTGGTACTTTATAAATTCCAAAATTTTAAATAAGGTTTGTTGATAAAATAATTTCTTTCTTGGCTTAGATTTTGAATATATTAATAAATGCCAGCATAGTTAAACATGGTGGCTTAAGTGAACATACATATGTTTCCACTCTCTCCCAAAACCCTCCACTAAAATGAAAATTTAAAAACAAAAAGGTATAAACAGAAGAAGAGATAACAATTAGAGATATCAACAAATTTTGGAAGATGACAAGTGGATGGAAGAGTAGCAGCAAACTCAAACTCAACCTGTACCCTAAAAGCCTGCAGAAGGGGATATTAAAAGGAAATGTTTGATCAGCAGAACCCTGGACAGGTTCAGTATTTTGAGGCACCAGTTATGATAGAAGGCAGAGTTGAGTCATGGGCTGAAAATGAGAGATTAGTTAAGGGTCTCTCAACTGTGACATTTGATATTTTGAGCTCGATAATTTTGTTTTAGGGGGCTGTCCTGTGCATTGTAGAATGTTTAGTAGTATTCCTGGCCTCTATCCACTAGATGCCAATAGCACCCCTCAACTGTGACAACCTAAAACGTCTTCGACTAAAAAGACATTGCTACATGTCCCTGGAGGGACTCTTAAACACAGAATGCGAAAAACAAAAAAATCGAGCGACTTTTCTTCTCCCAAGGATGGTACATAATGAGTATCATTGTAGAAACATAAAAGAGAAGTTAATTATTTAAGCACGATGCTTGCCCTAGTGCCTTAGAAGCACATTAGGGCTGGACAAATCTAGCTATTGGGATTCCAGACACAGTACAGGGCAGTAATAAGTAAAAATGAGACTTATTAAGAGAGTTAAGTCTATATTCTTAATAGTGGGGTTTTCCCATTCCCTTCCTCTGCCCTGTTCCTAGAAGGATACAGCCAGATGTTTTTCCCCAGGCAGAAGAGAAGAGGATTCTTTAGAGAAAGTGAACAGTTCCAGAGAAGTGATCTACAGGTACTGACCCTTGGGGAATCTCCTAAAAGAATTTTGCTGCCTGATTTTCCTGTGGTAAAGCCCATTAGTTGAGAAACCCTGCCTGTGCATACCAACTTCCAGTTAGATTTTGGAAGTGTTTTGCCAACCAAGGAATACCAGTTAGACACGAAGAAAACCTTCAACACATTAGATTAGCCAAAACCAACGGGGGGAAGTTTAGTGGAATTAGAGATAATGGGGAAAGCAGAAGAAAATACATTTTGTTGTTGTTGTTGTTTTAAGTAATCTTTATACCCAGTAGGGGAACTCACAATCCTGAGATCAGGAGTTGCATGTTCTATCGACTGAGCCAGCCTGCTGCCCTAAAATACTCAAAGTCTTAATGAAATTTAGTATCCTCAGAGAAGTAAGAGTGGATATAAAGAATAGGATGCTGTATAAAAAGGGAACTTCTGAAAAACCAAAAAGAGCTCTTGGAAATTAGGGCTGAAGAAATGTGAAATAAAATCAGTGTAAATGTTTGAGAATGAAATCAAGGAAATTTGCTGGAATGTTGGGTGATCAGACAGAAAAGAGTAAAATTTGAAAAAATTACATCAATACAATAATTAGAGGAGTCTAGAGAAAGCAGAAGGGAGGAAATTAAAATTTTGCAATACTGAAGGGCAGTAGTTTGTAGATTGAGTGCGTCCTTCAAATGCTCAGCCCACTGGATGAAAAAAGATCCACTCAAAGGCACACCACTGAAGTTTCAGAATGGTGGGAGTGGGGTAGGGACACACGGGATTATGAATTGAATGGCCTCAGATTTGTCAGTAACAACACCAGAAGCTTGAAGACTTTGGAGATACACCCTCAGAATTCTGAGTGAAAAAATATTTTTCTTGGGTTAGCTATATAGCCAAACTTAAAAGTATGAGAGTGGAAAAAGGCATTTTCAGACATGCAAGATCTCAAAAAAATTTATCTCCCATGATTCTTTTCTCTGGAAACTCCACCAATACATGGGTATAAAACCAAGGAGAAACACAAGAGATCCAGTAAACTGCATCCAATACAGACCAGAAAAGGAACCTCTCAGGATGACAACCGTTATTAGTGAGCTTAGAAAATAAGCAGCCTAGATTGAAGCAGAACAGAAAGCTCAGGGGCAAATAGATTTAGAATCTTGAGAGAATTTTTGTAGCTGACTTAAAGTGTTTGAGAAGAGTTCAGAAATACAGAAATCTAAACAAATGAAAAGAATTCCAACAGAAATGTGAAGTATATCCTAAGTCGTCATAGTGCCCCTTTTGTTTGGCTCAGCAGGTAACAGTACTTACATAGTCAAAATATAAAGTGTTTATTTAACCTAAAAATTTTTTGGCCTAAAATTTTGATGTCTAAGATAAATTAAGAAAAAGCAAAATAGTTAAGAAATATGGAAATAAATTCCAGAAGGCATAGGTTACCTGGTTGAAATTGGTTGCCTTTTGGAGGTAGGATGGAGTAGGACTTGAGCATTCTTGTACTATTTGGCTTCATTTGCAGACACCCCAAATTAGTAAAAGATGAGTGGTTCACCCTCATTACAGTTTTCTTGGGTGGCAGTGGGTGCGATTTCTCTTTTCTTCAACTTTTTTTTTCTTCTCTTTTCTTACCAAATAGTTGCTCTCCATTATACTGATCTTGAAGGTTAAGGAGAACAATTTTCATGTGTTTATTTGAGCACATTACTTTGTGATTCATTAGGCTCAATGTAGGTGTGTACAGACTATTCTGTAATAAAATGGGTCTTATTTTCCTTTTTTTTCTTTTTTAAGAACTTCTTTTAGTTTTAGCACGATTCAGAAAAGGTTGTTAACATCGCCAATAATTTATACATTCATATTTCTCATCTTTTTTTTTTTTTTTTTTTCAGGTCCATGTGAAAAAATTCATGATGAAAACCTTCGAAAACAGTAAGTTACATTTTTCTGTTATTTTCCCCTGCTTGGTCATTCTTTGGTTTAAAGGGGACAAGGATTGAAGAAGTAATTGAAATTAGTATAAAATGAATGTCTTATTGGGGTTCTGTTCATTAGTTGGGATGGTAGTAGGGAAGGTTGTCAGAACGGTTGTCATCCTGAGAGGTTCCTTTTCTGATCTGTATTGGATGCAGTTTACTGGATCTTTTGTGTTTCTCCTTGGTTTTATACCCATGTATTGGTGGAGTTTCCAGAGAAAAGCTTCAACCATCCATACCATTCAAAAATGATATGATTGGCCACCATAAGAGTGCATGTTATATGCATAAGTACTACTGAATCCTAAGCTTTTTTTCTGTATCATGTTAGTTTTTTTTAATAGTCCTGATTTTATAAATTAGACTTGTCCCAGGGCCAGGGTCACAGATCCAATATTATGATAGAGCTGGTTTTCAAGCACCTAGCTTTGCCTTATTGTAAAGTCCATTATCCTAACCAGACATAATGCTAAGTACTTGTCTTCCCTTCACCAGGATGAGAGACTAGAAATTGAGTTTTTTTTTTTAAGATTTTATTTATTTATTTGACAGACACAGCAAGAGAGAGGGAACACAAGCAGGGGGAGTGGGAAAGGGAGAAGCAGGCTTCCCACCAAGCAGGGAGTCTGATGTGGGGCTTGATCCCAGGACCCTGGGATCATGACCTGAGCCGAAGGCAGAAGCTTAACCACTGAGCCACCCAGGTGCCCCTAGAAATTGACTCCTTACATACCTGGTTTACTTTTCAGAGTAAATGGAACGGTTTATAAGATTAGTTAAGATAGAATATGTGAGTTGGTAGCGGATGAAGATTTGGAAAGTAATGCTTATTAATTTTTATTCTTAACCAGGTATGAGAAGAGTTCTCGTTTTATGAAGGTTGGCTATGAGAGAGATTTTCTGCGATACCTACAGAGCTTACTTGCAGAAGTAGAACGTAGAATTAGACGAGGCCATGCTCGCTTAGCATTATCTCAAAACCAGCAGTCCTCTGGGGTAAGTATGAAATTAATTTGTAGTCTTTGTAAAGTGTCCTTGTTCTCTGGAGACCCACAGACCTCCCTAGTATTGAAACTTGTGGTCAAGTTCATTAATTTGTATTCTTTTAGGATGACATAAACTTAAGAGGCATTCATTTTTTTCAGTCTTTATTAGTAATATTCAGTTTGCTACTCATTGAGATTTTTCTCATTATCAGTAACTAACAAAATGTGTAATTGAGTAGCAGAAATTGAAGGTAATTAACTATCCTTGGGACTCAACTTCTTTTTTTTTTAAAGATTTTATTTATTTGACACACAGAGAGATCACAAGTAGGCAGAGAGAGAGGGGAAGCAGGCTTCTTGCTGAGCAGAGAGCTCGATGCCGATGCCGGGCTCGATCCTAGGACCCTGAGATCATGACCTGAGCCGAAGGCAGAGACTTAACCCACTGAGCCACCAGGTGCCCCGGGACTCAATATTTTAACTATTTATGTATAGTATGTGAGAGCTTGAGTATATCTGTTTTTTACTTACTGATAATACATTTTATTACCTATTGAATAGGCGGCTGGCCCAACAGGCAAAAATGAAGAAAAAATACAGGTTCTAACAGATAAAATTGATGTACTCCTACAGCAGGTAAGAATTGTATACATGAATAGCAAAATATTTGGAATAGACACTTAAAGATAAAAGGGTGGCAAATACGTATAAGTAAAGGTGCTCAAAGTCATTAGTCATTAGGGAAATAAAAATTAAAACCACAATGAGATATATATTGTACGTCTGTCAGAATGGCTAAAATTAAAAAGACCATACCAAGTGTTAATGAAGATGTGGGCAAACTGGAACTATCCTACGCTGCTGGTGGAATGTAAAATTGTAAGTTTCTTAAAAAGTTAATAAAGATCCACCATAAGAGAAACAAAAGCATATTTTTACAGAGTTGTATTACCAGTGTTCAGTACTCATAGCAACTTTGTTCATAATTGGCAAAATCGCTAAACTGGAACCAAACATCTGTCAGTTAGGTGAGTGGATGAATGCCGTGATGTACAGTATTGTACTGCCCGTAATAAAATGAGTCAACAACATGTAACACTTGGTTGGATCTTAAGATAATTAGGCTGAGTGAAAGTGAAAGAGAGTGAAAGAAGCCAGACTAAAATACGAAGTACATCATTTCATTTATATACAGTCCTAGAAAATGTACACTGATCTATACTGACAGCAGATCCGTGATCAGGGAGGAGGTTCTACGGAGGAAATTTGGGGTGATGGGTGTGTTATCGAGATGAGGGTGTTTCATGGCTGTCAGACTTCTCAGATTGTACACCTTAGAAATACGCAGTTCATTGCATGTCAGCTATATTTTATTAATGCTGTAAAAAAATCAAAAGGGTAAATTTAACCCAAAGAGGCTTTAATAAACAAAATCAAAGACCCAAAACAACCATGAAACGCTAATGAAACTTGGGGAAGAACAGAAGAATACTTGGATAGTTTGATTAGAAAGGAGTCTTGACTGCTTTGCCTTTTTTTTTTTTTTTTTTTTTTTTTTTTAATCTGCCTTAGATTGAAGAATTAGGATCCGAAGGAAAAGTAGAAGAAGCCCAGGGAATGATGAAATTAGTTGAACAGTTAAAAGAAGAGAGAGAATTGCTTAGGTCCACAACCTCGGTGAGTAGCAACCTCATTTTGATTTATCCAGGCTGTTCACTGTGAATTACTAGGACCTATTCCTATTTGAGAATTGTAGTAAACAGTTTTCTAATGTCCTAAGTTAAGAATTTGCCAACTGAATTTTAAAGGGTACACAGTAAATACTTAAGGTTTGCAGGCCACAAGGTCCCCTTGCTGATACCAAGCTCTGCCTTTATATTATGAAAGCAGCTTTGCATAATGCATAAACAAAGGGATATGGTTGTTTTCCAATAAAACTATTTACAAAAACAAGCTTCTAGCTGCTGCATGTCAACCCATGCTTTAAATCATGGGTACTCACTGTGGCCTGGGTTGGTCAGTCTTTTTTTTCTCCCTCTCCTCCTCTCCCTCCCTTCTCTACCCCCCTCCCTCCCTCTCTCTACTCCTTTCCCCCCTCCCCCCTTCCTTTTTTTTCTTTTTCTTTTTTAAAAGAGACTTTATTATTTGAGAGGGAGAGAGAACACGAGCGGAGGGAGAGAGAGAGAAGCAGACTCCCCGCTGAGCAAGGAGCTCAACATGGGGCTGTATCCCAGGGTCCTAGGTATAGGACCTGAGCCGAAGACAGACACTTAACTGAGTCACCCAGGTGCCCCTTGGTTTATTTATTTTTATTTTTTGAAAAGATTTATTTATTTATTTGACAGAGGTCACAAGTAGGCAGAGGCAGGCGGGGGTGACAGTGGGGGAGGGGTGAAGCAGGCTCCCTGCTGAGCAGAGAGCCCGATTTGGAGCTTGATCCCAGGACCCTGAGATCGTGACCTGAGCTGAAGGCAGAGGCTTTAACCCACTGAGCCACCTAGGTGCCCCAGGTTTATTTTATTTTTAGAGAACATGCTTGTAAATGGGGAAAGAGAGAGAGCAGATTCCCTGGTGGGCGGGGCTCAATCCCATGACCCTGAGATCACGGAAATCAAAAGTTGGATATGACTGACTGAGCCACCCAGGCGCCCCTCAACTTTCTTATGATGAATTACTCTATACATACTTACCTTGGTTCAAAATTGGCATACTTTTCTACTTTTGTATTAGAGTATATCATGTGATATACATGTTTTGGATATTGATGGTAGAATATAATTGACCATTGGTTCCCAGATATTTGAATAGAATATGTACTGATTATGCTCAGTAAGTTTAGTTCCCACATTTTAGGGTTGAACAAAAAATTTTTTTTTAAAAATTTATTTGACAGATCACGAATAGGCAGAGAGGCAGGCAGAGAGAGAGGGGGAAGCAGGCTCCCCGCCAAGCAGGGAGCTTGATGCGGGGCTCTATCTCAGGACCCGGGGATCATGACCTGAGCTGAAGGCAGATGCCTAACAACTGAGCCACCCATGCGCCCCAAACAAAATTTTTTTTGAGTAAGCTCTATTCCCATCATAGGCTTAAACTCACAACTCGAGATCAAAAGTCACATGCTCTACTGACTTTGCTAGCTAGGCACCCTTTGAAAAATATTTTTACTGTGGAGGCCACACCTTTAGCCAGTTGAAACTAAGAAATTCAGACTAGAATAGTTAGCTTACTTTTTTCTTTTCTTTTTTTAAGATTTTATTTACTTATTTGACAGAGAGAAGTCACAAATAGGCAGAGAAGCAGGCAGAGAGAGAGGAGGAAGCAGGCTCCCTGCTGAGCAGAGAGCCCGATGCGAGGCTCGATCCCAAGACCCTGAGATCATGACCTGAGCCGAAGGCAGAGGCTTTAACCAACTGAGCCACCTGGGCACCCCAATAGTTAGCTTTCTGAAAGGTAGTTAACATTTTTCAAGGTGGTGTGGGCAGTTAATTGGTTATAGTTGAGTGATGGGGTCTCAGCACTTCCTTGTGATACGGAAAGTTGGTTGCTGTTCCCTTTGCTTCCCTGCTCCAAAAGTTGACCAGGTGCTTCTTAGTATTAGGGCTTTGGAGAAATTCACAAAATTCAAAAACTGTTTTAGATTGTGAGTACTTTTTTGGATTTTGTTTCTTCTCTCTTTCTCAAATAGTCTTATAATAACTGATTTATCATTTCAGACAATTGAAAGTTTTGCTGCCCAAGAAAAGCAAATGGAAGTTTGTGAAGTGTGTGGAGCCTTTTTGATAGTAGGAGATGCCCAGTCCCGAGTAGATGACCATTTGATGGGAAAGCAGCACATGGGCTATGCCAAAATTAAAGCTACTGTAGAAGAATTAAAAGTAAGCTTCTTTCAAGCATGCACTTTAAATACAGCTAGTACTCTATTTTCATATGGCTAAAAATTGATCACATAGAGATATAAACCTCTTGTTGATACTTTTGCTTATTTGTGTTATTTGAAAGTATGATAATCCCTATAAAATTTTGCCATTCATCAGATTATCATAGGGCTTTATTTTCCTTACTTTTTTGTGCCAGGAATTTGGGAGAAAGATGACCCCTGAGGGCTTAGCCAAGTAACAGTATCTTATATGCAGATATGGTGTTGGAATTTCTCCATTTTTCTTTCAGGGCATCAAGTTCCGTATGTTGATCTACACATGCTTTGTATTAGGTAACCATTGTTTGATAGTGTCTTTAAGAGTACAGTTCATAAAAATCAAACTTGATTTGTTTTAGGAAAAGTTAAGAAAAAGAACTGAAGAACCTGATCGTGATGAGCGTTTAAAAAAGGAGAAGCAAGAACGGGAAGAAAGAGAAAAAGAACGGGAAAGAGAAAGAGAAGAAAGAGAAAGGAAAAGACGGAGAGAAGAGGAAGAAAGAGAGAAAGAAAGGGCAAGAGACAGAGAAAGAAGAAAGAGAAGTCGTTCACGAAGTCGGCATTCAAGCAGAACTTCAGACCGAAGATGCAGCAGGTCTCGGGACCACAAAAGATCACGAAGTAGAGAAAGAAGGCGAAGCAGGTACATGGAGCACGTGAGACGGTGGCTCGCACATAGCGAGTGCGCAGTATGCAGTAGCAATTGCTAGTGTTCTTTCCTTGGTCCTTAGGAACCTCTTAAGTATTGTCAGACGCTAGCATAGATTATGAGAGGAATCCATGAGCCAGGCCACCTTCAAGGCAACTTCTTATCTATTTGCCACCAGTCTAAGGAGGTTTGATGCACTCTTTCTAGGAAGTCCGTGTTACCATGTGGTCTCTTTAAGCGCATCTCTTCTCACTGATTCTAAGAAGACATTTACATTTTTAAGTTATTTTGGTAAAATTACCTACTTTTGCTTTGGTTGACATGCAGAACATAAGGATTAAAGTGCTTTGTAACTAATTCTTTAAAAATATGAAAAATGAAATCTGTTTTACAGTTTTAGAGTTGGGATTGAACAGGAGTCTTAAAGAGCGTGATGATAGGGGCACCTGAATGGCTCAGTCGGTTAAGCATCTGAATATTGATATCAGTTCAGATCATGAGCTCAGGGTCATGAGATCAAGCCCTGCACTGGGTTTTGTGCTGGGTGTGGAGCCTGCATAAGACCCCCACTCCCCCACCCTGTGTGTGCTCACTCATCCTCTCCAAAAAAAAGTCATGATGGTGATTATCTTAGCACTATTTGAAAAACTGAAGTTAGATTTTCAATAATTTTCAAATTTTTAAGATTTTATTTATTTGACAGAGAGAGATCACAAGTATGCAGAGAGCCCGATGCGGGTCTCGATCCCAGGACTCTGAGATCATGACCTGAGCCGAAGGCAGAGGCTTTAACCCACTGAACCACCCAGGTGCCCCAATAATTTCCAATTCTTAAGATTTCTACTGTAGAAATGTATTAGTAGTGGGTTCTACTCATTTTTCTTTTAAGGGAAGTTTTGTTTAATCTTGTTAATTATTGAACAGTGTATAGTTTTTGCAAGGTTTTTTCTCATTGTAATGTCAGCTAAAGTTGCTTTCTTTTTGTTTTCAATTGTGAAGAAGTAGAGATCGACGAAGAAGCAGAAGCCATGATAGATCAGAAAGAAAGCATAGATCTCGTAGTCGGGATCGAAGAAGATCAAAAAGCCGGGAACGAAAGTCCTATAAGCATAGGAGCAAAAGTCGGGACAGAGAACAAGATAGAAAATCCAAGGAGAAAGGTTAGTTTATGTGAGAATTTAATTCATTAAAAGGAGACATTTTCACACTCTTCTCTCCACTCACATTTCTTTGGACATAGGCAGAGTTCCATTTTAAGCTCTGTTCTTTTTTACTTAGCTCAAACACTGGTGATTCAGTAGGAGATGGGCAGTATTTTCCCCTTTCCTCTGATTTTTGAGAATAACAGTTGACCTGGTGTTTTCTTAGAACCTGTTAAAACCACATCCTTCAGTTGCTCACCTAAAGGTTTATCATCTCGATTCTTCCAAGTACTGCATTACCTTTCAGGGTTATTAGGCTCTGGAATTTATTAGCTTGTTTATTGGCAACACTTTATTTTTTTATCTGCTGCGTGTTCCATAGTATGTCTTGCAGAGTAAGTGTGTTGTGTTGCATTGGTCCTTGTGTGCAGCCTTCATTTACCTGCATAATTAACCTCTACTTTTGTCGAAGTTGAATACCTTTCCTGTGTCTTAACTATGTTTTCTATTGAAACAACCTGTATTTTCCTTTGTACTTTTCCCTTTGGTTATTGGTGGCATTTCAGTGGCTGGAATGCATTATTCACTGCACTATTAATGGACTTTCTCATTTTGTCTTTGGCGTGTTTTCACATGGGTATTCTCATCTTTTAGCTCAGTCTTTACTGAAAGATAATTTTTTTAAACGATCGGGGTCTCCTTTCTGTATTTCTTTAGATTCTTTGAGCATCTTTCATTTTGTATTGACTGGGCCGTTCTGCTTTGCATGGGTTTTAGGAATGAGAACAAGGGCTTATTTCTAATTTTCCTGGCTCTGCTTGTTCCATCGTGTTGTGCCTGTCTGTGTCCCTGTTTGATCACCCGACATGTGTGCTGCACTGTTGGAGTTTATTAAACTGGACTTTTATGTGACACTCATTTTTTATTTTCTTCTATGGAACTATCCTGTGGTATTTGTTTTCTGTGGGTTTTTGAGGGGGCAGACACGAGTTTTTATTAGACTGAGTTAGAGAACTAGCAGCACAAACAATGGACATATTGTTTTAGTCTTAGGCTTTCATTTTTCCTCAAATAGGTGTACCTTTTCTTCTAAAAAATATTTACATACATTGGGCTTTTTCCTACAACATGGAGCAAATGTTAAAAAGTAGGAAACGGGTGCCTGGGTGGCTAAGTTGTTGGGTGTCTGCCTTCGGCTCAGGTCATGATCCTGGACTCCTAGGATCAAGCCCTGCATCAGACTCTGCTCAATGGGGAGCCAGCTTCTCTCTCTTCTGTTCCCCCTGCTTGTGTTCCCTCTCTCACTATCTCTCTCTGTCAAATAAATAAGTAAAATCTTAAAAAAAAAAAAAAAAAAAAAAACCCTCTTTTTTAAAAAAAAAAAAAAAGGAAACAGGGACTTTTTTTTTTTTTTTTTAATTTTAAAAAATTTACTGTCACAAGCTTTAAGTTCAGAAATTACTTCTGTGATTCAACAGGCAGTTGCTACAAAGTATTGTAACCTGATTTTACATTAGTTTTAAAGTTTTACCCAACCTTTTTGCAAGACTTTTTTTGTGTAGTGTATCTTTTGGGGGATGAGTCCAATCTCAAGAGCCAGATAATAGATGTCAGAGGTCAAATTAATCACTTCTCTTTGAGAATTGAAGCTATTTGCTGTATCATACTTCGCGTCATCTAAAATAGTTGGATTGGTTCTTGGGGACGAAAGTGAGCTAGCCTTCATAACTTTCTGGGATCAACAGTGAGCAGTGGCCTGACTAAAAACATGAGATGTTTGTGTAATTTCTGGATAGAGCAAAAAGATGTCCTGAATTGCTTAGCTATTAAAAAACAAATCCTAATTGTGATAATGACATCATAGAATTTAATAAAGCTTTTGCTTAAATAAATAAGCTGCATTATATTTAGATTATGAACAAACAGGATTTTCCTGGTCAGGTATGGAGAAGGAGAGAAGATTTGGTTTGGAGAAAGTTCTGCATCAGGTCCACCCTGAAAGATGGGGGATGCGTTATAGATTTGTCTTAAGCTTGGGGATCTCTTTTAGAAGTGATTTGGTTATTGGCTTTCGAAAATGCCATGTAGCCATTCAGGCACTCCTAGGTGTATAGATAACTGAAGGCCTGAACTCTGAGCAGGAACAGCATTTGATAGTGGCATGAGTAAGTGGAGTTCACTGCTCTACATGCTGTGATGGAAGCACTTCAGCTCCATGGTGGAAAGACCTGTAGTTCTTTTTTTTTTTTTTTTTTTTTTTTAAAGACCTGTAGTTCTTAACACCAACCGACTTAGGTTTCTTTCTTTGTCAAGAGAGTTTCCTTTTTTTTTTTTTAAAGATTTTTATTTATTTGACAGAAATAGCAAGAGAGGGAACACAAGCAGAGGAAGTGGGAGAGGGAGAAGCCAGCTTCCTGCTGAGCAGGGAGCCCAACACGGGGCTTGATCCCGGAACCCCGGGATCATGACTTGAGCCAAAGGCAGATGTTTAACGACTGAGCCACCGAGGCACCCCGAGAGAGTTTCCTTTTTTAATCCATAGCCCTGAAATCCACCACACTTTGTGGATGTCCTCAGGACTATTAAGATCTACCATATCTACATAGGGCAGAAGATAAGATTATTGGACTGACTACTAGTCCTCTACGGGGGCAACAAGACGACTCTTCTTCATTGAAGCTACCTGTGCACTGGAGAAGCCCATAAGGCACAAAGGGAGGACTTTCCCACAAGGTCAGTTAGAGCACACTGTACTGGCACAGTTCTCATAAGGCGACGGACAGACAGGGAGCAAGTCCTGCAGTCAGCTACTCAGACGTTGCATCCTGTGCATTTTGCGAGTCTTATGGACTGAATATGCTCCTTCACATACGATCTGCAGTTCTTCCATTTGAACGAGTGCCCCTGCCACCACCATATTTTGTTCTCATTATCATCCCTCTTCCACTTACTTGCTGTTGTGTCTTAACTTTGTCCAGAATCTGTAGAGGGTTGTGCTTCTCTTAAAACATCTTTCTTATGAACTACTCTGCTAGACGAGCTATTCTTAACATAGTTTGACGGAGAAAAATAATTTTTCCTCAAAGTTTATAGTTTGCATTAACATTTTCTGTAGAAGTCTTTTGTTAGGCAATACTTGGAACTAAAAAAGCTGAAATATACGTGGTCTGTATACCACTTTTTGCCCCTACTCTGAGGTTTACCATTCCAAGGAAAACAGGAGAAAAAGTTGAGATTTACTTTCTCCGTTCTTTATATGCAGTTGAGTTGAATTTTGATTTTCTTCTTTTGGAAAAACAACTCTGAGATGGCCATATATATTACTCTTCTTAGCAAAGCACCTAAGTTCAGTACTTGGTTTGAGATCCGAGATATGCTTTCTTTCATTGGGCTTGTTCCTCTTAGGTATTTAGATATGTACGTATGTAAGTAACCTTTTGTATTAAACAATCTATAGTTGGAGAAACATGCCTAAACATAAGTGTTCAGCTTTTTTCACCTTTTGCAGTTACTGTTTTTACTTTTTCATAATTTATTTCATGTGAACACAGTTTTTGTGTACTATCTTCATACTTTTCCCATTGCTTTTAGATGTTCCTTACCCAAAATCAAACTTAACGTAAATCTTAGATCCTGCAGTGATTTGGAGTTGCCCATGCTTGGTAGCTTCTCACCAGTTGGAGAGAATTTGCCTACTGTTTTACCTTTTGTTTTCTTTTAATTCCCAGTAAAGTCCTCTCCCTCCTTCATAAATTATAAATTTTATCCCTTTAATAGATTTACCAAACTGTGTTACTTGCAGTCTATGGGAAATAATTGTCTTTTCATCTCTCAGTTGTTTCACTTTTCAAAATGTCATGTATGTATTGTATTTTACTTTAAAATCCACGATCAATGTCTTCTTTCATGGCAGAAAAGAGGGGATCTGATGATAAAAAAAGTAGTGTGAAGTCCAGTAGTCGAGAAAAACAGAGTGAAGACACAAACACAGAATCAAAGGAAAGTGATACTAAGAATGAGGTCAATGGGACCAGTGAAGACATTAAATCTGAAGGTGACACTCAGTCCAATTAAAACTGATCTGATAAGACCTCAGATCAGACAGAGGTAAGTGTATTGTTTCTCACTTTGATTAGGGCTTTTTGTTACTGTTTGACAGTGCAGCGTAAGTATGCACAGATGAAGATGGAGCTAAGCCGAGTAAGAAGACATACAAAAGCATCTTCTGAAGGAAAAGACAGTGTAGTCCTGCAAAACATTTTGAGGTACATTGTTTTGTCTCAGCTATTTTGTAGCAGACTCGTGCCCCCATTAGTGTGCCTCTTTGGAAATTATTGCCCACGTTTGTAATATAGTCGCCATTGAAAAGTTAATTATCCTTTTTTTTAGGGATTTTGCTGTCATTTCTTTTTTTTTTCTTTTTTTTAATAAAAAGGTTGAACTGTATTTTTTTTTTCTTTTTGGTATTAAGTCCATCTTGTGTTGATACATTGGCAGAGACATATGCTTTAAAAACTTAAATATTTCTGAGGCACATGTTGGACTACTTTGTTTTAATTAAACTGCTAGTATTTCTTTGTCAAGGATGTTTCTAGTTTTTTGCTTTATTGCCTTGCATTCTAATGCAGTTTGTTCTGTAACTCGAGAGCCAGTAGCATTGGATTGATGGAAGTGTAGGGTTTATGAATTATTGCAGCTGACTACCATACCTCACACAGCGTTGGTGTTGTGAGCGGCCCATGAAAAGCCAAATTAAAAATCAAGGATTCAGTCAAACTAAGCAGGTACTCATGCCAGGTACTCCTTTCTCTACCCACATCCATGTTTGAATGCTATTGCCTGTGATCTTTACGCTTAACTGTTGTGTATCTTTTTTGTTCTTTACAAGAAGCACAGAGGGGTTTTTTGTGTATTGCGTGAAAACTTATAAATCAAATGTTAACAGAATGGAATTTTTTTTCAACTGTATGTAGGGATGCAGTGGTGCCCAGAATTAGATATCTTTAAAGAATTTTAAATACAATAAACACTTCATATTATTCGCCTTGTTACATTCAATGCAATTCTCAAGTCTTTAAGAGGTATGTGTTTAATATTTCCTACGGTGTAGGAGCATTTGCAGTCAGCCATAGGTACATAGGTGTAGTCACTGGCTGATAACGTTTAAAGCAGCAGTGAGTAGCAAGGACAGACACCTTCAATCTCTGAAACATGAAGAACTGATGAATCGTATAGAATGAATTTGGGTTTTTAAAGAACTATCAAAAGCTAGGCTTTATAAGAGTTCTTAAAACCTATAAACTATTCATTCTTTGGGCTAGTGGCTTGGGATAAAATCAGTACATGAAAGGGAGTACCAAGTAGTTGGTTTGTCAATGGCTTTCTTCCTCTAGGACAGCAGTGTAGTGTTCCGTGTGCGAGCCATCTGCGTATAGGCAAGCATACACAGGCACAAGGCTTTAAGTCCACACCGATGCCTTGAGAATGAAAAAGAATACAAACATTCCATATACATATATTAATTAGCAGTTAGTGACTGGGCCAACACTTAGTCATAAAAATTTGCCTTTTACATGTTGTCTAATTATCATTTTCCCCCAAATTTTGCATTGTAGGACTACTGTTCGAAGATTTTTGGAAGAAAACTGAAAACGGCATAAAGTGAAGATCGACATTAAAATGAGGTGAAAGAAAACTATAGTGGCATAGAAAAAGTATAAAGCTCAGTTAGTTGTTTTTTGTTTTGTTTTGTTTTGTTTTTTGTTTTTTTTATTAAAAATTAATTCAGGACTGATGTGACCTTACCAGATTTCAGAACATGTGTTGATAGTATATATATATGCCACTGAAAACTTAGGTCCTGTATCATATTTTTTTTCTTTAAGACTTTTTAAGAAATATTACCTAAACATGTGGCTTGCTCAGTGTTTAATTGCAAGTTTTCATTCTTGGACTTTGAAAACAGGATTAAACGTTAGTATTTGTGTGAATCAGACTAAGTGGGATTCCATTTTTACAACTCCGCTATGCCTAGCCTTTGGATTTAGAAGTGAAAATAAAGTATCTCTGACTTTCTGTTACAAATTTGATTGTCTCTGTCATTGACAAGTTTTAGTATTAATCTTTTTCTAATAAAGCTATTGACTCTGAACTAGTCCCTTGTTTTAAATATGAGGTGCACTGTTACTAGAGGTGTTGGTGTACAGTTTTATCTGATTGTTCTGTTTAAGACTAATTTTTATAGAATTTTCGCAGTTTAAATGTTTTAAATAATGGTGCTTCAATTTTGGGTGGTTATGAATAAATTTGAATTCTGCTTTTAATAGCAAAGATGTACAGTGAACTAGAATATATTTTTACATCCTTGAGATTCCTTTAGTAGTAGAAAATTCAAAATATCCTTCTGATGAACACTATCCTCCTCTATCTGTGAAATAATGATGTAGAAGAGCATTCAGGAGCTTTTATTTAATCAGCTTTTGGTCTTTGTTTTAAATCCTGTATCAAGATTTCTTTTAACCTGGTCTTGTCAGATTACAAATGTATTCATTTCTTTGTGTGGGGTGTGTAATACACATAAGAAGGATTTATTTTTAAAACTGATCCTTATGCAGGTGATTTTTTTTTTCCCCCCACATACAGCTAATTTGGCAGCATGTTTCTATGTATATCCAGTTTTGGCGACTGTGTAAAAGTATTATTTCCAGCTACATGTATCATAGCAATTCTTTGTGGCTTATAGTTTTCAAATCTTGCTGTCCGTTTGTAGGTAGGTAGCGAAACCAAGTGATTGGGTTAAATGACTTATGCAAGGTCACATGGCTCCGTGTTGATAGAGAGCTAGCCCGTGGAACCTGGGTTTCTGCTTCTTGGTCCAGTGCCTCCCTACTGTGCCACTGTGTTCATTCTAGTGGGCATGGTGAACTGTCCCAGAATTTACTAAAATACCCTCCACCAAGCTTTGGAAAGTAATGAAACTACCATCTCAGAGGTGCTCCATGTGAGATCATGTTAGGAGCACAGAGCCCTCCTAGCTTACTAGCTGATCCTGGAGATTGCAGCAGGAGGTAAATGGGCTATTCTGGCTTTGTCAAGATTAAAATGAAATGCCAAACAATCAAGCATGGCTTTGTGTAGTTTGACAAGATTGTGGTTTTAAGAGTAAAGGACTTAAAGTGCTATTTCACTTAAAGTGCTGTATCAAGAAGAACAGAAAATAAACAATTTGCTAAAGTATTAAGGCACTAAATTATTAAGGAATTAAAATGCCAGATTTGTTCTGCCTCATCTAGAATCAGTAGCTAACTTATTTCAGTGAGATAAAGTAAATGAGTTCATGAAAGATGTCATCTTCATGATTATCCGGACGCTTAGATGTGTTCCATGATTGAAGTTCTATAGGATTTGAGGGAGAGGCCTGGCTCTTAGGGTGGCCATGACTAAGGTCTGCTTGTAGCTGGACATCAGGTTGGGTTGCCCTCAACACCCAGAATTCATGCAGGTTCAAGAGAAAATGATTACCAAATTCATAAGAACCCAATGTAGAGGCTATGTGCTAATTGAATTTACTATGAGAAATACACATTTCTGCCTTGAGGGCCAAACTGCTGTCAGATGGTTCGTGTGTATTTTCTCTGAAAAGCCTTTAAGGGGCGCCAGATTTTATTACTCAGAAGATTACTTAATAAGAGTGGAATGGGATCAGAGCAATCAGATTTTTTTAACTTTTTATTTTGGAAAACTTAAGACTTACATAAAAGTAGAACAGTATAATTAGCCTCTATTGAAACTCACCACTAGTAAGACTCAGTGGCCAGTCTTAATATGTGTATGTGCATGTGTGTATGTATCCCCTGCCTCCTATCATTTTTAAGCAAGTCTCAGACATACCATTTAGTCTGTAAATATTTCAGCATGTATTTTTAAAAGTTAAGAAATTAAACAAGTTCGTTAATGAAAATGGATAAACTTAATTGGCCGGAGTTCTCAGCTGTAGTACTGGTCTGGTAGCTTATTTTCCATTTTGTGTCTCAAGGGGGCCAAGTAATGAGTCTGCTGCTCTGGCTTCCTCCGCCCTGCAGTATAGGAAGACTGTAGCATCACCTCCCATTTTAAGACATTTTTCCTTCAAGTAGATCACAGTATATTTACAGTTGACCCTGGAACAATGAGGGAGGTTAGGGGTGCCATCTCCCCCACCCCCATTCAGTCAAATCCACGTGTACTTGACTTGCCCAAAACTAATAGCCTACTGTTGACCAGAAGCCTTACCTATAACATAGTCCTATTGTATTTTGTATATGTATTACATAATGCATGCTTACAATAAAGTAAGCTAGAGAAAGTGTTGAGAAAATCATAAGGAAGAGAGAATACGTTTATAGTACTCGGCTATAGAAAATCCCTGTATAAGTGGACCCAGGCAGTTCAAATTCATGTTCAAAGGTCAGCTGTATTTTTCAGTTTGGATTAAAATCCATTTCTTGCGTTCTTGAGATTATAATAAACTAGTCGTATTTCAGCTTAGGTATTTATCTCCTCTCCTTATACATTACACCTGCAGGCAGTCTGTCTGGTTTCTTCAATATATATATATATATATATATATAGTTAGTGTCACAGAGGACAAACCACCCTCTTTCCAAGGTCTGAGAGAACTCGGACTACATACGGATTGTTAGCCATCTCTAGAGATGTTACAACGGAACAATTTAGGGGCGGAGTTTTTTGAGCTTGCCTCCTCTCCATGCTTTTAAAAATGCTTTTTAGATGGGCTATGTGGATATTTTTAAACATTAAAGTGCATGAAACAAAAGGAAAACACTTGAGAATTTATTGTGTATATTTTCTGTGGGATGGGACTTCGTTCAGGGCCGATTTTCAAGTGTGAGTTCAGACTGATTTTTAGTTGTTTATGAAAGAACCCCAGGTGACTACTTTTAAAGAATTTTATGTTATAATTGTAATGCTTGTACATGGTTCAAAAAACACAGTAGAAGTGTTAAGTGATCTCTCTCTCCTTTTTCCTGTGCCTCTGTTCTTCCTCTCCAGGAGCTACTGTTAACAGTTACTCTCTCTGGAGGGAGGTTGGTTGGGGGGGGGGGGGGATATGAGCATATATGTATAGACCTTTTTTACATATGAAGTACACCCTATGTTTTGAATCTTGCTGTTTTCACTCCGTATATTTAGAAACATTGGAGATTTAGGAAACCGCTCTTTTAAGTTTTAACATGCAGTTTTTAAGAATACATTTCAAGTAAACCAAAGCCGAGAAGTCAATGTGTTTTTCATTGTTGTATCAGATTTTTAAATTTCCTACTTTGAAAATGCAGTTTGAGAGTCACAGTTGATCTGTCTCTTCTCCTCAGCCCTCCCAAGTAGCTCACTTGTCACCAGATTTAAGAAGGTTTAGGAACAGCAGCTTTGGGAAATAGTTTGGCTTAAGTGGCCGTGCCCTGACGTCTCTGTGGCTATACCACTCCTAGGTACATACCCTAGAGAAACTCTTATACGTGTGTCAGGATGTGGATGTGCAAATGTCGTAACAGCACTGTTTGTACTAGGAAGAAAAGGAAAACAAAAACAAACTGGAAAGACCCTGCCTGTTCTTGAGCAGTCCACTGAATAGATTCCGTGGCCTGTTCCTACAGTGGAATTGCGCAGAAGTCAGACTGAGCTACAGCTACACGTGTGAACATGGATGAATTTTGGTGGTCGGAAAAGCAAGTTGCAGAATGCATCCACTGTGGTTCCATTTCTGTGAAGGTCAAAATCAAGCTGTTAAATCTATGGTAAATGAAAGAAAAGCAAGGAAAATGATTAACATGAAATTCAGTGTTATCTCTTGCATCGGAGGGACGGAGGGAGAGGAGACCGGGAGAGGAGACCGTGGAGGGCAAGGAACAGCCTTCAGAGGAACTGCTGACGATGCTTTGTTGCTAAAGCTGGGTGGGCGGTTTCTTTTTTAAACTGTGTGTTTATGTGCTTTTGTATGTATGGTATTTCTTAATAAAATTCAAATTTAAAAAATGGGAAAAGGTCTCGGTGTAGGTAGTGACTAATAAAATAGATACATAAGCATACCATATTTAGTGAAATTTACTCTCTTACAGTGACTGGCAGGTCTAAAAGGTATGGTGTCTTGAGTGCCAAATTTGGGGCCTTGATTGTAGTTCTTAAAAAGCTAGAAGCAGGGCCTAAGTGCATATTTTCTTTGTGATCACTTTTTTTTTTTTAAGATTTTATTTATTTGACAGAAATCACAAGTAGGCAGAAAGAGGGTAGGGAGCTGAGAGCCCGATGTGGGACCCGATCCCAGGACTCTTGAGATCATGACCCGAGCCAAAGGCAAAGGCCCTAACCCACTGAGCTACCCAGGCGCCCCTGCAGTCGCTTATTTTTATCTTTACATACTTTTCACTTGGGGTTTGGGTGTCAGCCACGGAGCTGCTGCTTTTGTTCTGCTGTATGTTTTTTGCAAATTTACGCCCTCCCAGAAAGGGAATTTCTGGGTGAGAAGAGCAATATTCTTGGCCGGTGGTCAGCACATCCTACCCCTGTTCAGATTAGATTGTCCGATTAGAGGGGCTGTTCCATTTGGCCTTGTCCTGCTCTTCATGAGGGGCACCAGGAAGCATGAGATAGTCACTCTTTAAAAGGGAAGTGATTGAAAGCAATGTACCTGCAAGTGCATTTTCACCTGTGTCCACAGCGGACCTCTTATCCAAGTGTGGCCACCAGTGGGAGCTTAGGGCCTTACCCCCGTCTTCCTTCCTTGCAGCCCTGAGTGCTGGGGTGCCAGGTGCTGCTCAGATAACCTTGGATAGATGAGCGAGCACAGTGGGGGTACCACCTTCTGGTGGAGTCTTGGGCCTGTGAGCTGTTCAGGAAGGACTTCTGCTCTGAGGGGTGGAAGGGGCGCTGATGCTATGGTACCAGTCCCCTCATTGTAGTTGAGTGTTAGATTGTGAACGACTAAGAGTTCTAGATCATTCCACCTTTTTGTTTTAACCTGCATGTGTTCTGGAACCTTTCAGGATAAGCATCCTAGTACCTGATTCATTTCAACCACTTAAAAATCTTAAAATGACATTAAGTTAGCATAAGTCATTAGAATTGTACCTTCCTCAGAAATTAGTTTCCACAGTATCCGTATGAAGTATAAATTACAGTGAAAATTACTCTTGAAGCTTCAGTTTTTGCCCTTAATCTTCAGCCTTAAGACTAGTCATCTTGTAGGATGTAAGTTTTTATAGTTTTTTTTCGTGCAAACTGTTTATTTGAACAGATAATTGAATTTGCTCAACAACCTGGTGATAAATGGCTGCCCTCCTTGAATTACTGTAATTAATCATGAGGCAATACTGTAGGTTCTGTTATCATAGTGTAAGGTTTCCTCCCAACATTTTTTTCAAATTTCTTCCACCATATTCACCTAAAAATACCGCCTAAACCCCCACTTCCCCTCAAAGAGTGCCATGGGGGTCATTAACAGCCAATCCTCGCTCTTGCCCCAAGTTTTCTTATTCAAAACAAAATTTAGAATACCTTAGGGAATTGGCCCTTTGGGATTGACCCCCCTGTTGTCCTTCACAGTCCTGTGGCCCTGGAACGGCACCGAGTGGAATTGGCTTGCGGCAGGGGCTGTCCTGTGTCTTAAAGACCTGTGACATGGATGCGAGGCTTACATTTTGAGCAGAAGCGCTTCTGTCCGAAGAGGTCCATGGCTACCAAGCAAATTGCAGGTTCAAGTCTTGTGTGCTCATCACATCTTTTCTTAAAGATTTTATTTATATGTTTGAGAGTGTGTGCCAGAGGCCTGTGGGGGGTGGTGGGGGCAGGGAGCAGAGGGAGAAGGGCAAGGGCAAGCAGACGCAGGCCTCCATCTTGACCCTGAGATGACCTGAGCCGAAACCAAGAGTTGGATGTTCAATGGACTGAGTCAAGCAGGCACCCTTCTTCACATTTTTGAGTGGAATGGTACATCTGTACTCACGCTATTTAAAACCTTGCTCTTTGGACAGTTGGACGAGGTGTGTGTTTGTGTTTGGGTGTCCCCCACCCTTCATCAAAGCTGAGATGCTGCCAGTTTGCAGAGGCAGCATGGCAGCACTGTTAGGTGCTGGGGGAGACAAGATACCACTTGGCCAGAAGGAGCTCCGGTATTTGAGAGCTCAGTAACATGAATTCGAGTCTAGGAGTCATGGCTGTGAAGAGAAGGGACAGTGTACGGGGTCAAGTGGGTAAATGGGGTCAAGCTACCAGAGTGCTTCCAAGGTACCAGCAGTTCTTAACTAAGAGTTTGGGTGAGTTGACCCTGAAGGGTTCTGGGTAGTATGATAGGAGTCTAGCTTTGAGCTAGTTGTTGATAAGGGTGATTAGCAGAGTTGAGTGCTGTGGGGTGTGCTTTGGCTGTTCAAGTAGTGTGTGGAAAATGTCCTCAAAGGTAACTCAAGTCATATTAGGTCATGCCATTTTATAGACAAGTTTAAAAGTGTAAATAGAAAATGATGTGACATGCTTTTTTTTTTTTCCCCAAAGATTTTATTTTAGAGCATAGGGGAAGGGGCAGAGGGAGAAGAGAATTTTAAGCAGAGACCACGCTGAGCAGGGAGCCCACACGGGGCTCAGTCCCAGGACCCTGAGATCATGACCCGAGCTGAAGGCAGACACTTAACCGACAGGCACCCAGGAGCCCCTGTACAATTTTAAAAAGTAGCTCTATTTGTCAAAGCGCTTTGAGATTTCTCCCTGCCCAGAGAAGTTTGAGACAAGGGAACAATTTTCCAAAGTACACACGTGAAGTCAGCAAACCGGTACATGCATTCCGACTTGGTTATTTACAAAACGTTGATGCCGGGGTTTCATTTCTGGGATTTTCTAATAGGTCAGTTTGGCGGCATTGCTGTTGTAGCAGGCTTTCTCGGGCAGGGGTGGTGTGTGTTCTACCAATTCAGAGCTTCCATTTCTCATCAAGATGAGTTCTATTTCCTCAAAGTCCCGCAGTCTAAGAATGTCTTTGTCCTTAATATGTAAAAGAGATTATAGGGTGGTTTATAGATAGCATGTGAAATTATTAAGATGAAAAAATCTTAATGGCCAGCATCTTTGGTTCTTGCCTAAACTCAGGGTATTTCTGTATTGGTTTCTCTGTCGCGGTAAGGTAGCAGTTGAGAAGTTTTTTTTTTTCTTTTTTGGTCTCTGTTGTAGGTTCTTAAGGGGACTGACTGGGGTCCCGCACTGATACTACTGAAGAAAAGGGTGTTTTGTTTTTTTTTTAGGAATAACTATAGCTCTCATTTATTAAGAAATTATCACGCACTCATAATTGTATATACATTATTTCAAATCCAGAAAAGGGCATTAAAAAAATCCAGAAAATATGATCATTCTGCCATTCCATTACAGAGACTATATTAGCCATGACACTAATGAGAATTGTTAGAGGCGTTTTGAAAGCTTTTAAAATAATAATAATACCCAAAGAAATGAGATTTTTCTTCTGAAATCAGAGAACTGTATTTTGAATCTGGAAAATCTATAAAAATGCAAAACAATTCTGTTTCATGAGTTTACAAAGGCTGAACTGTGATAAGCAAATAAAGGTGGGTTAGCCTTTTCCTTCCCAGGGTGGAGGGGCCATGCCGCCTGTTAACCAGCCCAGTTTGCAGAGGTGGAAGGGGCCGTGCGCATTGAACTGAGTCTTCTATTTGGCGCCTTAGTTGTAATTCAAACCATTTTAAAGAGTTTATGAATTTAGGTGTGCAAGTCAGTAAAAGCACCAGATTGAAAATTACCTTGCTACCATGGCTGTCCCTACAGCTCGAATTTCCCAGTGGCTTAAATTGGTTTTCACTTTAGCAATGCAAAAGCTAAGTGATTAGCTTCACAGAACATTAATTTTGCCCACTTAGAACCCCTTTGGCCTTTGCAAACCCTACCTTTCTGAGCAGTGTGTTTGGGAGCTTTCTGATCGTCTTCACTTGCTCGGGTTCAATCCCCAGTTCACAGCAGCTGACTTTTAGGAGATTCTGATAACTCAGCTTTCCTCTGTTCAGTTCAACTTCAATGAAGTCATTTTGTCTGGGACTCTGAATTCTGACTTTAAGCACCAGCTCTAGGTCACCTGCCAGTTCATTTGTAAAAGAGAGAAAATAATACCCCATTTAAAGCCTTTCAATTACCGGCGTCCATGCTCCCAGCACAGGTCATCTCAAGAACTGCGTAATAGGTAGACGTGCAGTTTTTATTGAGGTAGAGCAACTTAAGATTATCCAAGGCTTTTCTTGGGGTGCCTGCGTGCTCTGGGATGTACACCCCCTCATACTCACCCAAAAGCTTGCGGTTTGAAGCCGGACTAGGATTGAAAAAATAAATATTTAAATATATCACCCTCCAGCAGTACCTGGTAGGTGTTGGAACTTTTTTGATAAGCTTCAGGGAACTGTTGAGCCCTGGGGCTCTGTGTCCTTGAGAAGCTGTTGTGTAGCCGTGCAGATGATTCTGTGTGATTCCTACTACCTGCCTCCCCGGGAGTCCTGAGAACCAGGATAACTGTACCATCTTCTGCGGGTGGGGACAGCGGTGTCGAGCGAGCCCTCACACTCCCATCCTGAGAAGGAGGGGTATTGACTGAAGGGAGAAGAACCTGAGCTGTGAGTCTGGCTTTGCCGCTGGGCCTCGGGGCTGAGTGCTCACCCACACCCGTGTCCTCTGGTTTGGCATCCCCTGGGTCAGCTGGCAGCTGCGGGTTGGAGCCTTGCTTATATTCACCTGGGGAAGAATTAGAAAGTGTTGGGGCACCTGGGTGTATCGGTCGTTTAAGCGTCTGCCTTCGGCTCGGGTCATGATCCTGGGGTCCTGGGATCAAGCCCCCATTGGGCCCCCTGCTCGGCAGGGAACCTACTTCTCCCTCCCTTTGCCCCTCCCCCCACACATGCTCGCTCGCTCGCTCGCTCGCTCTCTCTCTCAAATCTTAAAGAAAAAGCGAGAAACAGCAGCGCCTCAGCATTTGTCTCTCTTCCAGATCTGCCAGTTGAACAGGGACAATGATGCCCCTCTCCACTTCCTGCTTCTCAGTTCCACTGCCTCCTCGAGGGAAAAAGCCAAGTCACGAAAAGGGCAGTAATTATGTTCAGACTTGAAGAGTCATTTTCCCTCATCACGGCCCAAATCATGAAAAGGAACCGGGATGCTATATTTAAGTGGTATGTAATCTGGGGAAGAAATATTTATAATCTGTGTGCTTATCTCAAGTTTCTACTTAAATATTTTGGGCACTGAGAGCTTCGTGTCCCCAATTCTCGAGCAGAGTCCCTTCATAAGGCATTTTCTGCACCAGAGGGAAGGGAGAGGAGAGTGAGCATTAGGCTGCTTTCTGGGGGCCAGGCCTTTCCCAGTCTCCCAGGCTCAGCCCCGCTCTGTGACCCTGGGCTACACCAGGTGCCTTGCTAAGCCCTGGGGATGCGATTCAAGCCGCCACCACAAAACCCCGGAGTGGGGCTCTGTCGGAGAGCTGGCGAGCTAGAGGAGAGACAGATCCCGATCAGGGGACCTCAAGTAAATAGGAGGTTACAGTCGTGGGGCCTGCGAGGGCCAGAGGCTTAACCCGATCCAGAGGGAAAAGAGGAAGATGAGCTTCCCAGGGCTAGAAACAGCAAAGGGACCTGTGTGTGGATGGAGCAGAGCTTCCGAGGAAGGAAAGTCAATCCAACAAGGCTGCCGGGCAGGGAGCTCGGAGGGACAGTCGGTGTGAGGTGGGTCGGGCAGCCTCTGCCGTCCAGTTCGGGAGCCGCCAGTTGTGTGAAATGAGGCACAGTCATTTCATAAAAATACATAAAATACAACTACAAAGACAGGAAAAAAAATATTTAAAAAAATTATTTTTTAAATATTGGTTGTATGTTGAAATGGTAATTTGGGTATATTGAGAGAAGTAAATATATTAAAATCATTTTCACCTGTCTTTACTCTTTAAAATGTGGCCGAGGAGACTTTTATTTTTTATTTATTTATTTTCTAAAAAGATTTTATTTGTCAGAGAGAGAGACAGCACAAGCAGGGAGACCGGGAGGCAGAGGGAGAAGCAGGCTCCCTGCTGAGCAGAGAGCCCAGTGCGGGGCTTGATCCCGCGACCCTGAGATCATGACCTGAGCCGAAGGCAGAGGCTTTAACCCACTGAGCCACCCAAGTGCCCTCAAATAAATAAGATCTTTAAAAAAAAATTATTTAAAATGTCAAGCCAGTGGCCACAGAGCGTTTAATCCCAAGTGTGGGACCTTTTCTGAATGTGGGGTTCTGCACAGCTGCTGGGATCACAGGCCCAAGAAGCCAGCCTTGCTCCTGGCTCAACAAGTACCCTCTCCACACCACCCAGCCCCTCCCCAGGCGGCGGGATCTGCAGTCCCCTCTTGGCCCTGCGCTCTGGACCACGGAGCGAGTCCCTCTTCCTGGAGGGCCCTCAGAGTCTCCAATACCCGGCCTGAAATGATGCCTTCCCCACCCCTCCACCACTCACCCCACACAGACAGAGCATGGGACCCTCCCCCAGCCTGGCCTGGCACGGGTAATAGCATTTTCTTCTCGGATGAACCTGCCGCATTAAGAGCCCTGTGTGTGGCCCGGGTCTCGGAGAGGTTAGGCCCTTTGAAGTCAGGCCGACTTGGGTTTGAAGTTTTCCTCTGCCACAGTAGCAATGACTCGTTAGATGTGTTATTTAACCTCTCTGAGCTTCAGTTTTCCGATCTGGAAAATGGGATTAATAGTCTCCATCTCGCAAAGTTGTAAGAAGCAAAGAAGTGAGCGCCGGGACTGGCTGGCCGCTAGTTACCTCGGGTGCGGATACTTGCTTCCCCCTCAAGGGCACTGGGTGTACTCGAGCTGCTCATGACCCCTCGGGCCCTACCCGCAGCGGCTTTCCCCCTGTACCTTCCTCGGGCCCCTCCCAGATCCTTGAGGACCACGTGGGAAACAAGTCTTCCAGACTCACCTGCCAGCTTCTCCCTCCTGTCCTGTTGGGCTTCAGCCATGGGTCCGCTCTGCTCGTCAGACCAGTACCCCCTCTCGCATGGACACAAAGCTCCCAGCCACACAGGAAACACCTCCGGAAGCTCCGTGCATCTGCGTGCAGTGAAACGACGATGCGGTCTGTCAGTGGCCCGGTGAGATGGAGGGGGTGCCTATTTTATAGATGGGCAAAGTAAGAGCCTGGAGCTGTGGAGTGATGGGCCGGGAATGATGCAAGCGAAGTTCAGGGCTCCTTCCTCCCTTCTCAGGCTGTGTCCAGCAGGTGACCCCGGCGGCTAATACTGCTCGTCCAAGGCAATGCGCCCCCAGGAAGCTCAGCCATTGGCACCCAGCTAGACATTTCCCTGGAAAAAGTTAGCAGCTTCTACATCAGGCATAGGAAAAGCCGAACACTTCGGTTCTCGGATCACAGGCTCTCCGTTCCTCCCCAGTTTTCTCTCCTTTTTCTCCCAGCCCCTTCCTCAGCAGCTACTTGTGCCAAGAAAGCAGGAAGACCCCAGCCCATACCCGGGAGACTCTGCCTTGGCCATGGTCCCAGATCCCTTGATTTCAAACGTAACGTTTAAATGTTTAAAAACTAAATTGAAAGGGCGGGGGGCGGGGGGTGCTGGGACAGGACGTTTGATGAAGAGTGCGTGGGGCCGGGCAGAGCTGCCCCCAGTGGGTGCTGAGGATATAGGAACCCACAGGTCCCAGGGGGACTCTCACATTTCATTTAACCCTTCAGTGACAGAAGACAGGACAAATGGACAGAGCATCAGAGAGCTGGAGGGGGCCCAGGAGGTCACAGCTCACAGGTTCTCAAACTCGAGTGCATTGGAACCACCCAGGAAACCCTAAGAGCCCTGGGTGCCACGGTTGGTTTGGGGTGCTGTCTGGGCCTCGGAATTTTTAAAAGGTCCCCAGCTGATTCGAATGTGTGGCCCAAGTTGAGAACCACTGATTTGGCCAAACAGCTTAAGGGAAGATGGAGAAACAGAACGGAGCCAAGGAAGGGAAATGCTCACCGACGGGTCCCTGGGCTGCGGCCGGCCTGGGGCTGGCTCTGGGGCCCCTGGCCGCCAGCCTGACGCTGCCTCCCTGGTGCCCTTTCTGCCAGGAACGGAGGAAGTTGGGGCTGCTGCGGAGGAGGAAGTGATAGGGACCTGCCTGGCCCAGCTACTGAGAAAGGGGAGGAAAATGCACTTTGGCCAGGCGAGGGGGGGGTGCAGGGTGTGGTCAGCCATAGACTGAGTCGACCTGCCCAGCCTCACCAGACTGGGTGGGGCCTAGAGGTGCCGCAGGCCCGACTGGAAAGGCTTGGACAGAGAGAGCTCCGTCCATTTCCACTCACTCACTGCTCTGTCCATTCATTCACTCCTTCCCCACTCACGGATTCATTCATTCATTCATGGAGCCCCTCAATGATACTCATGTTTTTGTCTCATTTTTTTTTTT
>CM053619.1:26418688-26499525 GCA_028646535.1 Procyon lotor | reverse complement strand
CCGGGGTTGATGAGGGCAGGTGGAGAGTGGCCCCGAGTATGGGAACTTGATACCCTGCCACACCTGCATTCTTCTATTGCCTGGGCTTTATCGTTTTCTAGGCCTTTCTCACTGTGGGGAGAGACTTAACAGGTCTCCTGCATGCTGTGAGTAGAGCACAGGCATGGGCTGTCTTTGTCTGGACTTTCTCAAGGATATTTGTATAGTGAAGGTTCTCGAAAGGTAGGCACAGTGTCTCTCTCCAGAGCAAAGGGCGGATTTCTTTACTGCCCAGTATGATAAAGGTAATGACGCCTTCGGGCGCAGAGGTCTGGCGGGCCTCCTATAAAAAATTCTGGTTTCCTAAGGTTAGGGATCCTCCTTTGCAAGCTGTTTCTATTATTATTATTTGTGCACATTACTTTGAAAAACAAGAAGAAAGACTTTTAATGGCTGAGGAAGGTATCGAGGGAGGGAGGCAGTCCAGAAGGCAGCCTCATAGAGCTTCTCCTCCCACACCTATGTGCCATGGAGAAGACAGTGGGGGTGCTCCCGGGACCCCTAGAAGACCCAGGGGTGCTGTGCCAGGCCTGGACCTAAGTGGGAGTGGGAGGCTGAAATCTTACCAATCCAGGGCCCAGGCAGGTGCCCCTCGGCCGCGCGCTCTGGGACACGCCCACTCCTGGGAGCTGAGACTATGGCCCCACTAAATAGTACTTGGCCCTTAGTAGGCCCTCATGAGCATCTGTCAAATCAACGAGGACAGATCCATGCTGGCTAGTATGATTGGAGACCTAGGTAAAAATTCATTTTGGCTCTCTAAAAACAGTGTGGGCACTGGGAAGGGAGGGCCGAGAAGGCAGTGGGAGAAGTCATCGTTACTTGGGGTGGGGGCAGAGGGGCATAGACGATTGACTTCTCCCTGAGCCTCAGTTTTTTCCTTTATACCGTGGACGTTAATCATGATTCCATCTGTTGTACTTGTAGGGACAACTTAAGGACAGAATATGCAGAAATACCTTCCAGGCCTGTTGTCTGTTCTCTGGTGGTCCTAAGCCAATTCTGATGAAGGCCTTGGGTACCCACCAGGGGCCAGAAGGGCACAGGGGCCTTCGTTTGTCCAGGGACTGGTTCGTTTCCAACAACCCTTGAACTGCAGGCCCCACCTCCCCTCCCTCAGCTCTTTCGATTTGTCTTCTTGGGGAGAAGGGGCACTATTGAGACCATACAGTTTTCTTCTTTGGTTTTGGAATCAGCAAGAAGCCTCCCTGGAGAAAGAGGCTGACTTCATATGGACAGATATGCGGGCTGTTTAACTACCTGGCAGTGCTTGAACCCAAGGATGGGGAAGAGTGTAGTCCCCCAGGGGGGTTGTGGGACCTAGGGATTTGAATTTAGGATGAAGGGAACTAGGGCCAGTCCAAGAGCTTAACTCACTGGGGTGGCGGGATTGTCTATCACAGCGCCATCACAAGACAATTTTTAAGCAGGTCAGAAGAGAACTCCAGACCCTCTATAGGCTTCTCGCCTTGGCCTGGCCCCCGCTGCATTTCTCTTGGGTCGTGGGTGTCTCCCTCCCCCCAGGAGGTTCGGCTAAGCAGCCAAAAAAGCTGGGGGTGAGCGGCTTGGCACCTGCCCAGCCCACCTGCTGTTCTGAGTTGTGGGACTCACCCTGCCCGACCCCTGTCCTCCCCTCTGCATCTGTGTGTGTGTGCTGATTTGCTACGGTCTTTATTGTTTTTAATTGACAAAGTAATATAACGCAAAAGTCAAAACCTCAAAATCCTGGAAAGTAGAAAATTCAGTCCTCCCCGGCACCTCCCAGGAACCCTGGGATTTGCATGAAGACATTTCCCCTGCCTTATTCCCTGATATGTGCCCAGGTCATAGGACAGACCAGTGCCTGGGATGGACCCCCCACCCCGGCCCCCTGCCACCAGTGTCCAATGTTTGTTGAATGAATGACAGAATTATGAATGAATGAGCAGTTTGGGATGAATTTTCCAATATTTTTTCTACGTACATACCTGCATAAATATGCTTAGAAAAAATATGGGATCATGGGAGAAGTATGGTTCTGAACCTTAAAAAAATTGGAAACAATTTCTCGTAGGTATTTCTTTCTCCCTGTTACTTTATACAAGTCTGTCTCAACTTCGGCGCTATGGATATTCAGGGTCGGGTCAGTCCTTGTGGGGGGCAATCCTGTGCTCCCCACAGAGAGCAGCGTCCCTGGTTTCCACCCGCCAGACGCAGGTACCACACCTTCCACTATCTAATAATAAAAGCTTCCAGGTGTTATATGAGATGTCCCCTGGGGAGCAAAATTGCCTCCGCCAGAGAACAGATTTATAGACCTAATTCTTTTCTTGGCTGTGTCTCAGAGTATTCCAGGGTGGGGCTTTGGAATTTTTTAGCTGATTTGTCGGCAATGCTCAGTTGTTTTCAGTCCCTTGCAAGAGGCCCACCTGAACTTGTGTGTTTCTGCAGGCAGCTTTTCAGAAGTGGGATTGCTGAACTGAAGGCAAGGCACACTTGCAGGAAACTGTGCCCTTTCCAGAACTTGAGTTCGCTTCACTCCATGCCTGGCAGCAGTGGGAATTCAGCTTTCCAATCTTTGCCAGTCTGATGCTGTTTGTGAGCAATGGTCCTTCTGATTCCGTTCTCTTGTAGAATCATATTGATTGTTCCTTCCAGGAAAATGTTAAATAACGGCAGTGATCACCAGAAGCCCCCTTTGGCTCTGACGTTGGCTGTGTCCTTGGAAAAATTGTTATCCCGCAGATACGTATGTGCATGTTTTATATATAAACTAATTTTTCAGGTGCTCTGCAATGGGGTCTTAATGTTCTCTTTGAGCATAGATTGTTTACGAGAGAGCATTAACGTTTCTAAGCAGTTGGAAGATTTTATTTCTACTCTGATTATTTATTCCTCATGTGTTCAATTGTGGTGATAAACAATGGGGCATGTCTGCACTATTTCTTCTGGAATCAATTGAGATTTCCTTTGCAGGCCCAGTCGATTTTTGTAAATGTTTATAAATACTACGTTACCTCTAGTACGTAAGTGACGCCAGAGCAGTGACCCACCCATTCCCCCCCCACTGTCCCCCACAGCTGTATCCCTGTGGCTTTGAATGGTACCTGGTACATGATCGATGCTCAATATAATTTTATTTTTCAAAGATTTTATTTATTTAACAGAGAGAGCGAGAGATCACAAGTAGGCAGAGGGAGAGGGAGAAGCAGGCTCCCTCCTGAGCAGAGAGCCCGACATGGGTCTCGATCCCAGAACCCTGAGATCATGACATGAGCCAAAGGCAGCGGCTTAACCTACTGAGCCACTCAGGTACCCCTCAATATAAATTTTTTGAATAAAGCACTGGATGAGGGACGCCTGGCCGGCTCCGTCAGAAGAATGGGTGATTCTTGATCTCGGAGTTGTGAGTTCGAGCCCTTGGGTGTGGAGATTACTAAAACATAAATAAACTTAAAAAAAAAGAGTGAATGGTTGGTCCTTATAAAGGTATTCATTGTTTGCAACATGTAACTTCTGAGAAGCATGATTCTTTTCTTTTTCAAATATCTGATCTGTTAAGGGCTGAGAAGTGTCTCCATTTGTCATTTTTTCTGTGCATTTTCTATGGAATTTTCTTCGCATATGTTTATCTTTGCATATGTTTTTTAGTAACAGCTTTATTAAAATATAATTCACACATTGAGAATTTACCCACTTAAAAGTGTATAATTCAGGCTTTTTTTTTTTTTTTTTGGTATATTCCCAAGGTTGTACAGCCATCACCACAATCTTATTTCGGAACATTTCCATCCTACAAAAAGAGACCCAGGACCCATCAGCAGTCCCTCCTTGCTCTCCCAACCCCTGGCAACCACTAAGCTACTTTCTATCTCTATGGTTGTACCTATTCTGGATGTTTCTTTTCTTTTTTTTTTTTTTTTTAAGATTTTATTTATGTGACAGAGAGAAACACAGCGAGAGAGGGAACACAAGTAGAGGGAATGGTAGCGGGAGAAGCAGGCTCCCCGCCGAGCAAAGAGCCCGATGCGGGGCTCGATCCCAGGACTCCGGGATCATGACCCAAGCCAAAGGCAGACGCCCAACGACTGAGCCACCCAGGCGCCCCTGGATGTTTCTTTTAAGTGGAGTCACACAATACGTGGCCTTTTGCCTCTGGTCTCTTCACTTGGCATAGTATTTTCAGAGTCCATCCATATTCTAGAATGTATCAGTACTTCATTCCTTCTTGTTGCTGAATAATTTTGCATTGGGTGGAGGTGACCCATTTTGTTCATCCATTGATGGACGCTTGGGTTGTTTCCACTTTCGGGCTATCATGGAAGGCAGCCGTGCTCCCCAGCACACCACCAATGCCTGCTAGGTTCCCGCTGTTATGAATAACGCTGCTGTGAACATTCTTGTGCACGTTTTTGTGTGGACACATTTATTTTGTGTTATTTTGGTCTTTTAAAAAAGGTTTTATTTAGTTTTTTATTATATATTTGTTTGTTTGTTTGTTTGTTTAGAGAGTATCTGTGTGCCTGTGGAAACAGGGTTGGGAGGAGGGGCAGCGGGTCAGGGAGAAAAAAAATCCTAAGCACCATGGAGGCGACCTCCCACAACATTTTTTTTTTTTTTTAATTAAAAAAAGAACAAACGTGGGCATCTGGCTGGCTCGGTTGGGCACGGGTCATGATCTCAGGGTCGTGAGACAGAGCCCCGCGCTGCGCGGGAAGCCTGCCGGGGATTCTCTCTCTCCCTGTCCCTCTCTTCCATCTGTGCGTGCACTCTCTCTCAGAGCGAGAATTAAAAAAAAAAAAAAAGTCTCTCTTGAGTGTCTGTACAGCTGTGGAATTGCCTGGTCATAAGGTCAGTATGTATTTAACATTTTGAGGACCTGCCAGGCTGTTCTCCCAGTGGCTGCGCCATCCTACAAGGGCCACTCACAGGGTGAAAGGGTTCCAGTTTATCCACATCCTCGCTCATACCTGTGCACACTTCTCTTTTTATTTTATTTTTTATTATTACTTTTTTTTAGATTTTTATTTATTCATTTGACAGAGAGAGAGAGATCACCAGTAGGCAGAGAGGCAGGCAGAGAGAGAGGGAGAAGCAGGCTCCCCCCTGAGCAGAGAGCCTGATGCGGGGCTCGATCTCAGGACCCTGGGATCATGACCTGAGCCGGAGGCAAAGACCTTAACCCACTGAGCCACCCAGGCGCCCCCACACTTCTCTTTAATCTGAGCCATCCTGGTGGGTGTGAAGTGGTGGTCCTCTTTTTGGTTTTGCTCTTCCCCAATGACTAATGACTTTGAGCATCATTTCGCATTCTTGGCCATTGTACATCTTCTTTGGAGACACGGCCATCCAAATCCTTCGCCCATTTTTAAATTGGGTTGTCCTTTCATTGTTGAGTCGTAAGAGATTTTTGTAAACATTATGAATACAAGTCCCTTATCAGGTATATGATTTGCAAATATTTTCTCCCATCCTGTGAGTTGGCTTTCACTATCTTGATGGACATACGTTTTTAAGTTATTTGGTACCCAGTGCGCCCTCTGGGATCTTGTCCCCCCTCAGCATTATAAAGAGATCTGCTTTGTCCCATGTAATTCTTTCTGAGTTGAATTCAACTTCAATCTTCAGGTCATGACCTTGGTTTTCTTTTGGTTCCCTTGTGCTTGTGTATCTAAGCCTATGGTCAGTGTCTCAGTGAAGGTGGCTTTCCTTCCTCCTGTCTGTCCTCAGAGAATGCCCTCCCCAGACAGGGCCCCCCTGGCGTAGCCACTATGTCCAGACCCCACAGAGCACCCAACATGTGGCTTGTCTCGGCGCCTCCTCCTCCGAGCCTCCCCCCTTCTCCCTGCTCAGGGCCCTGGGCTTGGTCAGAGCCACCGAGCTGCTGTTCTCATCACGTCCACCAGGGGCCGCTCCGCTCCTGCCAGAGTTCCTTCCAAGAACCTGCGCTTCAATTTACCTCATCCCTCCCAGGCCTCCCATCTCCCAGCAACACCTTCGGGTTTAAAGCCCCAGGACAGTTTTCCAGCTTACCCCGGAGCCCACTTTTGCAGCTGCCACGGTGAAGACCGTCCTGTGGGAGATCAGCCCGTTGCATCCTGGCTCTTTCATTCAATACCTGTGTGCCAACAGTTTTCTTACCTGTGGAGTGGGAATGATTTCCCACCTTGTCCAGAAATAACATGGACAGTGCTTAGCATGGTGCCTGGCATGCAGTAAGGGCTTAATAAAAGCAAGGTCTTTATATTAAGGTTTCAAAGTCCGTCGAATGTCTCCACAGCTCTCCTTAAACAGGGCCACGGGAAGATCTGCCCTCCCTTTGTTCTCTCGGGCAGTGACTGGTGAGGTTCCTCGGGTGGGGCGGGAGGACTTTGCAGTCAGATGGGTGGACACTTTTATTTACCATAACTGACTTTATTTTTCTTTTTAAGATTTTATTTATTTATTTGAGAGAAAGAGAGGAGCATGCCCGAGCAGAGCGAGGGGCAGAGGAAGAGAGAGAATCTCTAGCAGACCCCTCCCCAATGAAGGCAGAACCCCACGCCAGGCTTGATCCCAGGACCCTGAGAGTACGGCCTGAGCCAAAACCAAGAGTGGGTGGTTTAACGGACAGCACCCCCCCTTTCGCCCCTCCGTAGCTGACTTTAACTCCCACCTCAGTTTTTCGTGTTGCGTGCTGTGGGAACATTTCCTCACAGAATTCTGGATTTCCTCAAGTTTCCCTTTCTGCCCAGGGTTCCAACTTGTGCCATCAGTAGGAGAGGGCTTCTGATCTTGGTCACTCCGTGGGCCTATAGCACGGTGGGCTCTGGCCCCACTGGCCTGTATGAGCTGGGGTCTGTCCATGCTGGACATCCCTGTTGGTGCCCACACCTGCCAGCATTCACCAAGAAGGCCCGTGCTTTCCAGAACCCTCTCTCAGCCACTTCTGTGGGAAACGGGAGGGGGCCGCCTCGGGCCCTCTCTGCCCAGGCAAGCCACGCTACCACGTCTGCTTTACTTGTAAATACATGTCGGGCATTCGAAGAGGGTGACACCTCCACGCCCTCACCCAGGCAGTGGACCCCCCTCCTGCCTGAGCTCTGTGTGTCCCCCACTCTGGCCTAGAGGATGGGATGGAGTGGGGGTGGGGAGAGAATGCTCTTGCAGGGTTGCTATTGTTCCTGAGGCCAGGACCTCTGACCTGAAGCTGGAGGTTCAAGACCTAGCTGCTTGCGCTTCTCTCCACATCTCCGGGAGCAGCCCCGCCCTCGAGACATCCTTGCCGCCGTCTGCAGCCGGCCAGGGTGGGTTGAGGTACTGGGAAAGAAGTCTGATGGATATTTCCAAATATCAGCCTGCCACACCCCTTCCTCTGCATTCTGGGTACTCTGAGTACTGCACAGACTGACTCATGGCATGGAGCACTCCCGGGGAGTCTTGGGCTCCTGGTAATGTGTAGGGTGGAGTCGAGGGGGGCGGTGGAGGTTTTCTGAGGGTTGGTGCTCAGCCCCTTTGGGGAGGGTGGACAAGTCAGAGTTCCTGCTTGCAACAATAGAAAACAGCTCAAGTGAATGATGGCCTGAAAGGAATTTTCTGGAAGGATGATGAGTGGCCCATAGAATCACAGGGTAGGCTGGAGAGCCAGGCTCATCATTTGGGCAGGAACGCAGAAGGCCAGGAGGCAGAAGCACATTCTCATTAGAAGGACTAATGAGAATGACAGTCACCTCCGACCCCTTGGTGCCCTGACACCGGAGGAGTGACATCTCAATGGTCCCAGCTTCTCTGTGACCCTCAGTCAGTGACAAAGTCCTGGGTGGGATGAGCCCAGGTTGAGTGCCCCACGCTCTCTCTGCAGTGATCTGGGAGAGGGAGTCTGACCCCACTGGGCTTCCGTAGGGGAACCCTGCCTCCCGCCTCTCTAAGGATTCATGCCCCACCCCCCCCATGGGTATTTGGATGCTAAGCAACCAAAAACAATAAATGCCATACATCTCTCTTATTTCCCCAAATGTGCATTTGCCAAGAGGCAGTTTCAAACCTGCCTCATCTAGGCAGTCTGGTACCTGGAGTGCTGCTTGTTTATGCTCCTCAGAGAGCTTGCCAAATATAGTCCAATCATGTAAACAGACTACGTGCTTCTAGATAATTATTACACTAGGCTCCTTTCCTAGGAGAAATAACTGACGGCTAGCAGAATAACTGACGTCTATTAAACAAAGGCCTGGGCATCGAGCTTAGTGCTTTATGTCAATGATCTCATTGGGTCGTGCCCTTAAAGTTGCCGCCATGTTTTCAAGGAGGAAACTGAGGCTGGAGGGTTCAGTAGCTTTTCCAAATTCACACAGGTTTAAATGGGAAGAGCAGAGACTTGAATCCAGGCAGCCTGTCTCTGGAGCTTGGCTAGGAAGGGGCCCTGCTCCCTGTGGTCCGGTGGAGATCGGCATCAAACCAGTAAGCACGGGCTTAGGTATGTTATTACGACGAGCACCTGAAAGGGAAAGAGCGGGATGGAAGGAGGAAGAGTAACAGGATAGACAATCTATAGAAAGGGGTGAATGGGGCTCCCAGGAAGGTCTCTGTGAAGTGCTTTGAAGCCATGACCCCACGATGGGATTTAGACAAGCAAAGACCAAGGGGAAAGATGCAACAGCAGATGCCAAGGTCCTGAGGCAGGAGAGAGTTGGTGTTTGCAGAAGGGAAAAAGGCCAGCGGAGAAACTCTGGGTGACACCTCAAGGCTGTTCAGGCAGGGTGTCCGGGCTGTCTTCAGCTCAGAACTCCTGCCACATCTCCTGGACTCACCCCCACCTTCAGTCCCTCTGCAAATCCTCTAAGCTCAAAGCTTCCAGCACAGCTGAAGTCTGGCCTCTTCTCCCTACCTCCATGGTGGCCACCCTGATCTCTGTGGGACATCCCCGGCCCCCCAGGTTCCCCTGCTCTGCATCACCTTGAACCTGCCTCCCAGCAGCACTAAAGCAATCCGGCCAGATCCCTAAGTCAGATCACACCGCCTCGGCTTCTCAGTTCCCTTGGAGGAATAGCCTGCGTCTTCCAAGAGTCTGCAAAGCCCTCCATGGTCTGGCCCCCGTGACCTCCCTGCTGCTGTCCCCTTCTTCACCAGGCTGCAGCCACGCTGGCCCTTTGCTCTCTCATACACACGAGGCAAGCTCCTGCCTTGGGGACCTTTGCACTGGCTGTTCCCTTGGCCCAGAATGTTCTATCCGACACGCCCACGGGTCTCTCATATCCCACAGGCTTGCCCCGCTCAGCCGAGGGCACGAGCAGAAGGAAATGCGGGGCTCCCTGCTCCTGTCTTGTCTGCTGGCACCCTACCAGCCAAAATACCACATGGCTGAGCCCGAGTCCGGGATGGGGGGAGTGGGCACTGGGAGCACGGATGGCCCCCGGTGAGGAGGCAGGGAGGGACGACGGGGGGTGCGGGCTCTTGTGCTCTTGACCTGGACTCCGAACTGCACACCTCCCTCCCTCCCTCTCCAGGGTCTCTCCTGTTCTCACCTAACAACTGTCTACGGGGCGTTTGCAGCTGAGGGCACAGCAGCATACAAAGTTCCTGCGTTCGGGGAGCTTATGCTTAGGGGTTGTGACACACAGTAAATGGAGAAACAAAGTCCAGGAGGTGCTCTGAAGAACCGGGAAGTAGGGATGGGCCCTACTGTAGACAGAGCAGCCAGACAAGCGCGTGCTCATGAGATGTTTGGGCTGGGACTTCACGAAGTGAGAGAGTAAGCTGCAGGGATGTGTGCGGCAGAAGGTTCCAAGCCAGGGCAACAGCAGGTGCAAAGGCACGGAGGCAGCACGTGCGTGATGCACTTGGCGTGTTTGTGGGGCAGCGAGAAGCCCGGGCAGCTGGAGCGGAGCGTATGAAGCGAGAGAAGGAAGGAAGATTGTGGAGAAAACTAGAATCAGCCACGTGGGGCTCTGTGGGTCTGGTGAGCACACGCCTTCCAGGTGTGAAGGGGGCTGGCAGAGGGTAACCAGCAGGGGGGTGAGGCCATCTAAAGGACCCTTCTCGAAGGCCACTCTATCAGGGAAGCAGGGAGCCCTGTGGGAGGTTGCTGCAGTTGTCAAGGGGAGTTGGTGGTGGTGACGGGCGTCACGAGAGGAGGTCAGAGTCAGGATATACCTGGGGGGCAGAGCCGACGGGATCGCACTGGAGGAAAGGGAGGCAAGAGTAAAGGAGGACTGACATTTTGCTAAACAGGTGGGTAAATGGGGTCACTGTTAACTTGGGTGGGAGCCGGGAGAGGGGCTCAGTCTTGGATATGAAAAAAACTCCCTGGGAGCAAAGGGTCTTTGGAAATGCAGAGGGACAGGAGGGGTGTATGGGGAGGCTTGAGGAACCCCCACCTTCCATGGGGGAAGCAAGAGGCCATCAGTGTCACTAGCCACGCCATCCATCCATCCACTCACTCATCAGCAAACATTTATGTATGTATGTATGTATGTATGTATGTATTTTAAAGATTTTATTTATTTGAGAGAGAGGGAACACAAGCACAGGGGAGTGGCAGAGGGAGAGGGAGAAGCAGGCTCTCCAGTGAGCAGGGAGCTGGATACAGGACTTGATCCCAGGACCCTGGGATCCTGACCTGAGCTGAAGGCAGACGCTTAACTGACTGAGCCCCCCAGACACCCCATCAGCAAAAATCTACTGAGAGCCGAGGAGAAACCAGATACTTTCCTGGGTGCTGGGGAAGCAGAGGGAAAAGGAGACAACGTTCTCATTCTGGTTTGGTACCTTGCTTTTTAGTGGGAAGACAGGTGATGAAGAAGAACATGTATGTTTACAGTAAGATCACTGCAGAGAAGGACGGACGTCACAGGGAATCCCTGGAGGATGGCAGAGCGTGACAATTAGACAAAATGGTGGTCCAGGCAGCGCTGAGGACTAAACCCAGACTCTCCAGGGGGACTCTGGCCCAGTTTGGTTTCTTTTTCTGTCCTTCAAAGGGTCATGAGCAGGGGCAGAGGAAGGAGTGGGCCTGCGGTGACCCTCAGGGATCTCTGGGAAGGGCTTTGCCCTCGAGGAAGCCTCTCTTGGGACAGCTGCCCTCTGTGAGCACTTCCTGGATATCAGGCCGTGGGGACTAGGAATCTCCGACGGACAGAACCGGTGTGATGAGAGGCGAGGGGACCAAACCCCGGCGAGGTACCCGGCTGTGTCCCCGCGGAGAAAAACAGCTTGAAGAGTGGTAAAATTCTTCCCTGAGCGTGCACAAGAGCTGCTCCCCTTGTACTGGTTTGAGAGTTTCTGCTATGCAAAGAATTTTCTTTGTGCTTCCTGGAGGTTTATCCTGCAAAGAATGGGGGAGTGGAGCAATGAGGCTTTGAAGGGTCGTAAACCGAAGTTCCCACCTCGGTTCTGCCGTGGCACAGATGGGTGGTCCCAGGGGACTCCCTGTGCCCTTCGGGGACAGCACGGAGTTCGTCCAGGGGCATAGTTGAGGCACACCAGATTTTGAAGACGCCAACTCAGAGCACTGACGGACAGCTTTAGGGGAGGTTGGGGTCCTTGCCGAGAGTTGGGAGGCTGACCCAGGTGCCACAGCAGGGTACAGAGAAGAGGGGGGCTGATGGGGGACACGTAAGTTCAAATGCACGTGGAGGGCATGGCTATGGGGCTGAGGGAATGGGAAGGTCACGGGCAATCCTGAGTTTTCTCGTTTGGGCCCTTCGGTGAATGAATTCCGAACCGCAGCCGGAGAAACAGAGTTGAGAGGGAGAAGGATCAAGGTCTGTTGGAGGACGTGGACCGTGAGGCGTTGGGCTCCTGGCTGGAAATACAGATCTGTAGTCAGGAGCCACACGGCCTGGACGGTGTCTCTGGCCCAGACTCTGCCTCGTTCTCGGCCTTCCGGGGGCACGCTGAGAACACACTTGCCAGCCTCCCTGACCGGGGGAGGGAGGGCACGTGGCTGAGTTCTGACCAATGGAACAAGAGTCAAATCCTAATGGCACTTCCAGGCCTGGGCCCCGGCCCCTCAGAGCGCCAGCACCGCCCCCCTCGCCCCCCCAGGGGTTGGCTGCCGCTTCTTCTGCACAGGGCTGGGTGAGTGACTGCTTTAGGCTCCGCGAGCCATACAGTCTACCCCACCCCGCCCCGGTCAGCTCTGCCCCTGTAGTGTGAAAACAGCCCTGAGCCATATGTGAATTCTGCCCCAGAATCAGGCTCCCCCGGCTCTGCTCTTGTCTCTGGGCCTGGATTCTGAGGTTCAGGTCTCCCTTCGAAGCCATGTGCTGAGAATGGCCCAGGTTCCATTTGTCTGAGTCATGGAAGGCCCTACTCCCTCCCCTGACCCCACTCTGCCTTTTACGCGAGTTAAAAAAAAAAAAAAGTGTTTAGCAAATGAAATATGGGGATTTCTCTCTTATAGAAATTAGTGTTACTTTAACGAAGACAGAAATTAGTACTAGGAGGGGCGCCTGGGTGGCTCAGTGGGTTAAAGCCTCTGACTTCAGCTCAGGTCATGATCTCAGGGTTCTGGGATCGAGCCCGGTGTCAGACTCTCTGCTCAGCAGGGAGCCTGCTCCCCGCCCCCCCCCCACAAGCCTCTCTGCCTACTTGTGCTCTCTGTCAAATAAACAAATAATCTTTAAAAAAAGAAAAGAAAAGAAATTGGTCCTAGGAGCCAGGTGTTACCATGATGGAAATCTAAAATGTATCGTATTGGTTTGGAGTCAGGGTCTGGAAGGGAGGAGCACCCCCTAGGCAGTGGCCCGAGATGAGCAGGACCTCCGTCCTCTGCACCTGTCGTTCCCGGGGAAGAGGCTGTGACACAGATGGTCACAGAGAGAGGGCCCGGGGGTTTACAGGCAGCATTTAGCAGGTATCAGGAGGCTAAGACGAACCTAGGCCAGAACTGGCTGGTTTGCAAGCATGACTAAAATGAAATAGAGCGATTCCAGTAATGTGGGGCCTTGGATGGGAAAGTGGACGGCTTCTAGGTGCCAACCAGAAGGAGATCACATGAGCCGCGAAAGCCCATTAAGCCTCAGCCTCGTGCAAGGTCAGCGTGAGGGAGCGTCCCCCCTCCCGGGCCCGAGTCTCAGGATCACCATCAGTACATTGAGAGAGAAGAGCCCAGGGCCAGGGAGAAAAAAAAAAATCAGTCTGGATAACTGTTGTCTCGAAATGAATTTTGCATGTGGTCCCTGGCACCCGGTGCTGACAGGAAGCGACCAGACAAGGAGCCTTCTCAGGTTCTCAGGAAACTGTATTGTCCCATAAGCCAGAAACCTGAACCAAAGACAAGCCTTTAACCCTTTGGGCCTTAAAACGACCTCGGGGCCTCCCAACGTTGACCAGCTGGGGCTGGAGGCTTCGAACGATGAGCAGCTCCCAAGGAGGGCCCGTGCCCAGCACACCCCCTTCACAGGGCCCCCTGGAGCAAAATGGCAGGAAGCTCTAGAAGGCGGAGTGTGGGGTCCCAGGGAGCGGAATCTCCAGCTTGGGGTTTCCCTGCACCGTCTGATACTGTGTGTGTTGGGGGCTTGGGGGGCGGACAGGATAGCGGTGACTTGTCCTTTTAGTTCATCGGTTTCCGGACCCCAAGGACCCATGGGGGACCCAGAGGGAGACTCTCCAGCCCCTCCTGGGGGTCCCGGCCTGCAGCACAGGTCCCAGGAGACGGTGAGGGCAGGGGACTCGGCTTTGTCTCTGGGGAGCGATGAGTGTGCTCCACGGAGGAGGAGAAGAGGACAGTGACTCATCAGGGACCAGATGGGGAGCCTGTGGCGGGGACTCGCTAACCTCCCAGCCAACCTAAGCCCTCTGCTGCGACTGTGTCCCCTAGCCTCCTCATTGTTGGATGTGGCCACCAGCCGTGGGCTGAATGTTTGTGTCCCCCACTCCCAAGAGTCATATGTTGAGGTCCTAACCTCTGATGTGATGGGATCAGGAGCTAGGGCGTTTGGGGGTGGTTGGATCATGTGGGTGGAGCCCTGGTGAAGGGGATTAGTGGCCTTAGAGAGAGACCCCAGAGGGCTCCCGGTGCCTCCCACCCCGTGAGCACTTGATCTTGGCCTTGCCGGGTTCCAGATCTGTGAAAATAAAGGTCTTTTGTTTATAAGCCACCCAGCCTATGGGATTTTGTCACAGCAGTCCAAACAGACCAAGGCAGGCAGAGTTCTGGCCGATGGAAGGTGGGAGAGAGTGATGTATGTCTCATAAAAACCCATAAACCCATCCTCGTCCTCCGTGTGCTCTCCGAGCTTGGATGCGGATGTCCAAGGCCGCTTGGAAGCCACGTGGCAAAGATGGCAGGGGCTGCTCCTGAATGGCTTCGCGGAACACGGTGCCAGTTGGATTTATGGGGAAATAGGCAGTTCTACTGTGAGACCTTGGGGTTGCGTGTCAGCGCGGCTGGAACCCCAGCCCTGAGATCAGGCTGAAGCAATGAAGCAGAGGGCCCGTCCGGGGAGAAGGGTGGTGGGAGGCGGGCAGGGAATGAGGCGGGACCCTGAGGAACACCGGTGCTCCAAGGGGGGGTGGGTAGCAAAGGGAGGCAGCGGCAAAGGAGGCTGAGAAGGAGGCAGGAGGAGAAGGAGGGCAGCGTGGGGTACAGGAAGGGACACTATTAAGACTATTTTGCCGATGAGCCCGGGGTCTGGCTGCACGATGCGGGGCTGCAGGGGGGAGCCTGGGAGAGATGCTCAGTGCCAAGTGGGCAGCATGCCAAAACCCTGGGTGCAGGGATTTATGTAGGGGTCTCGACTTCTGGAGCCCTCTGCGAACCAGAGAAAGGCTAAAGACCATCCCCTTGGAGCAATGCTTGCAGCAGGCACACACTATTTTCCCACCAGGCTCTGCTCTTGTGGACGCCCCGCGGCTGGTCCAGGAGCCAGGGAAGGAGCCTTTGCCAACCTTGATCAACTGCCTCCCCAGCCCTGCAGCCATCAGCTTTGCCAGGAGGGAACAGACATGCGGGGTGGGACAAGCTCAAAGTCACACAGCTGGAAATGGCAGAGCCCGGGTTCCAAGGCAGGTGGCTGTGATCTTCCTCCTGTTCTCTTTACAGGACACGATGGGGCCTCTTCTGCTGTCCCGAGGCACTGCCATCGCAAAGACACCAGGAGAGGGGGCCCAGGGAGGTTGTGGGGAGGAGGAGATGTCTGGGCTATGGAGGTGGTCACGGTCAAGGTGCTGGCGGGGCCCGGCTTCCTCCGCACCCTGCCGGGGAGCCTCCTTCCTTCCCTTTTCCTCGATTGTGGACTTGCCGGTGCTGCCTGTGCCCCTGGGCTCGTGGCAGCAAAACTCAGTTTCTGCATCGTGTGTCTCTTCTCTTCTTACAGGGTCACAGTCAATCTGCACAAAGGTCAAACCTACTCCAGTAGGATTTGACCTTGCCAATTACACCCGTAGCAACCCTATTTTCCAATAGGGTCACATCCTGAGGACTGGAAGTCAAGATGTCACTGTATTTTGGGGGACATAGTTCAGCCCGTGAGCTAATTTGGCCTTTCCTAACAAGCCCCCACCCCGAACACCCTCTGGACGTTGGCATCTCCCTTCCCCTCCTCCCCCTCCTCCCCCCAACTACAGACCTGACTGTGAAGTGGGGGAGCAAACACAGACCCTCCTCCTCCCCTAGGAGGGAGGGCGCGGGAGGGGCCCTAGCCAGGCTTGGGGAGGCGGGGAGCTGTCCTTTGGGATGACTGTTGAGGGGTGAATGGGATTCTCCTGGAAATCAAAGGAGTCGAGACCCAGGGAATCCTGGTGCTTTCAAGGGCACAACTCACTCTGAAGTCTGGAAGAACCAAAATGAGGGGCGGGGCGAGCAATGCTGGGGGTGGGGTGGGGGGGAGGAGGAGACAGGAGGGGCCAGATGCTGAGCACTCCTGGACCCTGGAGTCTGTCTGGACTGAATCTTCTTGGGCGATGGGATGGCACGCAGGGGTTTGAAGTGGCCTAAGACTAGATCCAGTTTGTGAATGAGTTTATCTGCCACCGTGGGCAAGCCGCTGGGCACTGGGCATGACCTGGGAGTCATCGGTGTGTGTGGTCCTCAACCCCGTGGAGGGGCGGGATCATCTGGCGAGATGCACGGGGAAGGGAAGAGGCCCAAGGATGTGTCTAGGAATGTCTCAGCTCAGGTCTTGATCTCAGGGTTGTGAGTTCGAGCTCCGCATTGGGCTCCACTCTGGGTGTGGAGCCCGTGAAAGAAAGAAAGAGTGAGAGAGGAAGGCAGCCACAGGCATTCAGAAGGCGGGAGGGAGCAGTTTGAGCGGATGTGCTTGTCGGCAGCCCTGGACGCCGCACGCAAGAAGTCAGGGAGGGTAAGAAGTGACCCGTCGCTGGGTTTAGCAACTGGGAGCAGAGTGGGGGTCTCGGAGCCGCCTGGCTTGTCACAGGCCGGTGGCGGCTGAACCTTCTTTGCACGACTGTTAGAAGGGGGGGGACGCCCCCTCGCAGGAAGGGGAAGAAGACCCAGAGAGTGAAGCTCTCGGGCTGAGCAGGGGCCGCAGCTGCTTGGGGACCTCCGCTCTGGCCAGAGGCCCGAGTGCACGGTCACCCCTAAGCTCGGAAGTGTGCAGCCAGGGGCCCCCCGTTAGAAGAGCACGCCCAAGCCCGCCGCCCTGCTGCGCACCAGGCCCCGTTCGCGCCATCTCCTCCAACTCCTGGAATTCCGTACGGAGGTATCATCTCCCCTGTTTCGCTGAGGTTCGGCGAGGTCAGCGACTTAAGCCGAGAGACCCAACTAGGGAGCGGCAGGGAGGGTGTTTGAAGTCAGGACTCCACGTAGCCAAACTCTTTGGCTTCATCCCACTCTTGCCCCAACTCCTAAAGGATGTGGTTGAGAAGTTCTCTTTGCTCATTGGCTGATGGGTGGTGAGGAGTGGATGGGGGCTGCGCTTCTCCCACCTGCGGTGGGAGCCGTGACTTCAGGTGGCCGGAACATTTGGAACATTTGAGAGGATGCTTCCGTAGGGCAAGTGGCATTGTGGGAGGCTGGTGGGGGTCAGCGGGACGAACCACGGGGTTGGAAAGAAGGGTCATTGTTTGCTGAAGGAGGGAATGGGGAGACCAGAAGGTGGGTGTGTGTCCCACTGAGGAACCCAGTTTATCGCGGCCACATTCTTTGTGTTGGACTAAGGTCAAGTACTGTTCGGTTTGGCACAGAAGCTCCCGGACCTACAGGCAACAACACTGCCCTAACTCAGGGGTGATGGCTGTAGGGTCTTGTGGGGATCTGGGGTTCTAGTCAGGAATGGCCAAACGTAGAAAACAACCCAGGTGTCCATCGACCGATGAAGGGATCAACGAAATGTAGTCTATACAAACAATAGACAATTTTTCAGCCATCAGAAGGGCGAAATACAGAAATGTGCCACAATCTGGATGAACCTTGAAAACACGACGCTAAGGGAAAGAAGCCAGGCACGAAAGACCAGCACGGTACAGTTCCCTTTGTAGGAAATATCTAGAATAGGCAAATCCATGGAGACAGAAAGCAGATTAGGGTTGCCAGGAGCCGGGGAGGGGGGGCGGGGAGTGACTGGGTCTAGTGAATGCTGATAGTTGTGCGACATTGAGAATGTCCTTGATGTCGCTGTCATGTACATCGTCACATGTCTCGCATGGCAACATTTGTGTTAAATGTCTGCTGGCCCAATAAGAATAAGAAGACAAGGGGCGCCTGGGTGGCTCAGTGGTTAAGCCTCTGCCCTCGGCTCAGGTCATGATCCCAGGGTCCTGGGATCGAGCCCCACATCGGGCTCTCTGCTCAGCAGGGAGCCTGCTTCCCTCTCTCTCTGCCTGCCTCTCTGCCTACTTGTGATCTCTGTCTCTGTCAAATAAATAAATAAAATCTTTAAAAAAAAAAAAAAAGAATAAGAGGACAAGCCTTCTTCAGACAAACACGTGGGGGCTTAAAGCACCAAGTCTTGGACGAGGATGGGGGTGGGACTCCTAATGGATTCCCTGCCTGGGGAAGTTGAGGCACCACGGTGCACCAGCCACAGGGCCTGTCACGGGGCAAATGTGGGGCAGGGCTGGCGGACTGCCATTGGCTGGGCTCTCATATTTCCAGAAGGAGATTTGGGGTGTTCTCTCGAAGCAAGGTTGTCCGTGCAGAAGCAGAGAGGCCCTGGCAGGACTGGAAGATTCTCGAACAACCTTGAACCACAGCGCCAGCAAGAATGAACACGATTTGCACAGCACTGTTCCGGCGTAGGCTAGTTTTAAGAGGTTGAAGTCTGTTGTTCACCCTCATGGGGCGGGCTGAACGAAGCGTCCCCAGGAAATCAAGTCCTAATCCTTGGAACGTGTCAATGTTACTTTCTATGGCACAGAACGTGATTAAAGTCAGGACTTTGAGATGGGGAGATTATCTGGGATTATCGCGGTGGGCCCTAAATACCAGCCCAAGTATTCCCGTGAGAGGGAGGCAGCGGGAGATGTTACTCAAGAAGAGGAGAGGACCGCGGGGCCGCAGAGGCAGGTTGGGGTGACGTGGCCAGGGGGCTGGAAGCCAGCAGAAGCTGGAAGCCAGAAGAAATGGATTCTCGCCTAGACCCTTGGCCAGTAAAAACTGGTTTCAGACTTCTGGCCCGCAGAGTGAGCGAGAATAAGTTCTGCTGAGTGAAGCCACCAGGCAGGGGGTCATTTGTTACAGCGGCCTCAGGGGACTAACACAGCGACACAGAGTTATCGTTCCTTCCCAACTAGTACAATATCCGGTCTTACCAGAAATGCAAAATTGATGTAATTTTGCTGCAAAAGTTCTGACCTTTTGCATCCCTCAAAACAACATCAAAATTTACACTTTCGAGACAGAGAAAGAAACTATTTCATTGCTTGTGTGCGTGTGTGTGTGTGTGTGTGTGTGTGCATTGAAAGTAATGATTTAAGAAAGAGAATATTTGAAATATGCTGTCATTTTAGAAGCCTTGTTTTGATATTCCTTGGTTTTTAAAGGAACAGACTGGAGCCTCAGAGAAGGGAGGTGGCCTTGGCCTCTCTGGGCCTCTTAGAGCCCTGCCTGGTCAAGACAAGTGCCCCTGCCCCAGGGTTTGGGTAGGAGGAGGCTGTTGAGGGTAGAAAAAGTGGGAATTGAGAGACCAGGAAGGTGAGTCAAGGCTGGTGGTTCGGAATGGAGACTGTGAAATGCCTGGTGGTCCAGAGCCATGCAGTTATCTGGGTCCTGGGTAATTCACAGAGACTCCTCTCTAGTCCCACCTGGCCCACTAAGCACCAGACCGACCCTTAGCCTCGGGGCACCAACCTTTTTATGATCCAAATTTCTCTATCTGCAGAGCCCCATCACTGTACTTTGGATGATCTGGGCCGCTCTTCCTGGCCCATGTGGGTGAGCGCAGGAAATGTTCTTTCTCCCCCCACGCCCTGCTGTGCTCCCAGGGATGGGGCAGGGAGGTGGGGGTGGTTGAGGGCATCTTTGCTTTGTCTCCACACCACTCGTAGCCACAGCAGGGGCTGCGAGGACCACCTTGACTTTCCACGTGAGTGACAACTGCAAGTTCTTCCCATTGTGCAGGGTGCCATCAACTCCAAGTTCACCCCCCCACCCACCCCCTGGCCGTAGCCCCAGCTTAACTATTTCACACCTGGCGAATATACCTGGAACTTCCCTGTGGCTCTCCCCCCCGCCCCCCGCCCCGTTGGAGTCAAAAAGAGAGGGGCAACTGTGACGTCAAAGTCAGCCGGTGTGAGGGGGATACGCCTCGGTGGCTCAGTCCGTCAAGCATCCGACTCTTGGTTCCAACAGGTCATGATCTCAGGGTCATGGGATCCAGCTCAGCACGGAGCCTGCTTGAGATTGTCTCTCTTCCTCTCCCTCTGCCCCTCTTGCTGGTGCTTGCTCTCTTTCTCTAAAATAAAATAAATAGGGGCGCCTGGGTGGCTCAGTCGTTAAGTGTCTGCCTTCAGCCCAGGTCATGATCCCAGGGTCCTGGGATCGAGCCCCACATCGGGCTCCTTGCTTGGCAGGAAGCCTGCTTCTCCCGCTACCATTCCCTCTGCTTGTGTTCCCTCTCTCGCTGTGTTTCTCTCTGTCAAATAAATAAAACCTTTAAAAAAAAAATAATATAAATAGATAAAATTACGTATTTATATATTTATATTTGTATATTTAACAAATATATGTATACTTATAATTATAAATATAATATATTTATTATATTTATGAAATGCATTATAATTATATAATTTATTGTATGTTTATATTATATATTTATAAATAAATATATATAAATATACATAAATCTTAGGGAAAAAATAGGCCAGCGTGGGGTGCACTGTGTATGTGTGTGTGTGCATGCGTGTGTGTGTGTGTGTGTGTGTGTGTGTGTGTGTCTGGTGGGGGCTGTAAACAGGGATTTGATTTGACTCCTGTGAGAGAGAACCTCCCCCTCCCCAGGTTCAGTTTCTCCCTCCTCCACATTCCTCAATTCCCCCCGGAGCCCCCCAGTGGGGAACCGGGCGAGGGCAATGGGCAACGAGGAAGGTGAGCAGGGACAACGTGGGCCATTTAGGACCACGTTAGGAGCCCAAGGACTCTGAAGGGGGTCCTGCTTCTCAGCCCCAGGGAAACAGGTCCCTGGGGCAGACCTTCTCCTTACCCACCTGTTTCCCCATCCTGACCCTGCTAAACCCACCCCCCAGGGGGCTGTGGGGAGCCAGGCCCCCTCCCTCACGAGTGGGGAGGGCAGGCCCCAAGGCCCGGGCTCTGCCCCCTCCCACAGTGTGGACCCGATGAGCAGAGTGCTCTTTGCCCCCCTGGACAACCTCCTCCCACTTGCACCCACCAGCCTGATCCCCCTCCCTGGGGAAGGCCCCCCGAGTCACAGATTCCTGATGAAGGCACTCAAGGCTCTGCTCCCCCAGGAAAGCTGCTCCTGGGACCAGACTCGCTGACCGCACTGGACCATTTCCAGTTCAGGGGGAGGTTTTGAGGAGAGCCACTCAATTTTGGAAGAGATGGGTCCACCTCCTAGGGTAAAGGGCCTGTGTGCCTTGGGGTGCCCGGTGGGGCCAGCCAGCAGCAGAGAAAGTCTCTGGTGTACGCATCCCCCAGGGGCACCGCTTGGCTTAAAGCAATGCTTCCAGTGGCTTTTAGAGAGAAACAAATAATTTGTCCAACCCAAAGGCAGACAACTTTCTTTTATTTAAAAAATTCTTTCATGGCAGATTAGGGGGTGCCGAGAGCGTGGGGAGACAGGAAGTGGGGAGTGACAGCTTTGTGGGTACGAGATTTCCGTTGGTAGAGATGAAAATGGAACTCAACAGAGATGGCGGTGGCACATTTGTGCTAAATGCCACTGAATTGTTCACTTTAAAACGGCTATTTTTATGCTATCTGTGAATTTCATGTCAATTTAAAAAATTATTCTTTTTCTTTTCCAACAAAAATTTGTCGCGTGTTGGCGCGCCTGGGTGGCTCAGTCGTTAAGCGTCTGCCTTGGGCTCGGGTCATGATCCCAGGGTCCTGGGATCGAGCCCCATATCGGGCTCCCTGCTCGGCAGGAAGCCTGCTTTTCCCCCCTACCATTCCCTCTGCCTGTGTTCCCTCTCTCGCTGTGTTTCTCTCTGTCAAATTAAAAAAAAAAAAAAATTTGTCGCGTGTTGACTGTCCCGTGTCCTGGAGACATATTGAGAGGAGGATACCTAAGATGCTGAGCCCCACAGAGTGTAAGATCTAGTGGAACATATAGACAAGAGAGTAATATAGTGATGCAGAACTTGACACAAAGGAGTGACCAATGAATATTTATTAAATAAAACATAAATAGATATGGGAGCTCATAAGAGTTCTGTGTAACCCAGTTTGAGGACCACGGAAGGCTTCCTGGAGGAAGTGGCACCGAAACCAAGACCTGACAGTTGACCAGGAGTTAGCTTGGCTGGGCTGTAGGATGTGCAAATGTCCAGGGGTGAGTGTGAGTGAGGCAGGTCCCAGGAATGGAGAAATATCCAGTAAGGCTTGGAACCACTGCTGGGGGTGCGGGGAAGGACTACGACAGGAGACTTGAGGAGTAGGCGGGAGCCAGCCGAGAGGCCTCAGAATTATGCTACCATTTGCTTGCATAGCTTTGCTTCTGCCAACAGCACCTTGATTTTTCCTTTCAGGAATGTATTTCTCCCCCATTCTTAACCATGTAGTAGAATAATCAGGGAATGATTCGTCTTGAGTATTTATTACCTTTATGTAAGTCAAATTCATTATGGAGGGGGAGGGGGAAGATGAGGACCGGTTATTAGCCATTAGCCATTTGCCAGCATGCCGCTGTCTGTACGGGCAGAAGACACTGCTCAAAACTGATGTAAAGACCCATTTTGTACATCCTTCTGGGCTCCCTGAGTGTCCCTTCCCAGCCGACGCCAGAAGTGTTTCTTGAATAAGGGGGAGTTCCAGCCCCCCCCCGCCCCCGCCAACACGAAGGACACAGTCATATTTGGGATTTGTATTAGGATGGAAGCCCGGCAGCGTCCAACTCCAATCTCCGTACTAGGGGAACGAAGCCAAGAAATGCATCAGGGCTCCATCTCTGCGAAACTGTTGGCAGGACGCCGTTGAAAAGAGAAAATCGACAGAGCAGGAGTTGTGGTGTCCGGAATGACTCGAAGAGGAAGGGCGCGGGGCCATTGTGATGTTCAGGATGGATGCCGAAGTGGAGCCAGGGGCTGGAGGATCGGCCGGGGGTCTTCAGGGACCTTCTGCGAGAGACACTGCAGCAGGAAGCCTGTGGGCAGGGACTACGTGTCTGTGGCATCCAATGAAGAGATTTTTTAAGGGTGGATTTGCCCTGGAGAGGGGAGCGAGATTTGTGAGTAAAATGCAGAGTTCCCGGGAAGCAATGTGACCTGCTGTTTCCTGACGATAGCTCTCCCTGCCTTCTTACCAATAAAGCTCTGGTCAGTAGTCCTGGGCTTCGTGGGTTCCTTCCCGGCGGGAGAATCATGATGTCTCACTCCTCGGAGCAGTGACTGATTCAGACACGGGACCTGAAGGGAAGCCTGTGGAGATGCCTTTGGGAAGGATTTTCTCCTCTTCTAGAAACAGCTGTTGAGGGAAATACTCCAACAGTTTCTGGGTGTGTTGGTCTCTGTTGGGGGGCCAGAACTGTTGCAGCTACTTTGTGACCATGAGGGGTCAACATGGCGAGGGCAGGTGATATCTCGTCATAGCCTTCACCTTGGAGCCATCCCGGGGGGACAGGGGGTTGGGAAGAGGCCAAGAGGCCTTGGGGTTAGTCAAGGGGAAGGCTATGAATACTTATGACAGTGATGCTGAGGGCCCTCCGAGGAGCCAGAAAGGAGATGAAGCGAGTAGAGGATCCAGTCTTGGACAGAACGATGGTGTCATAAACCAGATGCACAACAAGGAGGACAGAGAGACATACATGGATACGCAACAGGTATCTTGGAAGCAACTTGGTAGTCGCTTGACTAGAGAGGATGAAGCAGAGAGGAGTCACAGATCCCTACAGAGCAAACTTCCTCCCCGTGGACTAACCACACGGCCCTGCCCTCGATGGCTCCAGTCCATCTTTCCATATATACCCTTCCCCCTCCACCCATCTCCTTGGTTCTCTAGAATCCAGCTGAGTTGTGGGCATCTTTTGGTTTCTCACAGGTTCCTCTGCCCTCTGCCCTCAGCCTGGAACATTCCACCCACCCCTCACCTGCTGGATACCTACTCACCTTTCAGTCTGCTTCTTCTGCAGGGCCCCGGAGCGCCCCGGTCTGGCTCACCTGCCATCATAGGCTTCCTCAGTGCCCCCTCCTCCGTCTGCTCTGTCCAGTCTGCTGCTCCCTCGAGGCTCTGCAAGGGCCCCAGGGCCAAGGGCCCCTCCTGACAGCCCTACCCCAGCCTCCCGGGAGGGGAGGGGGCTGCGGATTGAGTTCATCCCTAATGGTCAATGACTCACTCAAGCCTGCCCAAGTAATGAAATCTCCATCACCGCCCACCGCAGATTATGGGGTGGGTAAGGGGCTCTGAGAGCCTCTGGCGGTGAACACGTCACAGAGTGGGAGGCTGGTACCGTAGGCGAGGGCACAGAAATCCCTCTCTATCTTGTCCCGCGTGTGTCTTCCGCCAGATGGCTCCCGGGCTGTATTCTTGATAATAAACCGGGAATAGTAAGTGAACTGTTTTCCTGGGTTCCATGAGCGGGTCCAGCAAATTCTCCAACCTGGGGAGGGGGTTGTGGGAGCCCCCTGAATTTACAGCTGGTCAGTCCAAAGTCCTGATGGTCTAAGTTTGCAGCTGGCATCCGGAGAGGGGGCAGTTGGGGGATGGAGCCCTTAGCCTGTGGGGTCTGATGTGAACTCAGGTACTTAGTGTCAGAATGGAACTAAAACACAGGACACCAGCGGCAGTGGTGTTGGAGAACGGGTTAGTATGGGGACCTCCCCGCACACAGCTGGTGTCAGAAGTGTTCTGTGGGTAGAATCAGACCACGGTCATGGGTGCCTGGGGGGCATCCTGGTGCTTTTGGCTTCTGAGTGCCCCGGCTGCTGCCTGGGTTTGGGGAATCAGACCAATGCCTGGGCTGAAATCCTAAGCTTCTGAGCTGCCCGGTGGTGCCCAGCCCTGGGGGTTTTCACAGAACCACGGGGTGCCCCAAAATGGTGTTAAAACACCCATAACATAAAAGTTATCATTTGGGGGCACTTGGGTGCCTCAGTCGGTCACACGTCTGCCTTTGGCTCAGGTCACAATTCCAGGGTCCTGGGATCGAGTCCCGCATTGGGCTCCCTGCTCCATGGGGAGCCTGTTTCTCCCTCTCCCTCTGTTTCTCTCTGTCTCTTGTGAAAAAACAAATAAAATATATATTTTTTAAAGTTACCATTTTACCCATTTGTAAAGTGTTCAATTCAGTAGCATTTAATCCATTCACAGTATTGGGCACCCGACACCATTATCTGGTTCCAGAACATTCCCATCACCCCCGAAGGAAATTCCGTGCCCATTAGCAGTTATTCTCCATTCCTCCCAGATCCTGGCAACCGCTAATCTGCTTTCTGTTTCTCGGCGTTTGCTCTGGACGTTTCATATAAATGGAATCATGTAACACATGACCTTTGAGTCCAGCTTCTCTCACTTAGCATAATGCTTTTAAGGTCCACCCATGTGATACCGCGTCATGTTCTTGCGGTTGAGTGATCTTCCATTGCCTGCGTAGAAGCCGCATTTCCCCGTCTGTTCTGGAAGTCATTGGAAGGGAAGAGAGTCTCCTCGGCAGGGCAGGGGTACGCCAGGGGCGGGCGAAGACAGCCAGGAGCACCATGACCCTTGGAAGCACCTTTGAACCCCGCCTTGTCTCCATCACTTAGACGACTTATTCGAGCCTCATGAGTTCAAGCGCCAAGTTGGGCATAGAACTTACCGGAAAAAAAAATAATAAACCTGGTTTTGGATGTGCTGTTAAGGTCTTAGGCCAGAGAGGAAATATCTTCCCTATTAGTCCGCTATGGAAGATTCCCATAGATAAAAAGAAGAATTGTATGACCTTAGTGTTAGAAGAGGCCGTTGTTGGACTCTAGAGTGGGCGGTGAGCTGAATTGACTTCCTGTATGAGAAGACATCTGGCTGGATGCCTTTGGGGAACCAGGAATGTTTCTGGATGTCTCCAGGTCTGCTGCAGAGACTACTCTGAAGGCCCTGGGTGTGGACATGGTCCTGAAGTCATGGCATGAAGTTCACCGGCACAAGTGGCTCGAAACCCTGGCTCGCCTTCAGAATCACCAGGGAGCTTGAAAGCTGTCGCACCTGGGCCCCACTCTTGCGACCTCGAGTTAATGAGGGCGGCACTCAGGTGCTGGTACTTTTTAGAAGCTCCCAGATGATTCTCCGGGGCGGCCAGCGCTGAAAACCCCCAGCTGTGGGGGGAGGGGCAGCACAGTGCAAGAGGAGGGTGCCGAGGATGCCCATGGCCTTGACGCACCCCTCTGCACAACAGTGTGGGTAGTGAGGAGAGGGGGGAGAGGAGTGGGTGGGAACGAGGAGGGGGCATCATATCCCTGGAGCAAAGCGTTAGAAGGTCGCAAGCTCCAGGGAGATGGAGAAGACCAGGTTGGCTATGTCATTTAGGGTCACGGCAGCCCCTGGTGCAGGTTCATTGGCAGAGTGCATGTGGGCAGCTGGATCAGAGCGTGTGAACTTGGGAGGGAGCAAGAAAATGCACATGGAAAATGCAGCTGACTTTGCAGGGGTGAGAGGCAGGGTTGTGGATGGAAGGGGAACGGAGGGGGGGGTGGAGGGAATGGTTTCCTTGCTTAGGACGGGTGAGACTTGAGGGTGTCCAAGTGCTAATGCAGATGATCCAGTAGAGAGGAGGCATGACTGATGGTTCCCAGTGACTAAGGGGGTGGAGGAGGAGGGAAGAGGAAGGAGGGGTGGGGAGGGAAGGGGAGGCAGCCAGCACACTGGGGGCAGCTCTAACCTTAAATCGAGGGACACCTCATCTGCGGTGACAGGATGGGAGATGGAGAGGACGGGACAAGAGAGGAAGGTGGCTCATCTTACAGGGTGGGTTCCAAGAACACTCATTCACACCAGTTGACTCAGGGATGGGGTTATTTACGAAGGCACTCGGCCTTGACACACGCCCTCTCTCCACTTCTGCTCTTCGATGAACACAGTCTGGTCCTTTTTCTTTCCTCTCTTGTCCCCAGTGCCGGCCAGACGAGGAGCCACTGTCCCAGGACGGGTTAGCTGGTGGAGGCCCCCACCGTCCCCTCTTTCTGGCCCCTCTTCTCCACCTGTGGCTGGGTGTCCAGTCAGTCACCCCACGCTGACCCCGCGCCGTGCACCCGGGGGAGGAAGCTGGGAGGTCGAACTCGCCCTGAGGCTCTTAACCTGAGCTCCCTCCTCAGCCAGGCATTCCTTTACTGGGGAGTTTCTGCAGACGGGAAGGGGCTCGGGCACAGCCCTTAAGACACTAACACGGATGGACGTGGTACTGCGCTAGGTCCTGTGGGCCCCGGTCTTTTGTGTGTTCGATCGCTGGTTGGGAAACCCCAAGGGGAGGAGGGTTCAGCCATGGAACCCTCATCCTGACATAATGCCCTCTGCCCTCAGTTGGAGGGCATTTGCCTCCTGTGATATCTGAGACTACACTGGGCAAACATGCAAATTCAAGGTCGCTGTCCCTGGGTTTCAAGGTCACTGTCCCTGGGTTTCAAGGTCACTGCCCCTGGGTTTTGAGGTTGCCGTGCCTGGGTCGGAACCTGAAGATATGGAGGGACCGACTCCCTTAAACAAGCATCCAGGGCTCCCCCTCACCCCCAACTCCCTGCTGCTGACTCGGAGTTAGGAACAGGGCCTCCCCAATCTTCGGGGAAGGGCTTCCCCTGTCTTCTGCCAGATGCCTGCCTGCAGGGCTCGGTGTTCGAGAGGCACCTTCCTCCCGGCCCCTTGCTGGCAGGGAGTTCTCCTGGGGGCTCCTGACAAATGGTCCTGGCCCCCTTTCTGCCCCTACCTTGTGTCCAGCTGACCCCGGCCTACTTCGTGCTCCCGGGAGATTCCCAAATACTGACACAGTGAGTGGTCCTTATGTGGTCAATCGGCAGCAAGCTAGAGGAATGCCTACGCCATAGGTCTCCTGGGGTCTACCCTTCACCCAGCTGCACACCGGGTTCGTTTCGTGTGTTTGTTTTCTCAAATCCCCACCCTGACACCTGCCCAAACAAAACCCAAAGTGCAAAGGAAACATGTTTTCCAATGGAACGTGAAATCAGGGCCTCCTTCCTGGTGGTGGTTGTAGACATGGGTTAGAGACCCTCCCCTCTGATCGAGCCCACAGGAGCTAGAGCGGACTCCCACCTCGCCGGTCTCCATGGCTTTCGTCCTGTTCTTGAATTTTCCATTTCCATTCTCCACCTGCCACTCACAGCCTGGGCATGCGCCATTCCCTCCTTGAATGGCTCCTCAGGGCTCACCGTTTGGGGGCCCATTGTCCACGCCACTTCCTCTGGAAGCCCTCCCTGAACCCTAGCTCCAAACTGGAGACAGGGCTCCTAACCCCTGACGCTCTTCCCTGGAGTCTGAGCCAGCCAGGTGCTCAGCGGCGGCAGGGCTCGGTGGCCGCAGGGCTCGGCGGCGGCTCCCGCTGACCACACCCCCACACCTGCACAGCTGGAGAAATGGACCAGGGAGGGTGAGGAGGCCGGCCTGGCTCAACTGCCTGGTAGATCAGGCACCTTCAAGCACTCCTGAAATGTACCATTCACACTGGTGTCAGCGTTTGTCCAGGATCTGGCTCCTACACCAAAATTCCGAACCTGTGACCGACGAGGCCATTTCTTCAACTCCGCCCCCCTGCGGGGTCTGAGTGCAGTGGGGGACACAGCATGACCCCGCAGAAATGCTCGCTGAGTAAACAGTGAGTAATCGTCATCCGAAGGGTGACTTGGGGCTGTTGAAGGTTAAAAGGAAAAACAAAAGTTGTAAAACTGTGGTTCCCATTGTGCGTACGCACGCGTGTCCTGAATCACAAGGAAGAATGCCTTACTTGCTGTGTGCTGTCGTCAGGACGACTGGGGGCTCCGGCCATCGAGCAGCTTTCTTCCCCAGGGGTCACAGATGGCAGGGAGGCCGGGTCCGGAGCAGCTTCTTCCTCAGCACGGGTCTCCGGAAAGCCTGTCGGAGGCCCTCTTGCCCTGTGGGGTAGACCAAGGCTTCCTGCTGTGCAGCTCAGGTTAGGCGACTGCCGCTCTCGCCCCCACGTCCTGCTGGGGGGGCTTTGAGATCGTCGTGGCCACGGGTTTCTGTTAAAGAGGAAACAAGTGACGAGAACACACCCCAGGGAAAGCCGTGAGCCGAGTCGTCTAGGAGGAACTGAAAGGGGCCAGTTCTGGTGGTGGCGTGAAGGGACCGTGAACCCCTGGCCTTCTGGAGTGGGTGGCCTAGGTCTGCGGGTTCATAGAGGGTTGATCTAAACAAGACTTGTCGTCTGCTGGGCAGGAATTGAGGTCCGGTGATGGCTTGGCGTGTGAGTCACTCCGCCCCCGTGGTCCTTCCCTGCCTCGGCTGCCTGGAGGGAGTTGTGAGGAAGCCCCCCCTGCCCCCGTCAGTCTTGACTGTACCAGGAACCGCCCCCCTCCCCAAATCTGAGAAGTGGTGAGGGCCTTCGGCAGCCTCTGAGATCAGGAAGGCCTCCTGAAGAGCTTGGGGCTTCCCGGACGGACCGAGAAGGAGCTGGCCCGGAGAAGGCAGTGTGTCCGCAACAGAGGACAACGTTCGAGGGGCTGAGGGGAGAGACGGCGTGGAGCTTTTAAAGATCCGAGAGAGCAAGCGGCGGCTTCCAGGGCCTGAGAGAAAGAGGAGCAGACGGAAAGGTTGGGGAAGGAAACTGAGGCAGACGTTCATGGTCCATGTTCAGTGCTTTGGCCTTCATCCTGAAGGTGTGGAAAAGCCTTAAGGAAGCCATCTTCAGGCAGGAAGTCTTGACCCAATAGTCTGTCGGGAAAAGGCCTGTTTCTCGAGCCCCCCACCCCCACCGTGTGGTACCCCTGCAGCAGGGATGAGGGGCGCACCTGGCTTTAGAGAACACGTGCGCAGGTGAGCGGGGAGACCCACAGCCCGAGAGCCTCTCATTTCTCTCTCATCTGGAGGAAGAAAACAGTAAGGCCCAGAGGGAGCGGGCTCGTGGGAGGAGGCACCAGAGGAAGCTTCCAGGACAGGGACGGGAGCAGGAGGGAGCCTGTGGCCCAGTGCGTGGCCGTCCCACGGAACCTGCAGGCCTGTGAAGCGTGGAAACGGGCTGCCGTTCCCCGCCAGCAGAGCAGCCCTGCGGCCCTTTGGCCTTCTGGCTCCTTCACTCCCGTGTTTGTCTTGGCTGAGAGCAGCTCGGGGCTTTTTGAAGCTGAGTCTATGAAGGCGAAACCAGAGGAATCGGGACATGGGATCGCAGAGGAGGGGGCTGGAAGGGGCCTCAGATGGGGAGGTCGGGGTGGTCGCACAGCGGGTCGATGGCGGACCAGCCTGAGAACCTAGGACTCCTCACGCAGTGCTCAGCCTGAGCGCCACAGAGCTGCCCACGTGGGCGAGGGCTCTGACACAGGGCTGAAATCCACAGAGCACGTGCTGCCTACCTTCTCTGGGAAGGCAGCTGGTGCCCAAAAGTTGTGTCTCCTGTTCTTGCTTTCATGCCACACAGATACGTTCAGACACCAACTAGCTTCCAGGGACTCAGCCCACCAGCAGGCCCCCCCGCCCCCGCCCCCCCCCCCCCTGCCCCCGGCCCGGGCAGGGGTCTAAGGAGGCCTGGTGGGCCTAGGGGGTGGGGCTGGGCCCCACCACAGGCAACCCCGTGATTCTCAGATCTTGATTCCGTGTTGCGTCCCCCGAGGCCCAGTGGGGACCCTCCCATGTCCCGCTCTGCCCAGATGCCGGCAAGTCACGTGTCCCACAGCTGAAGGCCTCCCCCGTCCGCCTCCACCATCTGCTGAGGCCCCGTAATTATTCCAAAACCTGGTGCAGTCTCACTCCGAGGGGAGAGTTCACACAGCCCTGTAATATAACTGAGGCCCGCGGCCGCTCAGGCAGGGGGTCCCCAGCTGGGTAATGAGCCACCCGCTTTATTGAGCTCCCTGGCTAGGGTCTGACTGATCGCTGCCGTTAGCCCAGGCGATCTGGGTCTCCTGAGGGCCCATCGAGCACCGTCGCTGGGGCCTTCTCTCTCCCTTGCACCCTGATTCATTCTCCTTACATTCTTCCTCCTCCCAAATACGTTGAAATCGAGGATCAGGGCAAGGCGGCTCCCAGAGGGTCAGCCTCCCCCGGCTGTTTGGGAGAACGTGTGGCCAGCCGCCCCGGGGCTGGGGGCCCGAGCAGGGTGGACCAAAACGGGAGTCGGGTCTGACTTTGCTGGGGCCGCCCCTGGCAGAAGCAGGGCCCGCCGCTCCCGCCCCCACCCCGTCCCCCAGGCCTACTGACTTTCCTCTCACCTCCCCTTTCCGGAGGCCTGGGCCCTGCAGAGGGAGGGCCTTGGCCGAGGAGGCCACACTGTGGGCCAGGCCTCTCCAAGGGGGAGTGGAGGAAAGTGCCTTCTGGGCTCCGTCTCGCAGACTCCCGCTCAGGCTCCGAGACCCACCCCACCTCGCATCTGTGGCCCCGGGCCTTTCTCCCCCTGCGCCCCCTCCCCGCCCCCCAGCCCTCGTGGGCATCTCCAAGATGGCCTCACTGATCCGATCATTTGTTCGCATGCTGTGCTCTCTCTGTGGACAAGGACTGTCATCTCCTCTACGTACCCAGAGTACCAAGCACATAGTAGGTGCTTTAAAAACCATCCAGTAAGGAAGGTAAGAGTTCTGGTCCATGCGCGAGCTCCGTGGTGTCTGAGATGCTGGTGTGGCATCACTGTCATCCCCCCCACACGTGCAGCTGGTCTCCTGAGGGGAGAGGCCTGGCCGATTGGGAAAACGATGTCGGCCGTGTTGTCCTGTCCAGGCCCCGGTGGCTGGGAAGCTGTTATGTGAAGCATGAACCTGAGGTCAAGGGTCATGCACAGTTCACCTTCCGGGGTTGCCTCCTGCAGCTGCACCTAGAGCTGGCCTTGAACCCTGGCCGTGCTCCCTTCACCTCCGTGGCGGTAGGAGCTGGAGGGATCTCTTCGGAGTCCAAGGCAGAGCCCAGCCCTCTTGTGACCACGCTGTGCCCAATGTTCCCGGGGAGGGGGAAAGGCAGGTGACAGCCCCAAGGTCAGGTCACCTGCCCAGGTGACTCAGTCCCAGCTCTACTCCCCTGACAACGCTCATGCTGGCGGGAGGGAGGCTGGGGGGTGGGGGCACCGCAGAACCCCCCTCTTCAGTACCAGGGTGGGGTGGTGAGGGTGGGGTGCGTGCCGCCCTCCGGAGAAGACCGAGGCAGGGCAGCCAGATCTGAGGAACTGTGGGAGGGGCCCAGGGGGAGACTTCAAAGTGCTCTGAGAACAGCTTAGAAACATGCTGGGCTGGCGGGGCGGCCGGTGGGGGCCTTTCTGGAGAGGCCAGAAGTGTGCACGGCTTGTGCGAAGAGCACAGGACTGGGGTCTGGGGTGGAGGGGCGGGCGTGAGCCACGGGGCCCTGAGCAGGCCCGGCTAGCCTCTCTGTGACTCAGTTTCCTCTCTTGTGCCGTGGAGCTCCCAGTGACATCTACCGGGTTCTCTCACGGGGCTGGCCGGAGGCTCAGCAGGATGATGTAGGGGAAGACGCTGTGTGGGCTCTGAGCCCCGATCAGATGTTATTTATTATTCTGAGCTGTGTTTTGGTGGGAGACTTGGAAGTGCCGAGAGCGCGAGCCAGGGCATTCTAGGCCCCTTCCTCCCCAATGCTGTTTTGAAAGTTCTCAGAGTGGAATGGCCAGAAATGGGGCCCTGGACGGGAAAGAGGCCCGTGGATCTTGACGGGGCTGTGGTGGGTGGATGGAGGCCTTTCTCAGTCAACCCCGACGAGAGAGAGAAAGAGAGAGAGAGAGACAGCGAGAGGGGGGGGAGGGAGAAAGAGACAGTGAGAGAGAGAGAGCGAGAGAGGGAGAGAGAGGGAGAAGAGAGAGCGAGCGAGGAGCGGGTGGGGTGGAGGAGCTCTCCCTGCCTTTCTGCCCACCCCCGCCGGCCGCCTCTGCTCTGTCTGCTCCCAGCCCTCCCATCACGTCCAGTGGCCGCAGGTGACTCCCCAGAGATCAGCCCTCCTCTCCCTGGACACTCGTCCTCACATAGCAGGGCTGTGACAATTTTTCTAAGTCCTGCTTAGAAATGTGTCACCATCCATTCCCCTTTGTGATTTCAAAGGAGGCGGCACAAGCCGCATTCGTCGATGAGCGCGGGGCTGAGGCCCTGCTCCGAGCAGCTGGAACACGGGTTTATGAAATTACAGGGAATTCAAAGCAGCCGGCGTCGCCCGCTGTCTGGCTTCATTACCGGGCCCTGGCCTCGGAGGGAAGTTTATTCCAATAATTTAGGGGATTAGGATCTGACACCCTTCATTAGCTCTTTGACATAAGCAGAAAAGACAGATCTCGCAGAATGACCCACACGGTGGGCAAGAACTGGCAGAGGCGGAGAGAAGGCGACACCCCCCCCCCGGGGGTGGGGGGTGCGAGTCTGCAGTGGGGGGGCAAGTCTGCAGGGCGGAGAGCAGCCTTGTGCCGCCTTTTTACAGTCAAATGAGATGGTGAACCCTAGCCCTCAAGGGGAGAGTGGACTTGGAAGAAGAGGGGACTGCGTTCACGACTCAGTTTCCCCACCTGTGAAAAGAGAAAAGTCCCCTGCTGGGGACTTTCCGGGTCCCTTCTGGCTCTGAAGTGGGCTGGGTCCGCCCCATCCCCCATCCCTGGGACACTCGGTCACTGCTCCTCAAACCCTCTGCGGTTTGGGCTTCACAAGGTACATATCTCGTGGGGGGATCGGTGTCCCTGCTCCCTCCCCGCACCCTCTGGGGGTCAAGTGACTCGCACAAATACCTTCAGCCAGCACACTTTTCCGTGCTGTTTGAGGTACCTGACATTTCCTACTGTGGGGGAGAGAAACGGCTCCCACCCCCTCCAATGGGAGCTTCTGCCTCTTTCTCTGTCCCCCTCATCCCCACCACACAACGTCTGATGTTTCCACAAGCTTCTTGTCCCTCCTGTAAAAACCGGAGTTGAAGCTCGCTGGACATCAGTGCTGACAGCCAAGGGGGGGGGGGTCCCAAAGGCCCCGCCTGCACCCCCGCAAGGTGGCGTTTCCTGTGTTACTGGTGGCATCCCGTTGCTGTGTGACAGGGGGTGAGTAGCTTAGCCTCTCTGGGTGTCTTTTCCTCCACTCCGTTTGTCTTGAGGATGGAGTATCGTGGCACCTACAGAAAACCTGCACACATGAAGAGCCCAGTAGATATTAGCATTCGGGATGACTATCCCTGCCCGCGGTGGCTGACCGTGGGCGAGTCGCTGGCCCTCTCCAGCCCTGAACCTTTTCCTTTGTGAAGTGGGGGGAACCCGGGGGACGGCGGAGGTGTCCGGCACACGACGGAGCTCAGACAGCGGCCGAGGGGTCGTTAGCGAGGGCAGCCACTGCCCAGCGCCATCCTGGGTCACTTACCCCGTAGGTTTTCTGGGAGCCGACGAGTGTGTCAATCGAGGAGCGGGGAATGTGATACGTCCCGGCAGCTGGGGGAGCCGGAGCATATCTGGTATGTGTCTCTGGAATGATTTGGGGAAAATTCACCAAAGTGGGAACTTGAGACGCGATCGGCCTGGGGACGGAGAGATAGGGAGCTGTCCGGGCTCACACAGCCCCCCGCAGAGGGACCCCGTGCGGGGGTGGGAGGCTGCGGCCGTGGCCCGGCGCTGCGACTCAGGCCCGCCCTGGAATGGCCGTGAACTTGTTGTTTTTCCACGTCATTTGCTCTCAAATGTGCTATCGGGCCAGGCGATGCTAACCCTGCGGCGGCAGGTCCCTCCTTGCAACAAGCGATCGTGTGTTCTTCAGAGGTGGTCACGGGGAGGAGGGGGCCCGGCCCGAGGAGGTGGGGGAGAGGGAAACAAACCGCCCCTTTACAGGGAGCCTGCGTGTCCTGCAGCCAGCTCCCCCCCAAGCACATGCCATTTCTGGCCCTTGAAGGGGTTAAAGGCCTCCTGGAGTCAAAAACAAGCAGGTGCCCCACCGTGCCAGATAGCCGGGCTAAACTGCTTCCAGCTTTTTTTTTCCTTCTGCAACAAGTCTGTGGTCGGCCACGGGACAGAGGAGCCAGCAGCCTGCCTGTGACAGGCATCAGGTTAGCTCGCTCCCACTCGGGTGGCGCGCCCAGGATATAAATCCAGGCTCGGGCCCCTGCTGCGGCTCTTCCCCCCTGCACACTCAGGAGAGGGAGTTTCCTTGCAAAGACCTTTCCTTTATCTGAAGCCGCACAGCCCAGCGGGCTCCGCCGACTTGGTGGAGGCGGCTGCGGCGGCCGTGAGGAAGCCCGCTGGGGTGGGGAGGGCAGGTGTCTGCAGCCCAGAGGAGGAGAAGGCCCTGGTGGGCCCCAGCCCCTGGCCGCGTCGCAGGGGAGATCTCGAGCCACCGCAGACGGCATCATGTGGGCCCCGGGGTGCTGCTGGCTCTGGTCCCGCTGGGCACGGGCGGCTGTGCTCCTGCTGCTGTTCGGGGCGCCCCCGAGGGGCCTGGCACTGCCACCCATCCGCTATTCTCATGCTGGCATCTGCCCCAACGACATGAACCCCAACCTCTGGGTGGATGCCCAGAGCACCTGCAAGCGGGAGTGCGAGACGGACCAGGTGAGTGGGAGCCCGGAAGCCCGATGCGGATCACGTGAGTGTGTCAGTGAGGGCGCGTGGGGACCGTGGGGTGGGGAGACTCAGGACTCCCTCCGGCAGGATCTGGGAACGGGAAGGAAGTTGGGCCCCAGGCCACAGAAACAGGACATGATGTCTGTCCAAGTCCAAGGCCCAGACGAGGAGGTGGGTGTGACGTCCAAGTTCATCAGGGACGTGGAATCCTGGGATTCCTGGCCTCGTGTTTGCCGTGGGCTGCTCCGAGCCAGCACTAAGCCAGGCACATCGCGGGGACTGGCACGACCCTTCAGCCCTGTCTCGACAGGTGAGCGCAGACGCTCAGGGCATCATGGTGAGCAGCACGTGGTCCCACGGCCAGGGATGGGGGGGTGGGCTCACAGCTCTCTGGCAAAGCTGAGGCCTCCAGGCCACCCACCCACCCCGCCCAAGGGTTTGCACCCTGACCCTGAGATCAGGCCAGGCTGATGGGGAGAGTGGGTGGGAACCGCTCTGCATAGACTCTCCAGTTGTCCCTGGGAAGGCAGCGGACTAAGTTCCAACCCGCCAGATCCCTCGGTCCTCCCTTCTGCTCTCATCAGAGCAGGCTGGGGCAGTTCTCTCCCAGCTCCTGAGTCCCAGGGTCGTTCCGGCTGCCCCCTGGGGGGCGATGAAGAAGAGCCCGCTGGTACCCAGCCCCTGCCTGGGCAGAGGCACTGCCCAGCGGCCTGGCCAGTTCCTAGGGCACGGGGCTGGGCAGCACCAAGGAATATGAGAGATGCTCCATTTGCCGAATGCACGTAGTCTACAGAAAACCCCAGGACTGCCCTGCAGGGAGTGGTCTCTGCCCACTACTGGGTCCAGGGGACGATTGTCAGACCTCTCCGGTGGTGGTGCTCAGGAAAGGAAAGACGGGGGTAGAGCGCCCCCACTCAGCCTAGGTCATGAGGTCCCTCGGCTACATTTGCAGGAAGTCTGTTTCCCTGGCCCTGGCTGGCCCGATAGACCAGATAGGGCGTGCAACAGTGAGACTGGCTGATGCCGTGTGTCTTGGGGAAAAGACACCCGTGTGGGGCTGGGGACTCATTTGCCAGTGGATACATTCTGGGCCCTCAAGTAAAACTATTCTAAGGATTCCTTCTAGGTTTCCTGTGCCTGGAGATACCTTCCCCTGATCCGCCCAACCCCGACTCTGGCGACCCAAACTTTCGAGCACCTCGGGGTCCTAAAGAAGCTTCTTGGGCCTGTCTCTGGAGGGATTTTATGACCCTCAGGCCAAAGAGCTGGTCCTCCTGTCCGCTTCTGCCCTCCACCCCCCCTAGCTCTCTCACCCTCAGACCCCAGCTCTGAGATCTGCCCATCCCTGTCCCAAAGCCTCCTCCGGGGTGGCCTGGAAGCTTATGCCAAGCAAGGACTGCAAAACAAAGTCCCCATTCTGAGCCGAGAGGGGGAGAACAGTAAACAAGTCAGGCAGGCAGGCTCGCACAGCTCCGGTGGGGGATATCCCCCCCTCTTAGCTGATGTGGAATGTCCAAGAGGCTGTGATACAGACGTCGGGGCCACGAGAGGCCAGCCCGAGTGGGGAGCAATTCCCAGAGCTACTACTAGGACGGAGGATTAGGACCGTTGCCCGCCGGCCCGGTGGGGACGAGGTGTTATGGTCGAAAACACCACGTGAAGTCCTTGTTTGTGTCGGTCCCAGAGCGTGTTGCTAATTTCGAGGAATTAAACTAATGCTTTACGCGGCTCCACAGAGAATCAAGGGGGATTACAGCCCTAGTAAGTCCTTGCTGACGCCTTGGCCGACCTTTGCCACCCAAGGGGGCTCTTTTCCTTGTTGTTGTTCCCGCACGAAATGCCGCACACGTCAGAGCGGAGCCCCCGGGCCTGGCACAGCCCTCAGTGGCGGGACCTGGCGTCCCAGCCCTGTCCTGCCTGCCCTTCCCCTTAGCTCTGAACAAGCGTGGGCCCGCTCTGTGACACGTGCGTGGCCAGCCTCGAACTTCTGTCCCAGAGCTGTCCGGTTTTCCCTTCTTAAGCTTTGGTGTGACCTCTTCGATTCAGCCAGGGTGTCCTCACCCCAGTGGGGCAAAGACAGAGAGGCAGACTCATTTGTTCCAACCTAGGCCTCCTTTGTGGCGACCCTATGAGGAGCTGCAGGAAGAGACCTCCTTCCAGAATCCCATCCACCTGGAGCTTGGAGCCCTATTTGGCCCCTTGCCAGCTCTTGGGACAGCTCTTGGGTGTCTCTTCTCTTGAGTCTCTGCATTTTCATCTGTAAAAGGGTAGTCAGAGAAACATCCCCTTTGGGGCGCCTGGGTGGCTCAGTGGATTAAGCTTCTGCCTTTGGCTCACGTCATGATCTCAGGGTCCTTGGATCAAGCCCCGCATTGGGCTCTCTGCTCAGTGGGGACCCTGCTTCCCCCCCCTCTCTTTGCCTACTTGTGATCTCTCTCTGTCAAATAAATAAATAAAATCTTTAAAAAAAAAAAAAAAGGAAAGGAAAAAAAAGAAATGTCCTCTCTGGGAGGTGCATGGGCTGCCTCCTCTCACACTACCAGCTGTGTGACCTTGGGCAAGTTACCTCACGTCTCTGTGCCTCCTCGATCACTACCTGTGAAGTGAGGCTGGTGCCCGCCTCCCAGGCCTGTGCTGAGCAGGAGAGACGTTCTCAGAAGAAGGCCCGGCAAATAGCAGGGGCTGCGTATCGGCCAGCTCCCGCCCTCCAAATGTGCTGCTGGCTGCAGGCGGTGAGCCCGCAGACCCTGGGGGCGGGAAGCCTGTGCCCGCGTCCCGCTCCCCCTTGCTCAGGCCTCTCCATCTGGCCCCCCGCAGGAGTGCGAGACCTTCGAGAAGTGCTGCCCCAACGTGTGTGGGACCAGGAGCTGTGTGGCCGCCCGGTACATGGACGTGAAGAGCAAGAGGGGCCCGGTGGGCATGCCCAAGGAGGCCACCTGCGACCACTTCATGTGTCTGCAGCAGGGCTCCGAGTGCGACATCTGGGATGGCCAGCCTGTGTGTAAGTGCAGAGACCGCTGTGAGAAGGAGCCCAGCTTCACGTGCGCCTCCGACGGCCTCACGTACTACAACCGCTGCTACATGGACGCCGAGGCCTGCTCCAGGGGCATCACGCTGGCCGTCGTCACCTGCCGCTATCACTTCACCTGGCCCCACACCAGTCCCCTGCCGCCTGAGACCACCGCGCGCCCCACCACGGCCTCCCCGGAGACCCCGGGGCTGGATACGGCGGCCCCGGCTCTGCTCAACCACCCTGTGCACCAGTCGGTCACCGTGGGCGAGACCGTGAGCTTCCTCTGCGACGCGGTGGGCCGGCCCCGGCCCGAGATCACCTGGGAGAAGCAGCTGGAAGACCGGGAGAACGTGGTCATGCGGCCCAACCACGTGCGCGGCAACGTGGTGGTCACCAACATCGCCCAGCTGGTCATCTACAACGCCCAGCCCCAGGACGCCGGCATCTACACCTGCACGGCCCGCAACGCCGCTGGCGTCCTGCGCGCCGACTTCCCGCTGTCCGTGGTCCGGGCGGGTCAGGCGGTGGCCGCGCCCGAGAGCAGCCCCAACGGCACGGCCTTCCCCGCGGCCGAGTGCCTCGAGCCCCCCGACAGCGAGGACTGTGGCGAGGAGCAGACCCGCTGGCACTTCGACGCGCAGGCCAACAACTGCCTCACCTTCACCTTCGGCCACTGCCACCGCAACCGGAACCACTTTGAGACCTACGAGGCCTGCATGCTGGCCTGCATGAGCGGGCCGCTGGCCGTGTGCAGCCTGCCCGCCCTGCAGGGTCCCTGCAAGGCCTACGCGCCCCGCTGGGCCTACAACGGCCAGACCGGCCAGTGCCAGTCCTTCGTCTACGGCGGCTGCGAGGGCAACGGCAACAACTTCGAGAGCCGCGAGGCCTGCGAGGAGTCCTGCCCCTTCCCTCGGGGCCACCAGCGCTGCCGGGCCTGCAAGCCACGGCAGAAGCTCGTCACCAGCTTCTGTCGGAGCGACTTTGTCATCCTGGGCCGCGTGTCCGAGCTGACCGAGGAGCCCGACGCGGGGCGCGCCCTGGTGACCGTGGACGAGGTGCTCAAGGATGAGAAGATGGGCCTCAAGTTCCTGGGCCGGGAGCCGCTGGAGGTCACCCTGCTCCACGTGGACTGGAGCTGCCCCTGCCCCAACGTGACGGCGGGCGAGACGCCGCTCATCATCATGGGCGAGGTGGACGGCGGCATGGCCGTGCTGCGGCCTGAGAGTTTCGTGGGCGCGTCCAGCAGCCGGCGGGTCAGGAAGCTGCGTGAGGTCCTGCACAAGAAGACCTGTGACGTCCTCAAGGAGTTCCTGGGCTTGCACTGAGGCCCCGCTCCCCCTCCACCCCTCCCCGGCCCCCTCCCCGGCCCTCGTCCGCCTACCCACCCCCACACCCCTCGGGTCCGCAAACTGGGCAAGGTCAGGCTAGACAGTCGGAGGCCAGCGGGGAAAATCCACCAGAGGTTCTTAGAACAACTTCTAGTCTCGGGCTCAAGAAGGGGTCTGCGTCTTCTGTAGCTGCGGGGGACAAAAGGAGAAGCCAAGAGACACCTGCAAGCCATTCCTGATGACCAGTCGGCTCGGGCATCGCGACCCTCTCTCTTCGCTGGCCAGCATCCCCCGCTGGCTCCCCCTGCCCCCGGCCAGCTCCCAGCCAGGCTGCCAGAGAGGGCGTCTGCATGGTCATGGGAATCGTGGAATGAGTCGGTTTGCAAAAGGGGTGGGTGGGGAGAGAAAGGAGGGCCCAGTGCCTCTTTGGACAGATTCCCCAGAGCCCCCTGGATCACTAGGAGCAGAAACCACTTCATGTTGGGGCTTGTGGGAAGCGGGCAGCGGGGGGGTGGGGGGGCATGGTCTGACCCAGCACACACCTTGCCCTGAGGCAGTGGTCAGCCTTGCGCACTCGGAGCCCTGCCACTGATGGCGCAATCGGAAAGGGTGGGCCGCCCAGCTCTAGCTCCCTAGGGGGCCTCTGGGTGAGGCCTGGTCCCAAAGCCCCAGAGCGTCCTGTGGTCCCTGAGACCACCATGGCACCAGCCCAATACACATTCTTCAGGTTTCTCCTTGGCTTTATTGGTTGGTTCATTGATTGTTTTGATTGTTGATGTACCGATCAGTCCGACCCAGTGGACATTTTCTGAACACTTACTGGGTGCTAGGCACTAGGACACAAAGTTAGTCACTGCCCAGCTCCTCGGGACTGAATGCGAATGTCCAGATCCCAGGGAACCGCCCCCCCACGCCCCCAGAAGCAGACCCATGGCTGGTCCTCCTAGCTACCAAATGGTCCCATCTGACGGACAGTGAGCTTTCATCTGCCACTGGCTTCCTTGGACAGAAAGCAGATAGAAGCCCCAGGATCTGTTTTGGTGGGAAGGGAGATAAAAGGAAAGTCGGGGTTGGGGTAGGGAGCCGGGTGAAAGGAGGGAGGGAGGGAGGAGGGGAGTCAGGCTTGGGAAGTAAAAGGAATGTTGCTCGATGCTTCCATCTGGTGGTGGCCTTGGGAGCTGCAGGGACCTGAGGGAGGCTCTAGGTGAGACCTCTAGGTGAGGGCAGGTTTGGGGATGTGGCACCTTGCTGGTGACTTCTCGTTTCTGGACTTCCTGTGCAGGTGCAGCCACCCCCCCCCACTAGATAAAGGACTTGGGAAAACCACTGTCAGCTCTACATCTGCCCCCCACCCCATTCCCTCCTCAGCCCTTCCTCCTGTCCAGGCCCCTCCAAAGCTGAAGAAGGTCATTGTGGGGCATCCTTGTTTCTTCCTCAAATGTAGGAAGACACCAATTAAAAGCTCATAGTATCAACAGCCCTTCTTGTGTGATTTGTTTGGGTTAATGTGGGTTTGTGGGAGGCGGGGACACTTGTCATTTGCTCTGGTGCCCAGGAAAGAAGTCTGGCCGATGGGATCGTATTTGGGTGATGGAGGGACACGAACATTCACCCCACTTTGGAGTTCTGAGGCTCCTAACGGTGGTGCTCCCCACAGCTCAGGAAAGCAGAGGCCAGAGAGGCGAGGTGACGGCCCCCAAGAACACGGAGGCAAGAAGTTTGGGGACTTAGGCCCAGATGTTCTAACTGACATCTCAGGCCCCCTGCCCATCAGGATAGTGTGGGGGGCCAGGGGCAGACTCCAGCCCCTGCCTCTGATGGCGCAATCGGAAAGGGCGGGCCGCCCAGCTCTAGCTCCCTAGGGGGCCTCTGGGTGAGGCCTGGTCCCAAAGGCCCAGAGCCTCAGAGCCCGTGGCTCAGTTCCCAGGATGGGGACAGCAGCACCTTTGGTCTCAGGTGCCTGGGATGATTCCGGAGATGTGTTCGGGAGCCTGTGTCCGAGGCAGCGTGCTGCGCAGCTCACCTGTCCCTCGGGGTGCAGGCCGGCCAAGCTCAACAGACCCCTGTCCCCTGTCCACTTCCCTGGGTCTTCTGGGGCCACCGCCCCAAGGAGGAACACACACCCAGCCCCACCCAGCCTGGCCCCGTCTAACCAAACGGTCCTTAGAGATAAGTGCCTAAACCCTGTGGCTGCCTGGTGGAGGCGTCACATTTAGGGGACACCGATGGCAGGGCTCCTTCTCGCCAGCTCGCGGCACCCTCACAGCCCCAGACCCTGTCCCTCCCACTCCAGCCCTAGCCCGGCAGAGTGAGAGAGCCTGGCCGGTGCCACGGGACCCACCTTGGTCGGCATCCGGGCTCCGACACCCGGCGTCTCTCTGCGCCTCTGTCTCCTCACCTGGAAAACAGAGGGCAGGCCGTGCACTTCCTGGAGGCCCTGTTAGCCCTGCCAAGCCGAGAAGCCTAGGAGACAGAGCCTGGCACAGAGGGCTGCCCAGCGCCCCCTCTGGGCCCTCAGCAGCCACCCCTGGCCGACAGCAGGCCCCCAAAGCCATCGCCTCCGCCTGCGGGGGCCCAGGGTCTCGCAGACTCAGCGAATACCCAGCTGCAGCCCTTTTATTCTGTTACTCACGGAGCACACTCGGACGGATGCCCTGCATGTCTGGGGTTCACAAAATACAGGCACTTAGGGACCGGGCCCGTACGATAATGTCGGGCCCACTACATGGTACGTATTTCTCGTGAGTCTCTGGTCTCTGGTCTCTGTTACCCAGACGTTTCCCAGGAACTGACCTCTGGCAGGGAGAGGTCGGACCGAAATCCCAGGGCCCTGTTGCCAGGGGACTTGGGGAGGCTGCCCACCCAGTTTGGGAGATGTGGCCCCAGCGGGTCCGAGACCAGAACCCCCTGCCTTCCTGTCTACACTGGCCACTCGCTCCTTCCCTCCTTGCGTCTGTCGGCCCGCCCTCCCCGTGCTCCCGCTCCGGCCCATCCCTGTTGGCCCCTGCGGAGGCCCGCTCTGGCGCCGGCTGTCTCCGGCCCGGCCCGAGGCCTCTGGGGCAGGACGGCTTGGCTTTTTCCGCCCTCCGCCTCCCCCAGCACCTCCAGGCTCCTAGGACACTGTGCCGCATTGTCCGTCCAGCTGCTCCATAGTCTGATGTCACCCCTGGACAGCGGGGCCAGAGAGCTGGGACCAGGGGCAGGACCCGAGGAAGAAAGGGGGCGAACAAACACACAGCCGCAGGGTGATTTCCTCGGGCGGGGACTGGGCGGGTGGCGCGCCCGGTGCCCATCTGTGTGGCTGGAACATCAGCCCCGAGTGGCCACTCACCGCGGGACGGGCACCAGACATCACTCCTTGTCTCCATCAGGACCCGAGGACAGAACGCTGTTCTGTGGGTGGAGACGTGAGGCTGGAGGGGACACGAAACTGCCCCGAGATCACCCAGCAGCCACGTGGCAGAACCAAGACTTGAATGCAGGTGGTTGGCTTCTCCCAGTGTGTGACACGCCCGCACTTGCGCCTCGCTCTGGGCGGGGTGGAGTCCCATTGGGACCCCAGGCGTCTCCCACGAGCCTGCCTCCCCTCAGCCTCCCCGGGGCTGCCCTCTGACCTAGCCCTGGGACGTGACACCTGATCACACACATGAGCAGTCAGGGCCTACATGCCCGAGGGAGACATCAGCCTTATACCTCCTCGTCCTCCCAGACTCTGCTGCCCCGGGGGAGCCTCCGCTGTCCCCTGGCTGCAGCAAGACCCTTCCATTGTGTGTCTCCCTCTGCGTGTGCACCACCCAGGCCAGAAGCACTGCCCGGGGGGCTCCTGGAGGTCTGCGGGGTGGGGGGGGGGCAGCCCCCAGGGCTCACATAGGCCACGAGGTGCACGGGAAGGCCGAAGGGCTGGGGAGGGGTTTCTCTGGGGGTGTTCCCAGCTTTACTTCCTGATACCATCTCCTCTTCCTCCTCTCATGACCTCGTCCTCCTCCTCCTTCTCCTCCTCCCACCTCCTCAAGGAGCCTGAAGTCTCTCTCCTGCTCTGGGAAGGTGTGATTAATATAGGCAGGATGGGTGGCAGGTTTCCTGGGTCCTATTCTTGGCTGTGGCCTCATTCTGGAATGTGCCCTGAGGTCAAGTGACACTCATCTCTCAGGCTGTGTCAGGAGGAAGGAAGACTAACCCTCCAGCTGGCATTCTCCTGAGGGAGAGGGAAGGCCGGGCAGGCCGGCAGGCCTCCACCGCCCCTCTCCTTCCCGCCTCTCTGGCTCCCGAGCTCTTCAGCACTGTTTCAGGCTTGGGTAAGAATCTCTGTGTCCACATCCCCAATTATCCAGGACAGGGACCTCGGGTGTCCGGGTCCCCAGCGACACCCTGGCCACCTCAGCCCCACGCAGGTGAAGGGGAAACAGGACTCCGCTCCGACACTTCCCGGACTGGACCCTCCCGGAGGTGGGGCCTGTCCCCAGCTCCTTTGTCCGGGGGAGGGGGTGCTCTGTCCTTTTCAAGTCTCGATACTGCCAGGGACTTGACAGGGTGAGGCTGTGCCCATCCTGACCATGTTTGCCATCTCGGCGTGACAGACACGTCCAGTTCTGTCTGAGGATGGGGGCTGTTTTGTCCCCTTTCTGCGTGGGCAGCCAGGAAGCAGAGAAGGGGGCTGGGACCCTGGCAGGACAGAAGCAGGGGGTCCAAAGAGCAGGAATGGACGGTGCTCACAATCCCGATCGGGCACTTTAGGTATGTTGTCTATTTTACTCCTCTCTCCCCTCTCTGAGCGATGTTACTTCTCCCCACCCTAGCCTCACTATCCAGGAAGGCAGGGACACTGGGGGCTTGGTTCTCCCCTGGGTGCCCAGCACGAGGCCTGGCCATAGAGGGTGTCCGGTGAATATTTGTGGAATGAATGAATGAATGCACAAAGCCGGCCCTATGGACACCTTACGGAGGAAGAGACACCTCAAAGGGATTATTTCCCCTCTTTTACTGACACTGAATCTGAGACTCTAAATGTTTACAGGAATCTTGCCCCAGGTCGTAGGTTAATAGACGGAAGAGACAAGATTCCAACTCAGGTCTCTCTGACTTCAGTGCCTACATCCTTTCCAGGGTGACACATATTTTAACCACTGCAGCCACAGGTTAAGGACCCCAGGCAGCCCTTCTCCTCCTGAACTTCCGTAACCCCTGCTTCTAACTGGTCCCTGACCTCTGGGGGGCTTTACAGAAAGGTTATAAACCCGCATTTGTCCATACAGTTGGTACTGAATTCGTGTCGATGAAGTCACATGGAATAAAATTTTAAATTCAGTTCCTCGGTCCCACGAGCTCTATTTCTAGGGCCGCATTTCATGTGGTTGGTGGCCCCCAGGGCGGACGACTCGCACACAGAATGTTTCCATCACCGCAGAAAACTCTGTTGGCTGACTCTCTTATAAAGGATTAGCGCATCGTTCCTGTTTTCTCTGGAGTGAGGGGTCTCTCTGAGGCGACCTGACTCCTAGCTCCTGCCCCGACAAGGACTCCAAGGCAGGTGCTGGTTTGGGTCCTATTGCCCGACAACAATGACCTCATCGTCTCTGGACTCTGATCTCTGCTTGGAAATCTCAGCTTTTCTCCCAGGAGGCTAACAGGCCCTTGTGCCGAGAAAGTGCTTGATGCCCCCTGAGCTCCTCAGGACGTGTGTGGACTGCGGGTGTGGCCCAGCTGCCCGTGGCCCCCGTGGCCCACCCACGCCTGCACTTGCTCCCCCCGCCTGCCATTGACCGCGCCAAGAACGCGGTGGTGGCCTGATGATCGCCCCCCGTGTTCCCCGGGGCCGCGTGTCCACGAAGGAGGCGGAGAGGCAGATGCCAGGTGTGCCGAACCAGCAGAGAGGCCTCTCCAGCGTGTGGGTCCCCGACACCATGAAGATGGCCGTGTGTGACATTCCCTTCCGCGTGGTCTTGAGGAGAAGGCCCAGCTGCTAGGCCCCTGACCCCAGGCCCCCCCGGGGGGGGCCCCACTTCTCTTCCTGTCTGAGCCTACAAACTTCATTTTGTCTCAAGCCCTAGGTGACCACTGACCCTTGAGCCCCACTCATGTCTGACCCCCTCGAGCTCTTCTAACTTGGACTCAGGGACCGCCTCCTAAGCCCCTCTTCACTGGTGACCTAGCAAGCCCCACCTTTAATCGCACGAGCCTTCTGTCACTCGGACCTCCCCTTCACCTCCCCTTTGACCTCCTCCATGAACCCCACTGTGCCCCCAGGCCTGTAAGTCCCGTTTACTATTGACCCCGCCTGCCAGGCCCCCCCTCACCTCTGACCTTGCCCCAGCTTTGACACCATGAGCCCCACCTCCCCTCAGACTGCCTTATTTCTGGCCCCCATGAGCACCCCTCCCCTTTCCCCCAACTCCCTCCCCTCAGCTCCTGCCAACCTGGGTTTTCCCAGAGAGCCCCTGCGGGTGCCCTCAAAACCACCCCCCCTCCCCTACTTCACTCACAATAAACTGCTGTCCCGCCGCCCCCACCCATGCAGATTAGCACACGCAGCCCCATCGGGTGGTGGCACCAGGGGACACCATCCAGGGGGTGGTGAGGGCTGCCACGGGGAGGAGACGCAGTGGGAACTAGAGGTCGTGTCCTCCCATGGCACGGCACGGAGCCCATGACAGTTGCTGCCATGAGCCTCCCAAGAATCAGTCTACCAGGGGGTCAGTCACTACACAGCTCTTCAGAGACCTGGGCTGTAGATGCCATCTTGTTTCTCGCATGGAAGCGCTGACTGAAGGTCTAAGAATTGATTTGTTATGGTCATTGCTGCTCTAATCCAATCGCACAAAAGGGCACCAGATATTTCAAGGCCTCAGGGTCTCCAAAGTGTCCACTAAGGTCTCCTTAGTGTCCGGGGGGTGGCGGTGAGGAAAGGTCAGAGTGATGGAAGGGCCTGGGCTCACACAGCGGCTGCTGTGTGACTTGAGGTAAGTTAACCTCTCTGGGCCTCAGCGTCTTCATCTGCAAAATGGAATAACAATAGCAAAGTCAGTCCTGGGCTTGGTTGCTCCAGCTGGTTGTGGATACTCGCTGTTTCTTGCTCCCGCCCTGCGGCCGGACCAGAGCCGCTAGGACGTGAGAATAGGCTCCTTTTCCCAAAGCTGCCCTTGGACAGCGAAGTAAGAACAGAAGCAGTCTCTCCTGCTGACAAAGGAAGAGTCCAGGACGAGGGTAGCCGGAGAGGAGGGGAGAGAAGAAAGAAGGAGGGAGAGAGACTCAAGGTCGTGCAGCTGGAGACCAGGAAGCAGAAACGGAGTCTAGTAATGGCGTCGAGTAATGGCGGCCGGGGAGGCCCTCAGGCCCTCTCCATCCTTCATTCCTGGCCCCAGTACCTCAGGGCACGGAGCCGAGCTCTTACGGACTTGCTATCTCAAGCGTCACGCCCCATCTCAATGCACCACAAGGGGCCACAGAATAAAAGGGTAGTGGCCTTGGACTCCGACTGGAAGCAATCCTCACGATCATCACGATCATCACGACCAACGATTTCACCTCACGGCCCTGAGGAGAGGAAACACCGGTGTTCCTGGGAGCAGAGTGCAGCTCTAGGGAGACCTACACGGCTGATGCCCCATGCCCACCCCAGAAGGTGGGTACCCTTTACCAATCAGACGCCTCGGCAGCGTCGGGATGAGTCATTGCCATTACTAAGCGTTAACAGCAGCTAATATGTGCTCAGACGGTATCTCATTAAATCTTCACAACCCTGGCAGGTGTGTATTATTTGCCACCATTTAATAGTCTCTCCATTTCAGAGACGATGAAATTGAGGCTCACAGGCATTGAATCATTTGTGCAAGGCCCCTGGCCAAGCAGCGAACCAAGCCTAGGTCAGTGTCTGTGACTCCAAAGCCCGTGCATCTAAATGTACAGCATCGGGGCCCCTGGGGGTGGCCCAGTCAGTTAAATGTCTGCCCTTGGCTGGGGTCATGATCCCGGGGTCCTGGGATCGAGCTCCGCATCGGGCTCCCTGCTCGGTGGAAAGCCTGCTTCTCCTTCTGCCTTTCCCCCTGCTTGTGCTCTCTCTCTCTCTCTCTCTCACTTTTTCTCTCTCTCTCTCAAAATACATAAAATCTTAAAAAAAAAAAAAAATGTACAGCACCCTCCAACACAAAAAGGTGACGAATGTTTCCTCTCACTTCCGCTTCCTCTCTTCCTACTAATCCACAGTAAAGCGTCACGCCTAGGATTCTCATGCAAATGCATGTTTTAAGGCCAGCCGACCTCCCCTAAGAAGGCTGAGCACCAGCCCTTGAGGCTAAGCCACAGGAAGACAGAGAGAGGAGAGGATAAGGGGTTCAAGCCCCATCTCATGGAAGAGTAGGGAGAGTTCCTGTGATTCCCTATGGGGAAGAGGATTAGGCTTAATGCGCTCTATAGCTTACATAATCCTCACACTGCCCGTAACAAGCAGGACTTTTCAGATAGGAGATCTGAGGCTGAGTAGGTTTAGCAGGACACGGCTATTCAAGGGTGCGTTGGGATTCGGTTCAAAGTCTTACTCCAAAGCCCATATTCTTTCTTGTACAGGGTCACTGGGAATAATTTTAGTTGGAGGCTTAATGAGGTCCCTACACTACTCTAGAACATTCTTACTTAGTTCTTAGCAGTTACCAAGGATTCTGTAGGGGAAATTTAAAGATTTTTATTTATTTATTTATTTATTTGACAGAGAGAGAGAGAGAGAGAGAAAGATCACAAGTAGGCAGAGAGGCAGGCAGAGAGAGGATCAGGGGAAGCAGGCTCCCCGCTGAGCAGAGAGCCCGATGCGGGGCTCGATCCCAGGACCCTGAGATCATGACCTGAGCTGAAGGCAGAGGCTTCAACCCACTGAGCCACCCAGGCGCCCCAGGATTCTGTAGGGGAAATTGAGGGGCCCAGACCTCAGTCCCTGCTGGGGAAAGTGGGATGAGACAGGGATCAGACACTGTTCCAAAGCAGGATACATCCTTCTTTCAGAAAAGTGATGCTCTCTGAACATCACAGGCCACGTGAAGGGGCTTGGCCAGCTTGCAGCAGTATTTTCAGAGGATGACAGAGTGCTCAGCCACAAAGGAAGCCCGGGGGAGCCTGGGGAAGGGCATTGCCCAGGGAAAGTGACCCAGGAGAAAAGTTATTTGGGGCCGTTAATTTCAGGCTTCGATTTTATATTAAGCTTTTCCTTCAAAGCCCCATTCTTTGATTTATGCTCAAACTGGAAGATATACTGTAAGTGTCCAAAGGGCCAAACTGGAAAACGGAACAGTTGAGCTCTGAAAAGACCTGCTCCCTTGGCTCGGAGTAGAGTGTGGTGATGGCGGGTGGGAGTCCCCGGGGGTGTTTGAGTTTATGCAGCGAACATGCGCACCTGTGCTTTCCACCAACGCCGGCTTCCGGGAGGGTTCACCTGCTATGAACCCTGATACTTAACAAAAACAGAGAGTTTTGTCTCTAGAGGTAGGAAAACAAATGCGATGACCCCTAGAGGGAGCTTCTAGCCTGAGGAGGGTTCTAGGACAAGCATCTTGAAAAGATAACAATGAGAACCATCCCCTCCTGGGCAACCTACCCCAGGCTCCTTCCCTTGGACTTCTTACCTGACCTCCTCCCCGTGCCACCCCTGGGCTTGATAAACAGACTTCTGTTTTTTGTTTTTTTTTTAAAGATTTTATTTATTTGACAGAGAGAAACACAGCAAGAGAGGATGCACAAGCAGAGGGAATGGTAGCGGGAGAAGCAGGCTTCCTGCCAAGCAGAGAGCCCTATGCGGGGCTCGATCCCAGGACCCTGGGATCATGACCTGGGCCGAAGGCAGACCCTTAACGACTGAGCCACCCAGGCGCCCCGATAAACAGACTTCTAAACCAGCTCTCTCTTTTCTTTTTTTTTTTTAGAGAGAGAGAGAGCGCGCGCATGAGAGGGGAGAGGTCAGAGGGAGAAGCAGGCTCCCCGTGGAGCAAGGAGCCCGATGTGGGACGCGATGTGGGACTCGATGTGGGACGCAATCCCGGGACTCCAGGATCATGACCTGGGCTGAAGGCAGACGCTTAACGACTGAGCCACCTAAGCACCCCGATAAACAGACTTCTAAACCAGCTCTCTTTCACAGTGTCTTTCTGTTCAAAACTCGGAACAATGAAAAAAATTAAAATATCCGAAGTCGAAGGCCACTTCTCCTGGGAGTGATAGGTTGGGAGCCTCCCGTTCTGGTTTCCTCGGCTCCCCCCCCCCCCGGCCCCCTGCGCTCCCCCCAAGGGTTAGCACACAATCTTCCCACTGTGGACACATCTGATGGAGAAAGACAACCTGGACCAGGTTTTTCCTCCACCGAGGCTGGGACTTGGAGGAAGCCCATGCCTCCCCACACGACGCATTCTTATCACTTGGTAACTCCCCCTGCACTAGGTTCCCTCAGAAGGGCATGCTCTCTCCTTTTTCTGTTCATACCTCCACATTCCCCTGTGTCTGATCCTTTAGGGGTGTGGGTTATCTTTCCTTAGAATGTAACTCCTTGAAAGGTCCTATAGCTTTCGATGCATCACCACGAGTTCCTAACCCCGTAGATGCTCCGTAAATGTACTGAGTGGATGACACAGGGATGGGTTCAGATGAGATCTCCCTCTGTCTGAGACAGTTTAGGGACCTGAGTGGAATCTGACCCCAGAGCAGCTATGGAGACACTCACCCTTTTGCCGCCCTAAGTACGAGGAAAGCCTGGACTGTAGACCTCGGGTGTGGGTGGTGCCGAGAGTGACTTCTCACAGAATCTGAGCGCCCAGACGGCAGCAGTGATGCGGATAAATACAACCAACCCGTGACCCCCCAGTTCTCACAGCCTCTTCCACCGGGCAGCAGAAGCGATATTAGAATGAGGTGAGGGTGCTGAGCAAATCACCCCTTTTAGGACCACGCTGGGCGCGCATGGGGAGCTCGGCGCAAAGCGGTGTCTTGGATAAGGTCCCCTGAATAATCAAGCGTGGTTCTTTCACAAAGCCTTCCTATTGAGGTCAGCTGAAGGAGCCATATAGGGTTATGAGGAAAGACCACAGACTTTGGAAACAAAATCCCACAGCTCAAGTCCCAGCTCCACTGGCCATAACCATCACAAGCTCCCTGCTTCCATTTCTTTATGTATAAATGCAGGGAACAGCACAGCCTTCAGAGGGCTCTTATGAAATTATAGGAGTTAAAACATACAAGTGCTTAGAACAATATCTCTGGGGCGCCTTGGGTGGCTCAGTGGGTCAAGCCTCTGCCTTCGGCTCAGGTCGTGATCTCAGGGTCCTGGGATCGAGCCCCGCATCGGGCTCTCTGCTCAGCAGGGAGCCTGCTTACCCCCCTCTCTCTCTGCCTGCCTCTCTGCCTACTTGTGATCTCTCTCTCTGTCAAATAAATAAACAAAAAACTTTAAAAATAAATAAATCTTTTTTCCCTAAAGATTTTATTTTATTTATTTGGTACAGAGACAGAGATCACAAGCTACCCACTGAGCTACCCAAGCGCCCCAAGTAAAATCTTTAAAAAAAAAAAAAAAAAAAGCACCATCTAGCACATAGTAAATACTCTAAAGCGTTGGCTATTATTATTGCGCTTCTGACTTTGGTTGTTCCCTCTGGACTCCCGCAGAGTCCAAATAATGCCAAAGTCATCATCACTCAAAGCAGCAGCATGCAAGGTACAGGCGCAGCTACCCTCCTTCCAAGTCTGGAAGAAACCACACAGCCATCAGGAAAGCGTGGTGTGTCCGCCGGTATTTGTCCTGGGTCTCCGCACTTCTGCAAAGCCTCCCCCAAGGGGAACTGATCTCCAGGACAAGCCCCAGGACGGGGTGCACAGAGGCTCCTCCTGCACGGTTCTCTCCCCTTTCCCAGATCCCGAAGGAGGGGCAGATAGAGGACACCCGCCCCAGTCACCTTCCTACCTGCGGCCAGATCCTCCTCAGGCAGAGGCTCCTGGGGGAGGTTAGGTCTTACCTTCCCCTGTCTATTCCTTTTACACAGAATCCAATAAGTTCTTTGGACTTTTGTAGCTCAGATACTAAGCAAGTCTCCTCCCAAAAAAACATTTCTTCCTAAGCTACAAAACAAAACGAAAAACAAGAAGTTTCCTTCGTTTCTCCCAACCTATTACAGAATTCAGAAAGATGACATTTCCTTAGGTAAGATTCTTTAGAGCCCTCTGAAAACTGGGTAGTTCCCAAAGTCTTTATTTTTTTTTAAAGATTTTATTTATTTATTCGACAGAGAGAGACATCACAAGCAGGCAGAGAGGCAGGCAGAGAGAGAGGGGGAAGCAGGCTCCCTGCCGAGCAGAGAGCCTGATGTGGGGCTTGATCCCAGGACCCTGAGATCATGATCTGAGCCGAAGGCAGAGGCTTTAACCCACTGAGCCACCCAGGCGCCCCATCCCAAAGTCTTCAAAGGGCCTCTGGTGACACCTCTGTTTCTAGAAAGACTGCCCAGGGACTGCAGCTATTGAAATGGTTTGGAGATCCCATCACATTTCCTGGAAATAGAAAAGAGTTAGCAGAAAGGAAGTCACCAGGGCTCAAACTTCACAATGACATGTAGTTTACAAGACGAAGAGTATTCTTTTGGGGACAGAGCTCTGGGGTCAGTAGGCAGATCTGGATAATCAGAGTGGGAAGAGACCAGGCATGCCCATTACAGACCAAATCAAAATCCAAACTTCATCCTTTCTAGCAATGAACTAACTGATGGATGGTGTGTGTGTGTGGGGGCGGGGGGGCTGGATAGCATGGAAAAGCCATCTGAAAGGGGCACCTGCATGTAGAGAAGGGGATGCGTCCACAGCTTTCATAACCCAGACTGACCCCATTCCCTTCCTTCGGTATCCGTAAGGCATCGATTTATACCCATTTGCTAGAAACTAGCACACTTGTCACACCTCTTCCTACATGCTCTAGAAGGGGCCACGGCGCTAGGTTCCCCTGACTCCCTCGACAGTGCTCAGGAAGGAAAAGGAGGCTCAAGATCCGCAGAAGGGCACGCAGAGCCCCAGTGTTTAGAAATGGCTGGAACCTGATGGCTGGGAAGGAAGTTTATATTTGGCTTTAACATTTAGGACCTCAACACTGTAAAAGCAAGGGCTAGCTTATTTGGTAAATGTGTTTTTTCCACAATTATCTTTGAAAGACTTGGGTGTATAGACAGAAGGGATGCAACTTACAGTATATGCCAAGGTTTGTCTAAAAATATTTTACACCTGTTCTCTGTTCTGCACACTGGTCATATTTTATCAGTGAAGTAAAGTACTCCTAATGCCAGGCGGAATGTGTTTTTCCTTCCAAGTCCTCAATGTTTTTCCCTTTTGTAAAGCAAACCTCCTCTTCTTTTCTACCTGCACAAAATAAAGCTAGCACCGTTCTCTCACCAGGGCTACTTTGAACTCCTATTCCTGAGTGGGTGTTGTTTAAATAGCAATAGCCATTTCAATACTTTTCACAACGGTGTGGACACTTTGGCCACCTTTCTGGCTGCTCGCAAAAGGAACGTCAGCTTGTATCCAGGGTTTAAATCAGCTTGCTGATTGTGTGAGAAAGAATGCCGAAACACGGTTTCCCCACACCCACTCAGTGGTATTTCTCACTGAAACATGGAGAGAAGAGCTCTTAGGGTATTGCCGTAGAATTTTTGTTTAATTCTCTGTGGATGCAAATAACAGACTGGACAACAAAATGTCGCTCTGATAAAGACAGTTGGGGTCTACATGTACGTTTCTGATTTCAAAGGTCAACAAACCAAGGGTCAAAGTCTGGACTTTGTGCCTTCTAACTACTGTAACCCCCTAAGAACACATGTTCCATGACCTCACTGACAACTCTTCATAGCGAGGGGATTAGCACTTCATGAACAGCCCGGGAAAGTATACTGATACCTCCCTACCCATTCTGCGGATGAAGAAAACTGAGTCCTCTGAGCCAAATCACTCAATATGCTTAAGGAAGGAATTAGACTCCATTTCAAATCACCTCCACACAGGAGCTGCCCCCTCACTGTTTTTTCCTAGGGTTTGTGAGATGATCTCAAAGCTCCACTTGTGGACTCTATATGAAGCAACCTTCTAAAATATGAATCTTAAACCCCAAATATTGAGAAATGGTTAGTAGATATTTACTACTTCAGTTTCCATTAAGATGACTTTTAGCCCAAGCTAAACTTCCAAAGGCCCAGCCAAGGGTTGAGCAATACTTGGTCCAATCAAATTCTTCTTTTTATTTTTTTATTTTATTTTTTTTTAAAGATTTTTTTTTTTTTATTTATTTGACAGAGAGAAACACAGTGAGAGAGGGAACACAAGCAGAGGGAGTGGTAGCGGGAGAAGCAGGCTTCCCGCCGAGCAGGGAGCCCGATGTGGGGAGCCCGATGTGGGGCTCGATCCCAGGCCCCTGGGATCTGACCTGGGCCTAAGGCAGACGCTTAACGACTGAGCCACCCAGGCGCCCCTAGTCCAATCAAATTCTAACTACCTCCAGATCTAAAAGATTGGCACCCGGTATAACAAGATGTAATCCATGTAGAAACTACCGAAATTGTTCGGAGCCATTAAAAAAATGGGTTTTTCTGTTTACTGTGCAGGTTTGTTTGTTTTTTTTTTTCCCTAAGACTTATCTGAGAGAGAGTGTGTGTGAGTGGAGGGAGGAGCGGAAGGAGAGAGAAAAACAGATTCCACACTGAGCACACAGCTTGACTAGAGGCTGGATCCCATGACCCTGAGATCATGATTTGAGCCCAAGATCTGGACACCTAACCTACCAAGCCCCCCAGGTGCCCCCGCTGTGCAGTTTATGCATGTTCCGAAACTCACAGCAACACTAATGGGAATGTAAGTTCATCCATAATAGCTATGCTTCTAAAATGTGACTTTTTAAACCAAAATGTATTTTTTTTCAAGGAAGGCTTTCAGAACCAGTTTGAAATAAGAGGTCATTTGATTTCCATAATGTTTTAAAATAAGGGTAAGAAGACCCTTTATCACAACATCTATACATACAGAAATCATGTTTTTCCAAGTAACTTAGAAATAGGTCATAGGTACTAGGGAACACATTGTTGAAGACTATTTCGGTGACTGACTTGACCTTTCCTTATGGTGTTTATCAATAGCACACGCGAGGAACATATGTGAAAACGGCCCTAAGAGGCCAACAATTACAATTTTACTTAGAAGGAATGGGGCCACTAAGTCTATAGTCCTTATTGTCTGAGGGAATCATCCAGTGGTTCTAAAAGGAGAGAAGCATTTGACACAATTGAATTTAGAGAATCAACAAAATTAAAGTACTGACTTGATTTCTAAAAACATTTCCAGATAGCCTGTATTTATAGTTTTTGGCCACTGGAAATAGAAAGTATTTCCCCCATATATCATCATGACTTCTAAGCATGGCCAAGAGCCTCCCATTAGACTCTTCTCGAGAACACTCCTGTAGAGTCTACCAGTCATGTGGCTAATACATCAAAAATAGTCTTATTCCCCTGACTTCAAATCAGAAAAACTAATCCCAGGGAACAAAGTATCGAGTTGAAGAGCATAAACTCTGGAACTTTACTGAGTTTGAATTCCAGCTCTGCCACTTACTGGCCATATGATGGTGTGTGAGTTAACTGTCTGAGCTCCCCTTCTGTAAGCTGTTAAAACTATGCATGGTGCCTAGTAAGTGCTGTATGAGTATTTGTTAACCAAATGATCTAAAACATTTTTTAAAAACTGCTTTTACGGAAGGATTGGACTAATTTTCCAGTTATATGCACAGATATCAATCCAAGGTTCATTAAACATGAAGATAGTGTCTTCCTAATATTAACACAAAAAACCCTGAAGAACTTAGATCTCAAGTGGCCTCTTGGGCCAGATCGATTAAGCATCAACTGACTGGCATACTCAACAGTTAAGGAGTTACACTGTATAAGGATGTACAGTATAAGGTATAGTATATACCTTATACACTTATATATAATAGTATAGGGAATCTATATGGCAATGGCAATGTTACATATTTGTCTTCTAATAAAGCTGTTTTCCTCTTACCTGATCTTGCACTAGAGTTATTATCCTGCTTCTGATGAAAGCATGCATTCTATCCAAGCAAAGATACACACTTGCTATGCCATGTCTAAGCTCCTTTCAGTCCGTGTAGGGAAGGGTTAATGGAGGAAGATCTCCAACCAGCGTCTTATCTCATTAAATTGAGTACGTCCAACTAGAGATACTTAAATTTTCTACATGTTATAGTGACTTGTTTTTACAATAACCTACCTCCTGAAGATTTGTGAGAGTAAGTCTCTCAGTTAAAATGCCTGTATGTAAGACATGTGTACGAGAATAAAATTAACACCAACACACATTAGAACATTTTAAACTCATGGCACCTTTAATTTCACCTTCAAAAATTAAGAAGTTAATCACAGTAAATAAAGACTGTCATTATCTTTAAGGAGGTTTTTTTTTTTTTTTTTTTTTAAAGATTTTATTTATTTGACAGAGAGAAACACAGCGAGAGAGGGAACACAAGCAGAGGGACTGGTAGCGTGAGAAGCAGGCTTCCTGCGGAGCAGAGAGCCCGATGCGGGGCTCGATCCCGATGCGGGGCTCGATCCCGATGCGGGGCTCGATCCCGATGCGGGGCTCGATCCCGATGCGGGGCTCGATCCCGATGCGGGGCTCGATCCCGATGCGGGGCTCGATCCCAGGCCCCTGGGATCTGACCTGGGCCGAAGGCAGACGCTTAACGACTGCGCCACCCAGGCGCCCCTTTAAGGAGGTATTTTGACGGAAGGTCTACATTTGCCATCTAATATAGGTTAAAGCTATTCAAAGGAGATTTGATGATCTACCTGATTTTAGAAAAGACGGGCAGTAAAGGGATATTTGAAACTCAGAGAGCTACTTTTTGGTATCAACTTATTCACTCATCAGTGAGCTATGCCCTCTGTAACACAGGATTTTGGACACCAGGATCGGGTTGCTATACAGTATCCATATTTACAGAAGTGAAAACAATGGGAAAAACCTATGAAGATAATTAACTCATCAGGGGCCCCTGCCTGGCTCAGACGGCAATGCATGTGACTCTCGATCTCAGGGCTGGTGGGTATAGAGATGATTTAAAAATAAAATCTTAAAAATATAAAAAGATAATTAACTCATCAAATCATCAACCAAAACATTTTCCACAAAGGAACCAAAGTGTGATAGCAGAGTGAGAAGCAAAGGATTTGAGACCAAGATGTAAGCAAGCTTTCCTAAGGCTTTATAAGGTGTGCTAGGCAAAAGCACCTCTGACTCGTAACTACAGGAAAGAAACTGGGGGTTGCTGGAGGGGAGGTAGGTAGGGGGCTGGGGTAACTGGGTGACAGGCATTAAGGACGACATGTCATGTGATGAGCACTGGGAGTTATATGGAACTGATGAATTACTAGCTCTGTATCTGAAACTAATGATGTACTTTATGTTGGCAAATTGAATTTAGATTAAAAAAAAAAAAAGCACCTTTTGAAAAATTTCCATTCCTGAGGATGCCTGGCTGGCTCAATCAGTGGAGCTTGTGACTTTTGATCTCAGGGTTCTGAGTTCGAGCCCCGTGCTGTGTAGAAATTACTGAAAAGTAAAATCTTTTTTTTTTTTAAAGTCTTTTTTTTTTTTAGATTTTATTTACTTGACAGAGAGAAACACAGCGAGAGAGGGAACACAAGCAGAGGGAATGGTAGCGGGAGAAGCAGGCTTCCTGCTGAGCAAGGAGCCCGAGCTGAAGGCAGACGCTGAACGACTGAGCCACCCAGGCGCCTCTGAAAAGTAAAATCTTAAGAAGAAAAATTCCTCTTCCTTGGCCAAAATCAAAAACACATGAAACAAGTGTTGGCAAGGATGTTTTGAAAGGGGAAGCCTCATGGTGGGAATGTAAACTGGTACAGCCACTCTGGAAAACAATATGGAGGTTCCTCAAAAAGTTAAATATGTAAAACTACCCCATGATTCAGCAATTGCATTACTAGCTATCTATCCAAAGAATACAAAAATACTAAGTCAAAGAGATACATGCACCCTGATGTTTATAGCATCATTATCTACAATAGCCAAATTATGGAAACAGCTCAAGTGTCCATCGATTGAGGAATGGACACACACACACACAAATGGAATATAATTCAGCCATAAAAAGAATGAAATCTTGCCATTTGCAACGACATAGATAGAGCTAGAGAGTATAATGCTAAGTGCAAGAAGACAGTCTGAGAAAGACAAAGATGATATGATTTCACTCATATGTGAATTTTAAGAAACAGAACAAAGGGGGGGGGGAGAAAAGAGAGACAAACCAAGAAACAGACTCAACCATAGAGAGCAAACTGATGATTATCAGAGGGGAGATGGGTGGGGGGACGGGTGAAATAGGTGATGGGGATTAAGGAGTACTTGTGATGAGCACCAGTAATGTATGCAAGTGTTGAGTCCTTATAATGTACACCTGAACCTACTATTACACGGGATGTTAACTGGAAATAAAACTTTAAAAAAAATCTCCATTCCTAATGAGCAAAAAGGACATGAAAACAGTCTCTGTTCATTCTTTAAAAAAAAAAAAAAAAGTCCTCAAGAATACCAAGCTCAAATTGAACGGATTTTTTTGAAACCAATCAAGATTCAAGCACCAAACCAACAAACGTAGCAATATGACATTTCCCCGCTATCTTTTGGCAACAGGCGCATCTCTAAGATGTGGAGGACATTCATATTTACATTAAGCTCAATTATTGAAAATCTGATTGTATTAGCGTTCCAGGCTGTTACAAATTCTGTTGTATATCTACTGGCCAGCTGCTTTAATTCTGATTTTCAGAAAGAGCATGTTGTCTTTCTCTGTAAAAAGGCAATTTTCTGTTAAGCCTGTGATAACTTCACCCACAAGGCTCTAGCAGAAACTAGTACTTAAAACCATTATGATTGTTCTTACAGCCATTCAAACTTGGGGATCACGGAAGCACATAATTGATAATGCTGGCAGACCAGCTCTCTGCCAGTTCCACTCACGGTCCCAGCACTTCTCCATAGCCTCATTCTGTCCACCCAAGGACAAAGGCCTCACCATGGAGCGGATGAAACAGCTCAGCTCGGTTATTCCCAGTGCTTGTTTCCTTAAAACTTTTTATTCCTCTAAACGGCATGGGTAACAGACAAAAGGCTTTTGTACACTGGTGTCCAAAAAACTCATTTAAGACCAAATTTATTTCACCAGTATCCTAGACAGTGCTGGTTCCTTACTATAAATGTAGTTTTCTTCCAATCCAGGCAATTTTCTCACCCATACTATGTCAACACTATCAATGGACACTTAAACAGTGAAATGACTCATTTTACTTTAAAAATAGTGTCTCCCTCTTCCAACTCATCACTTTTTAAAAATTTCATCCCTACCAGGCCACTACAATTTGACATATTACAGGTGAGTAAACTTTGAATCTCCCAGCTTTCCCCAAGGCAGCAGGTTGGCTATCCAATTGTATTTAAAATAAATTAAATATAAATAATTTTTTAAAAAATTAAAGATCTTATTTATTTATCTGATAGAGATCACAAGTAGGCAGAGGCAGGCAGAGAGAGGGGGGAAAGCAGGCTCCCTGCTGAGCAGAGAGCCGATGCAGGGCTTTATCCCAGGACCCTGAGATCATGACCTGAGCTGAAGGCAGTGGCTTAACCCACTGAGCCACCCAGGCTACCCCCTATCCAATTGTATTTAAAAAATAAAGAAAAGGAAACTTTCTTGCTGGGAAAATGTACACAAATACTAACATTTAGCACCCTGTCCGGTCTTGAGTAGATTTTTTTTTTTTCTTGAGTAGATTTTGATCATAAATTCTCCAACTAAATATGACTGAACTTTAAGTGGAAGGATTAATAAACAGACCTAGTCTTTCTTTTCAACTAGTTAGGCCAGCTGCTTTGTCCAAGCAAGGTTTCTGAGCTATTCATCTCCCATGCAGAAACAGAAACCGATCCAATGGTCTCCCCATATACATTTCAAATAAATCCTCTCCGGTTACATGAGTGAATTTCATCATTGGACTCTTAGGTATCAGCACACCACCACAATTTAACACTTGCTGCAAAATAGGGTTGCCTAGCCTTAGCATAACCATCCCTATTCACAGGGAGACAGATGTGGGCTGAAGAAAGTTGCTTAAAAATATGTAAATAAATAAATAAATATGTAAATAAATAAATAAAGCCATCCCGAGCATTGGTCAGGCCGTGCAGTTTTGACAAGACGTTTTATGTGGCGAACTGCTACTATGTGGTGCAGTAGGAGTCCAATTGCTTTTCCATCATTCCTTCATGATTCTAGGAGTCAGACCTCTCGGCAGCACTAGCATTTACATCTTAACTCCAGAGGCAGCTCTTTGGCCAAGGCTTCAAAACAAAGAACACGATAAGCGTTTTTAATTTTAAAGAATTTTAATACAAACTTAATATAAACTATTTCAGTCCCTCTTAACATGTAAGACACTGACTCAAAATACTTTTATACCGTTTTTTTCAAGTATTGCACAATATAGGTACAAAATTAATATTTACGATTACATTTTCTTCCATAATATATAGCAAAAATCTTTAAACCTTTAACAGAAAATACATTTTTTTGAAAAAGCAAATATTCGTACATTTTAATTCCACCACTAAAGGAATATCCTGTACACAATTTTGAGAATAGTTGATGTCTTTAAGATGGATATTTTACAATTTCAGTAAAAAAAATACACGAAGCTGCTGCTGTCACAGGTCACTGTAGTAAAAAGATATAAATGCAATACCGTGTCGTAGAAACAATATATATATCCTCTGATATTTTACAAACTTTGTACTAAATTAAATTATACAATTAGAAAAGACCAATAAACCCACTTATTAGTGCCAATTTTTTATAAAAAAAAAATCAGCCATGTCCTTGCTATATCTTAAATACTGTAAGAGGCCATATCTGAGAGTATACTTTAAAATATACAGTCAGTATAAAATAACTTTGTGCTTGGTTGGCAAATGAAAAATGATGCAGGTTTTATTTTTGTAACCAAGCTTGAATGTATCCTTACTATAAGCTTAAAAAAAAAATCTCAAGGAGGTGAAAAAAAAAAAAAAATCCCCCTTGGGCCCGTGCATTTTAACTTGTACGATTCTTTTTTTTTTTTTTTTTTTTCCTCCTCCTTTTTTAGTTAGCCATAACAGGCTGGAATTGCTGGTTAGAATACTGCATGTTATTTAAGCTAAAATTCAAGCCATCTACAAAAGACTTCTCGTTGAGGCCTCCATAGGCCGCAAACACATCAAAGGCATTACTGTACTGGAGAGGACTGAGGCTAAGGGGGTTGTCACCTGGGAACATTCCATTGGTACTACTACCTTGACCCTGCATATTAGGAAAAATAAATTCCTTGGCATTGGGAGAAAGAGCGGAGGCTTTCTGCTGCGGCTGCTGCGGCTGCGGCTGCGGCTGCGGCGGCGGCGGCGGCTGGGAGGGCTGCTGCGGCTGCTGCTGGGGCTGCTGCTGGCTGCCCAGGCCGAGCCCGTACAGAGAGTGCACGGAGGAAGAGATGGCTTTCTGCTTCAAGAGGTCATTCACATTCAAGCCGAGGTTGATAGGAGAAGTGCGTGCAACCTTGTTGCTGCGGCCACTATTCTTCATTTTGGTAGAGCCAAACTTGGTGGCAGCAAAAGTGGCAGTGGTAAAGGTTAAAGGCTGAGTGGACCGGGGCATGAAGGTAGGGCTGACAGCAGCAGAGTGACCAAAGGGAGGCGACGGAGAGCTGGACACTGACGAGGCTGGGTCACTGATGGGCATAAAAACCTGGGCCTCTGGGTTAAAGCTGTTTTTGATCTCCTTATCCAACTCACATCCATTTTCATTATTATCATCCACATAAAGCACTTTCACTGGTCCCTTTTCACCAATTTGGTAGGAAACCTCAAATGGGTCGATCCAAACACTAAGATCCTGGGGCAGATTGCCACGAACATCATCAATGTCCAAACCACTCTCTTTGGATGCTTGTTCAATCACTGGGTCCACTTTCTCCCCTATGTGTATACATCTAAACCCTGATCCTTTGTATGGCTTTTCAGGATACCAGTGCCCTTCATATTTCTTCTTAAGAAGTCTTTCAAGCTCTTCACCAAAAATGTTGACACGTCTCCTGGGAAGCTTATTGTACAAATATGAAATAATAAAATTTAGTGCTACTTGGATTTCAAGCTGCATAGCTGCTATGCCACAAAGTGAGATTTGTGTTTCAACTTCCCCCCACACACGCACACAAAAGTGTTCAGTTTGTGGCAGAGAAACAAATTTTCATTCAAAGTGCTGGTATTTTGTAGATTATCCTTCACCTTGAGTGGTCTTGCTCCTTAAAGAAAAACAAAACAAAACAAAAACAAACATGTCCAAATAAGATAAATCTAAGTCCCACAACCTCTTCTTACCCCCAGAGCAATTTTACTTTTGAAAAAGTCTAATAGGCTAGAAAGTCAGAAAAACATAATCAGCACAAAATAAAGGAACATACAATAGAAAATTGTTTATTAAAGTTCAAAATCTCATGGGACAATTTGGGATTTACAGTTAAAACAATATATTTAAAATCCTATTATTTACTTTTTTTTCTGAATCCAGCTCTAAATATATATATACACACACACATATATATGTATATGTGTGTGTGTGTACATATATGTATCCAGCATATGAAGTGTATTTCTTCCCTCAGTTCTCAAAAGAATATTTATTGGAAACTCTACTCCGCACACCCATCCACCCACCCCCACACACCAGTTATAGAAAGTGATCATATTCCTATTCACTAATTTGGAAGTGAATTCTGTATTTCAGTTCATCCTGGATATATGCTGCTTCAATCTGCTGTATCGATAAGCGTTTAGACACTGGAGAAGTTAGGAAAATTATTTTAATTTCCGAAGTACGTGATGCTAAAATTAAAAATACTAAATGCTAAATGAATTGCCATCCTAATGAAGGATAATTATGAGCCAAATTATCCTACATAGCTGCCCATCTTAAATACACTAAGGGCATACAATGTAATAATCGAGCTTCCCTGTGCTTTTTCTTTTCAGTGTGTATTTTTCAAAATCAGAAAATATCTCTTTGGCAGCAAGTGAACAAAAGCAACAATTTCAAAACAAAAATAATCTATTGATTAGTCTCTTTAAAGGGCAGGGTTTCTGAGTTTTATTCTGATTTTCAAAACCACCTCCCTCCTTCACGATAAGAGAACAGCCGGAGAGGCTCGTACGAGAAGGTCGACCTTTAAACGTTTGCTGGATCAGCACTGGGTGGGGATAAGAAAAGATCAAGGGCAAACAGAAGATATTTGCAAAAGGGATCTATCTGTACGCTGAGGTTGATTTAAAAGGACATTTAAAAAATCAAGTTGGTATTAATCCATCTGTTCCATTTTCCATATACGTGGTGACAAAGGGAAAAGGATCCCTGGCTGCCCTCAAACTACACTTTGCAAGCCCGAAGCCTGAGCGCCGGCAAAGGCAGCTGATTAAGCCAAATCGCTTGACGGTGCAGCCGAGCGAAATTCAGGCTCCGCGGAAGGTAGTTTTAAAGCAACGCCTTAAGACAGGAGTGTGAAGAATTACATAAACAGCCAGTTGGGTCTCATTAGATTTCTGCTCACAGCCCTCGGAGCCCAAGCGCTGGAGCAGCAGCAGCAAGAGGAGGAGGAGGAGAGGAGAGGAGAGGAGGAGGAGAGGGAGAGGAGTACAAGTCTCCTCCAAAAAGGAGGAGGAGGAAGGCCACGAGAAATGGCAAAGCAGCCACTCGGGGCCGGGCACCGGGCAGGTCCGGGCGCCGGCCGCTCCGGGTCAGCCGCTCCCCTCCCCCCGCCGTAACCCGACCCGCCGCTCCCGCTCCCGCCCCCAGCCCGAGGCTCCTGGGACCCGGCCAGAGCCCGGGGAGCACCGGCTCCCCCGCACCCTTTTCAGTCCCGGCGGCCGCGGCCCCCCTCGAGCTCGCCGCTCCTCCCCGGCGCCCCAACCCCCGATTCCCGGTCAGCTCCGCCCGGGCCGCCCTTCCCCGTTTACCCTCCCGGCCCGGCCGAGCCAGACGCGCCGGCCGGCCCCGCCTCCAGGTCCCGGGCGCGCTGGGGCCCCTCGGAGCCGCTCCCCTCCGAGCCGCTCCTCTCCGCGCCCGGGCCGCGACGCCGCCGTCCCCGGGGGCTCGGGGCTCGACGCCGCCGGAGCTCCTCGGTCCCCGGACCCCGCCCGCCGCCCCTCGATACTTACGGGCTGCTTCCACCACAGAGCCGGCCGCGGGGCTCGGGAGAAGGGGCGGCAGGGCGGGGGCTCGGGAGGGTCGGCAGCGGCCAGCAGGCTGAATGCAAGACGGCGCCGCCGGGCGGAGGACGGGGGCCTCGGCGCGGGCCTCGGGAACTCGCCCCCTGTGGCTCGGGGTGTCGGGGACAGGTCAGGCGAGCGCGCTCACTTCTCCACACAGCCCGGTGCCCGGCCCAGCATCCCCGTAGTAAGGCCACTCCGCGCCGGGCCAGAGCTTCGCTCCTTCTGCCGCGGCGCGCGCCCCGCCTCTCGTTTTATAGTCTCCTCCCCGCCCCCCCATCCCCTCCCATAGGGGTGCGCGCGCGCCCGCCTCGCGTCACACAGCTCGGGGCCGCGTAACCATTCCCCGCCCTCCCGCCCCTCACCCCAGACCCTCGGCGGCGGCTCCGCCCCTGCCCTGCCCCTCGACGCCATTGGTCGGGTGCCGCCTGCCCATGTCCTGACGGGCGGCGGGGGGGACCTGTACTCAAGGCCACACCCCTCGGGCTCCACGACGGCCAATGAACCGACGTCCTGGATGCTCTGTGGGCGGGGTTAAGGGAAAACTAGGAAAGGGACTGGAGGAGAGAAGTGCCAGTGAGGGCGACGGTGGTGGGTGGGGCGGCTGACGCTGGGTCTAAGCGGAGAGCCCCGGAGAGCAGGGGGGAGGGGAGCGAGGCAGGTGGCGGAGAGGCGGGGGAGAACTGGGAGGAGAGCCCGAGGCCTCGAGAGGGAGGGGACACTTTACAAAAAATGCCCAACCCAGTGGGACTGTGGCCCAGGAAAATCCCACTCGTGGACGAGCTATCAAATCGGACTCCAGTGCACCCGGGAGAGCCTAGAGAAAGGGCGAACTGTGACAGGGACTCGTGCACCCGATTCATTGAATAATAATCACCTCAGGGGCCTAGGCCAACTGCCACCCAGAGAGTGGCAACAGCAGAACCCAAAGCTGCCGTGCCGGGCTGGGGGTGGGGAAGGGAGACCACCTGGCCACACCTCCCGCCTAGGTGACAGTTTAACTGCCTCTGCATCCCACATCAGACCTCCCCGTGCGACCCGGCGGCAACTTGGACGTGGGGGTGGCCTAAGACTGTAAGAAGAATCACATTTTACTCCCAATGTCACAGCCTAGGCCTCGGTGCCAGATTGCGTACGTACCTAAGTATATATATGCATGCGTGTATTTCAAGTGTACTTTAACATCAATACACATAATACACACGGTGCCTTCCTGTAAGGTGCGTTTAAGATACTCTTCGGTTGAAATATGAGCGGAGAAATAGGGAGCGGGGAAAGAGAGGGACTCGAGGGAGGCCGGTAGGCGCCCCTTTTCACAACCTGCAGCCGAGAAATACACGAAGTTACATTGGGAGTGGAACCGGGCGTCCCTCTCGGCTAAAAATATTACTCACAGGTAGCAACGACGCCTGATTGGCCGCGCTTCTCCCTTAGCAACTGGGCGATTGGCTGTCTGGTATCCAGGAGACCGACGTCAAACTCGCAGGAGAAAGGGGAGAGAAAGTCTAAGCCGAGGGAAGGGTGGAAGGGGGAGAGCGAGGAGCAATGAATGAAACGCCCAGCGCTGGCCTTCTCTCCCCTTTGCTCTGCCCTCAAGAAGTGCTTCCTGGAAAAACACCAGTTGGGGCTCCGCCTTCCTCTTAAAACTGTGGGGCCTGCACTCTCAACCTGCTGTAAGGAAGTTAAAGCGCAACTCCCCGCAGAGTGGGGTGTCCGCGGAGCCGGCTGTGTAGACCAGCTGTGCTCCTTGCACGCACACCCGCTGGAGGTGTTAGGTCTAGAGGCTTTGCGCTTTATGGATGCAAAATCCGATCGTAGCCTTTTTCTCTACCCTGACTCTCAGACCCTCGTGCCTCGGCCCCCGTTTCCATTTAGAAGGAACCCAGTCGATAGAGGATATTTCTAAAGTCCCCGATGTGTGTGGGATGGGTTGAGGGTGGGAGTGGTCAGGTGGCCGATTTCAGGTTTATTGCACGGATTCCTAAAATTCAGGCGGCCTGTTTTAAGAACAAGTTTTACGCGATGACTCTTTAAATTCCGATTTTTTTAGTCTTTGGATTTTTTGTAACAAGGAAAAGTGGGATTTGATTGCGAAAGTGGGGATGTGTTTTATTTTATTATTTTTTGGAAACATTTTAAGTTAAATGTTTCTCTGCATCAAGATATATTCTTTCAGTGTTTTCTACTTTTTGCTCAGTTGTATTTTTTGTTTTCTATAATGAATATCCATTCTATTTGTTATAAAAAGTGGGTTATTTTTAATTTTGTAATTAGTTGAGCACAGAAATTACAAGAAGGAAGGTAGGATATTTTGGGAATGGCCTATCAGGAGAAACACTTCATCTTTCGTGTGCCCCAAGGCATAATTTCTCTTACCATTAGGCAAATAATATTACTGTACCAAACACCCAGAATTGCAGGACTGTGTGTCGGGCGGTGTGTCTTGATTTGTAATTTGGAAAATATATCACTATAATTAGAGGAGCATATTAGGCTTGGCTGAGATTAAAATGTCTACCCAAAGATAGATGAATTGTAATTTTGTCAACCTTATCTATACTTTTCAAGAATTTTCAAAGGGAAAGCACAAATTCTCTTTTCTGCATGTCCCCAATCTGTAATCCCTGGCTTAAAATCCTAGAGCAGTTATCTGAGAGGTTCTGATTAATTAGTGATAGCAGTAAATTGAATTTTTAAATCAAAAATTTAGACATCAAAAATGTATGAGTTACTGCAGCTTAGTCCAAGGGTATGAAAACGTTTCAAAACAAATAAACACACACACACACACACACACATACACACACACACACACATTGAGGCCCCAAGGCATCTGAAGGGCAGGTATTGGGAGATCTGAATTTTATCCATTTCTATCAACCTTCAGTCCTCTCACCTATAAAAAGGGGTTGAATTACATCATCTCTAACATCTCTTTCAATGAAAAAAATTCACATTTAAAACTCAATGCCCCTAAGGTAAACACTGTAGTTGTTTTAAAGATATAGATTCATATCCTTCCAAATCACAAGGAATAAAACTCCCTCTATCCAAGTTTTACACTTTAAAAGCCCCCTTGTATGGCTTATTGCTATTTCACATTTACTTTAAAATTGCACAGGGGACTGGGTTGCCAAATGGTTATTTTGACTTATGGAGGGAAAAAAAGGGTTTGATATGAGGTGCTGGGTGGTATCACAACAAAAGGAATTCCTTTCTGTGGGCAAGTAATAGTCACTTGCCCATGTAAAAAACCTTTGCCTTTCCCTGCCTTGCGTTCCACACAATTCCTAGTGCAGTGCCTCACACGGAAGCTAATGATGGTCTGGTAAACAAATGTGTTTCAATATCATTGTGATATATGGTTCTTGAAAGTGCTCTGAATTATCATCTCATTCACACACATATAAACACACACACACACACACACACACCTGGATTTCTGACAGTCGTGTCTTAAACCTAAACCTTCCAATTCTCATTCTGTTTCTTTGGAAATTTAGGATTATAGGAGAGTCACCATCACCTGAGGTGTACTTACTAAGGGTTGTTTCACTTCTAGAGAATCAGCCGTGTATTTTTGCTTGCGAGTTAGATGACATACAACTTTTTTGTCGTTATTGTCATTGATTTCTTGTGGACAGTCATGTAACCTGAACTATACAAATTCTAAAATTGTTGGTAAGGAGCAATTATAAACTAATCACTGAGTTATTAAAAACCAACTAAACCATTTTTTTCCTAAACATTTTTCAAAGGAAGTCACACATTTGTGACTGAAGAAACCTCAGTGTGGTTTCCTGTGGCTTCTCATATGGGTTAGTGGGGGAGGGCCACACATTCTCTAAGGGAAGGGTACACAGACATTCGGAATTGAAAGATAACTAGATAATAATGAACAAACCCACTTATCTTTGAAATAAGCATTTCCACTGAAGGAATTGGTCCAATAGGAGAATATGTCCTTATAACTTGCTTACTCCCTATTATCTTTTTTTTCTTTACTCCTTATTATCTTGGTGAACAAAAATCCAAACCAAATCTTTGAATTTCTTTTCCACTAGCCAAGGATGAAGAGATTATAGTTGCATATTCTGGGAGTGATACAGTGTTTGCAACAGTCTACATACCAAGAACATTAACTGGTTAACATTGATTAATACTATCAGAATGCTTTAACTATATGAATTCTAGATTTCACCTGTTGTGCACTATGTTAAGAAAAATTGAAAGTGCTCTATTGTGATGATACATAAAGCATAGATTGTATCTGTTACGAAGCTCTACTTACTCAAATAGAATTACATACACAAAATTCTAGTTTATAAAATAGATACATGGTCCAGCAATACATATGGTATTTGAGAGAGAAGATACACGCATGTATGCATGTGCGCACGCACCCACCCACCCACCCACCCACGAAGCTGTAAAAGCCAACTACATGTTTTCCCAGCCCTCACTGCAGCAGGGTGACATTGTGACACTGCTCTGCCAATGTGACGTAAAGAGACGTCATCTGGGATGGTTTCTGAGAAAGCTTTGCTCTTCTTTTTTTTTTTTTTTTTTAAAGATTTTATTTATTTATTTGACAGAAAGAGATTACAAGTAGGCAGAGAGGCAGGCGGGTGTGTGTTTGGGGTGGGGGGGAAGTAGGCTCCCTGCTGAGCAGAGAGCCCGATACAAGGCTCCATCCCAGGATCCTGAGATCATGACCTGAGCCGAGGGCAGAGGCTTTAACCTACTGAGTCACCCAGGCGCCCCAAGCTTTGCTCTTCTTATCAAAGACCCAGTTGCTATTGCTACATAATAAACTATCCAAAACTTAGTAGCATCAAACACCCATTTTATGATGTTCTGGGATCCTATAGGTCAGGAATTCAGACAGGGTGCAGGACACAGATGGCTTTTCTATGCCCCACAACATCTGGAGCTTCAGCCGAGGGGACTCAAACACTCAAGAATCATCTGGAGCAGATTTGTCTAATGGAACTTTCTCCAATGATAGAAACTTGCTATATCTCTGTTGTCCAATAGCCATGAGTCATATGTGGCTATTGAGCCCTTGAAAGGTGGCCAGGGAGACTGAAGAACTAACATTTTCATTTAATTTTAATTAAATGTAAATTGAAATAACCACAAGTGGAAAGAGGCTCCTGAATTGAACAGCATGAATCTGGAGGCTTTTTCACTTAATTGGTCTAGCACCTGGGCTGGGATGACCCAAAGGCTAGGCTCAGTTGACACTGTCCACTGGAGTGTCTACACATGGTCTCTGATCTCTCCCTGTGGCTTGGGCTTCTCACAGCATGGCAGCTGCTTCTGAGAGAAGCCATCCCAAGAGGGGGTTTCTGAAGAGCGAACATTCTAAGAGAGGGACATGAAAGGTGCATGGTCTTTTATTGACCAAACCTTGGAAGTCACAAAGCACCACTTCCACCATATTCATTGGTTGAGGTAATCATAAGCCTGTCTAGAGTCAAGAGGAAATCATGAAACACTCCCCCACCTTTAAAGGGAGGAATGTCAATGAATTTGGGGTCATTTTTAAAAATCACCACTGGGAAACATCCACCCTTTTTTCTGCCTTAACATGAGTCTGATGGCAGGAGCTGTGGCTGCCTTTTTAGCACCATGAAGAGGGTGTAAGATAATCACAGAGATAAAGGCTCTGACCAAAGATAGTGACTACCTAGCCCTTGTCTACTTTTCAAGTCACATGAAGTGCTCCATGACTTACAGCTGAACATATTCTCATCAAAAATACTAATTTACCATCTTTTAAGGAAACCTGAACTTGATTCTTAATAAATAAATAAACAAACAAACAAACAAACAAATAAATAAATAAAAATTTATCTAGTCTGAATATTATCTAAACTTTCTCCTTATAAAAACCCAGAGGGGTGCCTGGGTGGCTCATTTGGTTAAGCATCTGACTCTTGATCTTAGCTCAGGTCTTGATCTCAGGGTCTTGAGTTCAAGCCCTGCCCTGGACTGGGTGCTGGGCGTAGAGCCTACTTAAACAAACAAACAAACAAAACACCCGGAAGTGATCATTGTAGAAAATTTGGAAAACTGAGATAAAGAAAATAGCAATCACCTTTTAATCTCACCATGCAGTGATAACCATTTTAAGTGTCCTGCTCTGATTCTTTATGAATGAGTTTCTATCACATTTGCAGATTTGTATCCTGCAGTGCACTCAGCATTATGTTGTTTCTATTTTCCCCTGATGCTAAGCATTGTCATAATTTTTAAGGATTACCTTCTCTGATTTAGAACAATTTGGTCACTGCTCAGCATGTGGGTTCATAACATTTTTTCTGTATAAAAAAATCATATTTAACAAATATAAAAAACATTTTAAATTTATTACTGAAGTATGGTTGACATACAACGTCTTTTCATCTCTTGGCCATCTGTATGTCTTCTTTGGGAAATGTCTGTTCATGTCTTCTGCCCATTTTTAATTAGATTATTTATTTTTTGGGTGTTGAGTTTGTTTTAAAGATTTTATTTATTTATTTTATTTGACAGAGAGAGAGAGAGAGAGAGAGAGATCACAAGTACACAGAGAGGCAGGCAAAGAGAGGGGGAAGCAGCTCCTTGCTGAGCAGAGAGCCTGATGTGGGGCTTAATTCCAGGACCCGGAGATCATGACCTGAGCCGAAGGCAGAGGCTTTAACCCACTAAGCCACCCAGGTGCCCCCGTGGGTGTTGAGTTTTATAATTTCTCTTTATATATCTATCAGGTACGTTATTTGCAAATATCTTCTCCAATTGCTTAGGTTGCTTTTAGTTTTGTTGCTTGTTTCCTTTGCTGTGCAGAAGCTTTTTATTTTTATGTCATCCCAACAGTTTATTTTTGCTTGTGTTTTCCTTGCCTCAAGGGACCTATCTAGAAAAAAGTTGCTACAGCTGATGTCAGCAAAATTACTGCCTGTGTTCTCTTCAGGATTTTTTTTATGGTTTCAGGTCTCATTTGAGGTCTTTAATCCATTTTGAATTTATTTTTGTGCATGGTGGATGAAAATGGTCCAGTTTCATTTTTCTGCATGTTGCCGTCCAGTTTTCCCACGACCATTTGTTGAAATGACTATCTTTTTTCCATCCGATCTTCTTTCCTGTTTTGTCGAAGATCAATTGACCATATAATTGTGAGTTTGTTTCTGGATTTTCTATTCTGTTCCATTGACCTATATGCCAGTACGATACTGTTTTGATGACTACAGCTCTGTAATGTAACTTGAAGTCCGGAATTGTGATGCCTCCAGCTTTACTTTTCTTTTTCAAGATTGCTTTGGCTAGTTGGGACCTTTTGTGGCTCCATACAAATTTTAGGACTGTTTGTTCCAGTGAAAAATGCTGTTTGTTTCCAGCATTCTGTGAAAAATGCTGCTGGTATTTTGATAGGGATCACATTACATGTGTAGATTACCTTGGGTAGGTTAGATATTTAACAATATTTGTTCTTGCAAACCATAAGCATGGAATGCCTTTCCATTTCTTTGGGTCATCCTCAATTATTTTATTTATTTATTTTTAAGATTGTATCTATTTATTTGATAGAAAGAGAGAGGGCACGAGAGAGAGAGAGAGAGAGAGCACAAGCAGAGGGAGCAGCAGGCAGAGAGAGGGAGAAGCAGACTCATTGCAGGGAGACCGATGCGAGACTCGATCCCAGGACCCTGGGATCATGACCTGAGCTGAAGGCAGAGGCTTAACTGACTGAGCCACTCAGTGCCCCTCAATTATTTTCATCAGCATTTTTTAGTTTTCAGAGTCTTCCACTTCTTTGTAGAACCTTGATTTCTTTCTTTCTTCCTTCCTTTCTTTCTTTCTTCCTTCCTTCCTTTCTTTCTTTCTTTCTTTCTTTCTTTCTTTCTTTCTTTCTTTCTTTCTTTCTTTCTTTCTTTCTTTTTGAGATTTTATTTATTTATTTGACAGAGAGGAGAGAGATCTCAAGGCAGAGAGGCAGGCAGAGAGAGACGGGGAAGCAGGCTGAGCAGAGAGCAGAGAGCTCTCTGCTCCGCTGAGCAGAGAGCCCAATGCAGGGCTTGATCCCAGGACCCTGAGATCATGACCTGAGCCGAAGGCAGAGGCTTTATTTAACCCATGGAGCCACCCAGGTGCCCCTCTCCCCTTTTAAAAAGCATTGATAACTTTCAAATCAGGGGCACCTGGGTGACTGCGGGGAGTCTGCTTCCCCCTCTCTGCCTGCCTCTCTGCCCACTTGTGCTCTCTCTCTCTGTCTCTCTGTGTCAAATAAATAAATAAAATCTTTAAAAAAACCAAAAAATAGTTCTAGTGATCTTTACTCAATTTTCTTTCTCCTTGATCTTTCTGCCACATCACACTGTTTATTGGTAACGACTTGAAATATTCCCTTTTTCGACTTCGCACGGTCATGCACGGACATAGGATGTAGCCAGCATGGCCCCCACTTCTTCACTACCCCCTAGTTGAGCAGAGTAGAAAAATTAGGAACCGGAAATGAGAGCATTTGTGTTTAAGTCCTGCTTTGCCGAGGATGAACTGGGTACGGCTGCACGGAGTCTTAGCCCTCATGTGATGTATAGAAGCAGTCACTCTCGCTGAGCTGTGTGAAGATCTAATGAGATCACGCCTGTGAAATTGCTTGGTGAATTGTAAAACCTCACAGAGATGTTAACGTTGTCTTCCTTCCTCCCTCCCTTCCTCTTCCTCCCCTTCCTTCTCCTCTCCCGGCCTCTCCCCTTCTCTTCTCCGCCTTTTCCTCTTCCTTTGCTTCTTCTAGCCAATGGAAATTTGATTCGGTTCAAGAAAGTAGGTGAAATCGCTTGTAAACTCTATAGACAGGTATTATCGACATGCTCTTCTCTCAAATACAGTGTCCCCAACTCTGTCGTTTCCATCTTCAAAGTATCTCGCAGAACCTCATGCCTTGGTGTTTTAGATTGTTACTTAATTCTTAGGTTATCTTACTTTCCGTGTATTTATGTCCTGTCTCCTATTTTGAATTGATTCCAAGCTTTTTTATGTCTTGGCACATGCGCTTTTACAGGGCCTTGCTGTCCGTCAGCATTTGATGGCTTTGCTCTGTAGCTGACTAATCCAATGAAACAACTCAGACTATTTAAGAAAGGGGAAGGATATTGAGACTCTAAAGAGGAGGCTGGATAGGCAGAAGCCAGATTACTGAGGGCCTTGCATAAGGAAGTTGGGAATTTTGCCTTTCAGAGATGAGAAGATGTTAAGTGATTTTTCTTTCTTTTTTGTTTTTTTTAAGATTTTATTTATTTATTTGACAGAGAGAGAGATCACAAGGAGGCAGAGAGGTGGGGGGAGGGGTTGAGGGGAAGCAGGCTCCCTGCTGAGCAGAGAGCCCGATGTGGGGCCCGACCCCAAGACCCTGAGATCATGACCAGAGCTGAAGGGTGCCACCCAGGTGCCCCTGAGTGATTTTTCAGTAGGGAAATGACATTGTTGGTATATTCTTTTGGCACATATTTTATTTAGCTCTGAACCCCAGAACCTAGTGCAGTGCTCAGCACACAGGAATTGCCCTGTCAATCTATATTCATTTGCTTTTATGTCTCAACAGAGTATTCTTCAATTGTTTGATTATTCTGAAGATGAAATACTTTGTGTTTTAGGGAGGAAATAGATCCTGTCTATAGACCCACCAGTATCTCTCCTCCGAGAAAGGAAAGGGCCAAGAATTTACTCACTGGTTCCCATTTCCACTGGTCAAAGGATGTGCGTCTCAGGCTGTTAGGGCTCCCACATTTCTGGGTTTGGAATATTAGAAGACAAGTAGGGTCCTGCACCCTCTGTGTCAACTAGGAAGAAGTGAGGCAGGAGGCCAGTGACACAGCGTGAGCGGAGAAGCTGCCCGATGGCGCTGCGTGAAGTTAGCCAGAGCCTGTGCAGCAGCCGGAGAGAGAGAAGGTGAGGCCAAGAGAAGACAAGGGTGTCTAAGAGGCACCTCAGATGCCTCTTTTTTGGCTAAAACCAGCTGGGGTAGGTTTCTACATAGGCAATCTTGTGTTTACAACTTCCCTCTCCCCACTCCCTGGACTTCGGTAACACTCGCTGCCTGAGCCATTCATTTGGCAGGAAAGCGTGTGCTGTCTCCTGGTTACTTAACTACATCGCAGGTCCTGGCTCTCCAAGAGATCTGCGTGGCCACGAGGGCAGGGCAGTAGTTTCCATGGCCCTGTGCCTGTGCCATTCACAGGTTGTGTCATAAATATTTGGCTGAACTGACTTTTTCCATTTCATAAATTTCAGCCTTCTGCTATTTGGCTGCTCACGTCCCAGTGTTTCTCCCAATGTATACCGTGTTTTTTTAACTTGGTAAAAATGTGTTGCTTGGGCAGTACTTACACAGTGAATCACCACATGGTTTCACAGGCCCGGTGGCATCTGGATTCTAAAGTTAAAAATCACCGTTCTTCTAGTCTCGCTATGGTTAACATGAAAAAAATATCAAGTGACATGCAGAATAGTTCTAGGTATTGACCAAAATTGGAATTCTAGAAGTTAAGAGTGAAGAAAACAACCAGAAGGAAATAATTAAATCATAGACTGAAACTCATTTATTAATTAGATGAAAAGTAAAGATTGAGTTATAAGCTTGATTCGGTAGGTATCTGTATTCTTGTAGGACTTGCCAAGGACAAACGTTCCTTTCAAACATCCGTGGAAAAGCTTAAAATTGCCTGTGTAGTAGATCACAAAGAAAATCTCCATAAATTGCCCAGAGTAGAAACCTTCTGCCCCAAATGGTCCACAGAGCCTTAACATGAGAAATTAATGACAAATGTAGCAAGAAATAAAAAAGAAAGAAAGAAAGAAAGGAAGGAAGGAAGGAAGGAAGGAAGGAAGGAAGGAAGGAAGGAAGGAAGGAAGGAAGAAAGAAAGAAAGAAAGAAAGAAAGAAAGAAAGAAAGAAAGAAAGAAAGAAAGAAAGAATCTTTCTACTTACAATTTTAAAGCACTTTTTGCAGTAGCTTTTGCATTAGAGAGGACATCAGAACTAAAATTTCTATAATCTGTAGTGAAATAGGAAATCGAAGCTGAAACATGAATCACTTTAGAATAATGGCAGCATGGACACTACGTGTCAAATTCTTTATGATGCAGAGAGAGTGATAATTGGAGGGAAATATATTACCTTAAACACATTTATTAGAAAATAAGAAAAACTGAAACTAAGTTATCTAAGCATTCAGAGAAGCAAAAATAAACCTAATTCAAGCAGAAGGTAAGAATTAATAAAGACAAAATAGAGTAACAAATATCAAGTATCTCAAATCAAAAGCTGATGATTGATAAAATAGATAAAATTTGTTTAAGTCTGATTAAGGGAAAACGACTCAAACTGATGATGTTTTAGAAACAAGAAGAGAACATGATTATAGAAACAGAGATTATTTTTTTTTAAAGATTTTATTTATTTATTTGATAGAGAAGGAACACAAGCAGGGGGAGTGGGAGAGGGAGAAGCAGGCCTCCTGCTTAGCGGGGAGCCCGATGTGGGGTTCGATCCTAGGACTCCAGGATCATGACCCGAGCCTAAGGCAGACACTCAACAACTGAGCCACCCAGGTGCCCCAGAAACAGAGATTATTAAAGAATGTAGAGAATCCTATGTGCAACGGCATTAAATCTGGATGAAAATTACAATTCTCAGGGAAATTATAAATTATCTCAATTGACTCAAGAAATAGTATCAAATCCAAGTAGGCCACCCATCATGGAAAAAAAACAGTTTAAAATCCACCCACAGTGGGGTGCCTGGCTGGCTTAGTTGGTGGGGCATGATTCTGGATCTCAGGGTCCTGACTTCAAGACCCACGTTGGGCATAGATCCTACTTTAAAAAAAGAAAAAGTCAAATATGGTAAGATCTTATGATCTCATTCCATGAGGCTGGCATAATCCTGATACTAAAGCAGACACACATAAAACAACAAGAAGGAAAGCAAAAGCTAAATTTGCTTATAAACACAGATTTTTAAAATCCTAAAAGAAATATTAGCAAATTGGATCAGTGTATTAAAGTAATGCAAGGATGGTTCAACATTAAGATATTTGTTAATGAAATTCACTACTTTATTACATCAAAGAGAGGAGACTTCTGATCATTTTAATTGATACCAAAACAAAACAAAACAAAACAACAAACCCAAAAAGCAAAAAATAAAAAACCTCTACACACATTTGATAAAATATAATACTCATTCATTATTGGAAAAACAAAACAAAACAAAAAACCTTCTTACAAGTGAAGCAGGAAAGAAAACATCTTTGGGGTGCCTGGCTGGCTCAGTGGGTAGAACATGCAACTCTTAATTTCAGAGTCATGAGCCTGAGCCCCACATTGGGTGTAGAGGTTACTTAAATAAATAAACTTAAAGAAAAAGATAAAGAAAATATCCTAAACTTGATAAAGTCTCCATCAGAAACCTACAGCTACAGCAAATGCTGAACTTTTTTTTTTAAGGATTTTAAAAATTTATTTGACAGAGAGAGAGATCACAAGTAGGCAGAGAGGCAGGCGGAGAGAGAGGGGGAAGCAGGCTCCCTGCTGAGCAGAGAGCCCGATGCAGGCCTCGATCCCAGGACCCTGAGATCATGACTTGAGCCGAAGGCAGACACTGAACTGACCGAGCCACCCAGGTGGCTAATACCATTGTTATTAGTACACTTGCCTGGAGTACCCAGTCATTGCAGGAAGATGAAAAAATAAGAGGTACACATCAACATGAAAAGAGACAAATGGCAGTATTTCTAGATGTTATGATTATTCCCGCAGAACCTCCAAGATCAACAACACCTTAAAAAATAATTATGGCTTATAAAAGAATCTAACAAAGTGGTAAATTAGAAAGGAAACACACACACACACACACACACACACACACACACACAAAACCCAGCAGCTTTCCTATATAACAACAATAATAAATTAAGAAATAGAATAGAATAAAAGATAAAACTCACATTAATAATAAAAACAAAAAAGGTACTTGGGAACAAGTTGTCAAAAATGTGCAGGGCTTATGGGAAAAGACTTATGAGCTTTATTAGAGGATATGCAAAAATTGATTGTATAGAGAAACAACTTATCTTCTGAAAATGATGAAAAAATATTATTAAAAAGATATTAATTCTCCTCCGAATTAGTTCCTATTGACATTCCAGCGGGACTTTTTATGTATATACTGATTCTGAAATTCATCGGGAAGAATAAACATACAAGAATAGCCAAGAACATTTTGAAATAGAGGAACAATGAGAGGAGCAACTCCTGTTATATAGCAAGACATACAACAAAGATACCAAAGATTATAATCATAAAAAAATGAGGTATTGATGTAGGAATAACCAAATAGGTGAGGAAACAGAACAGAAAGTCCCCAAAGTATGTCCTGTATAAATAGGAAGTTAGTTTATAAAAATGACGGCAATCACAATTTATGGGGCAAAATGTTGTTGAGATAACTGGTTATCAATTTTAGGAGGAAATTCAAGTTGGTTTAAAAACCAAAACATTTTTAAAGCCTTTAAACAACAAGAGAGATGTAAAAACATGTTTTTTAAATCTTAAGTTGCTGTAGGCCTTTCTAGGGAAGGCTCCAATCCCAAAGGCCATAAAGAAAAGATTAACAGATAGACTACAGATAAACCGATTTATCCGTTAATAAGCAGATGAGCGGGCACCTGGGTGGCTCAGTCGTTAAGCGTCTGCCTTTGGCTCAGGTCATGATCCCAGGATTCTGGGATCGAGCCCCGCATCGGGCTCTTTGCGAGTCAGGGAGCCTGCTTCTTCCGCTACCATCCCCTCTGCTTGTGTTCCCTCTCTCGCTGTGTTTCTCTCTGTCAAACAAATAAAATCTTAAAAAAAAAAAAAAAAAAAAAAGAGCAGATGAACAGGTAAACACTTACATCTTTGGTAGACCTAAAGAAACCATAAACAATATTAAAAGACAATGGTGGAGAGAAACTATTTGCGACCTAAGCAAAGAGCCAAAGATTAATACTGTAATATAGAAAGAACTTCTAGGGGTGCCTAGGTGGCTCAGTGAGTTAAAGCCTCTGCCTTTGGCTCAGGTCATGATCTCAGGGTCCTGGGATCGAGCCCCACATGGGGGAGCCTGCTTTTCTCTCTCTCTGCCTACTTGTGTTCTCTCTCTATCTGCCAAATAAATAAATAAATAAATAATCTTAAAAAAAAAAAAAAGAAAGAAAGGGATCTCTAACAGGAATTCGAATTGGCTAAGTACAAGGATAGGAGTGAACATTGGTGCCATTTTGTAGTAAAACCAAAAATGCCCATGTTTGCAGAAAGACACATCTTTTTTTTTAAATTTGTTATTTAAAAAAAATTTTTTTTACTGGAGAAAACTATTTTACTATGAATTTCAATGTCTAATCCCAAGGATTAGTTTTTATCCTCCATACTGCAGTTTTTTGAAAAACATTTTTAAATTTAAATTCAAATTAATTAACATGTAATGTATTATTGGTTTCAGAGGAGCAGACCGGTGATTCATCAGGAAAGACACATCTTTAAAGATACTTTACAGATAATTGCAGTTTAGAATTAAGAAGGAGATGCAATCCATCCCCCAAGGATAGTTGAATAATTTCGATCCATCTTATACTTGGAAGCTGTTGATGAGAGAGATCTATCCTGATGCGAGAAGATAATGTATGTACCAGGCACTATTCTCCATGCTTTTTGTCTATTTAATCCTTCCAGAAGCCCAATGAGGAAGATACTGTAATTTGGGCTATTTCACAGACAAGGGGACACAGTGGGGTGACTCATTCATCTAAGATCACACTGTTGGTTGGCAGAGCTGGGATTTGAACCTCGGTGATCTGGCTCCAAAGCCTGTGACTTGACCATGACCCTAAGTCATGTTCCATATGACCATGACATGGGGAGAAAATCAGGCCACAGAAAAGTATTAAACAATCTCATATTTATGAAAAGTGGAAACATGTTTTGGTGCATAGGAAAAAATGCTGACATTCGATGAGAGAGAGTTTTGGGGGTCAGGGAAATGGCATTTCACTTTGACACGGTTCTTTATATATTGCTGGAATTTCTCACAGGAAGCAAGTACCATTGCAATTAAAAATAATAGCGTATGTAAAAGAATTTAAACAAAGAAAAAAATAATATATTAAACATATTTTAATATTTATCATGTAATATAGTATATCTAGTTTATATCATCAAAATATCTTTCTATTTAGGGCTTTCTTCTTTGCTGATGTAGAGTTCTTTTCCAGAAGCTTCCTTTAGTTCAAACTATTACCTTGCAAAAATGAGAACAGGATGCTCATGCCCCATCTATCTGTCTACATTCCAAAAGCATTGATTTATCACTTGGGGAGGAATCTGACTTTTGTGCATTTGGAAGTACCAGTTTGTTACCAGGCTAAAATGGCTAGAATTTAATACCTGACATACTCCAGAATAGAGAGATTTTGCCCATTTGTTTCCTGGTGTCTGGATTTCCCTTCCACAAGCTCTTCATGAGATGCTATGGGTGCAGAGGCTGGAACACTTAGTAAAGCCCCAGGCTAGCGGGAGCACAGACCCCTCCCGATGCAGAAACCAGGGAGCCATCGGGGACACCCCCCTTGTCCCCCTGTCGCTGTGGCCAACCTGACCCCCCGTCTGATCTCCTACCTGTTGATCTTGTCCACCCACCACTGTCCAGGACACAAGCATCTGTTTCCTCAACTTTTCCAGCAGCCTCTGCGGGCTCTCCTGCCTTCACCCCTGCCCTCATCACTGACCCCCCCCACCACGTGCACATCAGACATATTCGCAATCCTCTGCCCCCACCAGGCGAAACCCCTCAGTGCCTCCCATTTCTGCCAGGACGAGGACCAGAATCCTCAGTGCAGTCTACCAGGCCCACAGCCCAGAGTCGACACAGTCTTCTCCCCGCCTTCTTTCACTCTTCCAAGTGTATACCAGGTTCACTTCCACTTTGGGGCCTCTCTCCACCGCCCCCCCCTTAACCTCTATTCAGCTTTCAGCTGTTAATGTCACTTCCCCGCAGGAGGCTGTCCCAATGCCCACTTGGAGCTCTTTACCCCCGTGACTCCACACCTGTCTGGGAGGGGGGCCCTGTAAGGTCCCTAGGGGTAGGAATGCTGTCTCTTTCGGGGTACCCTTGGAACCAGGCCCAGAGCCCGGCTCACACAGGTGCTCACTGAGCCCTTGTTGAGGGAAGGGAGGAGGAAGCGGGGGAGGGAGGGACCCTGCTGTATCACTAGGCAGAAGGGGCCAATGCAACAGAGGAGGGAGGCATCGCAGAGCGGGAGGCCTCGAAGGGAGGGAAAAAAAGGACTTTTCAGACTCAGGCCCTGCAGGAAGAGCCTGGTGTGGAGCCCCGCCCTGTGGTTGTCAGGTCTGAGGGGGGAGGCAGAGATAAGACTGAGTTGTGGGGCAGCCGGCCTGGCGAGAGCTCTGCACACCATAAAAGGACTTGAACCTTATGCTGGAGGCAATGGGGGAAGCTGGGAGGAATGTCGACGACCCCTCCCCACCCCCTTCCCTTTGCCATCCCCCTCTTCCTTGCTTCCCTTTCTTCTGCGGACCAGGAACAAAGTCTCTGAGGGCCAGAGAGCACGCCCTTGGCTGGAAAGGAAGTGGCAGGGGATTTGGAAGGGACATTTCTCAAGGGCCCCTCGATGCACAAAGCAGAGCTAGAGCAGTAGAGAGCGAGAGACGCTCCCCAGGGCCCCCACATTCACCCAGAGAGGTTCCGGGGAGCCCCCAGAGCCCCTAGGGGTGCAGGTGAGAGGGAGGAGTTGGGTCAAGGCGAGGCCCCTCAGGGAGAATGACAACTTGACAAGCTTGGGGGGGG